>OY728141.1:2100901114-2102151114 GCA_963277665.1 Viscum album
TTCATAGATATAAACTGTTAAAGGATATTAGTTTGAGGGTTTATTAGGTGTTCACATAATGATGTGGAAACAATTTTATAGTGATGTAATTACAAGATTATGAATACTGGTAAATGATAAAAATTGTGGACACATGTATGAAAATACATGGTCTTGATAGGTATCATGTTATATCTCATTATATCATGAATATAATTGATTATATTTAAGAGACCACTCTTTTCATACATTTATGGATGAGGGAATTCAGAATTTTTTTCAATGATAAAAAGGTCAATGGGTTCATACATTGTGGTTTTGTGAATAAAAATTATGATTTGATAAATATTACTCATAAAAAAATATTAAGACCTTCCCCAAAGAGAAGGTTATCCAAAATAATTTTTGGATATATTTTAACATGATTTCACAAATGATGTATTGTGTAGTGAAAATAAATGATAGATTTTCCAAAATGTGTTTTAGATGATATCTAAAAGTAGTTGCAGATATGGTTTCACAAGTTGGTACATATCATGTAACATAAGTTGATAGTGAATTAAGTATATTAGGCTTTGTGAAAGTGGGGTATTTTTATAAATATAAACTAAATATCCAACCATGGAATAATGGTTTAAACCATGTCATGGTTTTTTTAGTATAAACCATAATTTAGTAAGGGTATCTATGTCATGTTATTCTATATGTAAATCCATGTGTTATACTATGAAATGTGAATTTTCCTCTATTTCCTACTCAAAGTTATCATTCTTGATTAAAAATATCATTAGATGATATTTAGTAGAGTTCGTGTAATAACCCAAAGTTTCATTAATGGAAATCCCACTTGATCTAATTAAATGAAATCTTCTGTGGTTTTATGTTAAGAATTTTGATCATTGTTAACATATTCATTGAACAATGATCACATTATTAGTATAAATATAGGGCTTTAACAAATCATATTTACTCAGACAAAATAAGCGATGGCCACATCTAGTAGAATTGCTATATATGAAGCCCATTTTTCAGAGCGTGGAAAAGAGGTGGCGTCTTTGGGCTTCTCTCTTGACCAATCCCAAGCTGAGATTCATCATGTTATGCTCGAACGAGACCATCTATGGGAAAAGTGTAAGTTAATAGATATTACCACTCGAGCAATGTTATCTGAGCCACTCCAAGAGTCTGTCATCATCGCGCACCATACCCTTATGTCTTATGTGGCTGTTTTAAGGGTTTATGTAACAAATCGCTAGTACTATTTTCATGTACATTATTTTTGTATATAATAATTAGTATAAATTATTGTCATTATTGATACATTGTAAAAAGTTATTAAAGTACAAGTAGTATTTTTTTATTATTATTTAATTAAGAAATATATTTTTTTAAATTAAGGGATTTCTGAATTAAATAATATTTAAATAAAATATTATTATTATTATTAAATTAATTTTATTATATATAAATGATCATATAATTTTATGAATGCAATTATAATTTTTATTATGGTTTGAAACCGATTTCTTTCAAAATCCGTGAATTTTCATTAAATGTCAGTTTTTGTTTTTAAAAGTGAAAATTAATATATTTAGAAAATTATTTAAATAAAATAAATTATATTTCTGGAATTAGGACGTCGAAATTATCCAATGGTGAATTTTTCATAATTTTCTGAGACAGTCAATGTTTTGGGTAAAAATTAAATACCGTTTAAATATATAATCTGTTTTATGACATCATAATGACCCAATAGTGATGTAATAAAATACTATAATAATTAATTTCGGCCGTTATATGTTTTATCATTTAAATAATGTGATTGTGGGTTTTTTTGACTTAATTTTCAAAGCATTAATGGACCCCTCAAAACTTATTAAACATCTTATCTTTTTAAATTATTTTCCATGGGAGTGTGACTCACCTCCACATAAGCAACCCCATTATTTTAAGAATATTGGACGTTGGCCTTATAAAATATTTTTTTCATCTTTCCTTTTCCAAAAACCTTGGGCAAAAACCATGAGATGATTTGTGGTTTGGATTAGTTTAATGTAAGGGGTCCCAAACCTAAATAATGATGAATTCACTCACCTTTCCTATATAAAACTCCCCAAGATCCCAATTTTTCTTCACTCAAAGCCTTTAGGGTTCGTCCAACCTCTGCCCTACTCTCTCTATAATCCTCCCATGGTTCCCCAAGATCCCAAGAAGCCTCTCTCAAGCCTCTCTCATGCCTTGGAAGCACACTTCCAAGTAAGGGTTTTTCTTCCTTTCACTTTTTTGTCGAATTTTCCTAATATTGTTATGCCCTTTAAATTTCAATTATAAATTCTGGGGTATGGTTTCTCACCTCCCCCATACTTACCTTTTATTTTTTTAATTATGGGAGACCCCTTTCTCTATCAATAAATTCCTCCCATGTACACCAGTTACTATGCCGGAATTCTAAAGGGAACCTCTCTCTCTTCATTTACATTCAAGCAATACTTTTTTATCATAAATCTAAATTCCATTACAATTGTTTGTAAATGTATCTATATAACCCCCTTACTTTCCATTTCATGTAAATATGATGAGACACCCCTTTATCTCTCATCAACCATTTTTATGAATTCTTATATCATGCTGTTACACTGCCGAAATTGCACTGATTTTCTAAGCCAATTCCTTTGTGTAGTGAATATCATGCCCATTTATCCATTAACGGTTTTCACCTTTTTTCACATTTACTTATTTATTATAATGTTTCATGTATTAATTCCACATTCCTCATCATGGAATAAATGATTATGTTTAATGAATCCATGTTTTATGATCCATGTGGAGCACTTATGCATGAAATGAAATGTTTAAGATGGGTGCATACTTATAGCGCTCCAATGCATTGGGTAAATTATAGTATCATGATACGTCATGTGTAATGAGTTTTGACTCAAGATAATTCAAGTGCAACGAGGCTTTACTCGTGCTTCATGTGCAATGAATATTTACTCATGATCTATGTGCAATGAGCCTTGGCTCATGCTAATTCAATGTTAAGTGTTGTTTACACATTTCCATGTTATGATTATCATGATTTATCATGTCTTTATGTTAGTGTTTCTATTGTGATATATTGATATTCCTATTGTCTAACATGTATTCTACTCCTCATTTATTCCATGTTTATTCCCTTACTGGGCTTTATAGCCCACCCCTTTTCTTATGCATGTCCTCAGGTTATCCCATGCAATGCTATGTACGAGGGAATGTAGTGGTCGTGTAAAATAAGAATTCAATAAAGATGATGTATTTCATGTTTTAAGTTGTTGTGTAATGATCATAAGCCCCAAATACACTAGACCTCTCAATCATCCATGTTGTATCAAGTGAATAGTTTCTGTAATAAATCATTTTTATGTTTGTAATAAAATGAGGGTTGTCATATTTGGTATCATAGGATGGGTTTAGTTATTTTTGGGATTAGGATTAGAAAAACCTACTAAAGTCATAGAGACAAGGCTAAGTCTAATAAAAAAATACCTATGTTTTGGTAAGTACTGAGTGAGTGGTTTATCAACAAAATACATCCCTGTCTAGATACGAGTAGGTAGTGGCGGCTCTAGCATAGATGTATCCTTGGGGTAAAACCTGAAAACACAGCATTGAGCTAGACTCGAACGGGAACTGGTGCACAACAATGGTCCTTACTGCACTCAGTGTTACGAAACTCCTGGGGGATATGTTTTGATAAATTCACAAGCTTAGTATGAATCCATATTATGTGAATTAAAAAAATCTTCTATGAATATATGTTATAAAGTAGATCATGAAAAGACTAGATTGAAGCTTATGTAGTCATGAGTTAAGGAAATTAATGTTTATTTATAAGTCATCAACTTTTGTCTTTGGATTACCCTTTATGTGTTACCCCCTAACATTCCTTTTATTCCAGCCAATGGCCGGTAACAGGAAGACTCGGTCTAACAACTGATGTGTAGATCCGTGTGATGACTGTACTAATGAGATGCCCATTCCAATAGGAGCGGGAATCGCAAACTTTGTCACACTTATCTCTCGGCTAACTCAAGACGTGATTAGAAACACAGGTCAGGAGGAACGTCCAAACACCCCTAATAAAGAACAAGTCTCTATCGAGAGCTTCATGAGACAAAGGCCTCCTACATTTAGTGGATCACCTGATGCCACGATCGCTGAACAATGGATCAACTCAATTGAAAAGATCTTCTCCATCCTTCAATGTTCTGAACAAGAGAAGGTTCTCCTGGATGCTTATTATATGGAGGGTGAACCTGATCAATGTAGGACATTGATAAAAAATATGAAGCCAGAGAAGAAGATCGAGGAATTGAAATTGAAGTATTTCTGGAAGATGTTTTTCGATAAATATTTTCCGTGCACCCTTGATCATAAGATGGAAAGGGACTTCCTTTACCTCAAGAAAAAAAATGAATAATCTATTAGAGCGTACGAGGAAAACATCACAAGGCTTGCACGATATGCCCTTGGATTTCTCATTACCCCCGAATGCAAGGTTTAACACTTCTTTGGTGGGCTGAAGCCTAGCCTACAGAAAGCATTAGCGATCCGTGACTTTGACAGCTATGAGGAAATTGTACGATGTGCCCTCATGGTTGAAATGGAGATCGAGGAATCAAAGGGATATAATGGGAACAAGAGGCATCAGGTGTACTTAAATGCTGGTGGTTCGATGGATAAATCCAACGATGCTATGAAGATCCAGCACCCCACTTTCCAAAAGTGTGGAAAGAAACACCTTGGAAATTGCCTCAAGGGGGAGAGGAAATTCTTTAGGTGTGGAAGAGAAGGGCACCTAACTGTTAACTATCAGCAAGAAAGACCTGCGACTGCTATAGAGGATAGGAATGCTCTGTTCTACCCTCAACATGTTGTTCATTCCTACAAATTCAATGAACCAGGGCATTTTGAAAATCGGTGCCCTAATCCAAGGTTTTTCGGAGGCAACCATCAACCTCCATGGAAGCAAGGAAGAGCTTTTTCCATCACTTCTTCCGAAGTGAACCCCAACAATGAAGTGGTGATAGGTACGCTAGTTATTCATTCATGAATAGTAAACGTACTTTTTGATTCAGGTTCTAAACATTCTTTTAAATCTCGAATGTTTAGTAGAACAATCCCAACACCACCACAAATCATGGAAGTGAGGATGTCTGTGAGTATGGAAAATGGGGCAATCATTACATCCAATGAATATAATTCCTCCCCTATTATAATTTGTGGATTTAATTTCCCAGAAAACCTCGTCGTACTCCCTCTGGTGGAATTTGATGCAATTCTTGGCATGGATTGGATTTCCTTATTTAGAGCCAACATAAATTGTCGGGAAAGGGAAATCACACTCCATATGGAGATTCGACCCCCGATTATTTACAAGTGTAAGGAGGAAGATTAATCTCCTTTAGCTCCATCATCTCATGCTTGGTTATTATTGCCCTATGAGCATGCGTATCTGGATCAGATGATTGAGTACAAGGAAAAAACCATCCTTGAAGAAATTCCCATTGGGAGGGAATTTGCTGAAGTGTTTCCGAGTAACGGTCTGGTCTTCCTGCTAGAAGAGATGTTTAATTCTCAATTGAACTTATACCAGGGTCTATACCAATATCCAAACTCCATATAGAATGCCTATCATGGAGCTTGAAGAGCTTAAGAAAAAACTACATGATAATCTGGATAAATTGTTTATACGCTCAAGTGCTTCACCATGGGGTGCACCAGTCCTCTTCGTCAAAAAGTAGGATGGGTCAATGTGAGTTGGCATCGATTATCGTGAGCTCAACAAAATCACGATAAAGAATATGTATCCTCTCCCACAAATTGATGACTTGTTCGATCAGCTGTGTGGAGCACAATTCTTCTCCAAGGTGGATTTTCCGTCGGGATATTATCAAGTAAGGGTGAAGAAAGAAGATGTCCCCAAGACAACTTTTAGTACATAATACGGGCACTATGAATTCAAAGTAATGCCTTTCGGACTCTCTAATGCTCAAGAAATCTTCATGGACTTGATGAATATAGTCATTAGAGATTCCCTCGACAAATTTGTGGTAGTTTTTATAGATGATATTCTAATATACTCCAAAACCTAGGAGGATCATGAGAAGCATTTAAGAACTGTACTAGAGACTTTGCACAAGGAGAATCTCTATGAAATATATAGAAAGCGTGAGATATGATTGAAGGAGGTCTCATTCCTGGGCCATATTATCACAAGCAATGTGATATCTGTGGATCCCTCCAAAACAGATGCAATTGAGGGATGAACGAGGCCAACATCAGTAGCGGATATCTGTAGCTTCTTGGGGTTAGCTGGATATTCTCGACGATTTGTGAGAAATTTATCATGATTGTCCAACCCTCTTACCAAGCTTACTCGAAAGGGAGTACAGTTTTCTTGGAGTGATGAATGCGAAGAAAGCTTCAAGGTGTTGAAAAGGATGCTTATCACTATGCCCATGCCCTCTTTAACAACAAGTGGGGAACCTTTAGTGATATTTAGTTATGCATTGAAGAATGGATTAGGCTGTCTGCTGATGCGGAATGATAAAGTGATATCTTATGCCTCAAAAAAGTTGAAAATCAATGAGAGAAACTATCCAACGCATGATCTTGAGTTTGCGGCGGTGATCTATTCCTTGAAAATCTAGCTGCATTATCTCTATGGGGAGAAATGTGAGATATATACTGACCACAAGTGTCTTAAATATATATTAACACAGAAAGGTCTTAATATGAACTAGAGAAGAGGGATAGAGCTCATCAAAGATTATGACTGTTCAATTCATTACCACCCTGGGAAAACGAACAAAGTGGTAGATTCCCTAAGTAGAAATGACCCAGCTAATCTATCAATGATGAGAATTGAGAAGGATCCAATCATCTTAGACTTGATGAAGATGGAAATGGGAATCATAAAGAAGGGAACATCATCAATCCTTTCACAAATGATTTCTCAACTATCTCTTTTGGAAAGGTTAAAGGATTCACAAAAGGATGATGTGTGAATTCAGGAAAAAGTAGAAGCTATAGAAAAAGGGGAATCCATAGAGTTTGATTTCAATGAAGAAGGAATTGTGCGATTTGGTAAAAGGCTATGTGTTCCATCATGTCCGGATCTTAAGAAGGAATTTTTTGATGATGCACATAGTTCAAATTTCTCTATTCACCCAGGGAGCACAAAGATGTATCGAGATCTATGAGAAAACATTTGGTGGGATAATATGAAGAAGGAGATTGTTGTATATATGCCAAAGTTCCTGGTGTGCTAGCAAGTGAAGGCAGAGAGGCAGAAGTCTAAGGGGATGATGCAACCATTGCCCATACCGAATGGAAATGGGATAACATCACCATGGACATTGTCACTAGACATCCAAGGACATCCAAAGGCAACAATTCAATCTGGGTTGTGGTGGATCGTCCTACAAAGATTGAATACTTCATTTCTATTCGAGAGTATTTCTCATTGGATCAACTGACAGAGATATATATCATGGAAGTGGTAAGGCTGCATGGAGTGCCACTATCTATTGTGTCTGATCAAGATCCACGATTCACCTCTATGTTTGGGAAGAGTCTTAAAAATGTTCTGGATACTGAACTGAACTTCAGTACGGCCTATCATCCTCAAACTGATGGCCAATCCGAGTAGACTATCCAAACACTTGAGGACATGTTGAGAGAATGATCAATGTACTTTTAAGGAAGATGGGATCAACATCTTCCTCTGGTTGAGTTCTCTTATAATAACAGTTTCCGCTCGAGCATTCAAATGGCACCTTATGAAGCCCTTTTTGGGAAAATGTGCACAACATCGACATGTTGTGATGAGGTCGGTGAACGTAAGCTGCTTGGACCAGAAATGGTCGAAGAAATGGTGGAGGAGGTGAAAACCATTCAACAGCATATCAAGGCAGCCCAAAGTCGACAGAAGAGTTATGAACATAACCATCAATGAGACCTTGAGTTTAAAGTTGGACACATGGTTTTTCTATGCATATCTTCGTGGAATAAGGTCACAAGGTTTGGAAATAAAGGAAAGTCAGGTTCAAGGTACATTGTCCAATTCGAGATTCTTGATCGTGTCGGGGCTGTGGCTTATCGACTAGCACTTCCACCTACCATGGCCAAAGTACATGATTTCTTTCATGTATCCCTCTTATGTAATTACATACCAGACCCTTCACATGTACACTCTTCTGAGGTGGTACAGTTGAAATATTATCTTTCTTATGAGGAGAAACCAGTAATGATCATAGATCATAGAGAAAAAGTTCTACAAAACAAGAAAATTCCCCTCGTCAAGGTGTTGTCGAGAAACCATAAGTTTGAAGAAGCGACTTGGGAATCAGAGGAAATGATGAAGCTGAGTTACCCACATCTGTTTTACTGTGGGAAAAGGAAATTTTGAGGGAGAAATTTCTTAAGTGGTGAATAATGTAACGTCCCAAAGTTTCATTAATGTAAATCCCACATGATCTAATTAAATGTAATCTTATTTGGTTTTATGTTAAGAATTTTTAAGGTTGCTAATATAGCCGTTAAACCGAGATCACATAATTAGTATAAATATAGGGCTATAACAAATCCAATTTACTCAGACAAAAGAAGCGATAGCCTCATCCAATTGAATTTCTCCATACGAAGCCCATTTGTCAGAGCTCAGAGAAGAGGTGGCATCTTTGGGCTTCGCTCTTGACCAAGCCCAAGCTAAGCTTCATCATGTCAAGCCCGAACGAGACTGTCTATGGGAAAAGTGGAAGTTGATTGATATTACCACTTGAGAAATGTTATCTGAGCCACCCCATGAGTCTGTCACCAACGTACACCTTACCCTTAGGTATTATGTGGCTGGTTTAAGGAATTGTGTAACAAATCTCTAGTATTATGTTCATGTACATTATTTTTGTATATAATAATTAATATACATTCTTTTCATTATTGATACATTGTAAGTAGTTTTTAAAGTACAAGTAGTATTTTTAGTTATTATTTAATTAGGAAATCTATTTTATTAAATTAAGGGATTTTTGAATTAAATAATATTTCAATAAAATATTATTATTATTAAATAAATTTTATTATATATAAATGATCATATATTTTTATGAATGCAATTATAATTTTTATTAAGGTTTGAAAGCCATTTCTGTCAAAACCCGTGAATTTTCGATAAATGACAGTTTTTATTTTTAAAAGTGAAAATTAACATATTTAGAAAATTATTTAAATAAAATAAATGATATTTCTGGAATCAGGACGTCGAAATTATACAACGGTGAATTTTTCAAAATTTTCTGAGAAAGTCAAATTTTTGGTAAAAATTAAATACTATTTTAATATATAATGTGTTTTATGACATCATAATGACCCAAAAGTGATGTAATAAAATACTATAAGCTTCATGTTCGGCCAATATATGTTTTAACATTAAAATAATATGATTTTGGGTTTGTTTGAGTTACTTTTCACAACATTAATGGGCCCCTCAAGACTTATTAAACATCTTGTCTATTTAAATTATTTTCCATGGGAGTGTGACTCACCAACACATAAGAAACCCCGTTATTTTAAGATGTTCTGACATTAACCTTATAAAATATTGTTTTCCTATTATTTTTTCCAAAGAGCATGGGAAAAAACCATGAACTGATTTGTGGTTTGGATTAGTTTAATATAAGGGGTCCCAAACCTAGATAATAAAAAATTCACTCAGTTTTCCTATATAAACACACCCAAGATCCCACTTCCTCCTCACCTAAAGCCTTTGGAGTTCGTCCAAACTCTTCCCTAATCTCTCTAGAATACTCCCAAGGTTCCCCAAGCTCCCAAGAAGCCTCTATCAAGCCTTTCTCAATCCTTGGAAGCACACTTCCAAGTAAGGGTTTTTCTTCCTTTCACTTTTTTTGTCCAATTTTCTTAATATTGTAATACCCTTTTAATTTCAATTATAAATGATGTAATATTGTTCTTCACCTCCCCCGTACTATCCTCTTATTTTTTGAATGATGGGATACCCCTTTCTCTCTCATTAAATTCCTCCCATGTACACCCGTTACTATGCCAAAATTCTAAAAGGAACTTCTCACTCATCATTTACATTCAAGCAATACTTTTGTATCATGAATCTAAATTCCATTACTATTGTTTGGAAATGTATCTATATAACCCCCTTACTATCAATTTCATTTAAATATTATTAGACACTCCTTTCTCTCTCATCAACCATTTTTATGAATTCTTATGTCACGTCATTACGCTGCCGAAATTGAACCGATTTTCTAAGCCAATGCCTTTGTGTTGTGAATACAATGCCCATTTCTCCATCAAGAGTATTCACCTTTATGCACATTTAATTATTTATTATAAAGTTTCATGTATTAATTCCACATTACTTATCATGGAATAAATTATTATGTTTAATGAATCCATGTTTTATGATCCATGTGGCACACTTATGTATGAAATAAAATGTTTAAGAAGGGTGCACCCTTATAGAACTCCAATGAATTGGGTAATGTATAGTATCACGATACATCATGTGCAATGATTTTTGACTCATTATAATTAAAGTTCAATAAGGGTTTACTCATTCTTCATGTGCAATGAAAATTTACTCATGATCCATGTGCAATGAGCCTTGGCTCATGCTAATTCGAGGTTAAGTGTTGTTTCCAAATTTCCAAGTTATGATTATCATGCTTTATCATGCCTTTATGTTCGTGTTTCTCTTGTGCTCTACTGATATTCCTTTGGTCTAAAATGTATTTTACCCCTCATGTATTCCATTTTTATTCTCTTATTGGGCTTTATAGCTCTCCCCTTTTCTTATGCATGTCCTCAGGTTATCTCATGCAATGCTAAGTACGAGGGAATGTAGTGGTCATGTAAAATAAGTTTTCAATAAAGATGTTGTATTTCTTGTTTTAAGTTTTTATGTAATGATCTTAATCCCCAAAGACACTATACCTGTTGATCTACCATGTTGTATCAAGTGAATAGTTTATGTAATAAATCATGTTTAAATTTGTAATAAAAGCAGGGTTTTCATAGTTCGGATGTTGTAATATGAAATTTTTAAGATTTAAATTCTTTCTCATGAATAACCATGGAGTTATAAATAATTTATAATGTTTACATTTATTATAGACCATTTATGAAGTTTTTGGAGCCATTGGGGTGTCTTTTGTTCCTATAAAAGGAGGCCTAGATGATGCGTTGGGTATTGGTATATGATTCATTTCATGAAACATCCCTGATCGAATCTCTCTTTTGATCGTATTTCTCTTCATTATTTAGCATAATACTTTTATAAAATCATTGATATAAGATAATCTTTCCCATGAATTTGGAGAATCACACAACTCATGGATATAAAAGGAGGAAAAATCCTTTTGTATGGTTCTCATTTTTTCCAATTATGATTATGTATAAGATATGGAATATATTATATTTAACATAGAAAAAGATTCATGTTTTCATCTATTTTATTCACATTAAATGAAGGGAAAATATATTTTCCCATAATTTATTTTGGTTAATTAATTTTTCTAAATTTTTATTATTGTTTCCTCCTCCCAAACCCTTCACTAAAACTCATGAATAAAGTTATTGTATTCTTATAATGTGAGTGTAATTTAAACGCCACATTTCCATATGATGTACTATTTGTGAGAGTACTCCAACCAGAAGTACCCAATAGTGTATGGTTGTATTTTTTGTCAATAACAATGTTGAAAATTAGGCTATTTAAAGTAATAATTTCAAATATATATTGGGCGATGGATTGGGTATCCACCAATTAAAGAAGAAGGGTTGTTTCCCCTAGTTTTTTTGAAGGTGTTGTTTGGTTCTACCATGATGAGTACGTCATAAATGTGATTCAAGAGTTGTATCCCACATATGGATCAAAAAAAATAGTAGAGTTATCTTCCCATAGGTACTATACTAGACTGATTCAAGTGATCATCCCATTACATCAAAAAATTGAAAGAGTTAATCCCCATGTCTCTAACATGTGTTAAAGGTGTATAATACTTGTATTCATTTGTTTAGAATTAAAAAAGTGTTTTATATAGTGAAAATATTAAATAGATATTATAATTAGTGTTTAAAAGTCTAGATAATTTTAATCTTCAGACTTCATGAATCGAAAGGAATTCATCCATGTGTATTTTTACATGAAGGATGTTGCAGATCGGTGCTTAAACACACTACAATGAAGGAAAAAAACATGTTTTAGGTTGACTGGTATTCAATGTGCAGTTCATGATATTAAAAAACATAAAGTTGTTATTTTTCATTTGATTCTATTGTTTTATGGTATCTATTTGAAGTGTATGAGATGTTTCATAATTTATAAAATTATATTTATATGTTTTTGTGGATGATTGAGAATGGTTAGAGTTGAACTGGGGGCACCATAGTTTAAAATGTTGGAAATCTAAAAAGTCACCCAAGTCCCGGTTCAATGTATGTGAATAGTCACATGTAAAAAATACATTATTTAGGTGAATCCATATAAAATAAGTCACAATTCATGAAAATATTTTTAGACATAAGGTTCTATGTATGGGAATTAAGTGAACATGGTTAAATGATCATGTAGCCAAATTCTTTTCTCTATTGGAATTTTGGAACCGTGTACAAAAAATGAATCTCCACGTAGCTGAATCTAATGAAATATTAATTTCTCATCTAAGGGATTTGGTAGAATAAATTAACATCATGTAGAAAAATATTTTGTGTGTCTAACTTCAAATCCATGCATGCGATTGAAGACTTGTGTAGGCGAATTGGTATAAGAACACCATGTATGAAATTTCTGATATGTAAAGAACTATGTAAGGGAATTCCTCATATATTAAATTATGTATATGTGAAGTGGAATATCATGTATCCAAATTACCAATACATTCTGGATAAAAATTTTAGAATTTATAAATGATTTATTCTAAAGAATAAATCATATCTGATGATTCTTATGTTTTGATTTCAAGATCAAATCATCATAAAGATTATTATATCCATGATTCGAGCCTGGTTTGAATAATTTTGAAGGTGAAGAACCACTAAATATATTCTTTGATTTTGAAAATTGATTTATCAAATTTTCAATAATAATATAGATATAAATCCTTCAATGATTAACTATATATTAATTTCTAAAATCAAAATGGTGTAAGGATGTTTGAGTGATAAAGAAGAATAGATGGTAATCTACTACTATGTGTAGATCTGATTCCAAATTTTCACTATTATTATTGAAACATTACAATATGAAATTAAATAAGTTCCATGCCACACGTGTTTTCTTTATATTTTATATAGATATGGAAAATGTATTTGAGGATTTATTTATAGATATATATTGAGGAAGAAGAATTCATGCCAACTATAGATTTATGTGAAGATATTTTGGGTTGAGTTTCAAAAAGTAGAATCATTAAATGAGGGTATTCTTTGAATACCCCATGAATTGAAAAAGTAATACGTGTGAAATTATGGGAACCTAAACAGGGTGTTCTATAATAGTTATTTATATTATAATCCATGTTATCCCCTCAATATTCCATTTATTGTATTCATAAATGAAAATTTCAATTAATTCGAAATTTATGGACATGAATGGATATCTAAATATAGATGAGCATGATAAAAATTTATAAGCATAAACTATTTATATTAGGTTAATAAAAATAGTGGAGATAATAGATGCACTACATACTAAGATATGAAGATCATATCTCATGATGAATAATAATTATTTTTTACATGATGTAGAGAAGATGTCGGAGGAGTCATCCATAATTCTGAGATCTTTTTGAGATACTGGAAGAATTTAGAAGAAAAATATCCAATGATATCGTTATTTTCAAAAACAATTATGAGTTGATGATGGACATAGATGACCAATATATATCATATAATAATACATCCATGTTAATATACTAAGAAGTTTTGCAAAGTTAAGATGTGATAAAATGGTTGTGTTTATTTATTTTTATTGAGATATTATTGGAAGAATCAACTTATGAGAATAAGTATATTTATTCTATGAATGCAGATACTTCCCTTGGTTGAGAAGAGTTCTACCACTATATAGGAGAAAGAAATAAGAACTTATTTATACATATTGTGAATCCATCATACCTATGACACTTAGGGTATGAAAGAATAACATTTTTACTTAGTTTTTATAGTGGTCTGTTTTTTATTAAATCTTGTGGGAATCTAGAAATTAAAGTCTTGTGATATATAGGAAACTGTCTTGGGAGAATCTTGATGAGGGAAGATCAGTATGGCTCTAATCTAGTAATGGTGTGTTAATCACCTTCCAATTATAATTAAATGATATATTTTATTGTTTACAATCCTAAATTGTGGCACATAACAAATCAAGTAAATGATTACGTATTAGTACCAAAAAGTTTAAAAATTATTTTTTATGTTCCATTATTACTACATTTCCCAGGTAAGGCTATTAGACCCTTGAAGTAGTGGATCAAGTAGAAATATGGCTACATAGTTGAATTTAAAAATAAAATAAATTCATAAAAGTTTTATGTGACTATTTATTCACCCTCCCCTTACAGTGGTTCATCAACCCTATGGAACCTCACAACCCCAGATGTAAATATTGATATTTCATTGACCTACTATCATTGGGTGATCTCCAATATCCTCCTTTATTAACTCACTTCATGATAGGTATTTGATAATCCAAGACACACTATCATCCCATTAGACAAGGTGTCTCATATCGAACATCAATAAATAAATCTCCGATTTAATATCATACATCACAAGTATTTACTTTACATATTTTAACATTATGGTTTTTTATATTGAAATTGTAACATCCCATCTTGAACCACGTGGTCTATGTTGGAATTTCACATGCCCTAATGCGAGCCTCCATATATGAAGAAGGTTTCTGACTACTAGTGAGGGTATCAAGTGGAACCATGGGGAGACTATAACCTCAATATCATGTTATAGGATAGATAATAAATCGAAATAATATAAGTAATGAGAGTAAATATATAGAAATGTATGGTGGAATACATGTCATACAATAAAGATTCCCCAAAGTGGCAAGAAAAGTAGTTTAATATGAAATGGACAAAATAAATATAAATAGAATATCTTATAGAGTTCATCCTAATATTCTACTAGATCTGTGCTCCACAGCTAATTTTTTCAACAAAGGGCCCTTTCCCTTTGCCAGATCCCAGAAGAAATCTATAAGTGCATCAAAATTCCTATGTAAGGTATGAGTAAAATAATTAGTATGACACCACCAATGCATCCTTAACCTTCTCTACTCAATTATATAAGTGTATTCCATAATAAAACTAAATCATAACAAGAATAGTAACACACAATACAACGCCAAGTGATTGTGTGCCAACCAAGTTGCTACAAACCACTAACCACACCTTCTTATGGTCTATTCCTAGTGCATAATCAAGGTGATTGATGAATCAAGTATTATCCACAAGGTTAATAAATAATTCTACTTATAATCATGTGATCATGAAACTCGACATCACTACTCATCGAGTATATTATGTTCTCAGCATATAATATGGATCGAGAGATAGTCAGTATCCCATAGTAATTGAGTAACATACTAGGGATTGAGAGCTAATCAACACCCTTTAGTCATCAAAGAATATACCAGGAATCAAGAGATAATCAACATACCTTAGTCAGAAACAACATCACATGGCATCCCTAAGCTATCATTGTATCCCTACCCTATGCATAGGTCCCTCGTCATTAGTATCATAATCCATGTGCACTCCCCATACAAGGGATAACATGTTACGATGGTCCACCTATCTTGGGATACAAGAACAACCCCACAAAGAATATATATCATGGTATTATACATAATAAAGCATCAGAAATCATCATAAGTAAAGTAGCATACACAATACATGTGATCAACATCAAACATGAATAATAAGCTACAAATACTCGTGGCAACAAGTGTAACATGAGGTTTCGAGGGCTACCCACACCCACACATGATCATAATCATGTAAGGTCATCAAAATTTGTCTATGCATAATCATATTAATGGAATTCATGTCTAAATGAGCCCAAAATGGTAATGAACATCCTTCCTCAAATGTCATATATGTAAAAAAGGAGGGAATACACTAGACATGATCCCTCTTCATGGTCTTATTATTGAGAACCTTGACAAGTCAAATCTCAAGGTTCATCAAGGGTCCCCAAAACTGAAACCAACTATTTTATTTCAAAAATAAATATAATATCACATGCGATGATATTTTCCCTCTATTGGACACTTTTTGAATTATCATTAAAAAATCATTTAGGTCAAAGCATGTGATAGAAATATTCTCATTCAAGAAAAAATTATCCCTTGATAATTTATTATAGATTATACTTTATAATTATATTTTGATAGTTTAATAAGAAAATTTATTTTTATAATTATCGTTTTGTAATTTATTATAAATTATCCCTTATAATTGTCTTTTGATATTTGCATAAGAAATTATACATTTTATAATTATATTATATAATTTTATCTTAAATTATCCTTTATAATTGTCTTTTAATAAATTTTTTATGAATTATCCATTATAATTATCTTTTAATAATTGTTTTACAAATTATCCTTTTCGATTGTTAACATATAATTATCCTCTACTAATTTTCAAGGATTTTCATTGATAATATCATGCAATTATGCATTGAAAATTCAAGGTAATTATTGTTTGTCAACTTCAATAGTTTATCCCTTGATAATTCTTGAAAATAATTATTGATAATTTTATAAATTATACATTAATAATCATCATTTAATAATTTCACATAAATTGTCATTTAATAATTTTAAATAAATCATCTCTTAGTAAATTTATGTGATTATACATTGATAACTTTTATTCCATAAGTAATCTTATTATAATATGTTAATTATCATTTAAATTTTTTAAATAAATATATTATGAACATTCGATGTGATTATCATTTTATAATTATATTTAGATGATTTTTTGAAATTATCATTTCTATATTTATTAACAACAATGTTTTGATAAATTGAAAATATTTATCTTTCCATAATTTCGTTATATATTATACTTTGATAATTCATATACTTGTCATCTCACAATTATTTTACCTATCATATGATAATTCATGTAACAAAACCTTGATAAATCTATTTTAGAATTATACATTGATTATTTATGTTTAATTATATAATTTAAAAAAAACTTTTTTACCAAATTATGAAGAAGATAAAATAAAATAAAAAAATAAACAAAAATAGAATATAAAAAAACATAAGTCACAGTATGTATCTCCATATGAGGAAGAAGAAATACCATCAGGCCCCTTAATCCGGGTGTATGAATGCAAACTAGGTTTAATGGGCTTTAGGAAAGGGAATATTGGTTCTCTAAAACTGGAGAGAATGAACCCCCAGACAAGAACCCATGATATGGGTATTTAAAAAACAAAAATGTTTTCCCCTCCCCTCATTCAGAAAATTTTTCACCCTCACTTCATTATATTTTTTTCACTGAATGATTCAATGTAGAGTCAATAGATTCACCCCTTAAATGAATTTCCATCAATATTTTTTCAAAACGAGTTTATTTTGAGGCTTTGAAAACACCCAGTGAACTAAAATGGCATGCATGATATTTAGGGTAGAAGATAAATATTTTTATCCCTTTTTAATTAAATTAATAAATTAAATAATTTAACCCAAATTTTAAAGGATACCAAATGCCTATTGAACATAAGGTTTATATCTTACCATGGGTAAACCCCAAAGTCCGAACCAAATAGTTTTCTTAGATTTCTCATATAATGTACCGTTTGGGAGATATTAATTATTTATTTTAACATAAATAAATAAATAAATTTTAAAAAGGGTTTTATCATGTGAAATGTTGGAAACACCCAAAAGGAATAAATGTTATTCTTTACCATGGGTAAACCCCACCTTCCAGACCCAATGGTGGTCTCAAATATCTTATATGAAGTATGGTTTGAGGGATATTTAATTATTTCAAAAAATATAAAAAAATTAAATTTTTTATTCTCATGTATGAGTCGCTCGAACATCTAAAGATTACAAATGTTATACATTATCTAGGGTAAACACCACATCTCAAACATAAAAGTTTTGTCAGTTTCCCCATAATATTAACCATTTTGGAGTTATTCAATAATTTTTAATAAATAACACACAATTAAAATAATATACTTAATATTATTATTTCTTCTATGTTGAGGATTTATAGGCATTGGAATCTCACACTAACTCTGTTTCTGTCTCTGAAAAAAATATTTGATTGAATATTACAATATATTAACTTATATATTACCCTTACCCAATGCTTTTAATACATTTTTTAGGTGATCTGCATTGTTAATTTATTTTTTCTCATAAAACAATTATTATTTATCAACAATAGAATTTTTATTATCATTAAAAAATTTGGAAATTACAATTCTCCCCATATAACTCCTTCTCATCCTCAAGAAGTATCTTTAGTAGTCTTTCTTGAACAACTCAGGTCACTAATCTCAAACATTAGATTTCATTTACACATTTCCTCTTAGATCTATCCATTTTACCATTGAATTTGGACTAGTGGTGCCATCTTTCCTCATAACACATTCTTGCTCCGATATATGATCCACACCAGAAACTCATTAGAAGATGCATCAGACCATATATCAATATACTTTTAAAATATAAAATGAATAGGGTCGGGTATGTATCTCCAAAGATGTGAAAAATGGAACACATCATGAATACCTCAATAGTGATAAGGGAGGTCCAAAAGATACACCACTCCCCCTACTTACATACTAATCTCAAAGGGTATAATAAAACATAGTTCCTTCTTACTATACATCCCCAGAAATCTATTCCCCATCTAGGAGTCACTCTCAAGAAAACCTGATCTCTCATAGAAAACTCCAAGGGGTATCCTCCTATGGTCAACATGTGATATCTATCTATTATGAGTGGTGATAAATATCTTACATATAAATTTCACTCTCTATAAGGTCTCCTAAACCATACTTGGGAAAAAAATCTACCTCACTAACATATGTCCAACATAGAGGTGAGTGATACGACCTCCCATAATGTGCCTCATAAGCTTCCATCTGAATTTATGCCTGATACTTTTTATTGTATGCGAACTCATTCAATACTAGGTTATCATCCCATGCTCCACCAAGGGTCTATCATGCAAGCTCTATGTATATCCTCCAATATAAAAATAGTCTACTAATAATATATTTAGATCTCAGAATGGTATGTCATTCTTGATATAAAATGAGTTCCTAGGGCTATTTTCACGACCTCCCAAAAGTGAGATGTAAAATGAGCATCTCTATATAAAACAGAGCTAAATGGGACTCCATGTAGGTTTAAAATATCTCATTAATAGTGTTTTCCCACATCCTCTATAGAGTGAGTCTCTCTGATATGTAAGAAGTGAGCAGGCTTCATTAACCAATTGATAATCACCCATACTGTGACACAAATCCTCAAGGTACTTGATAACCCTATCACAATGTCCATCATAATTTCATCCCACTTCCATATATGTATTTGGAATTACTATAATAACCCACGAGGACACTGGTTCTTGGTCTTCACCCTCTGACAGATAATGCATCAGGAGAAAATTAGTGTTGTCCATCTTCATCAATGGTCGCCATAATTTCTCCCTAAAGTCATGATATATCTTCATCGCACTAGGATCTATCCCACATATATTGGTTTGGTAATGCCTCATCGTATACTCTCATATGGAAGTAGTTACTTCTACTTTTCTATAATCCCTGATTGTGTCATCATCGTCCATCGAACATCTAGGCATTGAGTCATTACCATCTAGTTGTTCCCTTATTAATACACACATTGGGTCTAATTTTTTTTTCAGACTTTACCCATTATATAAGTGATGATGTGACTATCAAGGAAAAAATTAATAAAACCATGGTCCTTTGTGTAAGAACCTAGATCATCATTTTATGTAGGGATCTATATTTTAGGTTCTTATCGTGGAAAAAGGAAGAAATGAAAATTATTTTAAGTACATGCTGTGTAATTTTGAATACGGATCATTTACATGGTTGTCGTGGGTAGTCATGTAGTGTCTATTTAACGGCTGATTACATGGCCATGTAGCTGACCTAGAAGACCGCCTAATGTGGTGTCTGGTTGAGGCTAGTACATGGCGTGTACATTAAATGAACACGTCATGTACTTTTCTATTTAATTTTTTAATAGGAGTTGGGTCACATCTCATATCCAAAAAATGCATTCTTCTCCCCTTGGTTCATATTAGAGATCAATAAAGAGCTGAGAAACATAGAGCTCCTCTCATTTCTTTGTCAGAGCACCGATTGAGACACCACCGAGTGCATTGGATTCCCCCCAGTGAGTTCTCCCTTTACCTAGAGCATCTCTTCCTAATTTATCCTCTCTCATGAGATATCATGGGTTGATCATTTTTACCATTTTCAATGATCTACATCGTTCTAGGATGATTCAAGGGCCGACATTCCATATTGTTCATCGTAAAACATCAAGGTATGTGGTTTGTGTCATTATTTGATTGTATTTGGATTATATATGCTTAAAATGTTAAATAACCATGTTGGGGGTATTGTGCGTTTTTGGAATTTAACCCTATTTAATACATTATATGATTTTTTTGATTGAGAATGGGGTAATTTCTTATGCATAAGATTTTATACCTTGTTATGGTACACCCTATGGGTGCATTCCCTTTATTGACTGATTATGGCCATTTGGTCTAGAATTACCTGTTAGGCTTGCTATGTTTTCCATGCCTCATGTTTTTAGGATGGAGTTAATGATTACATTAAAAGCATGTGTTTCACATTGTGAAATTTTTACCAAGGGGAATTGAATTTGAGAACTTCCATAGGTAGGGTCATTTACGTATATTTTTTGTTATGTTGACTCAGAATTATTGGCTGTGAGAGCTTCCATGTGGTCATATACTAGAGGGTTTAGACTGTGAGAGCTACCCATCGGGTCGTTATTAAATGAATGTTTGACCCAGGGAATAGACTGTGAGATCTACCTGGTGGTCATTATATTTTATTATTGTTATATAGACTAAGGGGCTATTGACTGTGTGAGCTACCTAGGTGGTCATTTTTAAATGATTAGTGCCATGTTTTATCAATGGGGGTAGGTTGTATGTGCTTTCCCAAAGGGTCATTATTTTATTGAATTTGTGATATGTTAAACCTGATTGGTTTGACTATGAGACCATTCCTAGAGGGTTGGTTTTCAATTATTGATTGATTTTGATGAGTCTTCCAAGCCAAATCACAAGTTTGGAATTAGTCTTACTAGATTTTTTATATGATCTTTTGAGATGTCTGTTTGTTATTTATGTACAAGGGGATACAAAAATTAGGCTAAATCCCAAGGTTTACTTGATTCAACTATTGAATAATAAATGTAAATGAATGTAATTGGAAACTATAGCATTCCTTAATATGAGTACTATAGTTTGTTGATTCATTTTTCATATTACCTGATAAATAATCCCTAATATTTAGGAACAAATATTTTGGTGGTTTCCTATTGGGATTCGTCTCACTTTCTATTTGTTTCATTCTTTTGGACCCAAACAGATTATATGTTTGCAGGTATAGATAAGGGCAAGTGACCTTCTTTATCGGATACTTGATTGTTGTTGGAGTTGGAGAGCATGAGACCAAGTTGAGGCTTGCCATGTTGTTGGAGTTAATTGATTTTCATTACTTTGGTTTCAATATTGTATTTCCAAAATTTTTACTTGTTTGTCTTCTTTCCTAGACATATGTGACACGCGTCATTTATGTATGTGGTCCTATTGTTTATTAATTATCACTTCCACTGTTTACTTTTGTTGCATGGTATTACTACGTCAACTAATTTTTACTATTTATTCCCTTGTGTTACTCTACCATTGAGGGAATGGTTTCCACACTATCACACCTAAGGACCTCACTGCTAGTCAGTATCCTTTGGCATTTAGGGAAATGCACTTGACACCATTTGACAAAATGGGTACGGGGCACCTTTATGCGGCACCCGGAACTGTGTTGTTACAAAGTGGCATCAGAGAAGGTTTTCTTTTCTACATTTCCTTACTATTTGGAGAATAACGATAGGCATAGAAAGGAGTAGGTTGTTGGTTTTATGTTTTACTTAGGATTAACTGACCCATGTGTAGGGAAAAGCCAACATACATCAAATATTTCAATTTTTCTGGTTTTTGCAATTGTTACTGTTGATTTGATTTCATCGTTGGGTGACGAGGTTGATTTGTGTTGTTTTGATTTATTCTATTACAACCCGATGAGATGAGGGTATGAAATATCATGCATCATATAGGAACATTATAGATATCACATGTCATGCATTCTTGTTATTCCATTTTGGGTGCATTACTGATTGCATGTTGTTGTGATAGTTGTTGGGTTAGATATGCATGTAGTTTTGATAGAAGTTGTGATATAATAATTTCTATTTTGATAGGGTATTGGAATGTATAAATTTTCAATTGGATGGATTCCAAACATTGGTCTCTAAGGTGTTATGAGACCTCTTGGATCATAATTTAGTGGATCATGTTTGAACATTGATTGAATTTTTTCAGGTTATGACATGAATAAGGATTCAAAATGTTGATTCTCGGGGAGTATGGGCTCTCACATGTCATAATTTGTCATGACTTGGAAAAATATTCTATGTTTTTAAGGGTTTTGGGGGAGTTTTAGAGGCCTACTATCTAGAAACCTAGACAACACGACATGTGATGTTATGAACACACTACATGTGTTCTACTGTTCTGGAAGAAATCACTTATCTTTTGTACATGCCATGTACTATAGGTATATGATGTGTACTGCTTGACCGTGTGACTGACTATGATTGCAGAGACATAGGGTTGGAAAATTTTTGGTAGAACATGCCCTGTCTGCTTTAAGCACGTCGTGTAGAGTTGACCGTATATCCGGTAATATGAACAATGGCATGGGTCGATGAGACATAATTGGTACACACCATGGATAGGGTTACCATGATGTGTAGTGCTACCCAGGAGAGAACGGTGTGGTTTAGCCATATAAAAGTACTTGGGGAAGTTGAGAAATTCAAGTACACGCCCTGTCTTAGGATGAATATTCCGTGTTTAAGGTTGTTACATAACCAGTATTAGAAGTGGTACAAGCCATGCTAAAAGCTAAAGGTAATACGCCATGTGGGATTTATACACGCTGTGTAACCCTGTTTTGAAAAACATGAATTATTTACTTCTAATCCAATCATTCACTTCTAAGATATTTTCCTTGTTAATATTGTACTGAGGTGTGCGCTTGACCATATAGAGTCATGCCACCGAGATGTCCTCAGGTTGTACTCTAGGTACATGGTGATTATCACACAATGGAATGTGTAGATCAGGGATTACAAGAAGATCCCCCCATTGTGCCAGTTATGGCATTAGCTATTATATCGAATGCTGGTGATGATGCACAGTTCTATGAAGGCTTTATGAGGATGACACAGTCTTTTCAGGGAGCACCACATCCTTCCCCAACTATGGAAGAGTTAACGGGAGTGTTCCAGAAGAAAAATGCTCCCACTCATTTAGGGGTTTTAGGACCACAGGAAGTAGAATCATGGTCAGAGGCCACACATTCAATTTTTGAGAATCTAGAGACACCTCCAGAGAGGAGGGTGAGGCTCGTGATGTACATTCTATGTTATTATGCAAAGAGATGGCGGGATGTTTTCTCATAGTTGGGATATCATTGGGATATATCTTGGGAAGAGTGTCATAGAACCTTCTGTGGTTACTTTTATCCCAAGATGATTTGGTCTAATCGAGATTGATAGTTCATTCATTTGGATCAGGGTGCTCTTTCAGTGATGGATTAGTCTTCACATTTTACAGAGCTTCAACGCTTAACACCTGTTCATGGAGGTGACGAGTTATTTCTGGCTAGATGATTTGAGGATGGTCTCAGGTATGAAACATGATTATAGGTGAATGTCATCAGGATGACATCGGTTATAGATATAATGAACCAGGTGCCAATTACCGAGCATAATCTGAGGGTGTTGGGAGATGTGAGCTAGGGTAGTTCAGTATCTAAGATTGGTAGTCCTTCGACTGATAGCGGGAAGTTCCCAAAGAGCATTCACGCAATGTATCTTCAATTATTAAAGTGGTATTCTACCATTGTAGTAATAGTTGGCACACAATACCACATTAACTAAAGGACCCTATAGAGTACCGATATTGCAGCATGATGGGCCATCTTAAGCATTTTTTCAGGTGTTTTCACCAACCGCAAGTGATAAGGGTTCTGTTATGGTTCCACATTAAGGAATATGACCACCAGTTTCTCATCAGTTATAGAACTGGAGTTCGTTAGACCATTCAGGACAAGGAGGTGGTCGAGGCCATTGAAGTTGGATGGTAGGATATCAGTTATAACAGGGTGGATCAGCTCAGGGTTGTCATGCAGGGTCACAGGGTCGTAGTATAGGTCTGACTTTTGTAGTGGTTCATCCCTAGTAGGTTAATGATCCTATAACATCTAATGTCAAGGGTATGATTCTATTTGCCTCAGTTTTAGCTTCTTATCTTTTTTATAGTGGGGAGTCCCATAGTTTTATATTTGTTTCCATTATGTAGAGCTTTGGGCTCTGCATCTTTAGTTCTAAGGATGTTAAGACGCTACACACTATGTTGTGGAGTAGGATTACAAGTTTACATTAGTGAAAGGAGTTCCCTCTTGAGGTTGGTCGGTGTCAGTTCTTATGGGACCACTATGTCTTAGAGATTATAATTTATGATTTCATTCTCAAAATGCACTCGTTAGTCTCCTTTCAGGACTTTGTCGACTACTATCGCCGTAGGGTGAGTTTCACGTCACCAGATGGTGGGTCCTTTTCATACAATGGAAAATAGGATCTCAAGGCATGTATAACTGGACTCGATCATCTTGGGTTGGTTGGATTTATAGCCTAAATTTTTTGTCTATATCTCGATGACCATGGGGCTTTATAGAATAAATTTCCTCCAGTGGTGGATCAATTTAGGGATGTATTTCCAGATGACTTTTTTGGTTTACCTATGGATAAGGAGGTATATTTATCTATTGATCTAATTCTAGGAGAAGAACTAGAGTCCATTCCACTGTATAGGATATCTACACAAGAGTTAAAAGACCATAATATGAAATTAGATGAGTTGCAGGAAATGGGTTTTATTCAACCCAGTTATTCTCCTTGGGGATTGCCTATCCTTTTCATGAAGAAGGGAAATGATACCCTTAGATTTTGTGTGTATTATCAAAAGATAAACTATTTTATGGTCAAGAACAGATATCCCTTTCGAAGGATTAATGATCTCTTTGATTAGAATCAACGAGTCAGGGTGTTCTTGAAGATTGACTGGAGATATGATTATCATTAGTTGTGCGTTAGACAATCAGTTATACCACTAACATCATTTCGAAGAAGGTATGGTCTGTATGAGTATTTTTTATGCCATTCGGTCTCACAAATGTGATGGTAGTATTTATGGAACTGATAAAATGACTATTCCATCCTTACATGGATTATTTTGTGGTAGTCTTCATGGATGATATCTTGGTGTACTCTCACACTCGACATGACCATGACACCCATCTTGATATCATTTTGAGTACACTGAGTGAGAATCAGTTATTTTCTATGGTCTCAATGTGCCACATTTGGATGGACAAGATTCACTTCTTAGGTCATGTTATCTTAGAGACATGATTATCAGTAGACCTAGAGAATGTGAGAGTAGTAGTTTCCTGGGACCAACCAAAGAACATCTTTGAGGTACAGAATTTTCTAGGGATGGCTAGTTACTACAGGATCGTTATTCAAGACTTTTCGTGCTTAGCAGCACCATTTACATGCTTGACTAAGAAGGGTGAAAAGTACTCGTGGACAGATTCCTACAGTTCATCCTTATAGGAGCTGAAAGGGAGATTTAATTCAACATATATAGTAATTTTTTCTATATTTTTTTATGTGTTACACCATTTATTGTGATGCATCAGGTATCAGGCAGGTAGAAGTGCTTATGTAGGAGGAAGGATTCCTTGTGTATAGGTCTTGGAAGTTGATTCCACATGAGTGGAATTAATCGATGCATGATATTTAGTTAGATATAGTTGTGCATGCTTTGTATTATTGGAAGCACTATCATTTGGGAGATCATTTGATGGTATTCACTGACCAAAAAAGTATCAAGTATAACTTTACTCATTGGGACTTGAATTTGAGGTAGAAAAGGTAGGATGAGTACCTTTAATATTTTGACTTTGAGCATGCCAATAGGCATGGGAAAGGCAACACATGGGTTGATTAGTTGATCATCAAAACATAAAAACAAGAATTTATAGAGGCCACTAGTGAGTGGTGGCCTATGGATCTGTTATTTGGGATGCATTTGGTGGTGCATGATAGATAGGGGTAGACATTTCATTTTTATATAGCTGTTACCTCTACTCTACTCGATCAAGTGAGAATAAGGTAGATATCAGATTCTGAAGTCCTAGTTCTATATGAGAGTATGTCAGGAAAGGACACTACTATTGGGTGGACCGTAGGAGATGATGAGGTCTTGAATTTTCAAGGATGTGTATGGGTGTCAGAAGATATACGTGAGGAGTTGATGCAGGATTTTCATTCCTTAGTTTGGGGAGTTCATCCTGGTGTCACCAAGATGTATCGAGATCTACACCATCTGTATTGGTGGACAGGTATGATGAGAGATGTTTTTAGTTTTTTTATGATATGTACCACCTATCAGTATGTGAAGCCAGAGAATCATTGTCTAGGCTTTTACAGTCGTTACCCATTTCAAAGTGGAAGTAGAATGATGTTTCAATGGATTTTGTGACAGGTTTACCGAGGTCACCTCGTGGGAATGATGATGTTTGGGTTGTTTTTGATAGGCTCGCGAAGGTTTGACACTTCCTTCTAATTAAGTAATCCTTCGTTTTTGATGTTCTTGGAAGGTTTTACATCCGAGAGACTGTAAGTTTGCATGGGCTTCCACACACTATCATTTCATACAGGGACACCACGTTTACATCTCATGTTTGGTAGTGACGATAGAGTGCTTTTGGTACCTAGTTACTCTTGATTACAGCTTTCCATACAAATAAAAATGGAAAGTTTGAGTGCACGATTCCAGTTTTGGAAAACATTCATCGAGCATGCGTCCATGATATCATGGGGTCTTGGTAGGGACACTTTCCCCTAGTACAGTTTTCCTACAATAATTGTTTATATGAGATAATTCTTATGAACCTTATGAGGCTTTGTACGGTATTCCATGCCGATCACCCCTATGTTGGCTGGATGAATGAGATGAAGCAATGCTGTGTCCTCTTGTCTTGTATACCATTGAGCTGGTGGAGTTGATTCGTAAGAGGATGACTTGTAATGTCTCATATTTTCTGTGTATTATTTTAAAATATTATATGGAATTATTTCGAGACCAGGTGAGAAGACGGAATATCATTTTGAGGCCCAGTGATCCCGGAATGGTGGTTTGAACTTTTTTTAAGTTATGTGAGTCGGCACTAGTGCGCGGTTGTGGCAGTTTCCATACGGATGCCCAGATTAAAAATCTGAGGGTGCCATTGCATCTGGGGTGATGACTTTACCTAAGAACGATCCTAACCTCGACCAGCGCAGGTTGAGGAGAGAAGTTAATTTTTGGAAGTTTTAAGTAAAATAAAATAAAATAAATTCTCACGTTTATTTTATTTCTTTTATGGAATCATCCACTGTAGCATGGGAACGAGGCAATTGTTTCCTTAATTAAATGGCATGTCATAATGACTCAAGAATGGAAAGTTGGAATCATTAATACCAGATCATATTTTTGAATGTCAAATACGTTTCTCTTTTTATTAGGATAATCAAACATCGATCGTTGGTGAAATATTGAGAGGAACGCTGGAGAAAAATCTCAGCGATGAATGATGATGGATCGAAGCTGTGAATCGCTATGCTAAAGAGGTTAGAGGATCTCGACGACGACGATAGAATGTCCTCATCAGTGGTGATAGATCCCTTATTGAGGTAGGGGTTTGTTATTTAATTTTCCCATTCCCCGCTTTTGATTTAAACGATGAACGTGGATCGACCATGAACACGTTGATCCACGGATTCATACGTTCTTGCAAGGGGGATTTCATTGGGATGATTATGGGATAAATTAATCCATGTTGATTTTGTTGTTGATTTTCGGCTCCGTTTAAGCCTATTAATGGGAGCGGATCAACACCGTGATGAACGACGGTGGAGGTTTGTTCCTCTTTTTGTTTGATTAGATTTCCTTCCCCCATTTTCTTCTCGTGTGTTATTCGCGTTCTTCATGGGGCGATGAACAATGGATTTTTGTGCATCCTTTAAGTGATGCAATGATACCAAATTGAAGAATCGACACCCCAATGACCTTTCGAAGGTGCAACGACGATAGTGGAAGATGATTCGGACTAGATCGGGAAAGGCCGTTATTTGAGCGTTCTATGCACGGATGGATAGTTTCATGTTTTCGGAGACGATCAATGGTAGGAAAAAAATGGAATTGGCTTCGTGTTGTCGGGGTGACAAGAACCTGGGAGTTTCGTGGCGATCGGATGGCCGGATCGACAAATGAAGCATCACAGGAGCCGCGATGGTGGAGGTCCGTGTGTTTGGAAATTTCCAGAATACACAGCGTGTACTCCCTAAGAACAGGTCGTGTAGTACTGGTGGCAGCATCTAGGGTTTCAGGTGTCAGAGAGGAATCACACAGTATGTGACCCTTTTCACATGGAATGTTAGGCTTTCCCTGAAGCTTGGCATGTATTTGGGGAAGTACACGGACACAGGTTGGACTACACAGCATAAGGTGACACAACGTGTACAGCATAGCAGAGGCGGCTATGCGGAACTCGGCATGTATCCAATGGGTAAACGGACATGGGATGTAGTACATGACCATGTACTCCATCACATGGCCAGGTGAGGCCATTAACACGGGTCACCCCATGTACCGATTACACAGTTTGGAGTACACGGGTTGATGACCATGTACGAGCACATGGCCAGCGTACACAGAGCCAACCCCAGTCACTTGGATATGGAATTTACACCATACTATATGCTATGTACTCAGTTTTTCTACATGACTAGACTTACGAAACAACCCATTGTACATGAGAAGTACCTGGGGTCAGACAACATGGCGTGTAACTTTTCTACACATCGTGTACTTTTTGGAAAAAGGCATGGTCCTCTTTTTCACCGTATCTTTGACATATTTCATTTGTGTTAGTGACAATTCTTGTCGTTACCTTGATGGTCAGTCTTCATTTCCTTTTATAGAGGTATGATCCCTTCAGCAAGACTTTCTCTGAGAGAGTCAGGCATCTTTCCGAGAGGTCCCGATCAAGATCCTCAATCCATTATTGACCCTAGGTAGAGTCCAGCATCGACGTGACAAACTCCACCGAGCGTTGATCCTCTACCTAGATGGTGAATTATGGATGATTAATGATATCTTCCATGGTCATGGCAGTGATCCTCATATGTGTATCATGATCTTTCCCACTCATGAGTGTGTCTCCCGTAATGAGTCCATCTATCTACCATAACCTTCTCACTTAAGAGTGTGTCTCCCATAATGAGTCTAACTACCTCTTGTGACGCTTCCTAACGAACAGTACTTCTTGGACAGACATCATCAGAGCTATAAGACTCGTGGAGTGTGTTCTCTTAGAATGAGTGCTTCATGGAATCTTTGAAATGAACCCCTAGTTGGGGGTAAGCGGTTGTGTGACGTGTCTCTAGACTACAGGTCTGGGTATTGAGGATATCTGGTTTGTGCTATATGTTCTGTAGACATATACTGTTCATAGATGAATGTACCTTTACTTTTTGTATTTCTTTGTGGTTTTCAGGGTCCTTTACTGAGTATTGTTAAACTCACCCCTGCATGGGCTTTTCCCACACCTGTCATTTTTTGTGTAGACAAGCAGCCTTTTGACGGAGTCCAGGGCGGACCAGGATTGGACTGAGCTTTCTATGTTCCCTACAAGCCGAGACGTTCCTACGGCTACGAGCAGCAGTCCCAATACCTTTTGTGTTTACAGGTTGGACTTTTCAATTTTCATACATTTGTTTTGGTGGGCTTATATTCTAGCCCAGTTTACATTCAGTACTTTACCTTCCATCATACTCTATTGGTTGAGTTTAGTTGTATGCATGAATTTTTGTTCCCTAGTGTTTTTACATTTCATCATTTGTGGGCTTGGAGATGTGTGTGTGTGTACATGTACTTAGACAATGCCTCCCCTGATTAGTAATATGCCTACTCGGTGCTAGTCACCAGCCCCTGGTCTATTGGAGGTGCGATTTGGGAGTCATGGCATGGGCCGCACTAGGATGGGTCGTGACAGAGTGGTATCAGAGGTGGTTTGTTCTACCTTAGCACCAAGATTCCGTGAGATTAGTTTGGGGAAACATTGTTTAGTGTTTCGAGTTCGGATTTTAGACCAGAGACACCAGTGTTAGTGTGGCGGCCGAAGTATCCATACACAAGGACGTTGATAACCTGCTTTTCGACTCGGTACATGAAAACACTAGTTGATGGGAAGTAAAAGAATGGTACATGCATCATATAGGAATGAGTTTTTTCTATGTCCTTTGTGTCAGATATCCAGATATAATCAATGACCATATTACATCTTGTTTCCTTACAGGATGCCTCTATGATGCATACCTGCTTTGATTCAGTGGTGAGATCATGAAGATGACCCCCTCAGTGATGAGGCTTCGATACAGGGACCAGTTCCCCAGGCATTCCCACTTGGTGGTGCACCAGTTATGCTGCCACCAGTGGAGAATCCCATGGTACCTGTGGTGCCAACCGACGAGGTGTGGAGGCTTAGTGCACTCCATGAGTTCCAGAGATTGATACCTATCAGGTTATGAGGTGAGCCTAACCCTCAGGCAGCTGAGGACTACCTTGAGGCGGTGACAAGAGTTTTCTTCTAGTGAGGACACCAGCAAACCAGATGGTGATCCTAGGAGTGAGCCTTCTTCAGGGTTCGGTGGGACGATGGTGAAGTCTGACTACATATACTCACGATAAGGAGACTCATTCATGGATGGAGTTTTACTAACTCTTTAGGGAGGAGTTATATATGGTTACGCTGAGAGCTTTGCACATCCAGGAGCTTCTTCAGCTCCAGTAGGGCAGTATTACAATAGCTGACTATTCATCGAGGTTCACCAACCTCACCCGATACTTGATGGATATGGTTAGGGGTCAGTACTTTAGAGCTCGGACCATCGAGCGAGGTTTACGACGAGACATATGAGGTAGTTTCATGCCTCTATGAATTTCACCTTATGATGGAGTGCTCGACTGGGCCTTGGTGATCAATAGATTCTTGGCAGAGCAGAGACAATCGACGACGTTCAGCAGCAAGCATATAGGTGCGGAGACCCCGACGGCAAGGAGCCGACGTCAAGATCAGGGATCTGGATGTGGGAAACATCATAGCAGGACCCAGGATAGAGGATCAACAATCCCAGGCTCTCAGGATGGATCCAGTCATCCTAGGGAGAAGCCATGTTATACGTGCGACGGTAGGGGACATCTCGCTAGAGATTTTCTGACCCGTTGAGCTGTTGACAGGGAAGCAGTTAATGGACCACCGAGGTAGAGGTAGAGAGTGGAGCAGATAGACCCGCCAGGCGATGGACGTGGTAGAGGAGTAGGGAGAGCTACAGGTGGTGTTAGATGCTTTTACTTACTTCCACCACCACCCCAGGAGGTCTGCACCAGGCTCAGGGAGCTGGGGGATAGGGGCGGGGATAGCTACATGCAGTCGTGGCATATAACCCAGGGGCTCCATGGATGATTTGAGGTACGATCTGTGTCTTTTCTATCTTATCTTTCGTACTTATAGATACAGGTTCTAGTCATTTATTCATTACCACATGTATTGTAAGAAACCTCGAAATTCCGGTACAATCGTTGACTTGATCCTTATGCATGGAGACACCTATGGGAGGAGACTAGACGATCACGAACCTTTGCAGACAGTGTGATCTTACCCTTGAAGGTGAGAGTTTCGGTTGGAACCTCTTGGTGGTAGAGTCGAGGCCTTATGACTTCATTCTCGGTATGGATTGGTTATCTTTAGTCCATGCCCAGATTGACAGGTTTAGGCGAAGAGTGTGGTGTGTCGGCCGTGATGGAACGAGGTTTTCCTTTGTTGGAGAAAGGGAAACCCATTTAGCGAAGAATGGGATTATGCATAAGAGGGTGCGGCCAATTTCTCATGTGTTGGCTAGCCTTTCCCTTGGAGTAGTGGATGTTGTGAGCTTGCAGTTCCCAGTTGTAGTGGTAGAATACGAGGATGTATTTCCCGAAGATGTACCAGGATTAACACCCCATCGGGAAATCGACTTCTGCATCGACTTACACCCCGGGACGACACTGATTTCCTTTTTGGCATATCGGATGGCTCCCGCATAGCTTCATTAGCTAAGGGTGCAGTTGGAGGATTTACAGAGCAAGGGTTTCGTAAGACCTATCATTTCACTTTGGGAGGCCCCAGCCTTGTTTTCCAAGAAGGCAGATGGGAGTATGAGGTTTTGTGTGGATTACCGGATCCCGAACCTGGTGACAGTGAAGAAAAATTTTCTACTACTAAGGATCTATGACCTCTTTTATTATCTAAGAGGGGCACAATGGTTCTAAAAGGTCTAACATCGATCGGGCTATCACCAGTTATGAGTACGAGATGAGGATATTCCGAAGACGGCTTTCAGATGCCGCTATGGTCAATATGAGAACTTGGTGATGCCTTTCAGTGTGACGAAAACCCCTTTAGTGTTCATTGGACTAATGAACCAAATTTTCCAGCCATAGTTGGACCAGTTAGTAGTGGTCTCCATCGATGATAAACTTGTGTACATGGTGTCAGAATAGGATCATGTGAGACACCTTTGGATGGTTCTAGACGTACTTAGGGAGAACCAGCTTTATGGAAAGCTCTCAAAGTGCCAGTTCTGGATTCAGGAGGTCCACTTCCTAGGATATGTCATCTCATTAGATGGAGTAGCTGTAGACCCAGCCAAGGTGGAGGTTGTGTTAGCATGGAAGCCACCTTAGACTGTGACGGGGGTGCAGATTTTCCTTGGTTTGGTAGGATATTATCAGAGATTCATTCATGATTTCTCCTGGATATCAGCACCAATGATGACCTTGACTAGGAAAGGGAAAACCTTCATGTGTACGGAGAGGTGCTAGCAGGCTTTAGAGTGGTTGAGATAGTGTTTGACGAGAGCCCCAGTCTTGAGATTGCCGGAGGAGGGTGTCGAGTACAAAGTTTTCTGGGACGCATCAAGGACCAGGCTTGGCTGTGTCCTGATGCAAAGGCAAGTGGTGATAGCTTATGGTTCACTCCATCTTAGTCCACATGAGCAGAACTATATGACCCATGATCTCGAGTTGGCATTGGTAGTCTTTGCATTGAAGATGTGGTGACACTAACTTATGGGCGAGCAGTTTATCATCTACTCTAACCACAAGAGGCTCAAGTACATCATCTCAAAGAGGGATCTGAATCTGAGGTAGAGGGATTGGATAGAGTTCCTCCAGGATTATGATTTTGAGATCATCTATACTCCTAGAAAGGGGAACAAGGTGGAGGATTCTCTTAAAATAAGGTCGAGCTCACAACTGTTGAGTGAGGCGACAGAGTAGTTAGCCGTGTTGCAGTTGTCCTTCATAGATGGAGAGGATACAGCTTACCAACATTCGATGGTTGTTGCCCCTCCACTCTTACAACGGGTTAGGGAGTCACTACTATGAGATGTTGACTATGTGGCTTTACATGATTGGTTATCCACAGGACATGTTCCTAATGGATATTCGCAAGGTGGGGAGCACATACTTCTTTTCAGAGGGCGCACTGTTGTACCAGTGGCATTGTAGGAGGAGGTCCTAAGGGAGTTTCATAAATTCCCATTGGTGGTGCATCCTAGATTGAAAAAGATGTTCCAGGACCTCCAATGATAGTTCTGGTGGTCAAGCATGAAGAAGGCAGTAGCAGAGTTCATTTCTCGATGCCTTAAATGTCAGGAGGTGAAGGCTGAGCACCAGGTTCCAGCGGGATTATCTCACCCCTAGATGTTCCAGACTGGATGTGGGATGGAATATCAATGGACTTCATGACAAGCTTACCACAGACGTCCAAGGGGTATGATTCCATCTGGGTGATCGTTGACCAGCTCACCAAGTCATCCCACTTCCTTACTATCAGGGAGCAGAGTACCGTAGAGAGCTTGTATAACACCCTGATAGTTTATAAGAAGTATATATTTTTAATGTCTTGTTTTATATGCAACATCAAAGGAATCTTTCATAACACACAACACTATCTTGGGTTGCTTTACCCAAAATCTCGACCTTCCACGATATACTGTGTTGTACGCAATCCCGTGTTTCACTAAACAACGATATGATATTAAAATATTATATAAACTATCCGTTATGAATAGTAATACCCACTTTGGAAAATATTATAAATTTTATAATTCAAAATGGACTTCATTTTTGGATTCGGAATATCGAAATTAGCCTAGGGTGAAATTTTGGTATTTTTCTGAAAACATTCAATTTTTTATGAATAGTGAAAACAATAAGTTATTGGTTAAAACCGAATTTTTATTTAAATAATCATTTATTATATTAGGTCAAAATAGATACATAATACTTATATTAGTTCAATGTAATTCATTGGAGTCATTTTATAATAATTTTAGATACATAAAAATTTTATTGAACTTTTTACCGTCTTTTACCCACCTCCTAGGAGCATTTGCAATTGTACAAAAACATAATTTTACAGCTTCTGTGAGTTGAATGTAGGAAATATGAGAGACATAGTTAATATCAAGGAGTAAAATTTTGTTCAATAAGAAAAAAATAATTTTTGTTGAATACTAAGTTTTTACATTTATTTACCCTCGTTAAAAGTAAATAGGGTAATTAAGGGTAAAAATGATATTATTATTACCCTAACACATGACTTAATTCTATTGGATAAGTTTAATTTGACCAAAAGAAACCTTAGGAACAAAATATTACCCTTTAGGTCAACTTGTATTAGATTAGGACACTTATTATTAATTTATTTAAAGAAGAGTTAAAAAAGTTAAAATCAATGTTTAATAACTAAAACAATTTTAATAGAGGGTTATACATAAGATAAATTCGACTATAAATATTAATTAAAAATCTAAAACTATTTCATACATAATTGTATTTTATTTAAATTTTTTTGAAATTAAATAATTTAATTTATTTATGACACAATGATGATGTAGTAATTACCTTATTAATGAAATATTAACATAATTGATGTTATAAATACCCAAAAAAATTTATTTCGATACTTTTTATGAATTAAAATAATTTTATAGGTTAATATGACATTTTATTATTGATTTAATTAACTCTTTTAGAACAAATCATTCTGTTATGAGTTTCACAAAAATCAATTACCAAATAGTTTCAAAATTGACATAAAAAGGTGTTTAAAACAAATATTATATTATTAATTTTTATTCTATTCCTAAAAATCTAAATTTCGAAAAAATAACATAGATAAGGATATATATATTAATAATGATCCACTTTGGGTTCGTTTGGCTTGTTATAGTATGTTTATTAACCATATAGTGTAAGAAAACAAGAAGACACGGTAAATGATAAATTATTTAACATAGAGTTAAATCTAAATGATAATGCTCAAATAGTAACATAAACTTGTTTAAAAACTATTTTTTTATATTTTTTCGACCCATACCTACTTTATCTTCGAAATAAATTAATTTGGAGCTATTATAAACCGAATATGACTTTATTATAAAATAATATTTTACGTTTTTCCTAAGGTGCCTCTCTCCTCCCTTATAATAGAGCACCTCCTCCCTCTCCTCCTCACACATTTTTGAGCCTTAAATCTCGGCCAACCCCTTCCCATCTCCCTTCACAACATTCCTAGAAACATACTAGAGGTCCTGGTCTTCTTCAAAGACCAATTTTAGTTCCCTAAAAGGAGGATTCAAAGAGGCATGTCGAAGAAGAGGTAATATCTGTTACCGATTCTTTCAAATTTATTTCTTCTTATACTTCCTCTTATTTAGATGTTTCATTATTAAGTAATAAAATAAGTATCACTCATATAAATATATTTTATTATGAGTATTAAACAACCCTATTTTATCTTCTATCCATCCTACAGAAAACAAAATCACCGCGCGTGCGTACGTACGGAATACGGTCTCCACATCGTGGTTTAATCTGATTTCCACCACCACCTTACTTGTATGGGTATAATGGTGTAAATAATAACTATATATAATTATTTTAAAGTGATATTTATTCTAAAATAGTATACATACACTTCAATAAAATTCCACGATCATGGGAACAATATCATCGCTCGTGCGTACGTACGGCCTACCGTCTCCACGATGTGATGCAACTCGTTCTACATGATATTCATTGAATAATTATTATATAAATGAATTTAATGAATTGAATGAATAAATATTATTTATATTACACTAATACTATTCTTTAAATGAGGTATATATAACCTAAAAAGAAGAATATGAATTTATTCGACAAAACATGCCTAAGAACATAAAGAAATGAAAACCCAAATAACAAGTAGCAATGAAATATTACTAATAATGAAAATAATAATATGACCATATATGATATCATAACAATGAATATGATTCTGTAATAAGTCAATGACATTATTTAAATCATTATACTAGAGTTTCGGATACGTACGAAGAAAATCAGACCTAATGTAAGGGAAAATCTCGCAATCTCATTTTTATCCAGGATTCATTATACTTCAGAATTTACTGGGGAATATTTATCATCCACATAAATTTTTTCTCAATATCTAATATTATTTCTATTCTCCTACAATTATTTAAATCCAATTTTACCCATTGGTGAGTTTTTAGTAAAAGATATGAAAGGAATCTTTCATCGTTTTAAGTACGAGGTACTTTTTGACTTTTCTGACCAATGTATGAGAAGAATGTTTTTTTTAACTTATACAGAATGAATGGATTTTTATGATTTCATAGAAAATTATTTCCATGAATCTTTCTTTACATTTTTTCAAGTTTATTTTTATTCAAAATCATTTAGTTTAAAATTTTATGACATGTTAAGAAAGGAAAAAAAAATTAAAGTAGAAAGGATATTTTCCGCAAGAATGGAGTTCAAGAGCTTTATAAAAATTATTTTCCATCTAAGATTATATTGGGTTCTGTTTCTATCCCTATTTTTTTTATTGATTTGATTATTTTATGATGGAATTAATTTTATGATGTCCTTTTATCTTATATGGATTATGTTGTGATGACATGATGTTTAAGAATCCCATTTTTATTACATGGATTATGCTATGATATATGATTTATGATTTTGTGGCACACATATGAATGGATTCCTTTGGAGATGGGTGGGACCTATATCTCCCTCTAATGCATTGGGTAAAGATTTATATCTCATGAGATAGACATGGCTGGAATGACAAGTTAATCTGGTTCAGTGATACAAGACTGGAATGAGGACTGATCTTGGTTCAGTAATGTACATTGTCCGCTATGATGGTATTGGCAATGAGCATTTAATAAAATGAAATAATTTTCTTTGATTATGTGTGTATTCCACAATGTTTCATGTTTAATGTTATGATTATTGGGATTACATTTCACTACTATGATTTTTCCCATGTTAGGATATTATGATCTCTTTTGCAGGTTAAGATTTTCAAAATGTTATGTTCTTATGAATATGATATGATTGATATTTTTTTACCCTTACTGAGAATTTGATGTCACCCTTTTGTATGTTTTCTTTTCCCTGGGTCAGGGAGAAGGGTATTATGTAGGATATTCCAAAAGGGACCCTAGATATGATGAAATAAATGGGAGATGATGTAGATGATTTATGAACCAGTTGTTTATGTTTCCTAGTTTCTAAAGACACTATACCTATACGGTCCTATCATGGTTTTGTTTTATGTTGTAATAAGTATTCATCAATTCTGAAGTAATACCCATGTATGTAAAGTATGGGTCGTTATAGTTGGTATCAGAGGAAAGGTATAGTCAAACATTGGAAACTAGGATGTGAAAGCCTTAGTAAGAACCCTAAGGATACGTATAAACGAAGAACAAAATATTAGTATTTTATAAATGGCCATGAAAAACCTGTGATAAGAACTAAAGTGTGAAATTTTATTCATGATTATGAGGTTTTCATGTTATTATTAGTGTTTCTCACACTATGCTTCTTGGTTTTAGTCAATGGCTAGAACCCGAAGGAACCGTGTTAATGCTGAATGCGATGGGCAATGCAGTGATTTTCCCCCTATGCAACCAAACGTTATAGGATCTAGAATGAAAAATCTTATAGCCATGCTCACAAAACATTCTCAATCTATGAATCATGTTGTACTTCCAAACGAGCAAAGGAAGGATCAAAATTCGGTTGAATCCTTCATGAGGCAGTGTCCACCTTCATTCAGCCTATCTTCTGATCCATTAGTGGCTGAACAATGGATCAGTACCACTGAAAAGATATTTCCAGTTCTACAATGTTCTGAACATGATAAATTCATCTTAGCAGTATATCGTTTGGAAGGTGAATCTTATCAATGGTGGAATATTATTAAGAATATGAGGAAAATGGATGAAATTGAGTCCATGGAATGGGAAGAGTTCAATAACTTATTTTTCAATAAGTAAATCCCTCGTATTCTTCGAACAAAGATGGAGAAGGAGTTTCTTGAACTGAAGTAAAAGGATGATGAATTTATTGGTACCTACGAAGAAAATTTTACATGACTTTCAAGGTACATGTCCGGATTTATTATCCAACATGAGAGTAAAATCGATAGATTCTTTAGTGGTTAAAAACCAAGTCTTCAAAGGGTGTTATCCATAAGGGACATCAGTAGCTATGAGGAAATTGTTTGATGTGCTCTCTAGGATGATATGGAGATTAGAGTAACCCATCAATTATATGGGTCTGATAAGAAGATGAAAATGGAATTTAAAGGAAAATCTAAAGATATCACTGAAAAGAAGATGAGTTTTCTGTTATGCTCAATGTGTGGAAAGAAACATGGAGGGAATTGTCTTAAAAGGACAAGTAAATGTTTTAAGTGTGGAAAATAAGGTCATCGGGCAATTGAATGTCAAAATAATGGGAAAAAGATGTCTAAAGATGTGAACAAAAAAGGGGATACACAGAATGAACCTCCTACACTTCAATTTTTCAATTGCAAGGAAATGGGGCATTATGCCAATCAATGCCCTAATCCAAGGGTTGTTGATGATGATCGACATCAAAAAAAACTCTTAAGGCCATAGACAAAGGAAAGTCACATGAAATTTCTATCGGCGATGTGGAATATGATAACTAAGTGGTGAAAGGTACACTAAACCTCCACTCTAAAGTAGAAAATGTTTTATTTGATTCTGGATCCACACACTCTTTTATTTGTGAAGAACATTCTAGGGTTATCGCCATATTATCTCTGCATTTAGATATTGAGTTAGCTATGACAACCCCTAATGGCACAACCGTCACATCCAAAGTTTACAATTCTTCTCCGATTGAAGTTTTTTGGAAAGTGCTTCCTACAAATCTTGTGATCATTCTTATAGTGTAATTTGATGTGATTCTTGGCATGGATTGGCTTTCTTTATAAGGAACTCATATAAATTTCCAATGAAGGAAAATCACATTTAATATTCCCAATCAATCTACAATTATCTATCGATGCAAGGATGAATATAACCTTCCAGTGGAAATTTCTTCCATCTTATGGGTCTTCATTCCAACAAATGTATGTTATTTATCTCAAATGGTTGGATATAAACTCACGATTAAGAATATTTCCATTATATGAAAGTTTGATGATGACATTTTGGAGGAATTTCTAGGTCTTCCACAAAATCGTGAAGTTGAGTTTTCAATAGAACTCATACCGGGTGTTATGCCTATTTCAAACACACCATATAGAATGGCCCCAATTGAGTTGCAGGAATTGAAGAAGCTACTCCAAGACAATATTGATAAAGGATTCATACACCCTAGTGCATCCCCTTGGAGATCAAATGTTCTATTTTTTAAGAAGAAATATGGATCAATGAGACTTCGCATTGATTATCGTGAACATAATAAGATCACTATCAAGAAAAAATATCCTCTCCCATGCATTGATGACATATTTGACCAACTACGTGGAGATCAATACTTTTCCAAGATTTATCTTCATTCAAGGTATCATTAATTAAGGGTCAAAAATGAGAATATACCAAATACGGCTTTCCATACAAGGTATGGACACTATGAATTTATTGTGATGCCATTTGGTCTTTCTAATGCCCCTTCTATCTTCATGGATCTAATGAATAGAGTCTTTAGAAACTATCTTGATCAGTTTGTGGTAGTCTTTATAGATGATATTCTTGTTTATTCAAAGAGAAAGGAAGAACATGAAGATCATTTGAGAATTGTATTAAAGACCCTAAGAAAAGAGAAGCCTTATGAAAAATTTACCAAGTGTGAATTTTGGCTTCAAAAAGATTCATTTTTGGGTCACATAATCTCAAAAGAGGAGATATCTGTGGATCCCGCAAAAACAGAGGTTATCGAAAGATGGTAGATACTGACAACAGTAACTGAGATCTGATGTTTTCTTGGTTTGGCTGGATATTATCGACGTTTTGTGAATGGTTTTTCAAGGTTATCTAATCCACTCACCAGGTTTACTCGAAAATGAGTTAAGTTCATTTGGACGTAGGAGTATGAAGTGAATTTCAAAGAGATAAAACGAAGGTTATCGAGTGCACTTGTGCTCACACTACCGTGTAGTGGAGAAAGGATTGTGATCTATAGTGATGCATAAAAGAAGGGATTGGGGTGTTTTCTCTTGCAAAATGATATGGTGATAGCTTATGCCTCACGACAGATGAGAATCCATGTGAAAAATTACCCAACTCATGATTTGGAGTTATCCACGGTAATCTTTGCATTAAAAATATGGAGGCATTATTTTTATGTTGAAAGGTGTGATATTTATACTGATCATAAAAGTTTAAAGTATATTTTCACACAAAAGGATCTGAATATGTGCCAAAGAAGATGGTTGGAGTTGATTAAGGATTACGACTGCTCAAATCATTATTACCCTGGGAAAGAAAACAAGGGGGAAGATGCATTAAGTCGACAAGACCATGCTAGATTATCCATGATGAGGATCACAAAAGATCCAATATTTATGGATTTATAGAGTATGGATCTTGGAATTATAATGGAAGGGGAAAAATATTATCTTTCTCAAATGAATGTTCAACCATCAATACATGTGAATATTATAGTGGCACAAAAGGATGATGTAGAGTTATAAAAGAAGGTGAGAAATGTTCTAGAATTCATCCTTGATTGTGATGAGATAATAAGGTTCAGGAATCGGGTTTGTGTTCCTCCTATCTCAGAATTAAAGATGGAGCTGTTGGATGAGGCTCATAGTTCTTCATTCTCTATTTATCCTGGAAGCACGAAAATTTAGAGGGACCTGAAAGAGTACTTTTGGTGGGATGGCATGAAAAGAGATGTTGCTGAATATGTCTCTCGATGCTTGGTTTGTCAGCAAGTTAAAGCTGAGAGACAAAAGTCTCAGGGTTGTTACAACCATTACCCATACCCGAATGGAAATGGGAAAACATCACTATGGACATTGTCACTGGACTTCCTAAAACATCCAAAGGCAGTAATGCTATCTAGGTCATAGTTGATCGTCTTATAAAGTCGGCACACTTCATTCTTATTAGAGAAGATTTCTCTCTGGATCAGCTTGCCAGGATATATGTAAAGGAAGTGGTAAGATTTCATGGAGTACCACTTTCCATTATATCTGATCGGGATCCGAGGTTTACCTCGATGTTCTGGCGAAGTCTTCAGCATAATTTAGATACAGAGTTGAGTTTCAGCACTGTTTATCATCCCCATACAGATGGTCAGTCTGAGAGAAAAATTCAAACTCTAGAAGATATGTTAAGATCTTGATCTATGGATTTCAAAGGTGGTTGGGATCAACACCTAACTTTGGTGGAATTTTCTTATAATAATAGCATTCATTCCAGTATTCAGATGGATCCTTATGAATCTCTCTATGGAATGAAATGTAGGACTCCAACTTGTTGGGATGAATTTAGGGAAAGAAATATATTAGGTCCTGATCTTGTTGGTGAGAAGGCAAAAAATGTCAGATCTATTCAACAACAAATAAGAGCAGCTCAGAGTCGACAAAAAAGTTATGCCGACAACTGAAGAAAAGACCTAGAGTTTTAAGTTTGTGATAAAGTGTTCTTATGAATATATCCTTGGAAGATAGTAATGAGATTTGGAAAAAGGGAAAGCTAAGCCCTAGGTATATCGGTCCTTTCAAAATACTGGATCGTGTTGGGAAGGTAGCTTACCGATTGGCGCTTCCACCGAATCTCTCTCAAGTTCACAAGGTGTTCCATGTATCTCTCCCAACAAAGTACATACCTGATCCTTTACATGTACTATGCTTAGAAGTTGTACCGTTGGACCAAGATCTATCTTATGAAAAACAACTGATAGAGCTTCTGTATCACAGCAAAAAAGTTCTACAGAACAAGACCACATGCTTGGTAAATGTTTTATGAAGGAACCACCAATTTGAAGAAGCTACATTGGAGCATGAAGATATGATGAGGGAGAGGTATCCTCATCTGTTTGTTAATAAGTGACAGATTTCAAGGGCGAAATTCATTTTAAGGGGGGAAGAATGTAACACCGTGGAGAACTTTCTATTGAGATCAACCAAAAACAATTTAAGTTATTAGGATCGGTCATGCTAGCACCCAAAGATTCGATTATAGATTTACAAAATTTCAGTGTAGATCTGGATCACAACTAGAGGTATTCTACTCTTAGATCCTATAATGTAATGATGGTATGATGAGATCAGGTAAACTGATTAAGCAATGAAGCGATGATTACTAGTTAATGTAATCGCATATCTTCTTATAGATTAATTATAAATTATATGTGATAAACAACCATTGGTTTCACCCTTTTATACAAGTAAATCTATATATCATTCAAATATATCGGTCATGTAATCATTCCTTATGCACAAGTCATAATATTCATAAATTAAAACTAAAATCCATGTTGGCCATTCCCAACAGGCGCTTCAACTATAACTTATAAATTGTATCAGAGTGGTCACATGGTTAATTTATACTTATTTATTGATATTTTGTTGAATGGTAGGCATTTGAAATTTTTTTACTTTAGATATAATATTTCTTCAAATTCAAACATCATTTTTTTCATCCCTTTCTTCATTTTCACTTACATAACCAATAAATTTTTTAAATTAACATAAAGAAACATCATAAAATAGAATCTAGAGATTCTAATAATTCTGGTTTTATATCACAAGATTATATGCTATGTTCTAAACTAGATGACTTGTAATAATTTTTCTAGTGTGTGTCTCACATGGTTATCAAATCAAATCCAATAAGAGAGGATCAATAGATATCTCAATCAAAAGGTATGCCATCTAAATAAGTATACACCATGTAACTCATGTACATGCCATAAAGTCCTCATGTTCTCATGATTAAGAACACAAGAATCTAATTTATTGTTTATCTACTAAATTTAATAGAGACTAAAACCCATTAAACATTGGGTCCATGCATCTTGTAAGAATATAACACTTTGTATACCATGTACATGATTTATGCCAATAAACATTCCCAATACCTAGGAATTTTATGTGGATACTTGCATAATAGATCATATTCCATGGAACCCAATACATGTCTTGTAATCTATTATATATAGTGTTCTTTAATTTAATATATAGATTAAAATTAATTTTATAACTAAACCAATTCTCATGTGTTCATTGTGTCATTTATCTGACAGTACACACCTTGTCATGGGATTATTAATTATATTTTAAATTAATTATTTTGTTAAATTACATATCTAAAATTTTATATGGTATTTTATTATAGTGTACATAACACACATCAAGAGAATCAAACATAGTGTAATTTACATGTTTTCCATATGTATCATTTTTCAATAATACACAGAATATAACTACCTACAACATAATGTAAGTTGGATTCTAATGGAATTAACATGTATAAGGATCATATCAGGTTTTTTGGATGTGTACATGTCATTATTTCATGTTCACTTGTATAAATTACTATTTATATATATAAATATTATATTTCATTTGTTTAAATTTATGGATAATGGAATTTCTAGGATACTTGAATGGAAATATGATAAATTGGATTAATTGGATTAATTTGTGACATATTATCTTAAATAATGATAAAATAAATGTAATTGAAAAATAGATTACAAATGTGTGTATTTTACAAGATATGTGGATGAGCATCAATATAGAGAAAACATATATATGAGTTTGGTTTCCTTTAAAATATAATTATTAAATTTAAATGATGTCATATAATTCAAACCATCCTCCTTATTAAGTAAGGTCTTATATTCCCACAATTTCCTTTATGTAACCCTGTCTTATCCAATACATTAGATCCCCTTGTATATGTGTGAGTAAAAGTTTATGAAAATATATACATCCCATGAGAGAAGAGTTAGTCTGAGTCCTAGGGCCGAGGTGAAACAAATCTAGGTGATACATAAAAGTTGAGCTGGAATTCTGAAACAAGAAACTAACTATGGTTTATGGTTCTTTACCTAGGTTCAATGTTTAGTTTATTATCCACTAGATAAACTAACCAATAGAGAATCTCTTGATCGTGCCACATATATTTTATTTCTTTTAGTTTCATGGTTGGTTATTTAGGGATGTGGATATTACGTGATCATTAATAAATAAATAAACAAAAATGAAAGATAGGATATAAGTAAAATAAAGTTGTGCATAAATTTTATTATACATGGTTAATAACATAAGTAAAATCCACATAATATTAACATCGTATGTGATAAGATAAAATTGTGATTTATCACATAATTATAAAATATAAAAACTAAAATATTAAGTCAATATATCTTTCCACTACTTATGTAAGAATCAAATACATAACTCAATGTGCATAACTGGACCATTTAATGATTATTTCAATAATTAGGGAAATATTAGCAGGGAATTTTCAGTTGACTTAGCCTTGTTCACGTCAAGGGTTGACTGACTTAGCATGGCATGGTGTAACATAGTGGAATGTGTTAAAGAAATATTTACCCAAGATTTCAGGATTGGGGAAACCACTCAAAATATCAAGTAATTGTGATTTAATTATGTTGGAATGTTACACCAACCTATAATTCTTTAAATATCTATTCAGGACCAATTCTAGGTTATGATATTGAAATATGGGTATTTTACAATACAATTTATATGTAATTGGAAATTCCAAAAAAAGGGTGATTATATTAGGTTTGTAAAAAATAGTGGGAGATTTATAAAAGTTGATAAAATTAAAATTCATTAATCTAATTTTGTAATCAATGATTTTATAATAATTTTCTCTTAGTATTTTAGTAATGGAAAACCATATGACCTCAAAAATATCTATGTGATCCATACTAGATATGGATAACAATCTCACCAAATCTAACTTCTAGGAATGGAATAGGAACTTTCATGATATACAATGACATGAATAGAAATTATACATACTAAAATCTTCACTTCATGTGTTTATTTCTAAATAATCTAGTAAATAAGAAGTATCTCTCTACCTGAAACATGTGGATGACACTATGTATGTCCAATGTTTCATGATGTAGTGATATTCTAATGAAATATTGGGATATAGATGAATATTGAATCATTTCCCACCTTTACGATCTTTATCAGTAGAAGGTAAGGCAGTAAATATATGATATCTCTAGAAAATTATTCATGTTCATGCTTGGAGATATGTAACCAGCTAGGACTCATTTTTCCATGTTTATTTGCTACATTAAAAAATTATATATATTAGTGTCTAATACAATCAATGAGTTGTTCACAGATATAATCATATCTTCACTTCCTAAAACATTCTCTAGTTTCATTATTAATTTCAATATAATGAATAGTTAGAATAATTTTTCATAACATCTTACTCTTATTTTTGAAGTGGATAAATACATGGGGTACAAAAAACCCATGATCGTTATGGTGAATATGATAATAAAGAACAAGGAAAAGGTTTTGAAGACACATTCCGTTTCTAAGGCTCTAAAGAAATATCCTTCCAAAAAAAGAAGATACAATGATAAGCAATGGTGAATAATGTGTTGTGTTTTTCATATGAAAAGCTAGGACATTGGAATAGGAACTTATCCCAACCGAATAATCCAAGGGAAGCCGCAGGAGTATCTATTATTGAGGTTAATATTTCTATATCGCCATGTTTGTTATTAGATAATTCATTTTGATCTCACATTTGTATCCACATACATGAACCAAGTAGATTTCATAAGGTTTATAGATGTGGGGTTGATCTATGATCTGCCAATATAGAAATGTATGTTTCTTATGTTTTTGGTGACTATAACTTCGTGTCACACAATGAATGATTAATTTTTAAGATATATGATTATGTTCCTAGTGTTACTCAGAACAACATCTATATTTGTTATTTATACATAGATAGATTTATTTTTTATGTTTTTAAATAAATAGTTTCTATTTTTATAATGATATAATATGTTAATGTATGGAATTGTTAAATGACCGTCTTTATGTTTTAAATTATAAAAAAACAAATATTAGATATAGATAATGAATAAAAATCACATGACTAATTTTACACCTAGTTGTGGAATCACAATATTGTTCACATAAATGATATGTGTTTGAATATTCTCTATCAAGATAGATAGTTAGACTATTTTGAGGTTAAACCACATAAATGATGTCATTCTTGTTTATAATGAAAGATGACCAAAATATTATTTGATGGTCAAGGTGAAAAGGACCACAAAGATTTTATAATTTTTACATATTAATGTTTTAGACCTTTTATAGTTTAATCTAGAGGTGCATTATGATATTTTAGGAATTTTATAGATGACTTGAATAGGTACAGTAATATCTACATGAAGAGGAGTAACTCTAAATCATTTGAGAAGTTCAAAGAGTTCAAGAATTGTGTTTATAATCTTCTTGGTAAGAAGATAAAAAAATTTCTATTGGATTGAGGTGTTGAATTTCATAACCAATATTTTATAAAGATTATATGGGATTATGGGATTTTATATCTACTCACCCCTTATACAATACAATAGAATGATATTATTTAGGGGAGTAACGATACTTTATTGGACAAGTTAAGTCTAATAATGATTCGGCGAAGCCTTCCATAATACTTTTTGGGATATTCATTACAAACTAAAGTATAAATACTAAATAAATTACCAAATAAGTTAAAAAACAATATTCTATTTATGTTATAGAGTAAAAAGAAACCTATTTTGTCACATATTCATGCATGGGGGTCATAGGTGTTTGTTATGTCTAGATCAAGATACAAATTGACACCCCAGGAAATGATGTGTATCTTTATAGGTTTCCCCAAGAAAAATAGGGGATACTACATATATAGTTCCTTGTATAAAAAGGATCTTGTTTCTTGGAAAGTTGTATTCCCTGAGAGGGAACACATCCTCCAAAAGGATAGTGGGAGCAACTTCATCTTCCAGGAAATTTATCCTCATGATACAAAATAGTAGGTATGGGAACATAATTTATAGCTAATAGTGGAATATTTTGTTCCAAAAATACAAGTATTTCATGAGATCACTATAGAAGATAGAAAACTATAAATATGTTGTTTTCTAGTTACAGAAAATGATGACTCATTATTGGTTAGTAATAATGGACCACTTTTTTATAAGGAATATGTTAATAGATATAAAGACAAAAAATATTAAGAAGTCGTGTATTTAGATATAGAATACATCAACAAAAATTGTATCTGGTATTTGGTTGATCCAATATTAGATAAAAATCTTATTGGGTATAAAAGGGTATCCAAGATAAGGCTAGACTAGGAAGGTAAGGTCAGTACCTATAAAGACTGACTAAGAGATAAAGGGTTTAGATAATCTCAGTTCCTAGACTATGATGATACCTTTTCTCTAATTTTCATCCATAAATCCATTATAATTTTTCTTTATATATTATATTTCATTGAATATGATATTTGGAAGATGGATGCTAAAACTACTTCTCTTAATAGGAACCATTAGGAAGATTTACATATGACACAACCCGAATGGTTTATGATTCCATGAAATTCCAAAAGCTATGAAAGTTAAAGATATCAATTTATTGATTAAGGAAAGCATCTAAATTATGGATCATCATGTTTGGAAAAGTTATAAAAAAATTAGTTTCATTAAGAATGAAAGTGAGCGTTGTGTTTACTAGTATTTTAGTTGGAGTACAACCATTTTCATTGTAGTCTATATTGATGAAGGATTACTAATTGGGAATGAGAAACCATAATTATATTAATTTAAGGTGTGGTTGAGAAAGGGATTATCCATGAAGGACTATGGTGAAGCAGCCTACATTCTATGGATCAAGATCATGCATGATAGAACAATGAGTAGAATTAGAATAAGTGGAGGTACATTCATTTACTAGATACCTTATAGGCTCAATGTGTAACAATCTAAAATGGACTCATTTATATCATCAAATGATATACATCACTCCAAGAATATATTTCCTCAAATACCATAGTAAAAAATAGAGAATGAGTAAGATCAAATATGAATATTTGATATGACCTATCATGTATTCCAAGTAATATATAAGGATTGATGTTTTATATGATTAGATAATCATAGTAAAATATCATTCAAATCTAGGTGAACAACATTATACTATTATTTAAACAATATGAAAGTATGTAAGGAAAATTAATGATATGTTCCTATTATATAGAGGATATGAAGACACAATCATCAACAGTTATACTAATACTATATTTTAGATAGATCAAACTGATGAAATGTTATATTCAGGATATGTATTTAGTCTCAATGGAGGATTTGTGAGCTGGAAGAGTCCAAGGTAGAAAGTTGTTAGCATTTTTACATTTTAGATTGATAATATAATGGATTCTAATATATCTTGGTAAGTGAATTGGATTCATGACATTTTTTAAGATAATGATGTGATACCATGTAGTCAAGACCCTATTGTATTTTACTGTAATAACACTACAATAGTGGATATGTAACAACCCCACCCAAGCCTTTTTCTCATCTCAATTTGTAGGTGTTACTAACTATACGGTACCTTCCCAATACACTAAAGTCATACAATAATTATCATGGTATTATAAATATATTGGGAGATGATATTCACTGAATAAAAAACATGATCTTATAGGATAAAATATAAAAATCCAATCCAACTATATGATATATGAGTAATAATGATATAAATCAACTGAAAAGTAAATAAATAGTAACATTAGATTAGTAACAACAAACTAAAACATTTAATCCAACTAAAACTGAATGAAATTCTTATATAGAAACACTAATGTGGAAACACACTAATGACACCACGACAGACATCCAAGATAGAAACACCACACTAAGGAAGAAACATCATTATATTCCAAAAGATAAATATGACACCTTAGATTTACCCATATATTGATAAACAACATCTACAAATGCACTAAATTTCCCATGAATAGGGTAAGTATAATACCTGGTATTCTTTCTCCAACATACTTCTCAACTCATTCCACTATAAAAAGAACACAATATCTCACAGTTTAAAGAATAATTTGTATCAAAAATAGGAACATAAAAATATTTATTTAATTTAAAATAGTTAAAATTCAAATTAAAATAATTTATACATAAGAAAAAAATTTAAGAAAAAAATTTATACTAAATCACTTTTATCTTCCTTTCCTTCCTTTTGGAACACACATTCCATGTTTCTCACACACATACACACACTCAAAAAATCTAAGGGATAATACTATACTCATGAGTGGTTTCTCATCGAGTAACCATGTTGTCATAAGGTAACCAATTCCAAGACGTCCTAATAGAAAGCACCCCTTATTTAGGGTCACATACAATGAAAATTAACTCACACTAGCCATTTATTCCAAGAACCACTTAAATTAAATTCACATAAACCAATTATAATCTTTAAAACATTTCAAAGAATAACATTATTTCATAGAACCCAAACAGTAATTTTAAATCCATAATTTCATATTATCAAATAAAGTTTTTTTCTAAATGTCAATTAAATAAAAATTTCACAAAAATATAATTTTGAAATCCATTATTTTAAAATTATTAAAAAAAAGTATTCCATTAAAATTCATTCAAAATTTTCCTTCAAAAATCCAAGAAAAATAATCTATAAAAAACAAATCTATCATGTTTTAGAATAAGTGGAGAATAAAGAGAAGTCGTCTACATCTCAATGAGTGATGAAACCAAATAACATCATAAGAAACCTCTGGATCATGGATCAAAACCACTACCCTTCAAAGATCTAAATGTGATCTGATAGAAATAAAAATCATAAAACATAGTTATATCTATGATATATTAGATATATGGATCTGTCAGAGAAAATATGACTTGATCTGGGGATAATAAGAAAGAACAAGGACTTGCTATCAATTCGAAATATCCAATGCATTTTGTTTTTTCAGACTCATATTCTAGGTCAAAGGGAATCAACATGGATTTATAAGAGAGGTGAAATTTATGAGAACCTGTGAGAAAAGGTGAAAAATAAGACTTTGTGATGTAAATCTCATTTACAGTCTAATTTACAAAGTATTTAATGCACACCAAATATTTAGTCTAGATGATTTAACAAACCATGTGATAGCTATGTTGATGCTACTGGAAAATACACATGGGTCACATGGTTGTGCTCAATAGATTAGAAAACCGTGCAAGAAACTTGCATTGATACATTCCATGTACTCCCATCTTGTATAGTTAGTTAACACAGTTTAACGAAACCATGTTTTAACTGTCATTCTCCCATTGTCTCACATCACATAGTTTCTCCTATAATGTCCATGGTTTGGAGAAACCATTCCCTAACTATTTGTATGCCCATAATATCTTATATGTTTTCCTTGAGAAGTTTCATCATTTTCCCCAACTGTTCTCAAAAGATTTACCTTCAAAAATGCTTCCAAAACACTCCAAAACATTCCAAAAATTATTGACACTCAACCCAAGTATTATATAACATAAAAATTAATTATAAATTATTATGGAACTTGAAAATGGGGGTGTTTCATTCTCTCCACCATTGGCCTTTCCATCTTTGGAAAGATGGATTTTATGGTGATTTGGAAAAGTTTGGTCGATTTATCCAATATAAAGTCTTATTATTCCCATGTCTCTTTCTACACCTGATAATTATTCAATTAGACACATAAAAAACTAATAATTTTTTCACATAAGATAATTTGATTTATATTCACAATCAGTATCATCACATGAATCAATATAGAATTAGCCTCAAAATAAATATGGTCCCATCAAATTAAATGGTCAAGATCACATCGATACTTCATTAATTGATACGAAATAAATAAATGGTTCACAAAGAAATAATTTGGGGGTGAATCAAATTAATAAGCCACATTTCTAATTCATTCAAGAATATTAAAAGGGTCAATGTACTAAGGAGAAAATTTAGATACTTTTTTTCATATGATGAGGTCATGTTCTCTAAGAGACTATTAATAAAACATGATGACCCATAATAACTAAAATTTGTTTAATATGACGATCTACATCTAATAATTGATGACTATTATTCTTTCCATTCTATTCCTGGTCATTTGAATCTTCCCTATTTTATCATGCGTAAGTCTAGGTTTCATATGTGAATTCTCACTCATTTCCAACCAATAAAGTAGTGAATGACAAGAAATCCATACAAAGACTTGAAAATATCCATATTTATTGAGGCAAGAAAACTATTATTGTATGCGACCTCGAATAATACTTTATGATCCTCTAATGAGCCTACAAAATCCTTATATAATCTATAGGAATGTATTCTAACATTTGGAACATCCATTTAGATTTTCCATATGTTTCATTATGAGAGTTTAAGCTCATGGTCAATTGGGTTCTAAGGGATAACTCAAAGGATTTCTAAAACTCATATCTAAACATGGTTTCTCCATAAAAAATAATTGAAACGAGTATTCCTTGTAACATTAAAACATTCTAAATGCAGAGTTTTGAAAGGTGTACCACTCTATTTTATTAATTAATAGGGATTAAGTGATCTATGTTTTGGTGTTTATCCACAATTAACCATATGGGATCATGAATCTGAACCATTCCAAGAATACATGTTAGAAATCCATCATTATTTATTCCTATTACCACATGGGTTTAGGTATGCATTGAAATATGCCTTATGGTTATTTGTTATCTCCCTTAACATGCTAATAAGTGAGGCATCTCATAACATACACTTACACTTTATACTTCAAGCCATCCCACAAAAACTATGATCACATGAACTTATATGTCTTATGAATTTCAGGATGAACATATCATCTCAAATGGTGGTACGTAGAAAGGATTTGTTCTTGAGAAGATGAAGGAAACATAATACAACCTATAAAATGAATAATAGATCTCCCACCTGACGTTCATCTCTGAATGGTCTCCCTACCATATTGTTCTGAACACATTATAAAAATTTCACAATCATATTTATAAGTATATTTAACCTGGTCAATTGAATTATGAACAATATAAACCAAATATAAAACCACAAAACCACCTTTATGATAACAATATAGTTCAATATAGGCAATAACCTTCCTCAGTTTCCACTAATAAAAATACACTTTAGTGATCTTAATATAATAATTTGTACTTGATGCAAGAACCATAGAATTTATCTTTACTAGTGTATACGACAATTTAAAGTCGAAAATAAAAACTTATTTCATCCATCTATATTTTTTTATATTAAAATGTCACTATTAGAATAAGTCTTTCATGATTTTATGATATGTGAACATTCAGAACATCACACCAAAGTGATAATTATGCCATGTTTTCAAGTTGTGGACTATAATAACTCAATCCAAATCATGTATTTGTTAATTAGTCTCTTTATCTCATAATTCTCATAACCCATATACTAAAAAAATATCTCCTTTCTTGATAACACCGTCTAAACTAGATCCAAATGAATAACAGTTGACCACATAGCCTCATCCAGATTATGGGAATGTAAGGATATGGTTCTATGTAATTCAAACCATTAACTCTTGAATATATTTCTAACATGAATTATTCCATTTTAAAGGAATGTATTTCCTCATAAAAGGTGTTAATATAGAGTCTTTTCATGAAAAATACTGACAAAAGCATCAATAATACCATGTTAAGACTAGGAAACTATGTATCTCAAAGAATATATTTATTGGTTTCCAAGATATAATAGCTCCTATCTATTCGAGGTATAGAGAAAGAAATATTGCATAAATGAGATTACTAAGGAAAAATATTACTTTTATCTAGAAATCACACTTTTAAATCTTAGAATAAGTGTGATTTTCTCATAATATACCCAATACTAGGTGCTAGTAGTGTTCGTGATTGGCCTTAGTCCTAGAATATAATATAATATCATCAATGAAAACCACTACAAAAGAGTTAAGATACATTTTAAATAACTAATTCATCAATGAAATAGACACCATTGGTTAATTCATAAGACCAAATATCATAACAGCATATTCATAATGACCATAACGACTCCTAAAAGCTGTCTTTATCCGGGATGGCTCGAAGACCTTAATATTTTTATGTTGGATAATTTTTTTAAATGCGTTGAGAGGGAACACTTACATGACTTTTAGGCCCAGAAAAACATGTATTAGTTCATGAAATAAAGTACCATAGTCAAAAAGGCTAATATATTACCCAAAGGCCCCACCAAACTGCACTAGAACTTCTTATCCCAATCACATACATCATTGAAATCACTTTATCCCAACTTCGCATTTCTGATCGGCTAGAATTTCCCCATGTAGAGATTCACGGTTCCTGGTATTGATGGTTGGAAGAGATAATATTTTCATAATTAATTATCTATTTTTAAATGATTAAATACCTTCCCATTAATCAATTTGAGCTTATTTGCATCATTTCATGATTTTTGGTGAGTTTTGAGCTGAAGTGTGAAAATTGGTTAATTCTAGACTTTTAACAGTTTTATGTTTCCTCTGTATTTCGAGAAAAAATATTATATTTTTCATCCAATTAACCTTATTCTTTTTTTTAGGATTAATGGTTCGTTGACTAGAAATTATTCTTCTTGGCCATGTTCCAATTCAAATTCCAACAGACGAAACAAAATCGGTCAATGTGAAAAGTTATTCTGGCCGGCAGAATGGACCATGACTCATTCAAAGAATCATATCTCCACCAAAAGGCCTCAAAATTAAGTGGTTCTAGATGGGTTCGAAATATTACTAGATATTTCATAGGATCACAAAATATCATAAATAAATTCATTCATTAAGGCCGCTAATGCAATGGTCAAAGAAGGGTTGGTGGAATAGTGTTTGGCATCCAAGAAACATATCTTCCATTTTGGCGGCCATAACATCCTTGAAACAGCTCCAATGGATATTATATTTTGAGGGTAGAGGGAAAACTCCATTTAAAACATTCTATAAGATGTGACCTCGGCCTCATTCGGCCATTATAAGGGAGAACCAATGCAAAACTTTTGGAGAACTGAATCTGGAGGAGAAAATTCTGTTCTTTATTTTCACTTCTTTCTTCTTCTAATTTTTGTAATAACATCATATTTCTCATTATTATTAGTCACCCTTACCATGGTTCGGTAATAATATAAGGTGATTTATGGGGCAATGGTTTTATATTTTTAATGCTTTGAGTTCTTAGATTTTATTGAATAAAGACTCTCTCTCTATTCTGTGAAGTTGTTTTCAAATTCTAAAAATAGAATTTATTATCTTATTTTATCGTATTCGATTTTCTATTATTTTATTCTTATTTCTTTGATAAATTATCATTTTCCTACCTCCATTAGGTTCTGGTCTATATTCTAGAGAATAAATATTAGGGCTTAGTGGTGAAGTACCTAGCGATCACTAGTACGTGTGGGAGGGTTGGTGAATATTCAGGATTATTTAGGATAAACAATACCCGAATAGGAATTGCCTTATATAGTTGGGGGTGTTCAATACTACTCTCTCACAAAACAGTAGAAGTGTATACCAAAATAAAAAAAATTTAAACCATTTAACCAAAGAAGTTAGTTGAAGTAATTTTGGAATCTCACTTAAATCAACTTAGTAGAAGAGGATTGAATTAAATGGAACAAGAATAGTATTACAATTATAAAACAAACCCCGACTTGATCACCCATCTCAAAAAATAGTTTTTAAATCACTTGAATTCCATATTTGCCTTAAATAACATTGCTAATTTCTTATTTTGTTTTGTGTCTCTCTCTGATTTAAAAACAAAACAATTTCAAAAACATATAACATTTTCTCTAATAAAAAAAGTGACAAACTATTTTGTGTTCACTCCTCATTGGGAGACAACCTAGGTTAACCACTATACTATATTTTAACTTCGTAAATAAAAGTATTTTCCACACCCCACGACAAGTACGTGTCAAAACATGGCATCGTTGCCGGGGATTGAGTGCCTCAAAACATGAAAAAACTAAAAAAACATTCTTGAATGTTCTGTAGTTCAAATAACCCTTTAATTGAATTTAATATTGAAATAGATCGTACAATAAACCAATTGAAAAAAAAATTCAAAGATAGTTTGAAGAAATACACCACACGGATTCATGTGATACTTCCAGTGATCACTCTAAACCTACAATAATGGCTGATAATCCCAATCAAACTCTGTGAGATCTTTGCACACCTCAATTTTCTAATCAAAATAACCAACTCACTATCCCTGACATAGAAACTTATTTTAAACTACGCATAAATATGATTCAAGTGCTACCAATATTTCATGGTATTGCAGGTGATGACCCAAATCAACACATCCAAGAGTTTACCTATGTCTTCTCTAGCTTCAAACCCCGAGGAGTCGCAAAAGAGAATGTAGAGTGGAGGGAATTCCCCTTCTCAGTTGAGGGAGAAACAAAAGAATGGTTGTACAATCTCAAACCAGGGGAGATAAAAGATTGGGGAGATCTCAAAAAAAGCTTCTTGCAAAGATTCTTCCCTACATCCAGGAGTACAGTAATAAAAAAGAAATTTATGTCATACATCAATCGACTGGAGAGACTCTCTATGAATACTGGAAAAATTTCAAGAAACTCTGTGCAAGATCCCCACACCAAGAAATAGAGGATAATAAATTTCTTGTGTTCTTTTAACACGGATTGCTAAAAATTGATCTCAATTTACTAGATGCCTCATCTAGAGGAGCCTAGATCGATAAGTCACCAGCAGATGTCAGAGGCCTGATTGAGAAGATTGCACAAAACCCATAGCAATTTAGAACTAGTGGTACATGCAATATAGGCATCCATGAGGTAAAAACATGTGATTCATCTTCACCCATAATTTATGCATCACTTATGGAAATGACTAGTGTGATGAGAAAACTTGGTGTTAACAAAGAGAAGGAACAACAAGGCCCGAATCAGGTATGTGGTTTATGATCATAAAGTTATCATTACACTGATCAATGTCCAGATGTGCAGGGGACTAAAAGTTGTGCAGCTGCCTATCAAGAAAAGAAAATCCAGTCAAATCAACCATGTCAAACACAACAAGGATATGGATTCCGATACAACCAGGATAGGCCACCATTTGAAAATCCATACCAAAATCAACCTCTATTCTAGAAACAGCAATACCAAAATCCTCCACCATTCAATCAACCTATAAACAGTCATACCAGAAAAAACCATATGAAAAACCTTCAACATGTTATCATAAGAACCACAAAGAAATTAAGATTGAAGATCTGAAGAAGATACTGAAAATTTTAGATAATAAATTTGACATCATTATGGATATTCTGACCAAAAATCAAGGAAAACTCCCATCAGAAACAGTTCCAAATGACAAAGAATGTGTGATGATCATTACATCACAAAGTGGAAGAGGGCTAATTTCACCTGAAAAAAGTGAGGATGGTGATTCTAAGAAACCTAATGAAGAACAACACATCCATCCAAAAGAAGTAGACTAGAACAACAAAGTATAAATAATCAGTTTTAGAAAGGAAAGTCCAGAACCACTGTCGCAAAAAAAATAAAGGGAGAGAAAGGATATCCAAGCACCATTCCCTTATACATTAGATGAGTCAAAAAAATGTTGAAGAAGGGAGACTTCAAAAAGAAATCCAAAAAACCTATCAAAAAGTTGAGATCAATATCCCACTACTAGATGCAATCAAACAAATCCATAAGTACGAAAAATAGTTGAAGGAGTTTTGCACAAAAAGAAGGTGGTTAAATGGAAATGAAAGAATTATCTTAGGAAGAAGTGTCTCAGCACTGATCACACCAATGATACCAAATAAATGACTAGATCCAGAGACATTTATTATTACTTTCACTAATGGCTCTTTAAATTTTACTGATGCATTATGTGATCTAGGTGCTTCAATAAATGTTATACCTCACTCAGTATTTTCATCCTTGCAGATCGGATAACTAAAACCAAATCGACTGGTGGTCCAGTTATGAAATAGATCAACTGTTTTCCCAGCTAGAGTTATGGAAGATGTACTCATTGGAGTAAGTAGATTGATCTTTCAAGCGGACTTTTATGACCTTACCATGGAAGAAGAAAAAGATTTAGGCCACTCTCCCATCATCCTAGGGCGACCCTTCCTTAAAACAGCAAAGACTATCATCAATGTCCATGAAGGAACACTCACAATGGAACTTGAAGATAGAACAGTACACTTCAACATTCTTGATTCAATGAAGCATCATTCCAGTAATCACCCACTTTATGCGATCTCCTATGAAGAAGGTATAGAACCAATTGATGATTCAGGTATTCTTCTTGACTTCTTATCATTAGAAGAACATTCTTCATTTGAAAATTCCAATTCCCAAGAACCTAAAAATCCTAATCTAATGTTATAGGATGAGGTAAAATCTGATTTTTTGTTGATTTTTTAAATGAAAATGAGATGATACTAGAGATTCCAGCCTTAGGAATAGGAATCCTTAATTCAATTTCATTCCTTGAACAACCTCCATGTCTTGAACATAAGCCATTTCCAAGTGATATGAAGTATTCTTATCTAATGGAAGGAGAAAATTTTACAATAATAATTTCCGAAAACCTATCCCATTCATAAGAGGAAAATCTAATTGACCTACTCAAAAGAAATGTCCATATTGTAGGATGGAGTTTAGGTGATATACCTGGAATCAGTCCCAAGGTTTGGTCTCATAGAATATTTTTAGAAAGTGATTCCCAAACAGTTAGACAACCACAGAGAAGACTCAATCCCACAAGCATGGAGGTTGTTATGAAATAGATTGAGAAATTGTTAGCATCAAACATCATTTTACCAATATCTGATTTTCAATGGGTCATCCCCATTCATGTAGTTCCAAAGAAAATTGGCCTAATAATTGTAAAAAATGAAATAAATGAATTGATCCCCATGAGAGTACAAAATAGGTGGAGAGTTTGTATAGATTACAGGAAGTTAAATCAAGTTACCCGAAAAGACCAATTTCCCATTCCATTCATCGATCAAATGCTAGAAAGGTTAGTTGGAAAAACCCATTACTATTTTTTAGATGGATTCTCAAGATACTTTCAGGTGCTGATCGCACCAGAAGACCATGAGAAGCCAAACTTCACCTGTCCATTTGGTACATTCGCCTAAAAAAGGATGCCTTTTGGGCTATGCAATTCCCCAGGTACATTTCAATGGTGTGTGGTGAGTATTTTTTCAGATCATATTGAGGACTACTTGGAGGTATTTCTTGATGATTTCACTGTTTTTGGTAATTCATTTGATCATTGCTTAGGAAATTTGGAAAAAAAATTTAAACATGCCTTCAAAATAATATTGTCTTAAATTTTGAAAAATGTCATTTCATGGCTGAAAAGGGAATAGTTTTGGGACACATAATTTTACAAAATGTGATTTAGGATGATAAATCAAAAGTTGAAGTAATCAATTCCTTACCATATACAACTTCTTTAAAACATGTTAGATCATTTTTTGGACATGTATGATTTTACATAAGATTCATCAAAGATATTAGTAATATTTCTCTCCCTCTGTCAATATTACTACATAAAGAATATGACTTTTATATTTATTATGCATGCAAGAATTCATTTGATGAACTGAATAAAATGTTGATCACACCTCCAATAATGCAACCACCCAACTAGGATTACCCTTTTGAGTTGCTTTGCGATGCATCCTACCATGTATTGGGAGATACTCTATCACAAATAATTGATAGAAAGCCTCAACTAATATCATATGAATCAAGGACATTGGATTCCACACAATTCAATTACACAACCACCGAGAAGGAGTTCCTTGAAGTTGACTTTGCACTAGATAAATTCCAATCATATGTTCTTGGAACTAAAGTTGTTGTTTTTTCTGATCATGCAACACTCAGGTGTTTTGTGAAAAGGCAGATGAAAATCCAAGTCTAGTAACACGGATGCTACTCTTACAAGAGTTTTATTTGGAAATTAATGATAAAAAGGGAACTAAAAATCATGTGGTTGATCATCTAAGTCGACTACCCCCACACCGTTGAAGGAAAAATTCCAAACCAGAACCCATTTAATGATGATATTCCTAGAGAACAACTCTACACCATCTACAATGAAGTTCCACAGTTTTCCAATATGGTCAATTATCTGGTAACATCTCAAATCCTATCTCATTTAAATTCCCACCAAATTCAAAAGATGAAATCTGAATCTAGAATATGGGCTTTATTGTCCCACCATTTTTATAGATGCCCATGAATTTTGTAAAAGGTGTGAAAAATGACAGTTTTCTGGAAATATTTCAAAGAGAAAAGAAATTCCCCAACAACCAGTTAATTTTTGTGAAATTTTTGAAGTATGGGGAATATATTTTATGGGTCATTTCCTAATGTCATCTGAAAATTATTATATATTACTTGTGGTTTATTATGTTTCCAAATGAGTAGAAGAAAAAGCCACCAAGACTGACAATGCTAAAGTGGTTTGTGATTTTGTCAGGACTAACATATTTTTTAGGGTTGGAGTGCATAGAGAAATCATTAGTGATCAAGGGACTCACATTTTCAATAGGATAATGGAGGCTTTTTTGAATAAATATGGGGTGCATCATAAAACATCAACTCCCTATCATCCACAGACGAATGGACAAGGTGAAGTATCCAATAGGGAAATCAAATGAACTTTGGAAAAGACTGTTAATCCAAATAAGAAGGATTGGAGCCAAAGGCTAGAAGACACATTATGGGCTTACAGGACAACCTACAAAACAGCGATTGGAATGATTCCATATAGCTTGATTTATAGGAAAAGTTGTCACCTACCAGTGGAATTGGAATATAAGGAATACTGGGCTGTGAGGAAGATAAATTTGGATCTTGAAAGTCTTAGGAAGGAGTGAAGATTACAATTGCAGGAGCTAGGAGAAATTAGAAGGGAAGCATGCAAAAACTCTAGGATTTATAAAGAGAGAACAAGAGTGGCTCATGAAAAGTTGATCCATCCGAAAAACATCCATCCTAGAGACATGGTGCTATTATTAAAATCAAGACTCAAGTTGATGCCAGGTAAACATCGTTATAGATGGGAAGGTCCATTTATAGTTACTCATGTATATCCATTTGGTGTAGTGCAGATTATGAGGGATAAAGAGAAGAAACCACTCACTGTTAATGGGCATCGGTTGATGAAATTTATTGGGACCATGCCATTAGTTCCAGTGGAGGAGATAATACTCCTCCAACCCATTTATCAATAAATCCATCAGGTTTTACCTCTTCTTAACACTTTCATTCTTACTGGGATTCAATTTAAAATCATCTTACATCTTAAATCAATTTTAATTCATTGTGGAAACTACATCTTTTAAGTGTGGGGGAGGGAATCTTTGTATTTTATTAATTTTAATTATTTATCTTTCTATGTTTAAAAAAATGTTTGTGTTTTTAAAAAAAATGTTTTTTTCAATGTTTATGTGTTTTCTGAAACTTTTGAGCAGAAATGATTATCATTCATATTTTTTAAACCCATTTCAATTAATGAAACAATTTATTCCATGAATCTGAGCTTAAATTAATGCTGAAAATGACTTTGTTTCAAGTTATAGTCTTAATAAATTTCATGAAAAGTACTCAGAATTTTGAATCTCATTCTACATCTCACTATCCTTATATTTGAAATCACTTTCTTGTGAGGCTTCTGAACCTAATTTTCATATTCTTTTCTTTCACCTCACTTTTTGAGAGAACCTATCATGCTTTATTTAACCAGAATTTGATTTATTATTGTCAAAACATGAGGGTTTTAGGTACATGTGTTTTAAATGATTGAAGAATTTCTTTGGTATTAAAGCCCCTATTTCATATGAATCCTTTTTATAATGTCCCAAATTGTACATTTAATCCTTGTAGCCCATAGAATCCATGAACAGCCTGTTAGGTTAGCCACATTACAATCCAATTTTTCCTATCCAACCTTTTTTTGAAGAAAAATTGCATGATATAGTTGAACTTAAGTGTGGGAGGAGGTTGACTTGTGTTTTTCTACCTCATTTTGAGATAGTTTGGGTAGAAAATAAAAATTTTAAGAGATGTGCTTGTTTTTGAAAAAAAAAATATCATTTTTTATGAGAATATGTGCCTATCTTGAGCTTCCAATGAAAAAAAAGTTGTTCCTATCTGGAACATTCAAGAAAAATCATGGTTGAGATGATTGAAAAATTTTCATCTAAAATGATGAATGGTGTAACATTTCACTAATTTTTCATGTGGATGGAGCTGATTTACTACTAAGGGGATAGGAGGATACTACACTTGAGTAAAAATTAGAATAATGCAGTTTTGCTTCAAAAATAGCCAAGCCCTCCTTATTCAGTATCAAATTTTTTCACATCTAAAACCTTCAAACTAAAAGCCACAGAACAACCCTATTAAGTCCTCATGATATACTTATGTCCTTGACTCACATCGGGTGGAGATGTAGGAATTTACCAAACCTATGGTAACCCTGGAATGAGTATTGGATGAGAGATATATTGCTAAAAATTGAAATTTGTGTGATGAATGAAAATGAAAGTGGGATAAGTGATTAGTGTGCATGGGAGGAGAAACGAAGAGAAAATATATTAAATGATCTAAAATTAAGAACATGAAATTATAGAGTTTTAGGAGGCATGATTTTTTCGTTTCATGGTGTTAAATTAGTAGATCTCATTTATATGTGTTTTAAATTTACTATGATTTGATTTTAAGTTTTACTTGTCCATGAGTCCATGTAGAAAGTGTGAGGGAATTGACAGAGGCAATATTTTTAAAATTATTTATATGTTTTTATATTATTTAATCCCTTCTAATTAATCAATTTGAGCTTATTTGCATCATTTCATGATTTTTGGTGAGTTTTGAGCTTAAGTGTGAAAATTGGTTAATTCTGGACATTTAACAGTTTTATGTTTCCTAAGTATTTCGAGCATAAATCCTTCATTTTTTATCCAATTCACCTGATTCGTTTTTGGAAGGATTAAATGGTTCGTTGGATACAAATTATTCTTCTAGACCAAGTTCCAATTCGAATTCCAACAGACCAAACAAAATTGGTCAATGTGAAAAGTTATTCTGGATGACAAAATGGACCATGACTCATTTAGAGAATTATATATCGTCAAAAAAACCTCCAAATTCAGTGTTTATAGATGGGTTAGAAATATTACTATATGGTTTAGAGGATCAAAAAATATCAAAAATAAAATCATTCATTAATGCCACCAATGAAATGGTCAAAGAAGGTTTGGTGGAACAGTGTTTGGCGGCCAAGAAACGTCTCTTCTATTTAGGCAGTAATAACATCCTTGAAATGGATCCAATGGCTCTGATATTTTGAGGGAATATTTCCAACTCCATTCCCAACATTATATAAGAAGATACCTCAGCCTCATTCTTCCAGGAGAGTGGAGAACCGATGATGAACTTCTTGCGAACTGAATCTGGAGGAGAATATTCTGTTCTTTATTTTCACTTCTTTTTTCTTCTTATTTTTGTAATGCATTAATTTTCCTCATTATTCTCAGTCACCCTTACCATGGTGCGGTAAATATATGAGGTTATTGAGGGAGGGATGTTTTTATATTTTTAATTCTTTGAGTTCATACATTTTATTGAATAAAAACTCTCTTTCTCTCTTCTGCGAAGTCGTTTTCAAATTCTAAAAACAGAATTTATTATCTTATGCGATCGTATACGATTTTATATTATGTTGTTATTATTACTTTGATAAATGATCTTTTTTCTCCCTCCATTAGGTTATGTTCTATATTTTATATAATAAATATCAGGGATTAGTGGTGAAGTAACTAGCGATCGCTAGTACGTGTGGGAGGGGTGGTGAATATTCAGGATTATTTATGATAAACAATACCCGATATGGAATTGCCTTATATAATTGGTGGTGTTCAATACAACTCTATCACACAATGAAAGAAGTTTAAATCTAAATATAATTTTGTTAAACCATTTAACCAAATATTTAGTTAAAGTAATTATGGAATTTCACTTAAATCAACTTAGCATAAGAGGATTGAATTAAATGGAACAAGGATAGTATTGCAATTATAAAACCAACCCCGACATGATCACCCATCTCATAAAATAGTTTTTAAATCACTTGAACTACATATTTGTCTTAAATAGCTTCCCTAATTTCATATTTTGTTCTGTTTCTTTCTCTGATTTCAAAACAAAATAATTTCAAAAACACATAACATTTTATCTAATAAGAAAAGTGACAAACTATTTTGTGTGCACACCTCATGGGGAGACAAATTGGTTAACCACTATACTATATTTTAACTTAGTAATAAATTTTTTTGCCACACCCCACGACAGGTATTTTTCAATGGTAGTTTTCATACCCTCCCATTCATCTAATCCGATTAACTCTTCTTTGGTATTTTCTAATTTTTTGAATCCACTTCTCGGTCTAATTCTATGTGGTCAACCGAAGTTTCTTCTAGGTATTCATTGATTAAGGATATTATGTACCAAAGTATATTCGTGGCCCAAAATACATGTATAGTGAAGGCCTTTGTTAGCCTAAAGTCCATGTTTCTAGAAGGACCTATGGCCCGGAGACCCTGAGACACGTAGGCCCAATCCAATGGCCTGAAAGCTCAAATCAGATGAATTGTTCTAGATGCTATAGTACCACATATTACCAAATATAGTACTTCTGTAGTATCCCAAAAATTTAACTCCACCAAGATTTGATCCTGGGTCTTTTTAATGATAAGACGAATCCTCTACCACTCAGGTATAGTCTCATTAGAAAAAAGATTTATATGGATTATCCTCCTTCCAAACTCAACATTGGTGATACACAGATCATTAATAAATCCTAGAAAATCATTGGGATCTCATTAATTGGTAAAAAAATATCATAAATTAGCGGAAGAGTATATAAATTCTTTATCATAATCCAGTTTATCATATGATACTCTACATAAATCCTAAGAGTTTCATCAACTTTTTTTACGACGAGAACTGGTGCTTTCTATGTAGACGTACTAGGAAAAACGAACCCTTCACTTTCTAAAGCATCCAAATAAAACTTCAATTCTATAAATTTCATTTGTTTTTTCTTATAAGAAGAAGGTGATATAAGATTTTTTCCCTAGAGGTATATCATTCATAAATTCAACTTCTATTTTGGGTGGAAACCCACAAATGTTTTCATGTAACACTTTATAAAATTGATCCACGATGGATGGAAAATATTGATGTTTGGTTGAGTTAATAGTTTCCATAGTATCTTATATGAAATAGTAAGATATATCCTTAACAATAGTACCAATGGTCATGATTTTATTTTATTCACATCCCAATCCCATTCAAATATATGTTGGACAACATCAAAAGATTTGAAACTAACCAACCAAGTATATAACCCAATGTGGTCCTTGAAGGATGTCCACCAATATATTCCAAAAATATGTTCAATGATTTCAATCTCAATAATATACACATCTGCAAAACAATCATCCCCGTAAATATTTATATAACATGATTCAGACTTAAAGTATCAAAATTATCATTGGTTGAGAGTTTCTTGATGTTTCAAGACATGAGATATCATTTAAACATGAATCCCAAAAATATTAATGAAATAAGAAAAAATAAAACGATTGGATGTATCAAAATGAAACAATAAAATCATGATATTTGAGTTCTAAATAATAGTATCTCTCATTATCAAATGACCAGATTGATCCTCTATGTTCATTTTCTCGAAACCATGAAACTACTTATTAGGTGCACCTGATAATTATTCATTACTCTGTTGTGGTTATCATGAATATTGAGGTGTTAGTGTGATAAGGGCGTCACATTAGGATGATCAATTTTGAGTATTATTACCATTTCATCTTGATCAAATGATATGAATATAAGAATTAGAGGACATGTTCAAGACATTTCCATAATTTATTCTTAGTGTTTTCATTCAAAAATGTTTCAAATGTCCCAACTATCCACAATTATGACATCCCCATATAACTATAACACATTTTTACTTTATATACTCATAAGATCAATATTAGTAATATTTTATCATTATTTTGGGTTATGGAAAAAAATTAATTGATAGTATAGTATAAGTTTTAGGTTCTCCACATACTTGAGAATATTTTCCAATGTTCGCTGTATTCCCAACATTTGAGATTTCACCTTTTCTCAAGGAGTAAATCATACTTTCTCAAGTTGCATTTCTAATAATTTCACTTTCCCCCACTTTTAGTCTATTAACCATCTCTATATAATTTAGGATAGATAAGAAAAATATCTTAGAATTAATCTCTAGTTGCAGTTCAAAATCATTGATGTATGAATTAAAGGTTGCCCAAGAAGATACGTACAATGAAAATGAACTATGTTTATAAACATAAATACATACTCTATCACGGATAGAGTGTATTTCATTAGGATGAAGAAATCCACTATTCAAGTGATCTTGAATGTGTGAGGATGGAATTATATATTGGAAAATTATTTAATATCCTCCCACATAAGGCCTTAGTCAAACATAACTTGGGAAAATAAATCACACCATTGACATGAAATATCATTTAGTATAACTAATTCTAACTTAACCATTAGCTTATTTTGGGTAACATGGAAATAAAAAAGCCAAATTCATACAATTAAGGCACAGTTAAACCGTTTTAGGTTCTGAATCCTCTTGAAATATTGGTATATTGTATTTCTAAACCTATATGGAATGACCCACTCTTCTTAGATCATCTATATGATTTCTCTTATCCATAACTTGAAAGGATTGAATAATGATCTGAAAAATCTACTGGTTCACCTATGGATTTTGTACAATGTCATTCTATGCGGGATCTTCTGGAAGGTTTCTACAATGTTGACATAGTTCCAATTTCTATAAGTTGAAAAAAAACCACTTCATCGTAACTCACTAGAAACTAAAGGAATATGATATCTTAAATCATAATCCTTGACAATAATTTCAAAAAAAATGTAAAAAATAAATCATTTTAACCATGTTCTAATAATAATCAAACTTAAGATGAAAAATGAAATCCTAGTGGCAAGTCTTAATAACAATTAATGATATACAAGCCTTATTAACTAATTTAATGATCAAGAGGGGAGAACACACCTATAAGATTATTTGGAAAAAAATTATTTCCCAAACACCCTAGTAACTTGAATTTAAACATAAGAGTTTAAACTATCTCATTTTATGTTATACATTTCATGTTTCGGCCTTCCTATTTCTTTTCTACAATTCTAATACGATAGACTGACAAAGACTAAAACCATTTGTAACTACCCTTATCATCCTATTGTCTTAATCTGAGTATAAAGTTATACTAACATTAGGTTACATACCAAATAAACCATAGGATAAAAAAATTTCCAAGGGATTATTAAAACATTGTGGGATGGTTTTCCCTGAATAAAGAACACAACCTCATATGATAAAACATAAACAACCTCTCAACTATATTAATCATAAGTAATAAAGATACAAAGAAAATGAGAACTAAATAAATAATAACGTAAAATTAATTCTGTATAATTAAAACATTACATCAAAGAAAAATATAAATACAACCCAAAGTAGCAACACCAATGTGGCATCACTCCAATGACAGCAAAAGAGACATCTATGCACCAGACACCGATATGAGGTTGAATAACCATAATTTACCACATAAGAAATGTGACACCATTGTTTTAGGTATATCTTGATAAAATACATATGTAAATGCACCAATGTTCAAAAGCATTGGTGATTATAAAACATATTAGTATTTCCCCAAAAAACTTCTTAACTCATGCCACTAGGACAAGAACATGTTAAATCACCATTTATAATATAATCTATGTTATAAAGAGGAACAGAAAAATATTTATTCAATTTAAAATTTTTTAAATTGAAATCGGGATAATTTATTAATATTAAAACTATTTAAGAAAAACATTTGTAGTAAATCACATTTTTCTTACTTTCATTCTAGTTGGAATACCCATTCCATTTTTCACACACACACACACACTGATCCATTATAGGTGATAGTTTTATACTCATGAGTGGTTTCTTATAGATCATTCAAGTCATCACAAGGTAACCAATTCTAAGGTTCCCTATTAATACAATCTCCATATTGTGGATAACATCAAATGAAAATGAACTCATGACAACCATTTATGCCAAGTTCCACATCAATTCATTCTATATAAACCAATTGTACCATTAAAACATTTAAGATAACAACTCCCTAGTGTTGAACAAAAACCATAATTTTAAATCCACAATTTAAAATTATAAAACAAATTGGTTTTTCCAATTTCATTTATATATCCATTCTCCCAAAACCATTATATTAAAATCCATCATTTTAAAATTATAATCTAAAAGGAATACCTTCAAGAACTAATTCTACATTTTCTATATGAAATAAAATTAAAACATTAAATAAAAACCAATCCTCTAGGTTCTAGAACAACTTGATAATATAGAGAATCCACCAACCTCTCAATGTCTTACGAAACCAAAGAATGACAAAAGAAACCTTAAGATCTAGGTTCAAAACCTCTTCCCTTTCATATATCCCAATAAGATCTCATCAAAATACACATTATAAAACATAGATCTATATATAAAATAATATTTTTATATATTTATGATATAGAAGATGAGTATATTTGGAGAAAATAAGAAATAATTATGAATTATTTTTGATTCCAATGATCTAACACACATTGATTGGTTAATATCATCTTTCAAATTAATGGTTATTTACAATGATTCCTATTATAAGAGCATATATCGATATCTAAATTGAAAAAAAAGTAAAATTATAATTTTGGGGTGTGAATATGAGTTAGAGTGTAATTTTAGATAAATTTAATGCATATCTCATGGTTATGGCTCATGTTTAAAAAACCATGAACCAACTATGAACATGATACTAGACATCACCCATGGAGTTCCGAAATTTGGTTTTATGATTTTTCAAACCATTTTCGAATTGTGTGTCACAACTTTCCAAGTACGTCCATCTCACATGGTTGGTTTTCACATTTTAACAAACCGTGCTTCAAATGTGCTTCCACTATATCCTATTTCAGTATTTCTATTGTAATTATCATGGTTTGGAAAAACCATTCACAATCTTTGGTCATTCCCTAAACCACTTGAATAGTTTCCTAGATAATTTTCATGGTTTTCCCTATTTTTTTCTCAAACAATGATCCTTCTGAAACTTTTCCAAAACACTCCAAAACCATCCAAAAAATCCCAAAACTCAACCTATGTATTATAGATCATAAAAGTATATAATAAAAGGGTAAATTAGGTAAAAAAAATTTATTATAGGATCTCATTAATTATTTAACATCACGTTAAAGGATAAATCATATACAACATAAGTTTCATCTCTTGTGGTATTATCCTCAATGAGGAGAATCTAGAGTGAGCAGAGTATCCGAGGAATAAAATTTCATAGAACCCTTCATAAAGGCTCTATATATTTAGATGAATGAGTGTCATGTGAGATCTAGTGTAATAATTTTTTTTTAATATATTGATCTAGTATATGTGGGATTTTATTGGAGTTGGTTCCCTAGAACCAATTTCAATGTATTTGATGATTTCATATATTCATAGTCTCGAATATTAATGTTGTTTCTTATCAACTAATGAACTATAATTTTTATAATATAGAATGTGGTAATGTCCTAAAAATATCTATCACACTGAAAGGTCATAACAATTTCCCACTAAGATGAGGACCTTGAGGTTCCATTATATTATTCTTAAAAATATAAGTTTTATAGCTGGGTTATATCATTTAACATGACAAAAATAATATATTCTATCAAGGGGTGGATAATCATATGACGTTTAGGTAACCTCTAATTATGTACACCCTTGGTAATATATAGAGTTTGAGATTATTATAATGTGTCCAATAAATATAAAGTAGACATTTATATGTGCCACTAGATGTTTCTATCTACAAACTACTAGATTTGATGCCTTAGTACCAACTTCTATGTAATTTATTATTAAATATATTCATTTTTCTGAATATAAATGAACTCCTCATCACATCATGATTTCTCAACTTTTTAACATGGTGAGTGATAATTTTATAAGAGTAGTCATCACAATGAAATGCCATAATAGTTCACTTCTATGACAAAAAACCAAAAAACCCATGATGGTATTCTTAAATATATGTTATATAGCCATAATAAATAACTTTAGAACAAAAAAGATATAGGATATCATGGGTATAGTCACCAAGGAAATTGAAGTACCTTATCATGGGATACACCCTTGTTAATTTTTAGTGTAATATATTATAATAATGAGACCTACTAGAAGAAAATCCAAATTTATATGTGTCAATGGATGTTCTAATATTGAGAAATTTTTATTGGTCCTTAAACCTTGATTTTATTATTTATGTATATTATGAGCCATGAACTTTGATGTGTTGAAGAAAACCATGATGACATATGATAATGGTGAAGTTGGATGCATTGGTTTCATCACCAGTAATATTTCATTAATGAATAATTCAAGAAAAGAGTTATCCCTTATATCCTTTAATGGATGATGATATTATAGGCCTTTTATGGAAATGATATTTCATAAATAGATCCTTAACCATGGGGTTCTTTAGGAAAGTTCAATTTCAGAAAATTTAAAGAAAGATTCCTCGAGCACATAGATTGATGGAACAAACGTACAACCTTATTGATTTAAGATATCATGATAAAGAGATTATATTACACAATATGAATTCATATAAGGTTTTATGCAATTTTATTATTAAATTCCTTCTCTTTGGTTTCCCTATTGTGTTTCTAAACACTATCCTTAGACTATGTTATACTTCACGTAATGTCGTTGAGAAAGAGGTCTAGATGGTCACTTGCTAAATGTATCTAGAATCCTAGTTACATAATATTACTATCTATTAATTATAAAATTGAATAAAAACTTTTATCAAATGTGATTTAATAATTATTTATTTTTTCTTTGTCACGTATATTTTTTCACCAGTTATTCAAGAGAATATTCTATGAGCATAATATTTAATAAATATTTATAAGTTATTTAATGAATATAATATATATTTATTATTTAATAATGTTGTTATATTTATTTAATAAATATCTAGTCATGATTTTTGGCCTGATAAATATTGTGGGGGAAAGGAAGACCAAGAATAACGGTCCAATGCGAAATAATATATATTAAATATTATTTAAAAAATAGTTAATTTAATTCCCTAACTTATCACATGTTAATAAATATTATTTTTATTATTATAGACTTTAGGTTCTGTAGAGATTAAATAAATAATAATGGTTCACTTATGAAATTATTATTTTCTTATCCTATATGTATATAATCATAATTATATTATTTTCTCTTTGTTTCAATTTCTTTTTTTTAATACAACAACATCTGGAGAAAAATATCTCAAAGTCCAAGAGAGCACCCTTCATTAATAATGTTCTACATAATGGAGAATTATCTCCCTCCCCCACCGATCTAGATTATAGATATGCCAAACAGAATCATTATTCAAGTTATTTTCAGGGATTTAAAAGGAAAATGAAATAAGCATTGTGATCTACCATGCTAGTAATCATAGATTCCTACAGTGATGTTTAGATGTTTAGGGAACATGTGTGGATTTCCGCTGGAGGCATTATTCTCTTTATTACTACAACACATACACGGTATGATGCAGAGACATTCTTAGATCCATAAACAAATAATAAATGAATCATAAATGAATTCTGTATTTGTTTAAATTAATTATAAATAATATGATATGCTCCTTCAACATGGTTGTGATGTTCAATCATCAATTAATTTTTGAATCAATTCCATTTATCATGAAATTTATTTTCATGTAAATATTGATTAATAATAATTTATGAGAAAAATAAATGTTGAGAATTCCCAATCTATAACTTCCTCTATGCCCAAATCCTTCATGTGGTATCAGAATGGTGTCACAATTATTTATAATTATTTAAAGAATATTTATTGATTTATGATTTTATCATTAGTTTTCAATTATAGATTAATCATTATTTAATCTAGATTGGGATATCATATAAACTTCATCTTTGTTCTCAAAAATACAATCATATTGATTAATTTTATAAAAGAAATACATTTAAAGAAAGCATTCAGAGGTGAAAAGAATTTTGGTTGGATAAGTCATGAGTAGAAGATTTTTAGCTCATTGGTACACATCATATACCCATGTTCAATTATCCAAGAATTAATTCTAAATTAATTCGATCTATGTTCATTTATTACATTTGGTGTGTTTTTGAATACTAATCATATTGGTTAGGCTAGGATAGTGTGTGGTCATCTAGACTACATGTCGTGTAACATCTGTACACAATGTGTACTCAATTAGTAAAATATAGGCTAGATATTCACTTACATGACTCAGATGATTGGTGATAGTGAAACTCATATACCACATGCCATGTAGCCCTCGTATATTACCTTTACTCTATTATATTAACTGAAATATTGCACATTGAGTCCATAGGCATATACCATGGATAGATAGTGATAAATATACACACTATGTAGCTTGATTGTACATGTCATGTATATTACCAAATTATGCATAATTAAAAAATAATTTATTATTGTTCTTAAACCATTCTACATGGGTTTTGTGTGGTCATTTAGACTATAGTACATTATATGTAATGGGTTATATATATATATTTAATTTTTAATTAATTTCTTTTTATTTTTTGAAACTGAATATCATGTATAATTCATAATACAATCATTAATCTACATGAATTGAAATATAACATGCTATATAAATAGAATGTGTTCAATGTGGTAATTAATTTGATAGTATATACCCTGAAATTATGTGTCATGTTGTGTATTCCACATAATGCATGAGTAAATAGATTATGAATATAATAAACATTGGGTAGCTCATATGGGTACTCATCATGTTACCTCCAAGGTACTTTTATTTATATTGTTAAATTTATATAAATTTATTTAATTTGATTAAAATGATTATGGATGAGGTTCCTAATAAAGTTTTGATGATAATTAAGATAAATGAATTGGATAATTAAACAATATAATTAATTGATTCAAGAATGATTTATCTTAAAAGGAATTATTTTAATTGAATGGTAGTTTCTTACATGAGTAATTTATTACTTGTGTGTGGATGATCATGAGCATAGATTGTCCATTTTTATGTGATTTGATTCCTTTTAAATTATTATAAAATTAAATTGCTGGCATGTGTGTCATCTCCTCTCATTATTTAAGGGTCGGTGAGACCATGGTTTCATTAATGAAACCCCAAAACAAATCCTTTGGTTCCTCTCACAAGTATGTGAGTAAAAGAATATGTAATAAATGGAGATTTCAAGCTAGTTGACGTGGTTAAAGTCTGAATCCACGGTGAAACCAATCCAAGACGTACATGGATAGACTAGTGGGAAGCTACAACAAAACCCATTTCAATGTCTATGGTGTTTTTTCCTACATAGAAGATTATTTTATCATCTTCTAGATAAACTATCCATTTGAAAAATCGTATGATCATACCACTTTATCATTTCATTTCAATTATGTGCACGATTAAATTCTTTATGGGTTTTTTTCTTGGTCACATGAATTAATGAAGTAACAAGAATTCAAGATAGAACTAAAATAAATTGGATTATGCCTAATAATTGTCTTAGATATGGTTAAAAGCTTACATAAATCCACATAATATTAAAAAGAATATAATAAAGATAAAAATAGTTATTTTTTCATATATATTAAAAATACATCAGTTATATATATTATGTCGGTATAGAAATCCACTAATTAAGTTAAAAAAATCATAGTTCAAATATCTTAAATGAACAATGTTCTTGTGATTTCAATTATCATGGAATCTTAGATTGAATTTTTGGGTTGTCTTAACATAGTTCACAACAAGGGTTCATTTCCAAAGCATGATATTGTGTAACTAAGAGGTAATGGTTGAGGAAATATAAATTAAGGATTTTAGGATTGAGGAGTCCACTCAAAAGATCAAGGAACTGTGATTTAATGCTATTCTTATTTGGAATTCAATCCTAAAACCCTTCAAATTGCTTGACCATCCAAATTCAAGGTGATGATAAGGGAAATATGGATTTTTTCAACTAGAATTTCAAAGAAATAGGTTTTTATGAAGCCAATGGCGAGTATTAATATATTTTGATAAAATGTTGTGAGATTAATAAATATAATATGAGTCCTTTTAATCTACCTTTTATGAGAAAAAGTATTAAAATCTTTCTCATATTATTTGTAAAAATTATAATAAAAATGACATCAAACATATCACTATGATCCATACATGAGAATGATAACCTTATCACCAACAAAAATTTTAAATAGTGTAAAAGGAACTTACGCGTTATTCTACACCATGAATGGATATTCTATTTTCCAAAGGAACATATTTCTGAACCACTTAGTAAAGAGGCTAATAAGTAAAAGTTTTATCTCTATGAGAAACATTTAATTGATGTAAAATATTTTCAACATTTCATGTTATCAAGAATGGCCAATGAGATTATAAATAAAACTGAAGATATGGATATGTGTATCACGATGTATCACCTTCCGGATATCTATCAAGATAATGAGAAACAAAATAGTTATAAGACCTTAAATTCCCCATTCATGACGAATCTTGGAGAGTCAAACCATATGGGCCTCGAATATTCAATTTTATTGGATACATTTAATGACTATACATCTTAGTTATTAAATATACTAATAAGTTGCATGTAGATTTAATAATTTCCTCACTACCCAAGTCATTATCCAATTTTATTATTATCTATAACATGATAAATAATGAGATAAGTCTTTCTGAACTTCTTACTCAGATTCTCCAAGTGGAAACGTACATAGGGCATGACAACCCCACAGTTTTAATACTGAATAAGAAATGTAAGTACAATTAAAATGTTCCCAATACTAATATCAAGTCTAACACTCCTTATCACCATATTTATATGAAGATAAGGAACAATTGAAAGAGAATGTAAATGGAAGTAATACGTTTTATATGGGGAAAGAATGGACACTAGAAGAGGAACTATACCAAGAAGCATGGGGAATCTAAATGTGTGTTCATTATTGAGTATAATAATCAAATATCTATTAATTGGGTAATATATATATCTTTTGGTGTTCACGTCCATATAAAAATGTGGGAAACAAATAGATTCCAAAATATTTTCACAGGATAAGTTGATTAACGAGCTATCTATGTTTTGAGGATGGTTGTTCTATCCATTAGAGACTACAACCATTCCTTATCAATAAGAATGATATTCATTTTATTATATTTTCATTATATATTTAATATTAATAATAACATAATTATGGTTCCCTGCCAAGATATAGATGGGGTTTTTCCACGTTTCGAAATAAAAGTTGTTTCATTTTTAAATAAATCAAATGTTATGGTATGAAACATTTATATAATTTTTTCTATGTATTAAATTATGAAAACTAAGTATTGGATAAGGATAAATAATCATGTTCGCATGAATCATATAACACCAAGCTGTGGAATCACCATCATGGTCATGTAAACAAGAATCATTTTACTCAAGATGGTTATTTAGACTCATTTAAGCTAAAACCACTTGAAATATCTCATGTTACTTTTATGTAAAAATGGACAAACAACCATTCAGTGGACATGTTAAAAGGGACACAAAGATTCTTGGATTAATACACACTGACTTATGTGATTCATTTATAGTTGAATAAAGAGGTGGGTATTCTTACTTCATAATTTTTACTAACGAATTTTCAAGATATGGATATTTCTACTTGATGAGTAATATAATCAAGAACATTAATAAATTCAAAGAATTCAAGGTATATAATCAACATGGAAAGATGAAAAATAAACATCCATCAGATTAAGTGGTGAATATAATAAAAAAAATTGTATATCAACATTCTATGGGAGTTTTGGATTCTATCTTAACTCACTCCACCATACACACTATAGTGGAATGGTGTTAGTAAAAGGAAGAACCATACCTTTCTAGACATAGTAAGGTCAATGATGAGTCATGATGGTATTTTATTATCCTTTTAGGTATATTCACTATAAAATTTAACACACAAACTAAATTCACTACCAACTAAATTAGAAAACAAAATTCCCTTCAATCTATGGAGTAAAAAGAATATAATTTTTTATATAGATGTTTATGGGGTTGTAAAAAATTTGTTAAGTCCTTCGCAATAAAAAACTAGCACCTTCGAGAAAAAAGTGTATCATTATTAGGTATCCTAAGAAAAAACATATACTACTTATACCACCCATCATACAATAAAGTGACTACCTCCGAAAATCCAACATTATTGGGAGGGAGAACATGATCAAGAAGGATTGTTGGATAAATATTTACATTGATGAGGCTGATGTTCAAGATACATTATATTTGGTATATGAAAAGATTATATTTGTCCCCATGGTTTAATTTATTCTTAAAAAACAATTTCTGTATAGGATAATCAAAAGGTAAGAGAACCAGATAGATGGGGTTTTCAAGTCACCAAAGATGATGATGCATTATTGGTTGAATATAATGAACGTATATACTAAAAATATGTATTGATGAGAAGAGAATATATGATATAGAAAGATTCCATGAATTTTGAAATGGATTTCATATATCACCACCATGTATTGGTTCTGGTTGATCCTCTAGTTGATGTAAATCTTGTAGGGTGTAAATGGGTATTCAAGAGAAAAATAGACATGGAAGGTAAATTAAGTACCTATAAAGAAAGGCTATTGGGTAAAGGGTTTAAAATGCATTAAGGAATATACTGTGAAGAAATGATTTCCCTATTTTCCATGTTTAAATCCATCAAAATTCAACTTGTTATATCTAATTACCAATACAATGAAATTTGAAAGATGTATGTGAAAATAGATTTCAACAATTTTAACCTTCAAGAAGATGTCAATATGACCCAAATAAAAGGGGTTTTGACTCTAGGTGATGCCAAAAGTATATTCAAATTTCATTGATCCATTAATGGGCTGAATCAATAATCTAGGTCATAGAACATTCGATTCAATGAAGCTATAAAATATTTTGGTTTCATTATGCATTAATTTGACCCATATGTTTACAAGAATATTAGTGGGAATGTTGATGTCATCATATTAGTATATGTTTAGGACATATTACTTTTCTGAAATTAAATAGTAGTCGACTGGAGAAACAAGTGTTTCTCCCTGAAGTACTTCGGTGAATTAGCCTACATTATATGGATTATGATCATTTATAATATATACAAGAGGTTTCTAGGACTAATTCATGTTACATACATTGAAAAAATATTAATGTGATTTAGTATGGAACAATCCAAGTGTGTATTGGTTCTAGTGTGACATGGAATAAATTTTTCTAAGAAAATGTGTCCTCATACATAAAAAGAGAATGAGATAATGAGTAATATATCATATGATTCAGTGATATGACAAATCATATGTGTCTTTATATGTACTAAACATGATATTGACTATGCATTGACCATTGTGGAGATATATCTAGATGATCCATGGGAATATAATTGTTTTTTAAGGTTATCCTTAAGTATCCTAGAAAATATAAGGACATTTCCCTAGTGTATAAGGGATATAAGAATATATTCATCAAGGGTTATAATAATGTTAGTTTTAAAATAGATAAAAATGTTCTAATGTTATAGTAAGGGTAAGTTTTTAGCCTCAACAAAGGTGATATGGGCTAGAAGAGTTCAAATCAATCAATTTTCACTAATTCTATAGAGGAGTATTAGTATGTAGTTTCATCTCATGCATCTAAGGAATTTGATTGTATATGAAACTTTTTATAGGATCTTAATGTGGTGCCTATTAGTAAATAGCATATCACATTATATTGTTTTAATACTGTAGAAGTGGATCTTTTAAAATAGCGATGGTCACACTTAGAAAAAAAATACTCAAAAAGTATTATCTGTTGAGATATTTTTCTCATAGAGGTGAATTTGTAGTAAGAATTGTTCCTATAGAAGAAAACATGGAAGAAACCTTGAATAAATCATCATATGAGTAGAAAAATGAGTATCATGTGAGAGGTAGTAGACCGAAGGTTAGGAGTAGTTGGCTTTAGTGTAAGTGAGAGTCTGTTGGAGTTGGTTCCCTATAACCAAATTCTGTATAAGTTGTGATTACCTATAATCCGTATTTTTAATATTAATAATATATTTATCCCAAAATGAGTGTTATTTTTAATCAAATCATGAGATAATTTTCATAGATTATTTTTCACACATAATGGTTGTGTCATTTCCCTAAAATGATTAAAATCAAAAAGTTCCATGAATGTATTATTAAATATATGTTATCTATCCAGAATGAACTAATTGTAGGGGAAAATGATATATGGTATCTTTTTTTTAGAATAATAGGACTTTTTGGAACCTTCTCATGGTATAAAACTATAACACCCCAAGCTTTCACGATACGCTTCTCTTTCAATAATGCAATAGCTTGCATTGTACGCAAGTTTGAGATTCTAATGCACCGCGACCAATGAAAGTAGCAGTTATGAATAGTAATATCCACCTTTTTAAATTATATAAATTTTATATTTCAAAATGGACTTAATTTTTGTAATCGGAATATCGAAATTATCCTATGATGAATTTTTTGTAATTTTCTAAGAACTTCCAATTTTTTATGAATAGTTAAAAATAATTAAAAACAAAATTTTTAATCAAAATAATTTATAGTGATAAATTAAACTATTGAGTTGTTTTAAAGTATAATTAGAATTTATTTTTACCATTTTATCCAATGTTGTTCATTAGAATTAATTTCACTTTGAAATTGGACATAAACAATTGTCAATCTTTTGATTGATATTCTTTATTAAAAACAAGCTAATTGTTTTGACAACAGAAATTAATTATAAAATTAATTAATTCAAATTATATGTTTGAAATTTTTTAAAATAGAAATCATTTTTGAATTCATAAGATCAATTATAGCTTAGGGTGAATTTTTCGCATTGTTATGAAAAACTGCAATTTTTGATGAATAGTGAAACCACTAAGTGGTAGTTAAAAACTATTTTTTTTGTTTAAATAAAACATTACCACTTCTGTGATTTGAATTTCAAAAATACAACATACATGGTTGTAATTAGGAAGTAAAATTTTGTTAAATGGGATTAGAATAATTTTTTGGTGAATAGTAAATTTTAAGTTTAATTAATCACGATTAAAGGTAATTAGTGAAATTTAAGGTAAAAATAATATTATAAAAATATGAAAATACCCTTACACTTGTCCTAACCTTATTGGATGAGTCATGGACGACCAATAAAATCCATGTGTCAACTTGGGGACCCCATGGAGCCACATGGGTAGGAAAATGACATTAATAACTTTTTATTTAAAGTAAAAATAAAATTATCCCAAATATGTTTTTTTACAAAAAGAATTATTACATGGGGTTATATAAGTTAACTTATCGACTATAAATATTCATTGGAAATATAAAAATATTTCCTACATCATGATAATTTTTTTTATAATTTTTATACATTATATAATTTAAATTTTTTATGACACCATGACAATGTAGCAATTACCTCATTAATTAACGATTTAATTAATATGAAGAGATAATGTAAAATCTAAAGCATACACTTGTCTAAAACCTATTGTATGGGTATATTTGGAACCTTTATAACATTATACTCGAAATATATCATTGTGGGACCTTTAGAATCTGAAAAGAATTTCATAATAAAGTATCATTTCAATCTTTCCAAAAGTGACCCTCCTATCCTCTTATAAAAGGCCCCCACCTATACCACCTTATTCAAAACATAAAAGCCATTTGGCATGACCAACCTCTGCCCAAATACTCTCTCAACTTCCCTATCTTACTCCTAGAAGCCTCACTTTGGGCAGAATTATTCCCATGGAATCCTTTGGCTCAAATCAAAAAGAGGTACCCGATTTTAAGGTCATGCCTTCTCTTATGTTATTTTGTTTTATTTGGCTTCTCCAACCACTTAAACTGTTTTCTATTCCTTTATCTTGTAACAAAACCAGTATCTTAAATATACTATGATGTTGTTATGAGAAGGATTTTCTTTACACCTACACACATCTTTGTCTACTGGTTATAGAACAAACTGTTTCTGTGGGTGGCGAATTACTGCCTCACGAAACGATGACTATTCAATCTTCTTTTAAAACCTCTCATGGTGGCAATTATGGTGAAAATATTTTTATATATGATATATATTATGTTTCTGGTTTCCGTATGATTCTGTATTTCTCATTTATGGCATACTTTTATGATTTCCATTATGGGTAAATGCGATAATTTCGTTTTAAGAAGTGCGGACTACTGTCCCCTCAAAGTGATTTGAATCGTTAATGCCATATGTGGGATATATAAAGGATAGAGTAAATGGTATTATAGATTATATTATACTGGAATTATATTATACCTTTATATGATTATAATTTCATTCCATTAAATAAAAAATAGGATTGAAAGTAGCGTTCATGCGTACGTACGGCCTACCGTCTCTATGAACGGTGCTTTTCATTTCTTACCTCTAAATGTTACGTAATATTATGAATGAATGTATATACTGGATATATATGATATATATGATATCTAAATCATGAATATAATTCTGGATATAATGGATATTTTACCACATGAACAACTTGTAATTATAAGAAGTTTATTTTTGACTCAAGTACCAAAGATCGACAAAACGACCGTTATTAACATAAATAATTACATAATGTTCATAACATGGTAATAAGTGATATAAAAGGAATAATGAAGATGAAAATGGTTCTTAAGAAAGTAGAAATTAACTCTAGCTTATTATTCAGGAGATTAAAGAACAGTCAAGTCAAGATGGACACTATGTAAGGGAACTTTTTACCCAATTTCCGTTATTTGGGTTAATCTCCTACATTCAAATTATGTCATGAAATTATTATGTCCTATATTGTATTTATAATTTCTTTATGTGTAATTATAGTGAATACACATAATAGATCTATTTTTATTTAAAAATTTACCTTTCTAAGGACTTCGTCTCAATCTCCTTTCATTAAGACATATTTTGTTTTATACAAAACTTTCTTTTATACTGTCTATAAACCCCTTTGACATTTACGTTTATTCAAAAGGAATCTTTTTATACAAAGTGTTTTACTAAAAGACAAAAAGGATTTTTTTTGACGTACGTATCCAGTAACAACGACTTCTCCACCACCATGACCATTATTTGAGTTTTGGCTTCCTCTACAAGCCATAACATTTTTTAAATGAAAAATAAATACCATGTTTTACTTTTCTTTTATTTTGGTATTGAAAATGGTTTGGATAATGTTTTTATTATATCAATGTGTTGAATTGATATCTTGTGATTGAAATGTGGAAATTTTATATTTTTTTATGCATGTTTTATGTGATATGATTATGTTATGGTTTATAATATGTTTAAACATGTTCATATGAGGAATACATTGGACTTAAAACGTGACAGGTGGGGTCCTCTATATCTCCTTGATGCATCGACAGGTCTCATGAGACAAACTAGTGTCTTGGCACGAGGTCTTGAAAAAACTTTATTTGTGGTCTTGGCACGAGGACTGGGCTACGTGGTTATGATATTATATAATTATGCATTCCATCATTACGAAAGTTGTTATTGATATTTCATATGATTATTCGACCGGTAGAATATCCATGTGAATAAGTAAATGGAATTATCTCATTTTACTTTTTCCATATTATGTTTAAGTTCAAGTTTAAAAGACTATTGTTTTAGTCATACATTTCCTTAAATGTTTATGTTTATTTATGAAAGCTTCCGCTATATTGTTATCCTTACTGAGAATTTGAGCTCACCCCTTTCAATGTTTTAATTTTTCCAGGATGTGAAGAAGTATTTTATGAATGACCTGTAGGGATAGTTGGAAGGGGATATGAGTGTGGACTATGGAGAGCATGTTATTTTAGTTTTTCACTTTATGATATAATGTAATGTTTATGAATGTATCTAGTGTTTCCAAGGCTAATAAACTAATCGGTCTTTTGAGACATGATCTTTTGTGATCATGCCAATGTTATGCAATAATTCACCGACTCTGGGTAATTGGTGTCCGGGCGTTACAGTTGGTATCAAAGGCAGTTTAGTACTAACCTTGGAAGCTAGATTTAGATAAACTCTGATTAGAGCACATATCCCTAAGATAGACGTTGACGATTAGTATAGAAGAACATCCTAGAATTTTGGTATTATAGAGATTTTATGAGTTTTCTGAGCAATACATCTCTGTCTAGATACGAGTAGGTAGAGGCGGCTCTAGCAAAGATGTACCTAGAGGTAAAACCCGAAAACACCGTTTTGAGCTAGACTCGAATGAGAACTGGTGCACGACAACGGGTCTTGCTGCACTCTTGGTTACGACACTCCCGGTGGATATGTTTAGGATAATTCTCATTTACATTACAAACCATTATGAAGGGTTTATGAGTATATACTTCCTCAAAGAAAAAATTTTTATTATTATAGTGTAATTTATGTTAAGTGTTTTATAGGTATGGAATTATGTATTTGGATTCATAAACTAATCTATTTTATGCCATTGTTTAGAAATGGAACCTAGTGGGAGGAATGGAAACTATATAAATTCACGCACTCTATGTAGGGATTTACCTCATTCTCAAGATAATTATTTTGGAGCTGGAGAAACAACTGGTGCTTATTAACTTATCACCATACTAGGACAAATCACTCAGGTTATGAATAATAACCTTACATGTATGGAGCACCCTGATCCGCAACGTGGAGGATCAATTTTAGACCGCTTCATAAAGAAAAAAACCACCAAAATTCAATGGGAGTACAAATCCCTTAGCAGATGAGAAATGGATAAATTACGTAGAGAAAATATTCCATGCCTTGGGGAGTAGTGAAAGGGAAAAGGTTACCATGGTAGTTTACAGCCTCATTAGAGATGCTGATCAATGGTGGTCGTTGATTCAAAATACAAAGGAAGATGAAGAATTATCAAGTATGGAATAGAGAGAGTTCAAAGATCTTTTGTTAGAAAAAATACATTCTTCATGACCATCGATCAGATATGGAAAGACAATTTCTGAGTCTGAGACAAAAGGAGGATGAGAATATTGCAAAGTATGAGGTTAAATTTACAAGGTTAGTGAGGCATGCAACAGATTATATACAAAACCCATGAAGTATGATTGATCATATCTTTGATGGGTTAAAAGCATTTCTCCGTCGAGAATTAATATCACAATCTTTCTCAACATACGAAGATATAGTCTCATATGCTATCAAGATAGAAAAATAATTCTCTAAGTCTTATGACAACAAAGTAAAGCAAGAGAAGAAGAGAACGGTGGAACAAGAGACAGATAAAGGGAAAAAGGGGAATAAGGATTTTAAATTATGTGATAATTGGGGGAAGAATCACCCTGGTACATGCCTAAATGAAATGGGACTTTCTTATAAATGTGGAGAAAAAGGTCACCAGGCTCGTCATTGCAAGGGAAAGAAAGAGGCTATCAATTTTGAATGCGACAATTGTAGGGAAATGGGGCATTATGAAAATGAATTTCTTAAGCGTCAGGGAAACATACCTCAGAAAAGGCCAAGGGATCACGGACAATCATATGTTGTTACTACAGTTGAAGTCGAATAATTAATGTATTGGTGCTTTTGGACTCAAGGATTATATTCTGGTTATAAGAATAATGTGATATATATATGGATTGTACTACAATACTTGTTTTTTTCATTAAGGTTTTGATATGATGAAGGCAATCATATTTTTGTATGTGACAATAATATAATCTTTACTTTGAGGAATCTGAGGATACAATTGATTTTGGAATTTAGAGACCTTTTAGAGAAAGTATGGATAGAGGTATTTTGGATAACTATAAAGGTTGGAATGGATTAAGATGAACATTGGATAGTATTGTTTCAAGTTAAAATAGTTCTGAAGATTATTTTTGGAATATTATAATACTATACGAAAAGGACAACCTGCAGGTCTGGGGATAACCCGTCGCGTCGGACAAAGCTGCAGGAATCGAACCCACAACCATAGTACGACAGGACTTTATTACCTACCACTAGCCTATAGGAAGTCATTGGTTATTAAAAAATAGATTTCCTAATATAAATTTTATGTGTTTATATTTTGAACATTTTACTATTAGGATAAATATAATATTTTTGAGTTCTATTGTCTTTTGGAGTAAAAGATGAGTTTGTGGTAGAAATTAGTTGAAGGTTAAAACTCTACTTGTCAACCGTAAATATATATACCTATCTCTTATTCTATGAATATATTAATTCTTAAACTTTAGTAAAGGGATATTAAAACAAAAAAATTGTGTTATCCTAATACCTTTTGACTTGTTGAACTGATAACATTTTAAATCAAAATAGATTGAAGGCTTTGAGGCCCTCAATTTTACACTTCTACGTGATTGATGACCTCAATCACTCCCTAAAAATATTTATGTTTTTCCGCCAATTATATGTCTCTAATTTCCACTAATGTTCTCCTTTTCGAGATCATAATTTGGTTGTGACTTTTTCATTTCCATTTCCATCTTATTAATGCTAAATTTTATTAACTTTATTTCCGATGTGGGTTTTCCAGAAATGTATTTTCTTTTTTCAACCTTTTATTTTCCAAGAAAAATTTCAAATTGCAAGGACGCAATTTATTGAAGGAGGGGAGAATGTAACACCCCATGCTTTCACGACACGCTTCTCTTTCAATAATGCAATAATTTTCATTGTACGCAAGTTCGATATTCTAACACACCGCGACCAATCAAAGTAGCAGTTATGAATAGAAATTCCCACTTTTTGAAATTATATAAATTTTATATTTCAAAATGGACATCATTTTTGTATTCGGAATATCGAAATTATCCTAAGTTGAAATTTTTGAAATTTTCTTAGAACTTCCAATTTTTTATGAATAGTGAAAAATACTTAAAAACAACTATTTTAATAAAAATAATTTATAGTGATAAATTATTCTATTTAGTGGTTTTAAAGTATAATTAGAATATATTTTTACCATATTATCCAATGGTGTTCATTAGAATTAATTTCACTTTGAAAGTGGACTTAAACAATTGTCAATCTTTTGATTGATATTCTTTCTTAAAAACATGTTATTTGTTTTTACAATGGGAATTAATTATAAAATTAATTAATGAAACTTATATGTTTGTAATTTTATAAAATAGACATCATTTTTGAAATCGGAATATCAATAATATCTTAGGGTGAAGTTTTGGCATTGTTATGAAAAACATCAATTTTTGATGAATAGTGAAACCACTAAGTGGAAGTTAAAAACTGATATTTCATTTAAATGAAACATTACCACTTCTGTGATTTGATTTTCAAAAATCTGACATACATGGTTATCATTAAGAAGTAAAATGTGGTTCAATGAGATTAAAATAATATTTTGGTGAATAGTAACTTTTACGTTTAATTAATCGCGATTAGAGGTTATTAGTGAAATTTAAGGTAAAATTGATATTATAAAAATATGAAAATACCCTTACACTTGTCCTACCTGTAACGCCCCGACCCCAGTTTCCCAGAGTCGGTGCATTATTACATAACATTTGAATGATCACAAGAAATATCAAATCTCGAATGACCAATTGGTTTAGTAGCCATGGAAACACTAGATATATTCATAAAGTTTTACATTATATCATGAAGTGAAAAACTACTACAACAACATATTGTCTCCATAATCCACACTATTATCCCCTCATAATATCCCTGTAGGTCATTCATAATTTACTTCTTCACTTCCTAGGAAAAATATAACCTAGAAAAGGGGTGAGCTCAAATGCCCAGTAAGGATAACAATATAGCGGAAACTTTCATAAATAAGAATAAACATTTAAGGCAATGTATAACTAAAACAAAAGTCCTTTAAACATGAAATTCAATATAGTATGGCAAAAATAAAATTAAATAATGCCAATTACTTATTCAAATGGATATTATACTAATCGAATAATCACATGCAATATCATTTACCACTTTCATAATGATGGAATGCATAGTGCCAGACTATCATAACCACATAGTCAAGGCCTCGTTCCAAGACAACAAATAAGATTTTGTCAAGGCCTTCTGCCAAGACACTAGTTTGTCTAATGAGACCTACCAATGCATCGAGGAGCTATAACAGCCTCCACCCGTCACATATTAATTCCAATGAATTCCCATATGAAAAGGATTAAACATAACATAAACATTCGTATTAAAACTAGCATAAGAAATGTCAACACTTTCACCATAAACCATGAAAGGTATAAAAATAGCACATACATAGTCAAACATATCACAATAACTTCAAAACAATATAGAAGTTTTGTATCATAATAAATCAACTTCAAATAAGCGTGAAATCCATCAAAGGATGTTTGACATAGATGAAATCAAAACTCTTTTTAGAGAAATATCTCTTTCAATTTTGAAATCATTTAAGAGTCATATATTTATGAAATGAAGCATTTTCTTCAAAAATATTCTTATAATCTTTTAAGGGAAGGTTCGACGATTTTATAATGGTGGAAAATAGCCGCACCCGCCATATAAGTTAAAAAAATCATTCTTACCTTAATTCTATCGAAAAGGTTAAAAAGCACATTGTTTGGAAAACGACGGAAAGATTCCTTTATAAACCACTTATAAAAAGTCAAACAAGGGTATAAATTAATTTAACCCATATTCTTGTAAATATTAAAAATGTTTTTAATTACATTTTTAAGAAACATAGATGTGGATGATAAAGAGATCCCAGTAGATTATTACGTATAAACAACCTCGGATAATGAAGAGATTGTGAAATAGACCCTTACCTTGTACTTTTCCTTGGATGGGGTAGGTTAAACTCCTGTATAATGGTGAAGCAATTTTTATTAAATTATACAATAATCATATTAATATTATATCATATATGATCTTTTAACATTTATTTGTTAATAATATCTTACTATTATCGTTGTTTCGGGTGTTAACTTACTCGTTTTCTTTTATATGTTTTGTTATGTAAGCAATGTTTTTCATGGATATGTTGTATCTTATTCAAATCCAGAATGATATAAAGTCCTTAAATACTATTATTAATAATCAAATTAGAATTATACTTGAATGGATACGATAGAGAATGAATCTCATCGCGTTCGTGGAGACGGTAGTCCGTACGTACGAACGAGCGACAATATCATTCTTTTAATATTAAAATAATATATAATTGAATGGTATATCATGTATTCAGAATCATTATCATGTTAAATTTATTATTTACTTGAATTACACATCATTATTATACCCATAAAAATAATAATTTATTGAATAACAATTACACCACAACGTGGTGACGGTAAGTCGTACGTACGCACGTATGGTGACATGTAATTCAAAGGATGGATAGAATACTGAATATGGTTGTACCATATTTATAATAACATCACAGTATATATATGATACTTCTATTATTATTTTATAATGGTAATAGCAAAGGAAGAAGAAGTGGAAGAACAAAGGAACATGGAAAAAGGTGGTGAAATCATTACCTCTTCTTCAAGTTCTTCCTTTAGATTTGATCAAAAGGGCTCCTTAGGTTGGCTTTCTGACTAAGTAAGGCCTCTAGGATAAATTCAGGGAAGTTGAGAGAGTATTTGGGTAGAGTTTGGCCGAACCAAAAGGATTTTATGGTGTGAATTAATGAGATGGGGGAGTGCCCTTTTATAAGAGTGGTGAGGGGCACCTTTGGAAAAGCTAGAAATATTAATTTATAATAAATTCCTATTCGGTTTCTAATGTCTTAAAAGTTGATTATTCAAAGTTTAAGGTGGGGACAGGTAGAAAAAAAATCAACCAATAGAATTTAGACAGGTTTGGGTCACTATTTTAACCTTATCTTTTAGTTTTAACTCTTAGTTAATTAGTTTGACATTTACCATGTCACTTTGTATTATTATATTATATAGTTCATAAACATACTATATAAATCCAACCGACCCCCAATAGGTCCATTAATGATACACATATCATGATATAAGTCTCTTGGCCGATGCTTAGATTTTTAGGAATTTAATATCAATTAATAATATAATATTTGTTTTAAAAACTCTTTTATGTCAATTTTGACACAATTCAATAGTTTATTTTTGTGAAACTCATAACAGAATGATTACTTCGAAAAAATTTAATTAAATAATTCCTAACATGTCATATTAAATTATAAAATTAGTGTAATTCATAAAAAGTCTCAAATTATATTTATTTGGGGATTTATAATATCAATAATTTTAATTGTTCACTATTATGGTAATTACTGCATCATCATTGTGTCATAAATAAATTAAATTATATAAAGTCTAAAAATTATAAATAAAACATCATTATGTATGAAATATTATTATATTTCTAATGAATATTTACAATCGAATTAATCTTATGTATAACCCTATATTAAAAATGTTTTAGTAAATAAACGTTGATTTTAACTCTTTCAACTCTTCTTTGAATTAAATAATAATAAATGTCCTAATCTAATCCCAGTGGACCTAAATGATAATATTTTATTTCTAAGGTTGTTTTTTGTCGAGATACACTTGTCCAATAGAATTAGTTCACGTGTTAAGGTATTATTAATATCATTTTTACCCTTAATTACCCTATTTACTTTTAACCATGGTAAATAAAAGTAAAAAGTTACTATTCACCAAAAATTATTTTCATCTCATTGAACCACATTTTACTTCTTTATATTAACCATGTCTCTCGAATTTTCGAAATTCTATTCACAGAAGCGGTAAAATTATATTTTATGAATAATTCAGTTTTTTTAACTACCACTTAGTAGTTTCACTATTCATCAAAAATTGATGTTTTTCAGAACAATGCCAAAATTTCACCCTAAGATATAATTGATATCCCGAATTCTTAAATGATGATTATTTTACAAAATTCCGAATATATAAGTTGCATTAATTAATTTTATAATTAATTCTTGTTGTCACAACAAATAGCGTGTTTTTAAGAAACAATATAAACAAAAAGATTGACTATTGTTTAGGTCCAATTATAAAGTGAAATTAATTATAATGAACACCATTGGATAAAATGGTAAAAATATATTCTAATTATACTTTAAACCCACTCAATAATATAATTTCTCACTATAAATTATTTTGATTAAAAAAACTGTTTTTAAGTATTTTCACTATTCATAAAAATTGGAAGTTCTTAGAGAAATACCAAAAATTCATCTTAGGACAATTTCGATATTCCGAATCCAAAAATTAAGTCCATTTTAAAATATAAAATATATATAATTTAAAAAGTAGTTATTAATATTCATAACGGCTAGTTTGATCAGTTGTGGTGTGTGTTAGAACTCGATGTTGCGTACAACACACGCTATCGCATTATTCAATGAGAAGCGTACCGTAGAAGCTTGGGGTGTTACACTACCCTTATTGGATGAGTCATGGCCGACCAAGATAATCCATGGGTCATCTTTGGGACCCCATGGAGCCACTTAGGTAAGAAAATTACATTAATAACTTTTTATTTAAAGTAAAAATAAAATTGTCCCAAACATGTGTTGTTTTACTAAAAGAATTATTACATGGGGTTATATAAGTTAAATTATTGACTATAAGTATTCATTAGAAATATAAAAAGATTTCCTAAATAATTATATATTTTTTATAATTTTTAGACATTATATAAATTAAATTTCTTATGACACCATGATGATGCATCAATTACCTCATTAATTAACGATTTAAATAAAATGAAAAGATAATGTAAAATCTAAGGCTTAAACTTGTCTTAAAACCTATTGGATGGGCACATTTAGAACCCTTATCATCTTATCCTAGAAATATATAATTGTGGGACCTTTAGAATCCGAAAATAATTTCATAATAAAGTAACATTTCAATCTTTCCAAAAGAGACCCTCCTCTCTTCTTATAAAAGGCTCCCACCTATACCACCTTATTCACACCATTAAAGCCATTTGGCTCGGCCAACCTCTGCATAAATACTCTCTAAACTTCCCTCTCTTACTCATAGAAGCCTCAATTTGGGCATAATTATTCCCAAGGAATCCTTTGGCTCAAATCAAAAAGAGTTACCCTATTTTAAGGTAATGTCTTCTCTTATGTTTTTTTATTTTATCTGTCTTCTCCAACCCCTTAAACTTTTTTTATTCCTTTATTTTGTAACAAAACCAGTATCTTCAATATACTATTATGTTTTATGAGAAGGATTTTATTTACACCTACACACACCTTCGTCTAATGGTTAAAAAACATAATATTTCTGTGGGTGGCGAATTACTACCTCACAAAACGATGACTGTTCAATCTTCTTTTAACAGCTCTCATGGTGGCCATTATGATGAAAATATTTTTATAAATGATATATATTATGTTTTTTCTTCCCTATGATTCTTTATTTTTCATTTATGGCATACATTTATGATTTTCATTATGGGTAAACGTGATAATTTCATTTTAGGAAGTGCGGACTACCACCCCCTCAAAGTGATTTGAATCGTTAATGCCATATGTGGGATGTATAAAGGATAGATAAAATGGTATTATACATTATATTATACTGTAATTATAGTATAACTTTATATAATTATAATTTCATTCCATTAAATATGAAATAGAAATGAAAGTATCTTTCATGCGTACGTACGGCTTACCATCTCCATGAATGGTGCATTTCATTTCATACCTCTAAATGTTACGTAATATTATGAATGAATGTATATACTGGATTTATATGATATATATGACATCTACATCATTAATATAATTCTGGATATAATGTATATTTTACCACATGAACAAATTGTAATTATAAGAAGTTTATTTTTGACTCAAGTACCAAAGATCGACAAAACGATCGTTATTAACATAAATATTTACATAATGTTCAGAACATGGTAATAAGTGATATAAAAGTAATAATTAACTTGAAAAAGGTTCTTAAGAAAGTATAAATTAACTATAGTTTTTTATTTAGGAGATTGAAGAACGGCCGAGTCAAGACGGACACGAGGTAAGGGATCTTCTTAACCCAATTTCTGTTCATTGGGTTAATCCTCTACTTTCAAATTATGTCATGATATTATTATGTCCTATTTTTTATTTTTACTTTCTTTATGTGTAAATATAGTAAATACCCATTATAGATCTATTTTATTTAAAAAATTATCTTTGTAAGGACTTCGTCTCAATCTCCTTTCATTGAGGCATATTTAGTTTTTTACACAACTTTCTTTTAAACTGCGTATAAAAACCATGGACTTTTACGTTTATTCAAAAGGAATATTATTATATGAAGTGTTTTACTAAATGAAAAAAAGGAATGTTTTTTTTTCGTATGTATGCGGTGGCAACGACTTCTCCACTGTCGTGACCATTATTTGAGTTTCGGCTTCCTCTACAAGCCATAACTTTTTTTAAATGAATAATAAACACCAAGTTTTACTTTTCTTTTATTTTCGTATTGAAAATGGATTGGATAATGTTTTTATCATATCAATGAGTTGTATTGATATCTTTTGATTGAAATGTGGAAATTTTATATTTTAATTATGCATGTTTTATGTGATACGATTATGTTATGTTTTATGATTTGTTTAAACCTGTTCATATGAGAATGCATTAGACTTATTAAGTGATGGTTGGAGCCCGCTATAGCTCCTTGATGCATCGACAGGTCTCATGAGACAAACTAGTGTCTTTTCATGAGGCCTTGACAAAATCATATTTGAGGTCTTGGCATGATGCCTTGGCTACGTGGTTATGATAGTCTGGCATTATGTATTCCATCATTATAAAAGTGTTTATTGATATTGCATGTGATTATTCAACTAGTAGAATATCCATGTGAATAAGTAAATGGAATTATATCATTTTACTTTTTACATATTATGTTGAAGTTCAAGTTTAAAAGGCTTTTGTTTTAGTCATACATTTCCTTTAGTGTTTATGTTTATTTATGAATGCTTCCACTATATTGTTATCCTTACTGAGAATCTAAGCTCACCCCTTTCAATGTTTTGATTTTTCCAGGATGTGAAGAAGTATTTTATGAATGACCTGGAGGGATAGTTGGAAGGGGATATGAGTGTGGACTATGGACACCATGTTATTGTAGTTTTTCACTTTATCATATAATTTAATGTTTATGAATGTATCTAGTGTTTCCAAAGATACTAAACTAATCAGTCTTTTGAGACTTGATCTTTTGTGATCATGCCAATGTTACGCAATAATGCACCGACTTGCGGTAACTGGTGTCAGGGAATTACAAAAACCATACTAATTTCTAGTGTATGAAATTATGAGAATGAGACCCACCGGTATATATCCAAATTTATATATTTCATTGGATGTTTCTATATTCATACATGTGTTTTGGTTGTCAGACTAAAATATTATTATTAATAGATATTATAAGACACGTACATTGATGTATTTAAAAAAACTGTGATTATATATGTTCACAGTAAAGTAGTATATGTTTGGTGCATCATGAGTAACACATTATTAATGAAAATTTAAAGGATTTATCCCATATGTTTTTAACATAAGTTGATTTTTTAATCCCTTTTATGGAAATGATATATACTAAATAAATCAATGTCCATAGTGTTATATAGGAAGGATTATTTTCATGAAATTAAAATAATGATACATCAAGCACATAGGTTGATGAACCAAGAATACAGCCTTCTTGATAATAGATATTGTGATAAAGTGATTATATTAAACAGTAAGAATTATTATGATTTTTTTTCATTGAGTAATTAGTTTCATTCTGTATGGGTGCCTTGGTCTATTCTTAGATGATAAACATGAATGTAACATCCCAATTAATTAATGAATAATAGATATTCTTATCTATATCTATTTATGAAATAGATAGTGTTTTAGAGGCTTAAATTGAGAATATATCCAATCTTAAGCATGAAATACACTAATATTTTTAACAGATTGTTTAACTGCCTTTTGATGGCAAACCATTTTTAAATCAAAAATTTTACAATTTTATAAGCTCTATTTGTCAAAATAAACATATTCTATATGATTGGGACATTTAAATTTACATTGGATAATTTTTTGGTATTTTTCTGACAGTGTTCATTTTTTATGAATAGTGAAAAATACTACATTTTATATCAAAAACTGCTTTTTCATATAATTTAATTATATGTTTATGTTATCTTTTTAATTGGTTTTAAAATGTAAATAGAATATATTTTTACCATTTAATCCAATAGTGGTCATTATAATTAATTTCACTTTGTAATTGGGCAGAAACTAATGCCAATCTTTTCATAGATATTGTTTCAAAAAAACCCGCTATTTGTTTTGACAATGGGAATTATTTTTAAATTAATAATTTAAATTTATGTGTTTGGAATTCGGTAAAATGGATATAATATTTGGAATCAGAAGTTTTAAATTATGTAATTAAGACTCTTTTTTTTTGACGTTGTGAATATTAACGACGGTAATTATCGTTAATTATCCTGATAAATTAGTAATCGGGTAGTTAAGGATAATAAAATAATATCATAATAATAAAAAATGACACCAACAAGTGTCCTAATACTACTGGTTGTGTCATGGCCGACCATGGGATGCCTTGTGCCAGACTTGGAAACCCCATGGAATCACTTTTGTGTTATAATGACTTTTGATCTTTTTATTTTTTAAAGAATGTAAATATAACAAAGAATGTATCACCTGAGTAAAACATTTTTACTTTTTTCTACATAAATTATATATTGTAATATAAATATTAATTGTAAAGCTAAAAATATTTCCTACATCATAGTATTTTTTATGATTTTTAGCAATTAAATAAATTAAATTATTTATGACATCATGAAGATGCAGCGATTACCTCATTATTTAACTATTTAAATAAAATGAAAAGATAATGTAAAATCTAAGACCTAAAAATGTCAAAAACCTATTGTATGGGTGGATTTAGAACCCATATCACCTTATCCTCATAATACATCACTGTGGGACCTTTAAAATCCAAAAACCATTTTAAAATAAAGTAACATTTTATAACTTTCCAAGAGTGCCCCTCCTCTCCTCTTATAAAACCCCCCACCTCTACCACCTTACCCACACCTCTCAAGCATTTGTATCGACCATGATCTGCTAATTTTGTCTCTCCACATCCCTATCCTCATCCTATAAGCCTTACCTTAGGCAGGAGGCTCTTCGAGAAACCCTTTTGGTTCAAACCAATGGGAGTTACCCGATTTAATGGTAAAGACTTCTCTAATGGTATTTTGTTTTATTTTGCTTCTCTCACCCACAAAACTCTTTTTATTCATTTCTATTTTAACAATACCAATATATTCAATATAATAGGATGATTTTATAAGAATTATTTGAGCTACATTTAAACACACCTACATCTAATGGTTAAAAAACAAACTATTTCCGTGGATTGGGAATTTCTGCCACACAAAACGATGATTGGCCAACATTCATATAAAACCTTAAAAGGTGTCCATTAAGATGTAAATATATTTATATATGATGTATAATATGTTTATGTTTTACTTAATATTCTGTATTTTTTATTTATGGCATACCTTTATGGTTTCCATTATGGGTAAACACGATATCTTCATTTTAGGAAGTGCGGACTACCGCCCGCTCAAAGTGATTTGATTTGTTAATACCATATGTGGTACGTATAAAGGATAGATTTAATAATATTATATATGATACCATACTGGAATTAAAATACTAATATGTATCATTATGTCTTAATTCCATTAAATATGAAATTGAAATGGAAGTAGCATTCATGCGTACGTACGACTTACCGTCTCCATGAATGGTGCATTTCATTTCTTTCATCTAAAGGTTATGTAATATTGTAAATGCATGTATATACTAGATATATATGACATATATGATATCCACATCATGAATATAATTCTGGATATAATGGATATTTTACCACATGAACAACTTGTAATTATAAAGAGTTTATTTTTGACTCAAGTACCAATGATCAACAAAACAACGATTATTAACTTAAATAATTACATAGTGTTCATAAAATTGTAATAAGTGATATAAAAGGAATAATGAAATTTAAAAAGGTTCTTAAGCAAGTATAAATTTACTCAAGTTTATTATTCAGGACGTTAAATAACGATCGAGTCAAGTTGGACCCGAGGTATGGGACTTCGTCTCAATCTCCTTTCATTGAGCCATATTTTGATTTATAAACAACGTTCGTCTATACAGTGTATAAACACCTTTGAATTTTAATTTTTTTCAAAAGGAATATTTTTATTATGAAGCATTTTACTAAACGACAAAAGGAATGTTTTTTTGTCTTATGTATGAAGCGACAACGACTTCTCCACCGCCATTACCATTATTTCAGTTTCAGCTATCTCTACAAGCCATAATTTTTTTAAATTGAAAAATAAATACCATGTTTTAATTTTCATTTATTTTGGTATTGAAAATGGTTTTCATAATGTTTTTGTTATATCAATGTGTTGTACTGATATCTTGTGATTTAAATGTGGGAATGTTATGTTTTCTTTATGCATGTTTTATGTGATACGATTATGTTTTGGTTCTTGGGCATTGTTATGAAGACGGGTGGTTCTGTGATAAACTAAGGGCGGGTGAGCCCAATATAGCTCTACAATGTATTGTGTAATGCGAAGGGGTTAAACGTTATGTTTTCTCCAAGGAGATTTAGGGAATATATTGCGATGGGTATTCCAAACGTAACCATGAGTGTTACTCCCTATGTAAGAATGTTATGAATGCCTCAAGTTACCTTTATGTCTCATGATTTCTATGATTTATTCATGATTTGATGAGTTATGTTAAAATGATTATGTTTTATGAGTAACGTATGATTTCATTCATGGACTAATGTTTTCTTTTCATACTTTTATATCACTTACTGAGTTTTTTATGCTCATCCCTTGTTTTTGAAATGTTTTTCACAGGTCAAGGGAAAGGTACATGATGTGATAATAATGTTAAGGAAGTTTCAATAATGAATCCATGTTTTATTTTAAATATGTTTCTGTTGACGGGAAAAATGAGTACTATCTTTTATGTAACCACTTTGTTTTAATGGTGAATGTAATGCATGTTTTAGGATCTAATTCTCTAAAACTCTAAACCTGAAAATATCCTCAATGTGAATTATTGATGTAACTCAATATTATGTAATGTTTAAGACTGGGGCCTTATAGTTGGTATCAGTGGTCAGTTTAGATAACTTGAGGAGTTAGAATTATAATTAAATTATCATCCAAAAATATTTTTTTATGGTCAAATTGAAATGATATAGAATTTGAAGATTTACATGTTTCTTCATATAGGACATGTTTGTTTAGAATATTTTTCCACAGAGGAAACAGGTAAGCAGTGCTAGGAAGGCATACAGAAGGAAATAACCTTCCGAATAATCATTTTGAGATGGTCATAATTGGAACTGAACAATTTGTTGCAGTAATGGAACATTTGACTCAAGCGATAAATGGTGTGGTATCCATGCACAAGATCAGCCTGATCAACCACAGAGGAACATGTCAGTGGTGGAACATTTCATGAGGCAACATCCTCCATCATTCAGAGGATCATCTGACCCTGTGCTAGCTGAAGGGTGGATTAAATCACTAGAGAAGATTTTTGATGTCATGGGGTGTTCAGACAATCAAAAGGTTAGTCTTGCTATTTACCGTTTGGAGGGTGAAGTAGATCAGTGTTGGTCGATGGTTAAAAATATCAGGGATGCTGATGAGATTGATGCTCTCGACTGGGATGAATTCAAAGGTATGTTTCTTGAGATGTTTTTTACTAAGGCTGTTTGACTTAGGATGGAAAAACAATTCCTGGAATTGAGGCAAGAGGAAGACTCAGTTGCTGCCAATGAAGAAAGGTTCACTCGATTGGCAAAGTATGCTCCAAATTTTATCCGAGCCCATGATAGTAAAATCAATTGTTTTACTCAGGATTAGAGCCAATATATCGAAGGGCTTTAGCTTCTCGTGAGTTCAAGAGTAATGAAAATCTTGTTCGATGTGCTGAAAAGGTGGAAATAGAGTTTGTAGATGATCAATTGTTCTATAATAACCAACAGAAGAAGAGACCGATGTGGTAGGAGAAAGGAAAGAATTATTCAAAAATGTCTGACGGTAAGAAAACTAAGTTTCCAGTTTGTGATAAATGTGGTAAAAGGCATGCTGGGGAATGTCTTCTGAATTCTGGGAAGTGCTACTAATGTGGTAATATGGGACATAAGGCTCGTGATTCCATTGAAAACGATCCGGGTGATGGTAAGACCAAATTTGATTTACAGTTAGTGAAATTTTTTAAGTGTAATGAGATGGATCATTATGCAAACGATTGTCCGAAAAAGATCTCGAGTGATGGGAATCATTTAGACTACAAGAAGAAAGGGGTGGTGAAATACTTTGCAACTACTTCAGTAGATGTTAGGCCATCAAATGAAGTTGTATCAGGTACATTGATTGTTTTTTCAGATTGTGCCAGTGTGTTTTTTGATTCGGGGTCTACACATTCTTTCATCTTTGAAATCATTTCTATTAAAATGGGAATTCCATTTAAAGAAATGACACCTAAACATGTGGTAAAAACACCTGCGGGAAATGTTGAGGCAAAAAGAATTTATAATAATATTCCCATTTTTATCCATGGAAAGAACCTACTTGCAAACCTTATTGGTTATCCTCTAGTAGAGTTTGATGTTATCCTGGGTATGGATTGGATCTACATTTACCATGCTAAGATTGACTGTAGAGCTAAAGAAGTTTCTTTTTAGAGAGACATTCAGTTTGTGTACAAGAATGATCCTTTACTGTTGATAACGTATCAAGAGGCTAAGAAACTTGTAAAAGATGGAAAAGAATGTTACCTTGCACACATTGTTGAAAACAAGGGAACTGTTCAGATTAAGGATGTGCCAGTGGTAAATGAGTATCCTGATGTTTTTCTTGATGAGTTGCCTGGAATAATACCAGACCAGGAAGTTGAGTTTTCTATTGACTTAGTTCATGATGCTAAGCCAATTTCAAAACCCCCTTATCGAATGGCTCAAATTGAACTTTTAGAGTTGAGGGAGAAATTTCAATATTTATTAGTGAATGGTTTCCTTCGACCTAGCACATCATCATGGGGTGCTCCTATTTTATTTTTTAAAAATAAATATGGTTCAATGAAACCTTTCATTGATTATAAAGTCTTGAAAACATCACTGTTAAGAATAAATATCCTTTTCCTCATATCGATGATTTGTTTGATCAGCTCCTGGGAGATCAGTTTTATTTCAATGATTGACCTGAGATAGGGGTACCATCATTTGAAGGTAAAGGAAGATGATGTTCCGAAGACCCTGTTTCGTACATGATATGGCCATTATGAATTTGTAGTAATGCCTTTTGGGTTAACAAATTCACATGCTGTATTCATGGACCTTATGAATATAATTTTCCATGAGTTCTTGGATAAGTTTGTGGTGGTTTTCATTGATGATATTTTGGTGTTTTTTATAAGTAAAGAGGAGCATGAAATTCATTTAAGGGTTATTTTGCAAACCTTAAAAGAAAATAAATTGAATGGGAAATTCAGCAAGTCTGAGTTTTGGTTGCAAAAAATTTCTTTCCGTGGTCATATTGTTTCTAAAGATGGAATAACTGTTGATCCTGCAAAAAACAAAGGTTGTTGAAGAATGGTCAAGACCCACAAATGTAACCGAGATTCGTAGCTTCCTTGGTTTGGTAGGCTATTACCGAAGGTTTGTTAGAAATTTTTCACGGTTATATATTCCAATGACTAAGAAAACTCGGAAGGGTGTTAAGATTATCTAGAAAAAAGAATGTGATGATTGTTTTTAAGAACTGAAAAGAAGATCGGTGAATGCTCCAGTTTTGGCACTACCTTCCAAGAATGGGGTTTTTTTTATCTACACTGGTGCTTCATTGAAAAGACTTGGATGCGTCCTAATGCACGATGATTAGGTAATTGCTTATGCTTCATGACAGTTGAAAACTTTTGAGGTAAATTAGCCTACACATGATTTGGAATTTTCTGTTGTGGTTTTTGATTTAAAAATTTGGATGCATCATTTGTATGGAGTAAAGTGTGAAATATATACCGATCAAAAAAGTTTAAATTATATATTCACTCAGAAATAATTGAACATGAGGGAGATGAGATGGATAGAATTAATCCAGGATTATGATTGTACAATTCATTACCATCCAGGAAAAGAAAATAAAGTGGTTGATGCTTTGAGTCGAAAAAGTAATGCTTCATTAACAATTTTGTGATTGGAATGTGATCCTTTAAATGAGGATTTGATGAACTTTGGCATAGAAGTTGTTGGTGCAAGATTTCTATCTGTTTTGTTTCAGGTATCAATGAAATCTTCTCCATCAGACAGAATTAAGTAAGCATAGAAGCAAGACAGTGAGTTGTAGAAAAGGGTAGAGCTGGTTCCGAAGGGTACGTTTCCTGAATTCAAAATTGATAAAGATTGTGTTTTGAGATTTGGGAAGAGATTGTGTGTGCCTTGTGATTCATAGTTGAAGATATAGTTGTTATGTGAAGCTCATAGTTCTCCATTTTCATTTCATCCAGGAAGTACTAAGATGTATAGAGATCTTCTGTAGTATTACTAGTGGGATGGAATGAAAAGGGATATTGTTGATTTTACTATGAAGTGTTTTACTTGTCAACCAGTTAAAGCAGAGCAGAAATTAACGAAAGGGATGCTTTAGCCTTTACCAGTGCCAAAGTGGAAATGGGAGAATATATCCATGGACTTCGTTGTGGGATTTCTGAAGACACATAACTGTAATAATGCAATCTGGGTTATTGTTGATCGCTTGACTAAATATACTTATTTACTTTCTATATGAGATACTTTTTACCTAGATCAATGTTCCCGTTTGTATCTTATATTGATAGTCAGGTTACATGGAGTTCCTATCTTCATTGTATCTGACCGTGATCCAAGGTTCACTTCTAACTTTTGGAAAGGCCTTCAGAATTCGTTGGTTACTGAATTAAATTTTCGTACAGATTTTCATCCTCAATCAAATGGGAAGTCAGAACTAACAATTCAGACCTTGGAGGATATGCTATGTGCTTATTCGATTGATTATCATGGAATTTGGGATCAACATCTTTCTTTGGATGAGTTTTATTATAATAAGATTTTTCATTCCAGTATACAGATTACACCATTTGAGGCATTATATGGGAAGCCGTGTCGAACTCCAGCTTTTTGGGATGAAGTGGGTGAAAGGAAGTTTATGGGACTGGAATTGGTAGAAGAGTTCGAAGAAGAAGTTCAGATGATACAGAAACACATGTGAACAGCTTAGAGCAGGCAGAAGAGTTATGCGGACAACAAGTGGAAGGATCTCTCTTTTGAGGTAGGTGACCATGTTTTTCTCAAAGTGTCACCAAGGAAAAGTGTGATGTGATTTGGTAAGAAAGGAAAGGTGAGTCCAAGGTTCATTGGACCCTATGAAATCCTTGAGAGAGTTGGATTAGTTGCATACCGAGTGGCTTTACCTCCGACTTTATCTCAGGTACACAATGTTTTTCATGTTTTGATGTTAAGGAAGTACATGCCAGATCCATCTCATGTTTTGACTCCAGAGGTAGTTCAGCTGGAAGAGAATCTATATTATGAGGAAAAACCGATCCAGATTCTAGACCATAGAGAGCATGTGTTGCGGAATAAGGTGATTCATCATGTAAAAGTTTTTTTTTTGGAAAAACCTCATGAGTGAAGAGGCAACATGGGAATCTGAAAATGCAATGAGGGATAAATACACCCACTTATTCGATAAGTAAATAAATTCCGGGGACACAGTTTTCTAAAGGGGGGAAGGATGTAACATCCCAAGTAAGTAATAAATAATAGATATTCTTATCTATGTCTATTTATGAATTAGATAGTTTTTTAGAGGCTTAAAATGAGAATAAATCCAATCTTAAGCATGGAATACACTAATATTTTTAAAAGATTGTTTTACTGCCATTTGATGGAAAAACATTTTTAAATCAAAATTTTGACATTTTATAAGCTCTATTTGTCAAAATATAAATATTATTTATGATTGGGACATTGAAATTTACATTGGATAATCTTTTGGTATTTTTTGACAATGTTCACTTTTTATGAATAGTAAAAAATACTGCATTTTACATCAAAACTGCCTTTTCATATAATTTAATTATATGGTTAGATTATATTTTTAATTGGTTTTAAAGTGTAAATAGAATATATTTTGACAATTTATTCCAATAGTGGTCATTAGAATTAATTTAAATTTGGAATTGGGCATAAACTGATGCCAAACTTTCCATAGATATTGTTTCAAAAAAACCCACTATTTGTTTTGACAACGGGAATTATATTTAAATTAATTATTGCAATTTATGTTTTTGGAATTTGGTAAAATGGATTCTATATTTGGAATCATAAGGTACAAGTTATTTAATTGAGACACTTTTGGTTTTGGACTTTGTGAATAGTAATAACGGTAATTATCGTTAATTATCTTGATTAATTAGTAATCGGGTAGTTAAGGTTAATAAAATAATATCATTATAATTAAAAATGACACCAAAATGTGTCCTAATACTAATGTTTGTGTCATGGAAGACCATGGGATGCCTTGTTCCAATCTTGGAGACCCCATGGAATCACTTTTGTGTGATAATGACTTTTTATCTTTTTTTTAAAAGAAAGTAAATATAACAAAGAATGTATCACCTGAGTAAAACATTTTTAATTTTGTCTAAATAAATGATATATTAGACTATAAAAAGTAATTTGTAAGCTAATAATATTTCCTAGATCATAGTTTTTTATATAATTTTTAGACATTAAATATATTAAATTATTAATGACATCGTGAAGATGCAGCGATTATCTCATTATTTAAAGATTTAAATAAAATGAAAAGACAATGTAAAATCTAAGACCTACACATGTAAAAAACCTATTGTATGGGTGTATTTCGAACCCATATCACCTTATCCTCAGAATACATCAATTTGGGACCTCTAAAATCCGAAACTCATTTCAAAATAAAGTAACATTTTATACCTTTCCAAGAGTGCCCCTCCTCTCCTATTATAAAAGGCCCCCAACTCTACCTCCTTACTCACACATCTCACGCCATTGGCTCGGCCATTATCTACTCATTTTGTCTCTCCACATACCTCTACTCATCCTAGAAGCCTTACCTTAGGCAGGAAGCTCTTCAAAAAACCATTTTGGTTCAATCCAAAACGAGTTACCCGATTTAAAGGTAAAGACTTTTCTAATGTTTTTTTGTTTTATTTTGCTTCTCCAACCACCTAAACACTTTTTATTCATTTCATTTGAAAAAAAACCAGTAACTTCAATATACTAGGATGTTTTTATAATAATCATTCGAGCTACACTTTCGGATACCTACATCTAATGGTTAAAGAACATACTATTTCCGTGGAAGGCGAATTTCTGCCTCACGAAACGGTGATTGTTCAACATTATTATAACACATTAAAAGGTGTCCATTAAGATGTCACTATATTTATATATGATGGATAATATGTTTACGTTTTACTTATGCTTCTGTATTTATCATTTATGGCATACCTTCATGGTTTTCATTATGGGTAAACGCGATATCTTCATTTTAGGAAGTGCGAACTACCGCCCCCTCAATGTGATTTGATTCGTTAATACCATATGTGGTACGTATAAAGGATAGATTTAATAATATTATATATGATAACATACAGGAATTATAATACTATTATGTATCATTATGTCTTAATTCCATTAGATATGAAGTAGAAATGGAAGTAGCGTTCATGCGTACGTACAGTTTACCGTCTCCATGAACGATGCATTTCATTTCTTACCTCTAAATGGTATGTAATATTGAAAATGCATGTATATACTTGATATATATGACATATATGATATCTACATCATGTATATAATTCTGGATATTATGGATATTTTACCACATGAACAACTTGTAATTATGAAGAGTTTATTTTTGACTCAAGTACCAATGATCGAGAAAATGACCATTATTATCTAAAATAATTACATAGTGTTCATAACTTGGTAATAAGTGATATAAAAGGAATAATGAAAATGAAAAAGGTTCTCAATCAAGTATTAATTAACTCAAGATTATTATTCAGGACGTTAAAGAATAATCGAGTCATGTCGGACCCGAGGTATGGGACTTCGTCTCAATCTCCTTTCATTGAGGCATCTTTTGATTTATACACAATTTTCTTTTATACAGTGTATAAAACCCTTTGAATTTTATGTTTATTCAAAAGTAATCTTTTTATTATGAAGCGTTTTACTAAATGATAAAAGTAATGTTTTTTTGTCGTACGTATGCGGCGACAACGACTTCTCTACCACCGTGACCATCATTTGTGCTTCGGCTTCCTCTACAAGACATAAATTTTTTTAAATGAAAAATAAATACCATGTTTTAATTTTCTTTTATTTTGGTACTGAAAATGGTTTTCATAATTTTTTTATTATATCAATGTGTTGTACTGATATCTTGTGATTGAAAGGTGGAAATGTTATGTTTCCTTTATGCATGTTTTATGTGATACGATTATGTTATGGATATGGGGAATTATTATGAAGACGGGTGGTTCCATGATAAAAAATTGGCGAGTGATCCTAATATAGCTCTCCAATGCATTGGGTAACACAAAGGGGTTAAACGTTAAGGTTTCTCCGAAGAGCTTTAGGGAATATACTGCGATGGGTATTCCAAACGTAACCATGAGGGCTACTCCCAACATAAGAATGTTATGAATGCCTCAAATTACCTTTATGTCTTATGATATCAATGATTTATTCATGATTTGATGAGGTATATTAAAATTATTATGTTTTATGAGTTATAAATGATTTCATCCATGGACTAATGTTTTCTTTTCAATCTTTTATATCCCTTACTAAGCATTTTATGCTTATCCCATGTTTTTGAAATGTTTTTCACAGGTCAAGGAAATGGTACATGATATGATGATAGTGCCAAGGAAGTGTCAAGAATGAATCCATGATTTATTTTAAATATGTTTCCATTGATGGAAAAAATGAGTACTATCTTTTATGTAACCACTTTGTTTAAATGTGGAATGTGATGCATGTTTTATGATCTAATTCTCTAAAACACTAAACCTGAAAAAGATCCTCAATGTGTATTCTTGAAGTATCTCAAGATTAAGTAATGTTTAAGGCCGGTGCCTTAAAATTAACATTGGGATACTTCAATTAATGCCACTATGAAGGAGGAATATAGGGTATATAGTAATTTGATCTTATATCATAGTAATATAATTATATTATTTATTTTATAAAAAATTAAATTAATATTATTCCCTTATCTGGTTAAATAATTATTCATGTTTTCTTGATCATATATTTTCCCTCAAAAGTTATTTGAGATAATTTTTTGTCAACTGAATATTTAATAAATATTTATTTTAAATTTAGGGAATATAATATTTATTTAATGGTGAATAATGTAGTGATATTTATTTACTAAAGAAATATTCATTATTAAATGCCTAGTAAATAATATTCAAGAATGTAGAAGCTGGAATAAATGTATGTTGATAAATAATATATATATAATATTATTTAAAAAATAATATATAATTTTATTTGAAATATTTTCACATGATATGAAATATTATTATTATTATTATAGACATGGGATTCCATATTTACTAAATAAATAATAAAGGTTCACGTTTGAAATTATTATTTTCTAACTCTAGCGATATATAGACTCAATTATTTTATATTCTTATGTGTTTCCATTACATTTTTGTGCATAATAATATATGGAGAAAAATATATCATGTCCCTAGAGAGATCCCATTTCTAAGAATACTATCAAGAACGAAGTGTGATCCTCCTCCTCCACCACTCTTGTGTTTATAGATATCAGTGATATTCTTTCTTCAGGTGATTCTCATGGCATCTATAGTGAATGAAACAAGTGTTGAGAAATACCATAATAGCACCCATATATTCTATAGGATACATTCAAAGGTTCGTGGAACACCTATGGATCACCAACATAAGGAATAAACTCTTTATTCATACAATGAAATGATGATACGACATGGAGACATTGTTAGATCTATCAACATAGAAATAATTCATCACAAGGTAATTCTATAATAGTTTAAATCAATTATAAATAATATCTGATGATCTTGAATCTTGGTTATGATGTTTAATAATAATTAATATTTGATTAAATTGTGTTGAACATGGTTTTTATCTTCAAATAAATCTCTCATTAATCATCTATTACAAAAAAATCAGTTGGGCATGGCCCATTCGATGCTTCTACTACAATCAGAACCTTCATGAACTTGTATACTAATCCTTAAACATTAAAATTATCATTAAAAAATATCCTAATATTCATAATGTGATGTTTTGATGAAAACTATGATTATTTATTCATGTGTATAAGTAGGAAAAATTGGATATTTCATGAGTTATATAGGATTAATGAATAACATTAGAAATGATTTATCCCTTCATGCTTTAATGGATGTTGATATATCATGCCCTTTGATGAGAATTTATTTTCATGGATAAATCTATGGTTATGGTTTTTTGTGGGCATGTTAATTTCTAAAAGTTCAATTAATGATTCATCAAGAACATCGGCTGATGACACCATTTTGAAATCTTTTTTATTATAAATATTGAGATAAAGGAATTATGTTACATAGTAAAGGTTTATAGGATATTGTATGTCATTATGATGTTAACATCTTTATATATGGTGTCTTGATGTGTTGGTGAATTCTAACCTTGGAATTGAGGGATCTTCACCAATTACCATTGAGAAAGAGGCCTAGAGTGTCACAGATTATGTGTATCAAGAATCCCGGACAAATTCAATGTTGAATTTAACAAGTTAGAAGGAATATTATTCCTGTTTTTTCATTTAATATTTTTTTGGGATGAGTATATCACCAAGATTTAATCATGAGTTATTCAAAGTAATATATGATTTAAATATTAATGAATATTTATTCACAAGTATTGGATATTATAATTTTTTATATTTATCAACAAATAATGCAGTGATATTTATTTGTTAAATAAATAGTCATTATCCAAGGTTCGTTGAATTCTAAGGGGAATAAGCATACTGAGAATAATAGCCTAGTAAATAATGATATAAATGGCATTTATTTATTTTTAGGTGATTTAAATTTAAAGTGAATAATAATTTTTGTATTTTTATTTGGGATGGAGTTCACTAAGGATTAACATAATGGTATAGGGTCTTTTTTCAAATAGTTAACCCAAAAGCTACCATAAAAAAAATCTTGTTGTATCACTTTCTTAGGATACAAATTATTGTGCACAGTTGATATAAAAAGTTATATCAATCCCAATTAGTGTGATATAATTATTTCACTCAAAATCTAGAGTTTGGATCCTCCTCACCATTATAGTGATTAACAGAGATAAAAGAGTTCGTCATCTATGAATAAATTCCTAATGTGATCAACAATGAACAACACAAGTGATCATGATCGGTCATTCCAGAAACAATTGATTATATGACAACATTTTGAGTTTTTGATGTATGTGTGGATCACCATAGTAGATATTCTACTATTGGATCCTATGAATCAATGATGGTATAATGTCATCAAGTCAACTGATTCATCGATAAAGAATGAATTACAAGTGAATGTGATTCTAGAAATTTTTATAAATAAATTATTAATTCCATATGATGATCGGCATTTGAATTTGGAATTTAAACTACTCAATTAAACTATTATTTAAATCCATTGGTCATGATGGAATTTATCATGTCTAGTTAAAATTATTAATAAATTAATACTTAAAATGAAATTATTCATAACTAACATGTGATTTTTATATGCATGGAACCTATATTTATGTCTTTTAAGAAACTTTTATCATAGAAAATACATTAATTATATAGATAATAAAATTTTAGAATACCATGAAATCTTGGATTTTCAATCCCAAAGTGTATTCTCAATCATAAAATCAAATTCATCACATTTCCAACCATTTTCTTCAAATATGTTATTCCATGGTACAAATTATCATATCTGAAGAGGATTCCTAACAATCAAGTAATAATTTTATTATATCAAAATAATTTTCCTGAATACAAAAAATATGGTAAAAAACTCCACATATAATTACAACACCTGATCTAGAACATAGTAATAGTTTCAATAAGGAGTGGTTAAAATTAATCACGAAATTTCACTCTATAATAGATTAAAATAATTTATTCAATAGTTTTATATAATGAGACAAAATATACCAAATTCAATATACTATGAAATATAAAAAATTTAATTTCTTTAACCCAAAAAATTTGTTTTAACACAATATAAAATATATTATGATATTTAAATCCAATTTATTTCATTAAATAATGAAATAATTTTTTTTCCAAATTTTAAATTCCACAGATAAACTTGTTGTAATCCCAATTATGGAAACACTATAAATAAACATGACCCCAAATTACAATTTAATTAAGAAAATATTTCCCCCTAACAATAAATCATAAACATAGAAAATATTAGTATAATAAATTAAAAAAATTAATTTTGTGGAGTACAACTATTTATCATACATGTTAAAATATGAAAAAACTATGATGTTTTTTTTGATCTAGGTAATATTTGAGTCCAAAAAAAACTTACGATAAAAGAGCATGGAATAAAAAAAAAAATAAAGAAATATGATTATGTGCCTATATTTTTACCTTTCCTACCCCACCCATCCTTTCCCACTAACCACTCATCTCTTTCTGTCTACAAATGATTCCCACTCGCTCTACCACCCATATGCATATGCACGTTCAAGGAAAAATATTAGAAAATATTCAATGGAATGCATAATTTTAATGTAATGTTATATAAAAATGATGTATGGATAGTAAAACATCCATTAACATATTGCACCATTTTTCACACCAAATGGAATATTCTTTGAATATTTTTATTTTTAAATTAAAATAATCATTTTTTATGCAAAAAAAATCAAAAACAAAAAGTTAAAAAAAGGATAGTCTAGCAACCATGACAACAGATAGCGCTTTATCCAATACTATATTTTAATAGAATTGGATATAAAGCATTGAAAAAAGGGTAACCTTTATCAGTACTATTGAAAATCACGGATAAATGTAACTTTTATCAGTGCTAAACAAAGCGATGATAAATTTGTACCCTTTATCTGTGCATTTTTTAACACTGATAAAGGTAGATCTTAATTAGTTCTTTTCAATGAACAGATAAAAAAATAATAAAAAATATTATTAATATATACAAAATTATCATATTTATATTCAATAAATATTTTTTATTTATATAAATTAATTATAAATGAATGTATATAATTAATATATATATATATGATATATTAATATATAAATATGTAAATAATTTAAACAATTATAAAAATATAAATGATGTGTTGTTAATATGTGATATTTGAATTTATATATTTATATCAATGTCTCTTTGTATATATGTATATGCATTATTTTTTGTGTGTGTGTGTGATTTGTCTATGTGTTTATATAGTAGTTTTATGTGTACAGATGATTGTATGTGTACGTATATGTGTACATGTTTGTGGGATGTACATATATGTGTATAATATGAGTACATATGTATGTATGGAATGTACTTAATTCACATTTGATGTATATTTTTTTCATTTTTTATATAATATTTTTGGAATTTATTCACCATATATATATATATATATAATACGAATTATTATTTTTAATATTCTTTAACTTATACGATTATAATTTATTCAATTTTATTTATTAAGTACTCATATTTTTAAAATGTTTGAAATTTATTTAATTAAGTAATTTAAATTCATTTTTTGATATTTCCTTCATTTATGTATGTGTTTACAATTTATATAGATTATATTATTTGAATTCGTTTTTTAAATTACTTTTTTCTATTAAATTATATATCTTCATTTTTAATATATCATTCATTAAATAAAATTTATTCATTTTTAATATTTATTAGTTTTTATATTTTTGGAATTTAATCACATTATAATATTTAGTTATACATATATTTATTTACTATACATGTGATATTTTTATATTATAGTACTTTTTGTGAATAATAATGATCCATTTTTTTATTAAGTTTTAACATTTAAAATTTGTTTGAAATTTATATATTTAATATATTTAAGTAAAATTTAAGAAAATTTTGAAATTTAAATAGTTTATCTTTTTATAAATTATTTAATTTTATTTAATAATTTTTAATATTATTTTAGTTAATATTACTATTTGTAATTATTTTTATTTAGAATTTTTGAAAATTTTCAAATTTATACATTTTTTTCAATATTTATAAATATTTATTAAATAAGTTTTAATATTTTCAATTTGTATTGATATTAATATTTATATATAATCATTATTATATTTTTTAATAATTTGTAAAAGTTATAAATCTTATCCATTTTTTAATATTTTTTAAGACTCTTCATTTTTAATGATTCAATTTTATTCATTTTTAACATTCATGCATTTAAAAGCAAGGGCCATAAAAACATGGGATGATGTTGTGGAATAGGCTTCAGTGGTGTTGATTCTTAATGCATATATCTCTAAGGGTGAAACTAATGCTGAGGAATATGTGGATCTTCAATTGAGGTATGTGCAATTAATTGCTTCAAGTTGCAAAGATAAGAAAAAGCCTGATGTTGAAGCTCTAGTGAGGGGTAAACTCAAGAAGAAAGATGTTGCTCGAAATTATCTCAATGTAATATGGGGATTGGATTCCATCACACAATGTACTATTGTTGGAAACTCCATGAGGAAGTCTAACATGGAGTGTGTTTCTTTGATTGACTTTGGCAATCGTTTTAGATTTCTTGATTTTTTAAAAAGATATAACTTCAAGGAGATCTTTTGTGATGAATTTGGGAACAATCAAAGTGGTAGCTATGTTGAAGGGCCTCCTCAGCTGCCTGAGGTTTATGTCCCACCGCATGATGATACTCAATTTGAGGGCGGAGCAAAGAAACGGTCAATAACATGGAGGAGGGGTTGGCACCCATGGAGTAGGAGTAGTGGCTGATTCCAGAGATGATTTTGTTTTTTTATTTATTGTCTTGATGTGGTGGTCACTTGTACATCTTCCTTCTTCACTTTGGGACTTTTCTATTTTCATTAAATTTTGGTATCGTGGCATTTTATTTCATGATTGTCATCTTCTAGGAATGTTTAAAATATATTTATAAAAATATATTTCTAAATAAATATTTGTAATGGAATGTTTATATATATATATTTATACATATATAAATATATGTCTATAAATGGATATTAAATATATTTATAAAATTGTATATAAGTATTTATTAAATAGTATTTACATAATTAAAAATAAATAATTATTTAATTATAATAGATATATTTAAATAAAAAATATGTTTATTATATTTAAAAATATGTATATTTATATATAAATATATATATATATATATATATTTATAATTATAAATTTATATATATATATATATATATATAATTAAAAAAAGTATTTATATAATTATAAATATATATATATATTTAAATATTTACATTATTTAAAATTATATATATTTATATATTAATAAATATAGATAATTATTTAAATATATTTATAATTATATACAAATATTTATAAATATATTTATTATTATTTATAATTATAAATAAATATCTGTAATGAAATTATAAATCCTTATTTAATAATCTGTTAATATATTTTTACTTATATAAATATTTTTTTAATTATATATATTTGTATTTATTTATAATTATATTGTTAAATACATATTTATAATTATTTAAATATATTTATAATTAGATAAATATTTATTTACAATTATATAAATATTTATTTACAGTTATATACTTATATATTTTTGATAACTACATACATTTAATTTTTTTTAATTATATTAGTTATATTATTAGCCTTAATTATTTAGGTCATTATCAGTGTTTTTTTACTGTTGATAAAGAATTATTTTTATCACTACTAAAAAATTGCTGATAAAGAAGGTTTTATCAGCACTTATTATTTTAGCACTAATGAAACCCTTCTCATTCTTCTAAATATAACACTAATAGAGTTCTCCATCCTCATGTCGTTCAAGCTCTCATGGAACTAAGGCTTTGCCATCTCCCTCCCTCAAACATCTTGGGTGAATCGATACATTCAAAACCCAGGGTATGTGACTTGTGATTTTCCACCCCCCCCCCCCTTCAAACATATTTGTGTGTTGTTAATTTTCCAAAAGGGATTGAATGGCATGTTTGAGTGATCATTTTTCCCTCGATATATCTCGCTGATTATCCACCCAATATCCCTCACCTTGAGTCATTGTTTCTTCACCCTCTCCCTCTCCCTCACATTCATTTCACTCACTCATCATAATTCTCACTTCAATTACATGAAGATCATAGTTTTTCTCTGAGAAAGTTATTCCCAATTATCATGTAGGTGGTGGCTATAAATGATAAGTAGTTTGAGTTTTTGTAGTGCACATATGGTAATCTTCTCCAAGTTCTAAGTATCACTCATGCTCCCTTGGATTAAAATCAAACAATTCTACCCATTTGCTTCCATTACTAGTCATAAGAACCCCAAAATTTTAATATATCATATTTCCAAATTTTATAGGAATTTTGAAATGGGTTTAATTTAGTTTGTATGATTTTTTCAAATGTGTTATATTTTTAGCACTTAAAAAATGTATCATGATACTATTGATACTCATGCACTTATACATAGAAATAAATATAGATACATTATTGAAAATATTCACAAAATTATGTGTGAATATGTGCAACATGATGAGTGGTGTCTATATTTATATATTCATACATGTGTAAGGGCAAAGGATCATTCATAAAGTCAAATTATATATCTAGAAATTAGTTTTTAATTGATTTTCTAAAAATGGGATTCAATAAATCGTATTTTCACAATAGTGTAGTCATTTCAAATTAAAATTCCTAGGATATCCTGTTTTACCTTCATTCCATATTTTATAATAGGTTATCTAATTGATTACACCCTTTTTATGGTGATAGTTATGGTTTTTTATTAATATTTTTTTTAGAAATTTTACTTTTATTTAAGAAATGTAATGTTTTAATTTGGAATCTGGTGTTTAATGAATTGAATTTATTGTCTTGAGTTGTTGAAAGGTCCCATTGATAAAATGTGAAATTTTTTAAAAATGGAATCAAACATGGAAACCCCTGCCTAAGACATCTAGTTAATTTTATTTAAAATCAAGAGTTTCTTAAAATTTTGGGTTCTCAGGACCATGTGATTAGGACCTATCAACATTTTCATCAACTAAAAAAGATATGATTTGGTTTCTAAGAATATTATCATTAAACACCACATAGACCACCATATACCCAAGATTAAATTAATAAACATCAACTCATTCCTCTTTTGGATTTCAATCAACCACTTATTTTCCAAGATCATGTCTTTCTATTTAATAATATGAGATATTAGCGAATTAAACCTATATGAGATATTATTTTGTAAATTTATCTCTCCAATTGTATGGAGCTCTCAACTGAATGAGTATGTAGATGAAGGGAACATATTTTCTTTTCAGAAACACTACCCACATATCATGTAAAGTGTTTATTTCAAATGAAAAGTATGAAGGGTTTTTACATAGAATAAATGGTAATATACTCTAATTCTAGGTATCCTTCCAACTCTCATGAATTAAAATAAACAATTTAAGCCCATTTACATCCATTAAATGGTATAAGAACACTTATAATTTTTTATTTTCCTTTTTAGTGAACACTAACAATAGGAATTTTTCAACACAAACTACTATCCTCATGTTCTATTTAAAATTAACTCTTTTGAAATTGATAAAAAAAAGTGAGCATACACAATAGGTTATTTGATATCATTATTATATATGTCATTTCACCTACTTTTTCAATCAAAGTTATAAAGTTCTATTAATTTTCACTTTTAGTAGTTTCTTTCCCCTGCTAACTCCGTTTTGGATTACTTTCACTTTCTTTTCAACCTTAGTTCCAAATTTAAAGTGCGTCATTCCTTTCATTGATTTAAGGATATTTTACCTATTTTTCACTCTCATATTTTTATCAACTTGATTATATTTGTTGGTTCCACTGAGGATGAATTTTTTAAGGTTATCCTAGATTGTTTGGATTATACTCTAATCATTCGAGTTATATGAGAATTTTTATTGATCTCACTGTCACACTTCATCAACTTGTGTTGAAGTTGATCATTCCTTCCACCCCTAATAATAATTTTTATTTCTATTAATTGAGGATTCATCCCATCCATATGGATTGTTTAAATTTGAATCATTTATCCCATTATAATTAAATTATTCATAAATTTTTTCAATATCTTAAGAACCTCAGACTAAGACCTTTGGTTCATTGAATTTAAATTCAAGAGTTTCCTTAGATACTGGGTTCTCAAAACCATGGGATTAGGCCCAATCAATATTTTCATCATCTGAAAAAATATAAACCTTTTCTCCTATGAATATTATCAATGAAATAACACATGTCCCATCACATAGAGAATAATAAAATGAATAAACATAAACTTCTCCCTCATGTTGTAATCTTACCTAACAATGTTACAGAAACCATTGTTGATCTATTTGTTTTTAAATAGATGAAAATATAATTATATTATTTGTAACATTATATGTATCACACATTTGATTCCTTAAATGTTTTCCCCCACTACAAATAAATCTCAATATGCATCATTTGGATCTTAATATGTCTGAAATATGTCTTCATGTAGCTTAAATGATTATTTAACATTGACATTTTATGGGTTCTAAGCTAATATTTTTTTTATTTATTTCATTAAATATTAATATTACTAAATCAAGTAGGAATGATATAAATCTAAAATAGATTGATATTAATTGTATTATAAAAGAGTTTATGGATGGAGTGAAAGATTTTATCTAGCCTGTAAGAGATAATGCATATGACCCATCTCAAATCCTTTGTTTGTGTTAATACTATTGTTATTCAAGAACAATTAGTCCAGATGAGTTAGAAGATCACTTGATCTATCATGGAATTGATCAAAGTTATAAATGTTGGACTAAACATGGGGAAAAAAGATAATATATCTAGTTATTGGAATAAAACGTGGCTTTATGCATAATATAACATTAATTCATGTGTGAAAAATAAAATATATTGTATCAATGATATGATTATAGGTGTGACCAATAATGAATATTGTTTTGAGGAATTGATAATGAACGTTAACAATGAACTTCATGATTTTCCAAATTTGTTTGAGAGGTTATATACTTTTGAAAGGATGCATTTTTATGATGGTTGTACTAAATATACAAAATTTCCAGCCATACTGAAGGTATATAATATAAAAGCTGGAAACAGATAATGTGTTGCAAGTTTTACTGAATGACATTATATCTTGAGTGATATTCTCCAAGATGATAATTGTCTTCCCATATGAATATATGATGATAAAGGAATGATACTTTTAATGGGTATGATCTCTAAAATAAGACATACCTATCCAAATGATTGTATAATATTTCGTAAGGACCAAAAATCACAAAAAATGCCTGAAGTGTGGTGTTTCTCAATACAAGAAATATGAATCAAGTCCTGTGAAAGTTCTATGGTAACATCTTATTATTCCATGGTTTTGGATTCTATATAGAAGTGAGGATAATGGAAGTAAATTAAAATAGAATATAGATAGAAGAACTAAATATGGAAAACATCATCACCCAATAGACTCTCCACAATAGAATACAATTGATCATTAGTATTGTAAATTTTGAAACGATCCGAGAAACTATCATCTCGCAATATCTATAGATGGATTTAATACTTTTGGTTTTAAAATAATCACTCCCAGTACATGGGAGTTTTTTTGGTAAATTACAACATTTTATAATGGTTATGCACGAAATGAAAATACATTATTTTATCTCTTCTTATATCAAGTCCAAAATTATCGGGTAATGATTTTAAGGTTTATTTGGATAAATTGTTAAAGGAATTAAAATTAATATGGGATTTACATGTTGTTTTGTATAATGCTTACATAAATGAATATTTCACACTGAGATACATGTTTAATGGGATGACAAACAAAATTCCAAATTAAGGAAATTTTTTAGGATATAGAATTAAAGGAACTCAGGGGTATCCCATTTGGGAACAAGGTACATAGTAAATTAGGTTGAAACATTCATCAATGACTGTGTTTCTAAGACATTTTAGATTTCAACCATAGCAACATAAATACCAATCATTGGAGACATCATTTTATGGGTGTTTAGAAGATGGTAAAACACTGTCTCCTATAACAAGTGATCGACTGTATGAGAAATTATAAGATATTAACACTACTTTTAGTAAAAAAAATTCCATATAAATTACAAAAACTGATTGTTAAATGAGGTCATTTTATTGAATTACAATTATAGAATTGTTTGTATGTCATGAAATTTTTTAATGTTATGTATACAGAAAAAAATATTAAGTGATGGTGTCAATATAACATTACTAAATTCACCAAGAGGAACAAAGGATGGAATTAAGTTCATGTTAGAAATGTTTGGAATGGGGATACATGAAGTGTTGGCACCATTAAAGAGTTAAAAATATAATTTTTATCCTCCAACTGCTTCCAATATTTCTAGGAAAGTGAGATATTAGTTTTTCAACTTCTTAAATTTTATAATGATTCTATAGGGGTACTCATCAAATACAAATAATATTATATCAATAAAGGATTTAATGTTAATGGGTCTAAAATCACATGAAAGTCATGTTTTGATGCAAGATATAATGCATTTATCTTTCCATTACAATTTTTTCCAATAATGTCTGTTAAACATTAACCATGATTTATTTATTTTCCAATCTATATGTAGAAATGTTATAGACCTGGAGAAATTTCTAACTATGGAAAAGGAAAAAAATTATATTATGTGAATTAAATATGTTCGTCACATCGATATTTTTTGATATGATGGTTCACTTAATGGATCACTTTGTATGAGATATCTGACTATGCAGTCCTATTAATTATAGATGGATGTAACCCATTGAATGGTATATGAATATTTTTAAAGGGTATAACTAATATTGATGTTATCCATAAGGATATATTATAGAGAGGTATGTTGTTATGGAATTCATTGAATTATGTACCGACTACCTGTCTGATGTTGAAAAAAATGCTCTACTAAAATATCATCACACTAGGAAGCTTGTGGGTGAAGAAAATTATGGAATATATGTTTTCACAATTACTATTACGGAGCAGGAGTAGTCCCACCATTTTTTTTCAAAATATTTTAGAGGTTGTTTCATATGTATAAACCCACAAATTAATTCTTAGTTATTTGAATCCATCAAGAGGTAAAATGTGGATACAAAATACACATAATTACCAGCTTATAGAATGATTTTGATACCATATTTTTAAGGAGTCAACAAAAAAATATGAACTAATTTCAAAGCATCTCCGATGTCAAGCTATAGACAAAGTGTGCATGTATTTTATTATAATGGTTATATAATTTATGGTTATACATTCTAGATAAATGAACATGATGAATATTGTAATATTAAAAATAGTGCAGTTAATATTGTGGTTGAAGTGATGCATGAATCTAGTACCATGGAAATTAATCCAATTTTTGTGATTATGTTATACTTTGGTATCATCAAAAAAATATGGGAGTTCGATTATACAACATTCTATGTGATGATTTTTCAATGCAAGTGGGTTGATAATAGTAATATTATTAAAATAAATGAACTAGGATTCATGAAAGTGGATTTCAATAAGAAAAGGTACAAGGTTGAACTATTTATGATGAAATCATAGGTAGTATTGGTATGTTGTGTACTAGATCCTCCAAAATCAAAGTGGTCAATTATTCTATTATCATCCAAAAACACAAAATGGTCATATTTCAATTCGAATGAGGATGACCGTCTCATTGGAGCATTACAATAATTTCATATTATTCCCAACATATATGGGGTCTTATATTGTAACGCCCCGACCCCAGTTAACCAGAGTCGGTGCATTATTGCGTGACATTGGCATGATCACAAAAGATCAAGTCTCAAAATACCGATTAGCTTATTAGCCTTGGAAATACTAGATAAATTCATAAATTTTACAATACATCATAAAGTGAAAAATCACAATAACATAGTCTCCATAGTCCACACTTCGATCCCCTTCAGACTATCCCTGTAGGTTAGTCATAAAATATTTTTCACATCCGGGGAAAACTTAAACATTGAAAGGGGTGAGCTTAGATACTCAGAAAGGATAACAATATAGTGGAAGATTTCATAAAAAAATTACATTCAAGGCAATGTAAAACTAAAACTATATAATTTTAAACTTGAACATTAGAATAACATGGAAAATGTAAAATGAGATAATGCCATTTACTTATTCACATGGATACTCTACTGGTCGAATAATCACATTCAATATCAATAACCACTTTCATAATGATGGAATACGTAATGCCAGACTATCATAACCATGTGGCCAAGGCCTCGTGCCAAGACTACAAATAAGATTTTTTCATGGCCTCATGCCAAGACACTAGTTTGCCTCATGAGACCTGCCGATGCATCGAGGATCTATAGCGGGCTCCACTCGTCACTTATTAAGTCCAATGCATTCCTCATATGAATAGGTTTAAACATATCATAAACCATAACATAATCGTATCACATAAAACATGCATAAAGTAAACATAGCAATTCCACATTTCAATCACAAGATATCAATTCAACACATTAATATAATAAAAAGCACTATCGAAACCATTTTCAATACCAAAATAAAAGAAAATTAAAACTTTGTATTTATTCTTTATTTAAAAAATGTTTTGGCTTATAAGGGAAGCTGAAACTGAAATAATGGTCATGGCGGAGAAGAAATAATTGTCACAGCATACGTACAATAAGAAAAACATTCCTTTTTTTGTTTAGTAGAATGCTTTGTATAAAAAAATTCCTTTTGAATAAAAGTAAAACCCAAAGGGGTTTATACACTGTATAAAGGAATGTAGTGTATAAAACCAAATATGCCTTAATGAAAGGAGATTGAGATGAAGTCCTTAAAAAGATCATTTTTAAATAAAATATATCTATTATGTGTATTCACTATATGTACACATAAAGAAAGTATAAATACAAGTTATTATCAAGACATAATTTGAATTTAGGAGATTAACCCAAAGAATGGAAATTGGGTTAAGAACTTTTCTTACCTTGTGTCCGTCTTGAATCGACCATTCTTTAACCTCCTGAATAATAAACTAGAGTTAATTTATAATTGATTAAGAACATTTTTCAAGTTTATTATTCCTTTTATATCACTTATTACCATGTTATGAACATTATGTAATTATTTAAGTTAATAAGGGTCGTTTTGTCGATCTTTGGTACTTGAGTCAAAAATAAACTTCTTATAATTACAAGTTGTTCATGTGGTGAAATATCCATTATATACAGAATTATATTCATGATGTAGATATCATATATATAATATATATCCAGTATATACATGCATTTATAATATTACGTAACATTTAGAGGTAAGAAATAAAATTCACCGTTCATGGAGACGGTAAGCCGTACGTACGCATGAACGCTACTGTCATTTCTATTTTGTATTTAATGTAATGAAATCAAAATTATATAATGGTGTATTATAATTACATTATAATATAATATATAATATCTATTACTCCATCCTTTATACATCCCACATATGGCATTAACAATTCAAATAACTTTGAGGGGGCGGTAGTCCGCACTTCCTAAAATGAAATTATCGTGTTTACCCATAATGGAAGTCATAATGGTATTCCATAAATAAAAAATACAGAATAACAAGGGAAATAAAATTATATATATCATATATAAAAATAGTTTCATCATAATGGCCACCATGAGAGGTGTTAATAGAAGATTGAACAATCATCATTTCGTGAGGTAGAAATTCGCCAACCAGAGAAACTGTATGTTCGTTAACCATTAGACGAAGGTGTGTGTAAGTGTAAAAAAAATAATTCTCATAAAAAAATCCTAGTATATTAAAGATACTGGTGTTGTTACAAAATAAAGTAATAAAAAGAGTTTAATGGGTTGGAGAAGCAAAATAAAACAAAAGAACACAAGAGAAGACATTACCTTAAAATCGGGTAACTGTTTTTGATTTGAGCCAAAGGCTTCATTGGGAAAACTTATGCCCAAAGTGAGGCTTCTAGGAGTAATATAGGGATGTTTAGAGAGTATTTGGTCAGAGTTTGGCTGAGCCAAATGTCTAGGAAGGTGAAAATAAGGTGGTAGTGGGGGGGGCCTTTTATAAGAGGAGATGAGGGGCACTCTTGGAATGTAATGAAATGTTACATTATTAGGAAATGGTTTTCAGATTATAAAGGTCCAAAAATTATTTATTTCAAGGATAAGGTGATAAGGGTTTGAAATATACTCATCCAATAGGTTTTTTACAAATGTATGTCTTAAATTATACATTTTATTTTCATTTTATTTAAATCGTTAATTAATGAGGTAATCGCTGTATCATCATGGTTTCATAACAAATTTAATTTATTTAATGTCTAAAAATGATAAAAAATATGATGATGTTGGAAATACTTTTATCTTTCCAATTAATTTTTATTGTCGAAATGTTAACTTATATAAACCCATGTAATAATTGTTTTAGTAAAACAACACATGTTTGTGACAATTTTATTTTGACTTTAAATAAAAAGTTATTACTATCATTTTCTAACCCAAGTGGCTCCATGCGGTCCCGAAGTTGACCCATGGATTTTCGTGGTCGTCCATGACTCATCCAATAAGGGTAGGACAAGTGTAATGGTATTTTCATATTTTTATAATATTATTTTTACCTTAAATTTCACTAATTACCTTTAATTGGGATAAATTAAACCTAAAAGTTACTATTCAACAAAAAATTATTTTAATCCCATTGAACCACATTTTACTTCCTAATGACAACCATGTATGTCCGATTTTTGAAAATCAAATCACAGAAGTGGTAATGATTCAATTAAACTAAAAATTAGTTTTTTAACTACCACTTAGTGGTTTCACTATTCATAAAAAATTGTAGTTTTTCAGAACAATGCCAAAATTTCACCCTATGCTACAATCGATATTCTGAATCCAAAAATGAAGTCCATTTTGAAATATAAAATATATATAATTTCAAAAAGTGGGTACTAATATTCATAATGGCTATTTTGATTGGTCGCGGTGTGTCAGAATCATGAAGTTGTGTAAAATGCAAGCTATTGCATTATTGAATGAGAAGCATATCATGGAAGCATGGGGAGTTACATTCACCCTTCCTTCAATAAATTGCATCCTCGCAATTTAAAATTGTTCTTTGAAAATAAAAGGTTGAAAATAGAAAATACCTTTGTGGAAATCCCACACTAGAAATAAGGTTAATAAAAATATAACATTAAGAGAAAGAAAGAGAGGTACAAAGGTCACCCAATATAGCCCATTCTAGGATTATATGAAAATATGGATTTGGAGGGAAAAACCATCAAGGTCTAATGGAGAGTTGTAAAAAATAGTATTAGGATAATTTTAACCACAAGAAAATCACAAACTTGAGATTGGTTAAGCAATCATTGAATCCCCAGTTGGAAAAGTTAACCGACAACGTTTTTGTTTTAAGTTACCTTTCATAATGTTGAAGAATTTATTTAATAAATTTACTAAGAACGTAAGGAAATATACTTACTTTTCATGTAGACTTTCATTCTTTAATAAATTTTTACCACAAACTCATCTTTCACTCCAAATGGTAATAGAAATAAAAAATATTCTATTTATCCTAATTTTATAAGGTTCCAAATATTACCACATACCATTTAGATTAGGGAAACTATTTTTTAGTAACTAGGGACTTCTTGTAGGCTAGTGGTAGGTAATAAAGTCCTGTCACACTATGGTTGTGGGTTCGATTCTTGTAGCTTTGTCTGACATGATGGGTTATCCCCCAACCGGAAGGATTTCCTTTTCCTAAAAGAATATTATTATAATATTCCAAAAATAATCATTAGAATTTTTTTAACCTTAAACAATACTATCCAATGTTCAACTTAATTCAATCCAACCTTTATAGTTATCCAAAATACCTCTGTCCAGACTTTCTCTAAAAGGTCTCTATATTCCAAATCAATTGTAATATCAGATTCCCCAAACAATGTAAAGTTTCTCATATTGTTACAAACTAAAAATATGAATACCTTCATCATATTAAAACCTTAATGAAAACAAAGAGTAATGTAGTACAATCCTTATATATATCACATTATTCTTTTAACCAAAATATAATCCTTGAGTCTAAAAGCACCAATACATTAATTATTCCACTTCAACTGTAGTAACAACATAAGATTGTTCTTGATCCCTTGACCTTTTCTGAGGTAAGTTTCCCTGATGCTTAGGACATTCATTTTCATAATGCCCCATTTCCCAACAATTCTAGCATTCAACATTGATAGCCTCTTTCTTTCCCTTGCAATCACGCGCCTGGTGACCTTTTTCTCCACATTTATAGCAAACTCCCATTCCTTTTAGGCAAGTACCAGGGTAATTCATCCCACAATTATCTATAATGGAAAATCATTCTTTCCCTTTTTCCCTTTATCTGTCAATTATTCCACCATTCTCTTCTTCTCTTTCTTTACTTTATTGCCATAAGATTTAGAGAATTCATTTTCTATCTTGGTAGCACACGAGACTATATCTTCATATGTTGAGAAAGAATGTGATACTAATGCTTGATGGAGAAATGGTTTTAACCAATAAAAGAAACGGTCAATATTACTTCTTGGGTTATGTATATAATCTGTAGCATGCCTCACTAACCTTTTAAAGTTCTCCTCATACTTTGCGACATTCTCATCCTCCTTTTGTCTCAGACTCAGAAATTTGCTTTCCATATCTACTTGATGGTCACAATGGAAGTATTTTTCTAAGAAAAGCTCTTTAAACTCTCTCCATTCCATAATTGATACTTCTTCATCTTCCTTTGTATTTTGAATCAATGACCACCATTGATCAGCATCTCCAGTGACGTGGTAAACTTCCATGATAACCTTTTCCCTTTCACTACTCCCCAAGGAGTGGAATATTTTCTCTAAGGAGTTTAGCCATTTATCAGCTACTAATGGATTGGTACACCCATTAAATGATGGCAGTTTTTGCCTCATGAAGCAGTCTAACATTGATCCTCCATGTTGCGGATTAGGGTGCTCCATACGAGTAAGGTTATTATTCATAAACTGAGTGAGTTGTCCCAGTATGGTGATAAGTTGATCAGCACCAGTTGCATCTCCAGCTCCACAATAATTATCATGAGCATGAGGGAAATCCCTACATGGAGTGCGTGCATTTATACGGTTTCCATTCCTCCCACTAGGCGCCATTTCTAAACAATTTCATAAACTAGATTAGTTTATGAATCCAAATACCTAATTCCATACTTATAAAACACTTAAAATAAATTGAACTATTTATGGATATAACCCATAATCATAAAAATGTTTTCGTTGAGGAAGTATATACTCATAAAACCTTCATAATGGTTTGTAATGAAAATGAGAATTATCCTAAACATATCCACCGGGAGTGTCGTAACCAAGAGTGCAGCATGAACCATTATCGTGCACCAGTTCCCGTTCGAGTCTAGCTAAAATTGGTGTTTTCGGGTTTTACCCCTAGGTACATCTGTGCCAGAGCCACCTCTACCTGCTCGTATCCAGACATGGATGTATTGCTCATAAATCTAACAAAATATCTATAATATCAAAATTTTAGGATGTTCTTTTATACTAATCCTCAAAGTCTATCTTAGGGCTAAGTGATCTATTCAGAGTTTATCTAAATCTAGCTTCCAAGGTTAGTACTGAACTGCCTCTGACACCAACTGTAACGTCCCGACCCCAGTTACTCAGAGTCAGTGCATTATTGTGTAACATTGGCATGATCACAAAAGATCAAGTCATGAAAAACCGATTAGTTTAGTATCCTTGGAAACACTAGATACATTCTTAAATGTTACATTAAATCATAAAGTAAAAAATCACAATAACATAGTTTCCATAGTCCACACTTCTATCCCCTTTAAACTATCCATGTAGGTCGGTCATAAAATATTTCTTCACATCCTGGGAGAAATAAAACATTGAAAGGGGTGAGCTCAGATGCTCAGTAAGGATAACAATATAGCAGAAGATTTCATAAATAAACATTAACATTTAAGGCAATTTATAACTAAAAAAAATCTTTTTGAACATGAACATTAAATAATATGGAAAAAGTAAAATGAGATAATGCCATTTACTTATTTAAATGGATATTCTACTAGTCGAATAATCACATGCATTATCAATAACCACTTTTATAATGATGGAATGCATAATGCCAGACTATCATAACCACGTAGCCAAGGCCTCGTGCCATGAATACAAATAAGATTTTGTTAAGGCCTTGTGCCAAGACACTAGTTTGTCTCATGAGACCTGTCGATGCATTGATAAGCTATAGCGGGCTCCACCCGTCACTTATTAAGTCCAATGAATTCCTCATATGAACAGGTTTAAGCATATCATAAACCATAACATAATCGTATCACATAAAACTTGCATAAAGGAAACATAACATTTCCTCATTTCAATCATAAGATATCAATACAACACATAGATATAATAAAAAGCACTTTGAAAACCATTTTCAATACCAAAATAAAATAAAATCAAAACTTTGTATTTAATTTTTATTTAAAAAAAAAGTTATGGCTTGTAGAGGAAGCTGAAACTCAAATAATGGTCACGGCGGCGGAGAATTCATTATCTCCGTATACATACAATAAGAAAAACATTCATTTATTTCGTTTAGTAAAATGCTTCGTATAAAATATTCCTTTTGAATAAAAGTAAATGTCAAAGGGGTTTATACACCGTATAAAGGAAAGTTGCGTATAAAACCGAATAGGCCTCAATGAAAGGAGATTGAGACGAAGTCCATAAAAAGACCATTTTTAAATAAAATATATCTATTATGTTTATTCACTATATGTACACATAATGAATGTATAAATTCAAGTTAATATCAAGACACAATTTGAACGTAGGAGATTAACCCAAAGAATGAAAATTGGGTTAAGAAGTCCCCTTACCTTCTGTCCGTCTTGACTCGACCGTTATTTAACCTCCTGAATAATAAACTAGAGATAATTTATAATTTCTTAATAACCTTTTTCAAGTTTATTATTCCTTTCATATCACTTATTACCATGTTATGAACATCATGTAATTATTTACGTTAATAACAGTCGTTTTGTCGATCTTTGGCACTTGAGTCAATAATAAACTTCTTATATTACAAGTTGTTCATGTGGTGAAATATCCATTATATCCAGTATTATATTCATGATGTAGATATCATATATATCATATATATCCAGTATATAAATGCATTTATAATATTACGTAACATTTAGAGGTAAGAAATGAAATGCACCGTTCATGGAGACGGTAAGCCGTATGTACACATGGACGCTACTTTCATTTCTATTTCGTATTTAATGGAATGAAATCATAATTATATAAAGTTGTATTATAATTACAGTATAATATAATATATAATATCAGTTACTCCATCCTTTATACGTTCCACATATGGCATTAACGATTCAAATCACTTTGAGGGGCGGTAGTCCGCACTTCCTAAAATGAAATTATCGCTTTTACCCATAATGGAAATCATAATGGTTTTCCATAAATGAAAAATAAAGAATCATAAGGAAGACAAAAACATAATATATATCATATAAAAAAATAGTGTCATCATAATGTCCACCATGAGATGTGTTAAAAGAAGATTGAACAATCATCGTTTCGTGAGGCATAAATTCACCATCCACAGAAACAATACGTTCTTTAACCATTAGACGAAGGTGTGTGTAAGTGTAAATAAAATAATTCTTAAAAAAAATCCTAGTATATTGAATATACTTGTGTTGTTACAAAATAAAGGAATAAAAAGAGTTTAATGGGTTGGAGAAGAAAAATAAAACAAAAGAACACAAGAGAAAACATTACCTTAAAATCGGGTAACTCTTTTTGATTTGAGCCAAAGGCTTCCTTGGGAAGTATTCTGTCCCAAGTGAGGCTTATAGGAATAAGAGAGGGAAGTTGAGAGAGTATTTGGGAATAGGATGTCAGAGCCAAATGGCTTGTAATGTTTGAATAAGGTGGTAGTGGTGGGGGCCTTTTATAAGAGGAGAGGAGGGGCACTCTTGGAAAGTAATGAAATGTTATAATATTATGAAATGTTTTTCGGATTATAAAGGTCCCAAAATTATGTATTTCTAGGATAAGGTGATAGGTGTTCGAAATATACTCATAAAATAGTTTTTTGACAAGTGTAAGTCTTAGATTTTACATTATTTGTTCATTTTATTTAAATCGTTAATTAATGAGGTAATCACTGCATCATCATGGTTTCATAAACAATTTAATTTATTTAATGTCTAAAAATTATAAAAAAATATCATGATTGCGTAAATATTTTTAGCGTTCCAATGATTATTTATCGTCGAAATGTTAACTTATATAACCCCATGTAATAATTGTTTTTTTAAAACAACACATGTTTGTGACAATTTTTTTTTACATTAAATAAAAAGTTATTATTGTCATTTTCTTACCCATGTGGATCCATGGGGTCCCAATGTTGACCCATGTATTTTTTTGGTCGTAAATTACTCATCCAATAAAGGAAGGACATGTTTAAAGGTATTTTCATATTTTTATAATATCATTTTCCCTTAAATTTCACTAATTACCTTTAATCGCGATTAATTAAACTTAAAAGTTACGTTTCACCAAAAAATTATTTTAATCCCATTGAACCACATTTTACTTCCCAATGAAAACCATGTATGTCAGATTTTTAAAAATAAAATCACATAAGTGGTAATTTTTCATTTAAATGAAAAATCTGTTTTTTAACCACCACTTAGTGGTTTCACTATTCATCAAAAATTGATGTTTTTCATAACAATTCCAAAATTTCACCCTAAGCTACAGTTGATATTCTGAATTAAAAAATGATGCCTAATTTAAAAAATTCCAAACATATAAGTTTCATTAATTAATTTTATTATAAATTCCAGCAGTAAAAACAAATACCGTGTTTATAAGGAACAATATCAATCAAAAGATTGACAATTGTTTATGTCAAATTTCAAAGTGAAATTAATTCTAATTAACACCATTGCATAAATTGGAAAAAATATATTCTAATTATAATTTAAAACCACTCAATAGTATAATTTATCACTATAAATTATTTTGATAAAAAAATTTGTTTTTATGTATTTTTAACTATTCATAAAAAATTGGAAGTTCTAGAAAAATAACAAAAATTCAACTTAAGATAATTTCGATATTACGAATCCAAAAATGAAGTCCATTTTGAAATATAAAATATATATAATTTCAAAAAGTGGGTATTACTATTCATAATTTCTATTTTTATTGGTCGCGGTGTGTTAGAATCACAAACTTGCGTAAAATGCAAGCTATTGCATTGGTGAAAGAGAAACGTATAATGGAAGCTCGGGGTGTTACATATATGTCAAATGAGACCAAAAATAGGAGATTTGGATACACTATAGAGTGGAAAAATACCTTAAAACTTTAAAAAATCTTTCAATAATCATGATATATATATATTAATATGAAATATGATATCTCATATTATTATCTATTCACTACTACATTTATGTAATCTAAATTAAATATTCATCCACTTATACAGATAATGGCTTCTACACATGTTGATACTCCCAATCCCGAGGAATATTTTTTTTCTCAACATGATGATGCTACTAATGCATAGGAGCAATAATATTCTATACATGTTGATGATACCAATCCAGAGGAGCAATAAATTGATGATTTTGAAGAAAAGAAATGGTAAACAGTGAAGAACCTCTATCAAAGATAAAATAAAATAATCCTAGTTTGACAGTGTCAAAAAAATTATTACGGATACAAACAAAGGAATCATATTCGATATTGGATGGAATGTATACGGCTGGGATGTTTACCACAATAAGGCCATGTTCATTAGTTATATTGGGCTCACCACTCAAATGAACATTTCAGATGATATAGATTCATGGACCATTGTAGTGCCCACTCTTAAGGCTATAATTTGAGAAGAGATTATGGTAACATTATGATATACGTTATTTATTTTTAAAACATAATAACAAAATATTTATTTACTCTTCATTATCCCTTGTAGATTAAATTTATAAAAGATTAATACTAAATGAAAATTATATTAATGCTCAGTAGAAAGGCATAGAGAGGATTTCAGTTAATTCTAATGAAATTTCATCTCAAATATACTGAAGGGAATATAAAAGTTCCCCCACCACACATGTATATGTAGATAATAAACCAAAAAATGTGGAATGCATTTATTGGTCTTCATGAGTGGGTAGATTTCCAAGTACACTGTGATTGGTACTATATTTCTTGATAATACATGTATTAATCGCTTTGATTAAAAATTATTAATTTATGAAACCATAACAGATTGCTGAAAATAAGTAACATGTAGAAAAACCAACACACCCCTACTATAATCAATAATGGGGTATGATTCACTTGAAAAAAATTGTAGTTATTTAAAATCTTCAATAATAATTTTATGAGACAGTAAAAAAACATTATTATTTTCCATTACATATATACAGAATGATGAATAAATATCCAAATCCACTTCCATCACACATCATGAGCTATGAAAGTACGCATTACTAAATAAATGTGGGATAATTATAGATAAAAACACACAAAAATTCTATGAAGAATGTGTAAATATTACATAAAAAATTTGATTTACTTCAAATATGTAATACATAACAATTATTAATTATTTTCATATATTTTTTTATCAAACTTAGAAGAAAGAATTATCATTATATATACCTGATGAACATATACTATCAGTGGCCCAAATATTATGGTCGAGTTAGAGGTACTTGTTTTGGGGTGTCACCCCAAACATAGTATTAGAAAAGAAATGAATAGGGGGATAAAGATAAAAAAAATAGAAGAGATGCAAGCACAAATGGATTTTATAGACGAAAAACATAATTGACAGTATGAGTTTTTATAAAATGTTATGGAAATTATGAAAAGTTAAGAAAAAACAAAAAAATAACCATTACATGAAGATCCCCGACCCCCACTATCTTCGAGGTGATTCACTACCCTCAAAGGGATATCTCATAAAGGTAATCAATATTTCCAAAATTGTTTCTCTGAATTGTGAAGTAGGAAGACACAGATTACTTTCATGCACTAATATTCTATAGGGTGAAAATGATTCTAATTTTTATATATATCAACACCCACCAATTTTCTTATTGTGATGGATCATGTACAATATCCAATAAAATATTCTACACTAAAAAAAATTCCATAGGTCAAGTGAGAGTGGGGACTCTTGTTGCTCGTGAGTCGAGTGATAAGTAATTTATTACACTTGAAGATGCAGATATTATTATGGAAATTATTTCTATTGTAGATTTTGTATCATGGTCATTTGATCTTATAAAAATACATGTCGACAAGGTGGTATTCCTTTCCAATTTAGTTTATATGCGAATAATTTTTCAATTAATGAAAAAAATCCAAAACAAATGAATTTTATTATAGGAAAACAATGGAATGGGTTTGAAATAGAAGTTCACATTATAACGATCTAAAGGATCAACCAACCAATCAAAAAAATCATTAGAAATTACCATTACCCTGCCCATTTAACTATTAAATTTACTAACATTAATGATTCATGCGGATACAATGTTAAAAATAAATTATACAACCATAATTAATTTTTATGAATAGATGTAAAAAAGAGTCCATTATAGACTATATTTCTCTTGAGAATGTAAATTAAATCATCAATAATGAATGGATAGGAGTCTCAGTTGTAAATGTACACATGAGTTCTGTTTTCATGATTTTTTTATCAAATAAAAAATCTACTATGTTAATTATGACTAAATAGTATTCATATTTTTTGAATGAATATATATCAATAATATTTGAAGGAAAATCACTGTGAAAAAAGATTTGGACTCATTAGTCCACACATCACTTCTAAACAACTATTTTATTTATAACCAAAGAAATATGAATTACTTGTGGAAAAACTATTCATAAAGTTTGAAAGAAAACTTACAGACGATGGACTCTTTTAATTACCGATGATGTAGGGGTAAAACTCTATAATTTAATCATATAAAATATACTTTCATTCCTATCATTACTTATTCCTTTTTTGAAAAACATTGGTTAAAGATTACCGGAAAATTGGATACTCCAAATATTTTTTTCTTGATTCAATGAAAGGATATCAAAAAACCAACCACACATGATAACATTTATCAATTTGTAATACACTACATATAATGTTTATCAAATAAACATGATGTTTTATATTTTGTATTTTGTTTCAATGAAAATCTCTCTATGATATGGCTTTGTTTAAATATTATCAAAATCATGGAATGATGATAGACCAAAATCATTAAAAGCCTATCGACATATAAAAATGGATAAGTATTAGGGTATATAAAATAAAATTCCACTATCAAAACATATATCAAAAAAATTATGTACTTTCTCAATGTTATTCACTGCCCAAAACAAACTAATCTAAAATATTGTAGTTATTATGTTATCAAATTAATTAATGATGTCATATTCTATAAAAAACTAGCATGCCTAATAATATATTTTAGATAATAATTTCAATTTTATTTAAAATATTTATTAATTATTTGTTTATTTATATTTTCTAATACTACGAGGTCTGTTGATAGTCCCCATATCAAAACAAGAAATACATTTTTATATAAACGAATCGGTAGAATACATGGTGTCAGATTGTATACAAACATCACGAAGAGGTAAAATTATACTAATTATTTAGTTAATATTCTCATCATTTTCTCTAATTTTTTTAGTTTATTTCTTTATGATTTTTATCTAATACTTATTTTGTTAATTTTCACAGATATCATGAAAAAATAACTTCATATACAAGAATGGTACACTCAAGATGATTCAAATTTCTTTTTATTCTTCAATGCATTCAATATTCTAGGTTACCAAACATCAATATTGTTAGAGAATACCAAATTCTGAATTCATTGTATAATAAAAAGTCATGGTGTGATGTGAAGGAATCAAACATACATCAATATGATATATGGTATACCCAGTGTGACTTGATGTTTCTTTTTTTATTTTAAAATTGTGTTTTTAGATCAAAAAACACATTATATACTCAACCCAAAGAAAAAACAGCGTGGTTATTAGGTTTACAAATTTTTGTAAGATATCATTTTTCATTAACAAACTAGCATCCACAAAGTGTTATTTCTGATGATAATTAAAATTTCATTTAAAATATTTATTATTCCTTTATTTATTTATATTATTCAATAACTCCGATGACAATTGATAGTTCTCCAATTCAAAAGATGAGATAGTTTTTTTAAATGAATAGGAATAATTCATGTTGTCATCGTGAATGAAAACATCATGAAGAGGTCACTTCTTGCTACCTATGTAGTCAAATTTATCATAATTTTATCTTATATTTCAAAGTTAATATTTATATAATTTTTATACAAAACTTATTTTTCTAAATTTCACAGAGATCATGAAGGATGAGGATGCACTCATGTACTGTGATTATGCCCTCAAAAATGATGATGTACTCATGGAGATGCACATTTTTGTGAAGTTCCTTACAAATTCTAGATTATAAAATAGTAATACTATTAGATAACCCTAAATGTTGAAGGAATTTTAGAATTAAAAGTCATTGTGTGATGTGTATGAATCAACTGTAACTCAGTATAATATAAAGTATTCCTATTACGACTCAATGTTTATATTTTTAGATTAAAATTAACATTTACTTCAAAACATGTGTTACATACTCAAAATTGAGAAAACACATTTAAATTGTTTTGATAATTTAGAAAAATAAATTATAAGTCATTTTGGATGTGTATTAATCATCTGCAATTCAATCCAATACATGATCTTTTTGGAATTAATCGAAGTGTATTATTTTCATTTAACATTTACACATTAGTTCAAAATAGAAATCAAATAATCCATAACTATAAAAAATCAATTTTTTTTTATAATTTATGATAAATATTCATATGTCATTTGTGAAAAGAATGAATCATTTTCACCCTAATCTAATATATGGTGTGCCTCGTATAACTAAAATTCAATGTTTGTAGTTTAAAATTGACATTTTAGTTAAAATCATCTATCACTAACTAAAACTCAATAAAAAAACTTGTATTTTCTTGATATATTAGTACAATGATTAATAAGTCATTTATAATGTGTGGGAATCAGTATCACATCAAACTAACACATAATGTGGCTGTTACGACTCAAATTGCATGTTTTTAGTTGAAATTGATATTTTAGTAAAACATTCACATGTCATACTCAACCATGAGAAACACGTTCATAGTTTTTTGATACATTAGAAAAATGACCCTTAAGCCATTTTTGATGTGTATGAATCAACTGCACATCAATATGATGCACATTGTGACCAGTTTGACTCTATGTCTATCTTTTTATTTAAAATTGAATTTTTTTGTTCATAATCATCACATACTCAAAACCAATGAAAATTCATATTATTTTTATAATTAAGTAAATTTATCCATCAATCAATTATGACATATTGGAATTAGTCGTGGATGAATATAATACATGATGTTCCTAGTATGACTAATTTTTTTTGTTAGATTGAAATTTCCATTTTAGTTCCAAACTTGTGTCACTCACTGAAAATAAGGAAAATGAACTCAGAATATTTTGACACTTTAGGAAAATGATTCATAATTAATTTTTTTTGTTTTTAAATCAATCACAGATCAAACTGACACACTATGTGATCAGTATGACTCAAATTTTATGTTTTCAGTTTAAATTGATATTGTAGTAAAAAAGACACATGACATACTCAAAACCATGAAAACAAATTTTTATAGATTTAATGCTTTAGTAAAATTATTTTTATTTAATTTTTGACATGTATGAATCAACCACACATCAATAAAATTCACTATGTGACCCATGTGACTCCATGTGTGTCTTTTTATTTAAAATTTACATATTAATTAAAAACACACATCACATAGTTAAAACTAAAAAAATTCATTCAGATTGTTTTGATACGTTACAAAAATGACCCATATTTCATTTATTAAACATAGGAATTATCCTAATACTAATTTGATATACGATGTGTCTGGTATGACTCAAAATGCGTGTTTTGAGTATAAAATGTCACTTTAGTTGAAAACATGTGCAACTCACTAAAAATGGAGAAAATATGCTCGAATTGTCTATAATCATTGGGAAAATGATTCGTAAGTCATATTTGATGTGTAGAAATTAATCTCACATCAATCTGACATACTATGTGAATGGAATGACTCAAAGTGTCTGTTTTCGGTTTAAATTATCATTTTAGTAAAAATGATATATGACATACTCAAAATTGAGAAAATGAATTCAATTTGTTTTGATACTTTATAACAATGATCATTTGGTCATTTTTGATGTGTAGGAATAAATTGTACATCAATATGACACACTAGGTGACCGGTATGAATCCAAGTGTGTCTTGTTATTTATAAATTACATTTTACTTCAAAACACACTTTATGTACTAAAACTAATGAAAACAAATTCACATTGTTTTTATATTTTATAAAAAGAATCCATAAGTTGTTCTTTATGTGTAAAAAATAGCTTCATATCAATCTGATACATGGTGTCCCTGGTATGACTCAAACTGTGTGTTTTGATTTTAAAAAAGACATTTTAGTTCAAAACATGGGTCACTCACTAAAAATTAAGAAAACGTGGACCGATTGTATTGATACATTAGGAAAATGATTCATATGCCATTTTATAAGTGTATGAATCAGTCTCATGTCAAAACAAAATGTGATGGGAGTGGTATGGATCAAAGATCATGTATTCATTTTAAATTGACATTTTAGTAAAGAAGACATGTGATATACTCAAAAATGATAATAGGTATTTGAATTGTTTTGATACTTTAGATAAATGCTCCATTGTTCATTTTTATCATGTATGAATCAAACACATATCAATCTGATGCACCGCGTGACCGGTATGACTCCATGTGTGGATTTTTATTTAAAATCGACATTTTAGTTCAAAACACATGTCAAATACTAAAAATTGAGCAAAGACATTCGTATTGTTTTGATACACTATAATAATGTTTTGTGTCACACCCCGAACTATCTATAATTTTATTTTATAATTTTTTTGAATTTAATTTTTTTTCTGAGGTTCAGGTTAAATCCCGAAAGGTTTTTTCGAGTTTTGTCAAGAAGCTCACACTTTTGAGTTGACGTCGCTGAGCACCTAGGCGGGGCGAGTTTTGGATAACCCGCGCGGCTTCTCCCATGTCACGACACAGTCCGCATGTCTTTGGAAAGTTAAAATGAATATTTTTATCATTTATTATTATTATTATTAAAAATATCATTATCCTTATTATTATTATTATTTAAATCGTTATTAATATTATTATTGTAAATATCCTTATCTTTATGTTGTACTTATTATTATTATTATTATTAATATAGATTAAATTTATCATTTTTAATTTTATTATTATTATTATTATTATTATTATTATTACTACTATTATTATTAATGGTATTAGGTTTTGTTTTTTTAAGTTTTTTTCTTTTATTTCTTTTTCCCCTTTTCTAGGGTCTCTCTATTTTTTTCTCCTCCCATGCGGCTTCTCTTCCTTTCCCCTGTGCGCCGCCATCCCCTCCCTTTTCTTCTCCTCCTCCTATGAATCAGCCAACCGCAATCCCGCTCTGGCGACGCACCCACCGGAAAACATCCTCCCTCCATCTCTCCCTTGCGCAGCGCAGCCCCCCGGGTTACTCCTGTCGCGAGCAGGCACCACCTTCCCCCCTCTCGGTTCAAGCTCTCGCCTCCCCTCACCTGTGCTCTGCCTCCCTGCTCACCCTCCGCCGGCCAACTCGGCCTCCCCTCCACCTGCTGACCTGCACCGCACCACTTCCCTCAGCCTCGTTCCAGCACCCTCCTCCATTGCCAGCCCTTCGACGTTGCAGCCCATCTTCTTCCCCATTTCAGCGCGACAAACCCCCCTTCCCCCTTGCCGGTCGACCTGCCGCCGCCACCATTTGCCGCAACCTCCGGCATCACCTACTCTATGTCGGCATGTCATCGCCAGCACCGCCCCATTTTGGCCGACCTTTCCCCGGTCGTACAACCCCCTTTGGCCGACCATTCCCCAGCCGCGCAGCCCCCTTCGGCCAACCCTTGCTCGGTCGCGCAGCTCCCTTCTGGCAACCTATTGTGCTGGCCGACCTTCTCACCGGCACCTCACCCTTATGGGAACGCCTATCCTCCAGTGCTGATCTTCCTACCCCCCCCCTCCAATATTCACTCTCTACACTGGGTTTATTTATTTTTTCCCTTCTTTTTCCTGTGGCTTATGTTGTTCACGTTTTATACATAAAGATTGTGGGTCCAAATTGATGATTATGGTTTGTTTTTAAGCCTCTAAGGCGTAATCATGGTGCGAATGAGGTTACACACTAGTTTTGGGAAGTCCATCGATGATTGAGGTAGGATTACTTTGCCTTGCCTTTTAAATTTGGAAATACTTTGGTTGCTTGTTTTTTTCACATCCTCTAGGTATTAATTAGTTATTTTTTTTATTTTTAGAAAAATTGTTTGGAGGAAATTTTTGGCTTTTGAAATAGTCATTGTTTGGTGAATTAATTTACCTGCTCAGTGGTTTTGATGTTCTTAGCGATTATTTAGTTTGGGGAAAAATAGTTTTTTTATTTATTTAGTTGTGTTCACTATTATGTAGTGCTTTATAACTATGTCGTTGGTTTATTAAAATGTGCATGGGTTGCAGTTGTGTTTTGGTGTGACGTTGATGTGTGTTTAGTTATAAAATATATTTTGAGTGTTTTTTTTTGATATTTTCAGTCATGCGACACATTTTGAAATTATTTAATAAATTTTTCTTAGTGATTTGATTAATTTAGAAAATGGTTTATTATATTATCTAAATGGTGAAAAAGTGTTTTACAAATGATGTAAGGGTTATATAAAACTATTTATGTGGTTTTGAGTGGGTTTTTCCTGTGCAAAACCGCAGTATACTACTCAAAAATATTTTTTATGAATTCTTAGACAATTAATTAAATAATTCTAATGTAGTGAGCTTGGTTTTGAAAACGTTTTTAGGCACACATGCTTTTAAATGTAGGTTTCAATGAATCGTGCGCTTTTGTCCGTTTTTTTCACACTAATTGTTTTCTTAAAATGGCATGTTAGCTCTTTTTTTATGTTCAGTGAGTTATTCTGGAATTGTGTGGTTTTTTGTAAACACTTTGTGGTTTTTAAAGGGGTTTAGTAAATAGTTTCAATGGTGCGAGTTGTGATTTGAAAACGCGTCGAGGTGGTTCTTCCACGTTGTTTTCTCATTTAGATTGTTTTAAGTCTGTCTTTGTGTGCTTTTAGTTGTTGTGCATTTGCTGCAGCATGTTTTCTAGGTAACCCCGCGATATTACTGTCATCAGCTTGTGCTTGCTTGTATGCATGTGCGAGGCATGTCGCGCCTTTGTGTTTGGACTGCGAGCTGAGGTAGGTCCCCCACTGCACTTACCTTTAAATTTAGAATTTATTAATTGCTTGATGTTTTGTTAATTTTAATGAATGATAAACAATATTAGGTAATAATATTTTAAATGATTATTTAGTGTTAAACGAGCCGTCTATTTTATACCGAACACATGGAACATTTTCTTGACAGGCGGACACCCAAATTTGAAAGAATGCATGTTTGTCCTTTAAACATAATTCACGGAATTTCAAACGTACTTATAGTTTTAAAGATAAGTGATTACTTCTAAACAAGTGTTTTTGGGTTTTCTCTTGAAATGAGGTTTTGTTTTAAAATTTGTGAAGTCCCGTTTGGCACTTTAATAGAATAAATTATTTTGGAAAACACATTCAGGGGTGATCTTTTGTGTGCGTTGGTTGAATGAGCTGTATGTGATGTTAGTGCATTGTGACTGCTTGATTTATATTGTGGACACACCCCTCTTTTATTGCTTGTGTTGACATTTGAACATGACATATTGAGTGAATTTTCTGAGAACGATTGTTGCACTAGTTTAGACCACGCACTGGCTAGTGGCCCCATTGCAGGGGAATACTGAGTTATTGCTGATATGGGGATTGGGCCCCTCTGTTAGGCCATGTAGGGCTATGCTGGGCATTAGGGCGTTATGACGTCATCGAGTTATGGCATGCCTTCAGGATGAGTCACATGTATAGTACGTTCTGGATTTTTCACGATCTCCTAGGTTCGACCCATGTTTCATTTAGTGTGTATTTGTGTGTGGTGGACAATCGAGAGGTCTAGTTCGGTTGCTGGCCTATGTGTGCCACTTTTCCCTTTGCCCTTGGTGTGTGTTGTGTGCTATGTGTGGTTTTCCTTGGGTTAATAACTGAAGTCTAGATTTCTAAATTGTTCGTAGAAAAATGTTTTTGAAAATGAAATGTATCTATTCCTTTCAAACATTAAACTTGTTTTTTAAAAAAATTAAAAAGGGCTAGGGATTGATACTTGTTTTAGAAACTAAAGTGCGAGTGTGTGAAAACCAATATTTTTGTATATTTAGTTCAAACCTGCAATTGGTAAATTTCGTTATTTAAAGGTAGTGCATTGTGAATAGATATTGGGCTAGCCTACTGAGTTTTAATACTCATGCCTATAGTTCTTTTCTGTTTTTAGTGTTTGTGCAGGTTACAGTTTGGGTGCATTCTCCTTGGATGACGTTTGGTCGTGAGTTGGAGAGTGACCCGCGAGGTCACACGGAGATAGTGGTTGTCTCTTTCAGTTAGTTTTATTTTCGTTTGTTCTTGTTAGTTACTTTACTTGGTTTATTTATTTTGCGCTTCTCTGTTTATTTTCTGCTGCTTTAATTGTTTATTTTTATTGGGAGAAATCGTTCCCACTTGCTCACTATTGATTCCATGGCGCTTGTCGCCAGCCCGGGAGGAACGGGAACTCCTCTCGGGTCATGTCGTGGATTGGCTCGGGTGACTGGTTCAGGGTTGACCCGGGTTGGTTCGTGAAAAAATGGTATCAGAGGCAGGTCGGCTCTTAGCGGACCTCGCTTTTCAGAGCACCCTTTGTTATTTGGGATGTCTGGTAGAAGGAGATTAGGACTGTCGGAGCTCAGGAGGTAGGGTACGGGTCGGTGCCTGATCACCACCGCTCGTGACGAGACCTGAGTTACCAGGGTTAGTCCGGGATTTTATTCTCTTATTTTTGGTTTCTTTGGATGGAGGGATGACAAGGGAGGCGAATCGGTTCACTTTGCGGGCTCACATGGGGTGGTGACCCATGTGGAGTCAAAGTGTCAGACTCAAGGTTCTCTTAGTGTTATGCTTTACCTGGGGCATGGCTCACCACCATGTCGCTGGATCATACATATGCACTAGCTTCTCATTCCAGTGGGTTATTACTGCTTCTGTTTTGTTTTAGTCTCAGTTGATTTGAGTGTGCGTTAAAAGTGAATTTTTTTTAATGGAAAAGTGTTTCTTCCAAATTGTTTTTGAAATTACTAATGTGGGTTTTTAAAGATAAGGTGTATCGTTTTGGAAAAACTTGATATGTGTTTGGATTTGGTAAGGAAAAGAAGGGTTGAACCTTGGGACTCTTTATGGAGGGTCACACGTGCATGGGTATGTATGGAAGCTGTGTGGTGGAACTTGTTCATAGTTGATGTGAGCGGGATTGAATGAACGCACGTGTGACGGTTCATAAAGTGCCATAGGTGAGTTTTGAAAATTTTAAAGAAATAACGGTTTGGAAAAGTGATTTCTCCTTGTGTTGTATGTGTTTGGATTATGGGCTTATTGCCCTTATCTTGTGTTGTTGCTTTGATTGAATTTTGTCCTGATACCTGTTTTGATGGTGTTTCTCGTGTTTTCATGAGTATGCCGCCCAGAAAGCCTCAAAAAGTTGCCAATGAGTTATTCTCAATTCTCAGTTCCTTTTGTGTGTTTCTTGCTTATCATGGTAGTCGAAGTCTATTAGAGGTAGTTGTATAGTTCTGAAAGATAGTGTGTCTTCAGGTTGTTGGGAACTCCCAGGATAGTTAAGGTTTGTACCGCCCTAGAGTTGTTTGAGGGTTTAGTTCTAGACTATTATAGATGAAATGTCTCATCATCGTTGGAGTTTTGGGTGTGATTAATGGTGGTCGACTTCCGCGAAGGTTCCCCACCTGGCAAGGAGTGCGGGTCAGTGGAACCTGTCTCCAAGAAACCATCCTCGTCGGTACCGTCTCCTAGTTCGTCGGACCGCTCTCTTGTGCGCCACCAGTATGGCCTATCCAGACATTCTAAGTTGTCATGTTGCATTCCTTTGAAAAGGTATGACCATCGTGATTGTTTGAACCATCGAACGGAAGGAGTTAGAGACCAGAAGATGGAAATGCCTGACTGTGAGGCAGGAGAAGATTCAGCCATCAGGGCCCCAGCCACAGGTCTCGGGGTGAAGCTCACACACAGTCAGGAGTTGCCGAGGGTGTGTGGAGCCTCGGTCCAAGTAATGTTTTCAGCTTTTGGAGGGATATATCCAAAGTTCTCTTGTTCTGTTCTTGTCACCGTTGTAAGCTCATCATAGTTGTGGTGATGTGATGAACTTGTTCTACCGCAGTCTAAGCGGTCTTATCTGTTCTAAGTGTGTTTTCAAATCGTTCGGATTTCCTTGAAGGATGTTGGGAGTGCGAATGAATGGGTCGTTCAAATTTTGAGTTGGGTCTCAATTGTGTGCGTTAGGGGGTTTTTTCGTTTCGTGAAATTAACGTGCGGTGTCTCTAGGTCCTTTTTGAATCCAGGCTAGAAATTCCCTAGTCTCTGGTTGCGATGAGGTTTTTCATTGGTCGGTATGTGAGGGGTTGAATAAATTCCTTATCGTCGAGTTATTGGGTCATTTCGTAGCAAGCCACCCATTTAAGTCTCCGAGTGTTGACTCGGGTCTATGTGGAGAAATTAAATGTGTTCAGTTTGGGAGTTCTCGTGTTGCCCCCCCCCCCCCTCAGGGGTGGTGTGTTCGAGTTTCAAGGTCTCTGTGTTAGTAAATTTCTGTGGTGGGGAGAACCCTCCCGTGTTCTCCCCTCAACCTCGGACAATGATTCTAATCGAGTTGTTCGGTTATGACTTGTGTTGGTAATGGTCACCCCGAGCCTCTCAGTTTCTTCTGGTGTTTCCTGGACACGGACGCAAGTTATGCTAACTGTTGGCCTGGTGACTTTCTGGGGGCAGAATGTGTTTGTGGTGTGGAGAATTGTCAAACCCAGAACTATCTATCATTTTATTTTATTATTTTTTTGAATATAATTTTTTTTCTGAGGTTTAGGTTAAATCCTGAAAGGGTTTTTCGAGTTTTTTCAAGAAGCGCGCACTTTTGAGTTGACGTCGCTGAGCACCCAGGCGGGGCGAGTTTTGGATACCCCGTGTGGCTTCTCCCATGTCACGACACAGTCCGCATGTCTTTGGAAAGTTAAAATGAATATTTTTATCATTTTTTATTATTATTATTAAAAATATCATTATCCTTATTATTATTATTATTAAAATCATTATTAATATTATTATTGTAAATATCCTTATCTTTATGTTGTAATTATTATTATTATTATTAATATAGATTAAATTTATCATTTTTAATTTTATTATTATTATTATTATTATTATTATTACTACTATTATTATTAATACTATTATTAATAGTATTGGATACCCCGCGTGGTTTTCTCTCTTTTTTTTCTCCTTCCATGCGGCTTCTCTTCCTTTCCCATGCGCGCCTCCATCCCCTCTCTTTTCTTCTCCTCCTCCTACACAATAGCAAAGCGCAATCCTACTCTGGCGACGCACCCACCCGAAATCATCCTCCCCCCATCTCTCCCTTGCGCAGTACAGCCCCCCCCCCCGGGTTTCTCCTGTCGCGAGCAGGCCCCCGCCTTCCCCCTTCTCTGTTCGAGCTCTCGCCTCCCCTCACCTGCGCTCCGCCTCACTGCTCCCCCTCCGCCGGCCGACTCGGCCTCCCCTCCACCTGCTGACCTGCTCCGCACCACTGCCCTCGGCCTCGTTCCATCACCCTTTTCCATTGCCAGCCCTTCGCCGTTGCAGCCCATCTTCTTCCCCATTTCAGCGCAACAAAACCCCCCTTCCCCCTTGCCGGTCGACCTGCTGCCGCCACCAGTTGCCGCAACCTCCGGTGTCGCCTACTCTATGCCGGCATGGCATCGCCACCGCCTCCCCATTTTGGCCGACCCTTCCCCGGTCATACAACCCCCTTCGGCCGACCATTCCCCAGCCGCGCAGCCCCCTTCGTCCAACCCTTTCTCGGTCACACAACTCCCTTCTGGCGACCTACTGTGCGGGCCGACCTTCTCACCGGCACCTCACCCTTATGGGCACGCCTATCCTCCAGCGCTGATCTTCCTACCCCCCCCCCCCTCCGGTATTCACTCTCTACACTGGGTTTAGTTATTTCTTCCCTTCTTTTTCCTGTGCCTTATGTTGTTCAAGTTTTATACCTAAAAATTGGGGGTCCAAATTGATGATTATGGTTTGTTTTTAACCCTCTAAGGCGTAATCATGGTGCAAATGAGGTTACACACTAGTTTCAGGAATTCCATCGACGATTGAGGTAGGATTACTTTGCCTTGCCTTTTAAATTTGGAAACACTTTGGTTGCTTGTTTTTTTTCAAATCCTCTAAGTATTAATTAGTTAATTTTTTTATTTTTAGAAAAATTGTTTTAGAGGAAATTTTTGGCTTTAGAGATAGTCATTTTTTGGCCAATTAATTTACCTGCTCAGTGGTTTTGATGTGCTTAGCGATTATTTAGTTTGGTGCAAAATAGTTTTTTTTATTTATTTAGTTGTGTTCACTATTTTGTAGTGCTTTATAAACTGTGTCGTTGGTTTATTAAAATGCGCATGGGTTGCAGTTGTGTTTTGGTGTGACGTCGATGTGTGTTTAGTTATAAAATATATTTTGAGTGTGTTTTTGATATTTTCAGTCATGCGACACATTTTGAAATTATTTAATAAATTTTTCTTAGTGGTTTGTTTAATTTTGAAAATGGTTTATTATATTATCTAAATGGTGAAAAAGTGTTTTATAAATGATGTAAGGGTTATATAAAACTATTTATGTGGTTTTGAGTGTGTTTTTCCTGTGCAAAACCGCAGTATACTACTCAAATTTTTTTTATGAATTCTTAGACAATTTATTAAATAATTTTGATGTTGTGATCTTGGTTTTGAAAACATGTTTAGGCACATATTCTTTTAAATGTAGGTTTCAATGTATCGTACGCTTTTGTCCGTTTTTTTTACTCTAATTGTTTTCTTAAAATGGAATGTTAGCTCTTTTTTTATGTTCAATGAGTTATTCTGGCATTGTGTGGTTTTTTTTAAACACTTTGTGGTTTTTAAAGCGGTTTAGTAAATAGTTTCAATGGTGCGAGTTGTGATTTGAAAACGCGTCGAGGTGGTTCTTCCACGTTGTTTTCTCGTTTAGATTGTGTTAAGTCTTTATTTTTTTGCTTTTAGTTATTGTGAATTTTCTGCAGCACGTTTGCTAGGTAACCCCGTGATATTACTGTCATCAGCTTGCGCTTGCTTGTACGCCTGTGTGAGGCATGTCACGCCTTTGTGTTTGGACTGCGAGATGAGGTAGGTCCCCCACTGCACTTACCTTTAAATTGAGAATTTATTAATTTCTTGATGTTTTTTTAATTTTAATGAATGATAAACAATATTAGGTAATAATATTTTAAATGATTATTTAGTGCGAAAAGAGTCATCCATTTTATACCGATCACTTGGAACATTTTCTTGACGGGCGGACACCCAATTTTGAAAGAATGCCCATTTGGACTTTAAACATAATTCACGGGATTTCAAACGTACTTCTAGTTTTAATGATAAGTGATATCTTCTGAACAAGTGTTTTTGGGTTTTCTATTGAAATGAGGTTTTGTTTTAAAATTTGTGAAGACCCGTTTGGCACTTTAATAGAATAAATTATTTTGGAAAACACATTCAGGGGTGATCTTTTTTTTCGTTGGTTCCATGAGCTGTATGTGATGTTAGTGCATTGTGACTGCTTGATTTATATTGTGGACACACCCCTCTTTTATTGCTTGAGTTGACATGGGAACCTGACATATTGAGTGAATTTTCTGAGAACGATTGATGCACTAGTATAGACCACGCACTGGCTAGTGGCCCCATAGCAGGGGAATACTGAGTTGTTGCTGCTATGGGGATTGGGCCCCTCGGTTAGGCCATGTAGGGCTATATCGGGCATTAGGGCGTTATGACGTCATCGAGTTATGGCATGCCTTCAAGATGAGTCACATGTATAGTACGTTCTGGATTGTTCGTGATCTCCTAGGTTCGACCCATGTTTCTTTTAGCATGTATTTGTGTGTGGTGGACAATCGAGAGGTCTAGTTCGGTTGCTGGCCTAGGTGTGCCACTTTTCCCTTTTCCCTTTGTGTGTGTTGTGTGCTATGTGTGGTTTTCCTTTGGTTAATAACTGAAGTCTAGATTTCTAAATTTTTTGTAGAAAAATGTTTTTGAAAATGAAATGTATCTATTCTTTTCAAACATTAAACTTGTTTTTTTTTAAAAAATTAAAAAGGGCCAGGGACTGATACTTGTTTTAGAAACGGAAGTGCGTGTGTGTGAAAACAAATATTTTTGAATATTTAGTTCAAACCTGTAATTGGTAAATTTACTTATTTGAAGGTAGTGCATTGGGAATAGATATCGAGCTAGCCTACTGAGTTTTAATACTCATGCCTATAGTTCTTTTCTGTTTTTAGTGTTTGTGCAGGTTACAGTTTGGGTGTGTTTGCCTTGGATGATGTTTGGTCGTGAGTTGGAGAGTGACCCGCGAGGTCACACGGAGATAGTGGTTGTCTCTTTCGGTTAGTTTTATTTTATTTTGTTCTTGTTAGTTACTATACTTGGTTTATTTATTTTGTGTTGCTATGTTTATTTTCTACTGCTTTAATTGTTTATTTTTATTGGGCGAAATCGTTCCCACTTGCTCACTATTAATTCCCAGGCGCTTGTCGCCAGCCCGGGAGGATCGGGAACGCCTCTCGGGTCATGTCGCGGATCGGCTCGGGTGACCGGTTCAGGGTTGACCCTGGTTGGTTCGTGACATTTTGTAAGTAATTTTTTACATGGAGGATTCTATAACGCCTCAATATAATACATGATATACTCGATAAGACTCAAACTATGTGTATTGTGTTTAAAAATGGGGTTTTAGTTCAAAAACATGGAATACTCAAAAATGAGAAAAAAAATTATATTGTCTTGATGATTTAGGAAATTAACACATAATTCATTTGTGATATGTTGGAATGATCCACTCATGAAGTGTCCAAAGGGTCATGTTGTCACACAGAGATGGGATGAATTATGTGTGACCTATTTTTAATAAATTCTTTTCTTTTTAAACCCCTTGAAACCTCAGTCACTTATAGATGGTTAGCTGCATTATTACAACACAATTCATGCAATTTCTTCTTCTGTTGAAGACTTGGCCTCACTAAACACTGAATACTCATAAACAAAAATATTGAAAAACACTAATAGAATAATTTTTATGGCTTCAGTCTCAAATTACGACACACGGAATATGCAATATAAATTTTATGTTCACTTGTTCAAACATCATGCATAAAAAAAATGCATAGATGTATTCCTTTATGCATGAATTATTTCATGGCCATGAAATTGTCCTTATGCCTAAGACATTTCATGTTCATGTAGATATTTATTTAGTTCATGCACATTTTGACATAAAATCTTCACTCTCAATGTATGTAATTTTCTCTATGATTCTTCACGCATATACTATTAGAACTTATTTTTAATGCATTCACTACCTATATCGTGCAAATACTTCTCCAAGAACATACACAGAACACTTTCTCAATCTTTGTACAAACCATATTCACATACAACGTGCATGTAATCACCTTATTTGTGTAATATATGTAATATTTATATCTGTAAAAATCTCTCACAATACTAGAATCCAAATAGCATCATATCTGTCACTGCTTTTTCTCATACAATAAATGAACACATTGTATATTTGTGTGGTAATTGTAAAACCTTTAGTAAATAGTATGCAGTGTCCTCTTTCAATTTTTAAAATTCATGCTCCTTCATGTAATAGTGAATATAATACTTGGTTCTTAATATTAATTTGTGCAAGTGTATATGATATATACAGTCTCGTTTGTGCATCAGTTCACTGAGATTCAAACCAAATGATCTTGATTCATCATGCAAGTTATGGAGACACTTAACACACTATCCCGAAATGCTTCGCGGAAAAAAGTATATTCATGTATAACCCTGAATGTGAAATGAATAGGTCATGAACTCACAAACTTCGAGTTTTCATTGTGAAAATAGAAGAAACACTGAATCCTTCATGAACCAGAAAGATTCCTAGATCTAGTTTTCTATCAAAAACAACTCTTGGATTTGAGATAAACCCCAATATAAAATGATCCCATCATTGGTAATTACAATCACCAATCATCAACTCCAAAACATTGATATCATTACAGAATCACGATCTACATGGATCGAGGTTCATGCATCGTGGCATGGAGCGTGGATATACAACATCTCGGATTATGCTTCTGGGAGAAGACAAATTGGAGTAACAATCAGATGGCCATGATTTCTAAATGAGCTGATCTCCCAGTTGCATGTATAGATAGATTGTCAGATGACTGTGATAAAATTATCAAATTGATCGGGGACCATGATTTATCCATCCTAAAAAATGTAGATCCCAAATCAAAATGAATAACACATTTATGCTTCCTTATATTACAAACCACAGAAGAATACGCTCAAAATTTTATTCCCCCACCTTTGGTACATCCTCAAACCAATTCTATGTGGCAATTCTCTTACACCCACCTCCACCGCCATGCTTCCCCACACGATGGTGCTCCGCCACTGCTCTGCCTCATGTAGGCACCCATGTAATACTCAATTACTCCCGCATGTTGTCTAGGGTTGAGCTTATCCACACACATTGGTGTGTGTTTCTCCCCTAGATGGATGCGTGGTATTGGAATAATTTTTATATACACACCATTAAAATCTTAGCCAAATTCCACATGACCAACACACTCAAATAACCAAACACAACCCTATGAAAAATATTATTTCACCAACAAACTCAAATCATACAACACAACAACATAAAAAATAATATTTTTCACTTATTCTAATAATTATTATAAACAATTTACGTCAATTTTCATAAGACTTGGAACTTAGAACCATCTCTTCAATTGTCTGATTTAACACAGATTGACTTTTTCATATTCTTAATAAATTGAAAAAAATTTCAACATCACCAAATCAATTCACTTGACCTCATCAATATCCCCCATGGGAATTTTTATCAATATCCTATTTAAGATTCAATGATATATTCTCCACCTTATTGGAAATAAAGACAAAGTTATAAGCATGTGAAAGAATTCTCATTTCCAAAATTCAGATTATATTAATATACTCTTCTTTTCTAACACATATTGTCTACATTACTTATGAAAAGTATGGAGTCTTTATAATCTTAGTAGATAGATAAAATTAATCATCTATAAGTCTACATGAGCAACACTCTATATAGAGAACAAGACTAATCAAATTTAATATCATAATTTCATTAAACTTTTCCCATGTGATACCAATCTCCAAAACTCATTTTAATGAAATTTTCAAAAGATTTTTAACAAATATATTTCATAAATATCCCCTAAAAAACTAAAAAAAATCAAGTGAAAATAGATTCTCATTTAAAATTCATATTAAAATTATGATAGTGATCATCATTTTTAAGAGATTATGAAAAATTAACAGCTTCAAATCATCAATCCCCCCCTCAAGGGATTCACTCATCTCCATTAATTACCTGCATATTAGTACAAAATTATTTATAAAAGGGAATAAGGAGGAACCTTTTTTCCCAATAAATAACAATCAGTATAAGATCTAACTCTCAACCTTGTTTTCCCCTTCTTTCTTTTAAACTATTATGTGGAAGAGTTATCGTTCATATCTTGGACTATTAGAAGTGTCAAGAAATGTTTTGAGTGATACCCAATTTGTCCACACCTTTAACACATTAGAATATTTAGGTCATAAATTTTAGATGACTCCTCATTGTCATTAAATTCTTTATATGTCACAACTTTCTGTTATTTCTCTATAACAACCTTCTAATCTTTTTCAAATTGTCTCAGATTCTAAAACATTTCATTAGTGACTATAACATTCTTAACTGTCTATATTGTATTATCATATTAACTATGAGGAATATCTCTTGATAAATAAACTATGCATTTCACTTATTTGTTTCCTTCTTGACCATATATTACATAGAATTCATTCAAACAGTCATTATGTTGTACATTGACAGTTCAGATAATTTCTTGATCACAAGCATATTTTCTAATAATCTGATCTTATCTGCTCAAGATTTATCCCCCTTGATTCATGCCTCCTCTTTATTAGTGACATATTATACCAGCATGAATAATCTTTATAACCAAAAACATCATAGCACCAACAATATCCTCTAAACATTGATCTTCTAGACTAATTGAAACCCCACTCTAAAGATTGTAGTGGTTTCTTTTTCACACATTGTGAATGTTTCTGTTTGGAGAAAATATTCTAGAAAAATAATTACATTCTTCCTTTGTGAATTTTTTTTCTCATTTGTTCTTTTGGGCCTATTAGATTCATACTTAATTTTCAGACCTTAATAATTGGAAACACCAAATTTACATTGATACTTATTTAGTTTAGTATCACAATTTTTCTTATAAACTTTAGAATATTCACCCATAATCACAAGAGTTTTGGTGAAGTCTTATTTCATCTTCTTCAAATTACATTGATCTTCAAGACAGATAGATTATGTCTCAAATAATTCTTCCTGTTTCTCAATAATTATTTCTTCAAGATCATTCATCATATTTTCAAATTCATCTAATTTCAAATGATTTTGAATATTCTCTTCAAAAAATTATAATTCTTCACTATCAAGATCTTCCTTTCTAATTGTTTTCATATTTCCTTCCAACTCAACTATATTCTTATTATTTTATCTTATCACTTTCAAAAGAAGATCATCTTTCTTAACAAATTCATTATTCTCAAAGGATATATTTTCAATTTCTTTCTTCAGTCATTTCTTTTACTTTTTGAATAGAATATTGTCAATAGGTGTAGATTTCATATTTTCTGTTAACATCCATTCCAAAGCAGTTCATTGGTCACCTTCATCTCATTCAAATGAGTCATGATATTTCTTGGATTTTCCCAAAAATCATATTTGATTCTTAGAATATCTTCCATCATCTGACTCACAACTTGATGTTGTAAATGAATCTATTTCTCTACTCATTGTATTTCTCTTCTTATAAGTAAATATCTTCTTATGTTTCTTCTAATTCTATTTCTAATACTTCTTATCCTCTTCCCTTGAATGAGTATCACCATCCGTTTTCTTCTTCTTATCGTTTTTCAGTTTATTCGGTCTCTCACTTTGATCATCAGATTTTGATTCAGCCATTTTCATTGGAAAATTTATGCAAGAAGTCCAATTCCATTACATATGAGGAATTTGAGTAGTTTCTTACCATTTCATTTCCAATTAACCTATTTTAAACCTCTTGAAATAAGAGAAAATATTTCACTATGATACACATCAACATTATTATCATCAAAATCACTTGATTCCTTAACTTCAAATCCATTGAATATTCTATTTCATATAGCCTCAAAGGACATCTCCTCCCTCGCCTTTTTCATGAATTGTGGAACTTTTCTCATTTCATAATATATGATACTATTATGACGTTCATCCAATGATAGATCTGATTTCTATTCCAGTGCATAAATCATTGAATCGAATCTATCTGCAAAATTTCTCATAAGCTTATTCACAATAGTTGTATCATACAACATATCTCCAAAACCTATAATATTGGAGACTATTTCATTTACTATTGTAAATTAATCATCAATAACTTCATCATCATCCATTTTGATATCTTCAAACATACTTCTCTATATTTTCAACTTGGATTCTCTGACTTTAAGATTTCCATCATAACTATTTTTTTGTTTATCCCAGATTTCCTTAGTAGTTTGAATACCCATCACTTTAATGAAAACTTTTTCATATAGATCCATCAAGATTTCACTATGATACTTTCCATAAGTTTCAATATTTTTCTTCTCATCTTGATTCATAGAAATATTTTCATTAATAGGAGGGAGACCCACTGTTGCTGTATTTATCACTTCCAGGACAAGAGATAGAAGATAAGGAAGCATCATATTCCTCCAAGTGTGGTAGTTCATGCCATCAAAAGTAGGAACTCCTAAAATATTCACTGAATTCAAATGAATTATTTCTATGGTTGTATTTTGGATCTACAAACAGTACCTTTCTCTATTACAAATTTAAGTGTCCAAAGGATCGTGCAGTCACACTGAGAGGGGGGTGAATCATGTGTGACTTGTTTTTACTAAATTATTTTGTTTTTAATCCCCTTCAAACATCTATCACCTGTAGATGATCAGGTGCCTCAGTACAATAGTACTCGACCATTTCGTTCTTCTCTTAAAGACTCAAGCTCACTAAACACTAAAAACACAAATACAAAAATATTCTGAAACATTGATAGAATAACTATTCTGGCTTTAGTCTCAAATTATTGTATGCTGAATATGAAATATAAATTGGACGTTCACTTTTTCAAACATCATGCATAAACACAAATTCATTGATTTATTCTTTTATGAATGCATTATTTCATGTGCATGGAATCTTCCTTATGCCAAAGACACTGCGTGTGTGTGTAAATATTATTTTATTTCATGCACATTTTGACATACAATGTTCACCCTCAATGTACTTAATTTTCTCTATGATTCTTCACAAATATAATATTAGAACTTAATTTTAATGCATTCACTGCCTACATCGTGCAAATACTTCTTCAAGAATATACACTAAACACTTTCTCATTCTTTGTAAAATCCTTGTGCCCGTACAACATGCATGTCATCACCTTGTTTGTGTATTGTATGTGGACGTTTTTATCTTTTCAAATATCTCCCAATACAATCATATAAATAACACTGTATATCTTCACTGCTCTTCGCATACAATACATAAACACATTGTATATTTGTGCAGTTCTAACATAACCTTCATTGAAATTTATGTGGTGTCCTATTTCAATTTGTAAAACACAAGCTCCTTCTAGTAACAGTACAAACAATGCGTGGTTCTTCAAATCTGTTCGTCAAAGTGTATATGATATATACAGTCTCCTTTATGCAAAAATTCACCGAGTTTCAATGCACTGGATCATGATTCATCACACAAGCCAGATAGAAACTTAATGAATTATCCCAAAATGCTTCACGAAAAGAAGATTATTCGTGTAGCATCTTGAGTTTGCAATGAATAGGTCAAGTACTCATGACCATCTAGATTTCATTGTGCAAACATAAGCATAGGATAATCCTTCAGGTTCCCAACGTATTCATTGATTTGTTTCTCTCTCAAAAATAACTCTCGGATATGAGGAAAAAGCCAATAGAAAATGATCCCAACTTCGGTATTTATAGGCCTTAATCATCAACTCTTAACTTTCGAGATCATTCGAGAATCATGATCGACTTGGATCAAGCTACATGTGTCATGTCCGGGAGCTTGGATGTATAGTAGCTTGGGTGAGGCTTCCTCGAGAAGAGAAGTTGGAGAAACAAATAGACGACCAGGATTTCTAAATGAGTTGATCTCATGGTTGCAAGTAAAGCGAGATGATCAGGCGGCCGTGATAAAAAGATCAAATCGATCGGATGTCCATGATTTTTCTAGTGTTAAAAACATAAACCACACATCGAAACAGATAGTGCTTGGCCAATTACTTATATTACAAATCGTGGTAGCATTGGCTCATAATTCCCCCCCCCTATAGTACTACCTCGTATCAGTTCTATGCGGGAATGCTCTTGTGCCCACCTCCACCAACGTGTTGCCCCACATGGTGGTGCTTATCCGGTGCTCTGCCTCACATAGGAACCCTTGTACTACTCAACTACTCATGTACGCTGGATAGGGTTAAGCACGCCGCCACATTAGTGTGTGCTACTCCCTTAGTTGGATACATGGTTCTGGATTAATTTTTATATACACACCATTTAAATAATATCCAAATTCCACATGACCAACAAACTCAAATTATTCAACCCAACCATATGAAAATATTATTTCAAATTTCATTTGACCAACAAACATAAATCATCCATCACAACCATATGAAAAATATTATTTTGAACTTATTCCAATCATTGTTATAATCAATGTGCATCAATTTGCAGAAGTCTTGGAACTCAGACCCAACTCTTTAATTATCTACATTAACACATGTTGACTTTTTCATATTCTCAATCAATTGAAAACAATTTCAGCTTCACTAAATAAAATCACATGACCTTTTCACCACAATCTGATATACAATGTGACCAGTAAGACTCAAATTGTGTAGATTCACTTTAAAACATAAATTTTATTAGTTTATTGTATCATATTTATGTATGATTTATTTATTTATAGTATTACTAACATTAGAATTATTTTCTTATATAGGTGGAATATTTTCCACAATTTGATGTGGTTTGATCGGCTACTGATACCATGATCATATTTTTTTTGAGAGATGGTCGGGTTCCAAATATAATGAAACCATTGGTGTTTTCAAATGTTTGTGATAAATTTTACCTCATAATGTAATTGTTTGGAAAAATATTTGAATTGTATGTAATAAATATTTTTTCATATATTTGCAATGTAATATTTATTTCAATTAAATTATTAATTTTACAAAGACATGTATTTGGTATGTAGTGTGTTGTAATCATTATTTAAATAAAATTATTAATTTTTCATATACATGTATTTGGTACTACAGTGGGCTGTAATTTTAATAGCACAGAGCACCAGGATGACATTTATCATTGCTGGAAATAACACTGATAAAGGGTGCCCTATTATCAACACTAAACTAGAGATGATAAAAGGGGGCCTTTTAACATTTCTAAAAACAACCATAGATTTTTAGCTATGATAAAGGATTTTTTCTAGCACTAATTATTGGTTGATTTGTAGTCACTACCACAAAATGGTTTTCTGAAGCACCACCCTTTAAAAACATTAAAAAACATCAATAAAGGGTACTTTTAACAGTGCCAAAAAAACACTGTAAAAAGTACCCCTTTATCAGTGTTTTTTAAAGATGATAAAATTACCCCTTTATCAGTTCTTTTTTTACTGCTGTTAAAGGGACCCCCTTTATATGTGCTTTTTTAGTAAAGGGTAGTCTTTATCAGCACGTTTTTTACTAGTTCTAATAAAGGGTGTATTTAAAAAAATTATATTTGATTAAAATAATATATTATTATATTATTATAATTATATATTTATATTGATATAAATAAAATATATATTTTTTAAATATGTTTTAGATATTTCTAAATAGATATTTACACTTAACATCTAATATATTTAATTAAAATGACTTATAAAATTATTAAAAAATAATTATTAATTAATAATTGTCTAATTATTATCGTGTAATAGTAATTTAATAACAATTTGAAGACAAAAAAATCAAAAAATTAATAAAATATATAAATTAAATTGAAAACATAACTGAAATTTCAAATGACAAAAAAATTTGATCTGAGTGATCATTTGAGCCCTACCACATATCAAATTGAATCTTGTGACGATCTCCATGCTACAATTATTAAGCGTAAACACTCTGTTGCATTTTTTGGGGCCCAAAAAGCCCCAAAGGCCTCAAAAATTGAGTTTTTAGTCAGGTTACCTCAATTTTTTATCATTCGATGGATTTTCAGCCACGTTTAAGGGGTTTTTTTGTCCTTTATCAGTGGGAAATGAATTTATTCCTAAGGATTACATTAATATCTATATTATGGATTTAAAATATTTATTGTCTTTCATAGTGTACTATTATTTATAATCAAACATATTACAATATATATATATATATATCATATATATTCAAACATAAAAATTTAATTTTATAATTAAATAATTAAATATATTTACATATAAAATATATTTCCCAATATATAATCCGTGTATAAATAAAAACTTATATCAAATTTATTTAAAATACAAATATATGATTATTAATATACCTATATAATGTGTGTGTATGTGTGTATTTGTGTGTATATATTAACAAAGTGATCTATATTATCTATATATTCTATCATATGTATATACATATTAATATATAATATATATAAATATATATAAATATTTATAATTATACATACAGATACACATCTAATATATATATATGTTTGTGTGTGTGTGTGTTGTATATATGGATGTATGTGTTTATTTATTTATAAACACACAAAAAAAACATATTTTATAAATGTATTTAAAATTGATCTTATAAATATGTGTTAATATAAAAATTAATATATTTACATATTGACACATAAAATTTTAATATTAAAAATAAGTAATTAAACACATTTAAATAGAAAATTTAATTTTTCAATATATAAGCCTTATCTAAAAAATCTGATATTTTTTTTTAAAATGCTAAAATATGAGTATTTATATACCTATATAATGTGTGTGAGTGTGCGTATTTGTGATTATCTATATTAACAAAATGATATATATTATCTATATATTCTAACATAGGTACATACATATTAATATATAATATATGAAAATATATATATAAATATGCATAATTATACAAATAGATATACATAATATATATATATCTGTGTGTGTGTGTGTGTGTGTTGTATATATGTATTTATGTGTTTATTTATATATAAACACAAAAAAAATATTTTATAAATGTATTTTAAACTGATCTTATAAATATATATTAATATATGAATAAATATATGGATAAAAAAATACAACTAAATATATATAAATATATAGATATAACTATATATATTAATATAAATATATATATATTAATATAAATATATATATATTAATATAAATATATATCAATATAGAAATAAATATAACAAAATATATAAATATAACTATATTGTACATATATAAATATATATAAATATTCAAATAAATATATATATATATTAATATAAATATATATGAGTTAATATATATATATATATATTTATATTAATATATGAATAAATATAACAAAAATATATATATAAATATATATATATATGTCACGAAATTGAAAGAAAAGCAACATTGTGGAGTGGTAAAGTGTTCAGGTGCATGGGGAAGAGGTCTCAAGATTAAATCTCACGAGAGGCAGGGCGTGCGCGAGGGCAAGTGAAGGGGGTGGTGCTAGCACTGTTAAATGGTTGGGGGTATTGTTGGGGCAAGCATGGGGGTTGGTTGTAGGGTGTGTGGGCAAGGCTTCCATATCGCTGTTTATGGGGGGGGGGTCTAGTATAGTTAAAGCCCCCTTCTACTTGCATAATGTTTTTCTAATTGTTTATGTCTTCTATCAGTGGTAAAAATGATTTCATAAAAGGTATATTTATCAGCGCTTTTTTAGCACAGATAAAAGTGACCCTCTTTTAGTTGTGCCTCGATTATCATTACTTTTTTTAGGGTTGATAAAGACATTTTTTTAGCACGGATAAAATCTTGTATTGTGGATGTGAGTAGTGAACAATGAAACACCAAATTTGGAAATGTGTCATAGCAAAACACCATTTTAGCATTGGGGATGATGTCCATTGGAGCACTTATTTCACCATAAAATGGATTTTTCACCCTAAAATAGCATCCATTGGAGATGGTCTAGAAAATCACCAATGAGATAATAGTAGAGTAGGAGTGGGGGAGAATGTAGGAGATTTTTTCGATTTATTTTTCAATTATTTTTAATCAAATTGATACCAATTAATATATTTAGCCATGTTTTTCATAATCATCACGAAATATTGGGATAAAAAATAAATTATTGTCGAAATTAAACATTTTTGTAATTTAACAAATTATAGCCTAAAAACTACTGTGAACCAAGACTTGTTACCTGCTTCGATCGGGAGAGGGTTATGCTTGTAAGAGCATTGCACCACAATGGGGCTTGGATTTCCTGTTCAATATAATAATCAAAATAATAACTAATACTACAAAAACAACAACAAAAACAAGAATGACTCCAATAACAACAACAACAACAACAACAACAACAACAACAACAACAACAACAACAACAACAACAACAACGACAACAAAAATGACAACGATGACGACGACAACAACATCATCAACATGAATAATAATAATAATAATAATAAAGATAACAATAATAATACTATTGTTTTCTATACTAATTTTTTAAGATTGATTTCCACAAATATTTATACAAATATTTTTAAATAAACTCTAACACTTGACAAGATAATATTAATAAATAAATTATTATACATCTTCATTATCTATTTTTGTAAATCATTAAGATTTGTATTTGCCCCATTTCCCAAAGTTATATTTATCATGAAATAAAATATCATTTCAAAAATTGTTTTTTTAATTTTATTCTGCTCAGAAAATTGTCTTTTTATTTCTTGTTCTAAAAAAAATGAAAAACATTATTTAATTTTTGTTTTGTTGGATTAAAATAGATAAAAAGACAAAAAATAAAATATATTTACCAATTATGTTATCATAATTATCATACGTCAGGGTTTATCATTTATGTTATTATACATAATTTTTATGGAAATTATATATATATATATAGATAGTAATTTGAGGCCAAAGAAATAGGCACATTGAATAGAAAGGTCAGGGGTCAGAAAAAGGGCTGTGAAACCCTACCTTAATCGTCGGTGGCGTAGTGGAGGGACCCAAATCACCGGCAGTCGACCCTTGAAGAATTGACCGTAGATTAATGAAGTGGGATTTTACCATTGATGGCTACAGTCTTCATTTTCTTTTTTAAAACTCACATATATATATATATATCCTAATCAGTTTTTTGAATATAAAAATTAATTTTAAAATTAATTTAAATTTTAAATGTGTATTAATAAAAATATATATTTATATAAATTAAAGTTGAAAGTTGAAAGTTTCTAGTTGAAATTGATATTTATTTATAATTACTCCTAATATTTGAAATTAATTTCAAATCGTGAGATGTGTGCTATTTTCACATAAATATATATAAATATATAATGATGTGTGTGTGGGTATAAACATAAAAAATAAACATGCACATATTGACTCATACACACAAACACAGACACATACATATATATATATTAATCATATATCTATAAAAATATATATATACTCTATATGTTTATGTATGTATGTGTATATATTTGTATATATGAATATATGTATATATGTTTGTATTTATATGTGTGTGACTAATGGAGAGTTCAATTCTTTTATGCTCTAATAAATAATTTTTATTTATTATCAGATATTTTTCTTTCCACTAATAAATTTGATGAGAAAGGCTCGTTATCATCATCTGAAAAAAGCGCTCAAAAAAATATGTTTTCTCAGAACAATTTTTTTAATACCAAGGAAATGTGTCTTTTTCAATAGTTTTTTCCTATAACAGAAACAATGATATTTTCAGCATTATAAATCATTACACATCCCACACCATTTTTCATGCATCGATTCATAGGTGTAGGATCACATTGAGATGTGTTTAACAATAAGGGGAGTGAATTAGTGTTGGTGTCCTTTGGGGAAATTTAATTTTTTTTATCTATTTGCCTCTTATGAACGGTTAAGATATCGATTCTCTCATGGTTGTCTCCCCCTTTTTGTATGCGGTCATATTAAAGTATGAAATAAAATAACACATTATATTTTTTCATGTTTCACTACTCAATAGTGTAGTTAAACCTTGTCATGTTCGGGAGTATTCAATACACCGATTTCTACTCTAACGAAACACTTGTTATAGTGGATTGGCCACAGAGTAACCTCAACCTAAATTTAGGTTCCTCACACTTATGAAGTGGTGAGAAACAATCATGAATATTATTGGGGGGATTCACTACGCAAGGTAGTCCCCATTTGAATAGCCAAGTTCCATTGGGAATAAAATTGGTTCGAAAATTCAAAATTCAAAATCAATGAACTAATGTTTATTATTATGGAATTATTTAAAAATAGAAAATAAACAATAAAATATATTGGTCTAACAATATTATGTAAAGATGAATTGAAAAAATGATTTTACATAACCTAGTTAATCTAAAAAAAATCAAACCTATAATTAATTCAAGAAGTAGAGTGTGTTCAGCAATAAACCAGGTCGGTAAAAAAAGAATGGAAAGCATTAAAAGGAAACAGAAATTTAGATGGTTCGACAAATTGGGCTACATGCAGTGAAGAGAGTCACCATGTGCACTATGAAAACAATAACAGAGTACAAGAAATAGAAAAGCAGCATGAAAAAAAATCATGTGGTATTTTAAAAAAGAGTACACCACTACGGAAAATTTAAACTTGGTTGAGACCCCCCTTACCAGGGGCTCGACCTCACCATAGTAGAAGCCTCATGCTGAGACAAGTGGATTCCTCCTGGTTCATCTACAATTTATCTCTATTGACCAGGTCTGTCTTCCCTATACCATGGATCAAGAACCCATGTTGTCCAGGTTCTGTGACTCCGTCAGAGTCCACTTTCGCTGCATAAGATGTCATCATCGAGGTTCATCTAATTATAGATCCAAGGTTGAGCAATGATTCCTCTCTGCAAAAGATCTCTCAGTGGCCATTCCTCCTTAGAGAAATAGTAGTACCACTTGTTGTGGTGTTCCATCCTCTAATCTCCCTCATGGTCAAACATAATCACCAAATAAAAGAGCTCTCAGCCAAAACCCGAAACGCCGCATGGTCAGACTTTTGTTTGATCTTTATCAACTAACAAGAATCATCGCAACTGGTGATGTCTCCACTGCTCTCTCTCCCACCACCATGCAAGGTCCGTACTAGGGAAACCTCATCATAGAAGCACCAACTCCAGGGGAATACCTATCTTTTGACGGAAACCCAAGAAATCCCCAAATCGGAAACCCACATTCTTCTTCTCCACATAGAACCAAGAATCGATCCATCAGATCTACTTCGTTATTCATCTGTGACTCCCTCAGTGAAAAAGTGGGAGAGAAATGGGTTCCATCGAATTGCAGAACCCCCCTTCAAATGTGGTGAGCTTCTCTGTTAAAAATCCCTAAAATCAGAGATCTGCTCGCTACAATCGAAGAAGCCCCATCAAGGAAGTCCTGAACTGCTAACCAGTATCTTCACACAAGAAACAAACATAGAAGTACCCATCCACTAACAAAACATAGAAAGTTAAACTCAAAAAATTCACAACGAATCACTCAGAAATAGTAGTGCGAAAATGGAAATAACAAAAAAATACTGGGAATACAAGAATAGAAAAATCACAACCGGTCTCCACCTAATCTAATCAAGAACTCTAAAAAATCTCCACCTAATGAGAAAACACTTCCTATAACCCATCCAACAGGAGAAGTTCCTCAACAATCGGGTACCACATAAAATCTCACACAGTCCCAATAGTCCTAAGGGTAGTGTGAAAACCCTCACAACGAATCACTCAGAAATAGTAGTGCGAAAATGGAAATAATAAAAAAATACTGGGAATACAAGAATAGAAAAATCACAACCGGTCTCCACCTAATCTAATCAAGAACTCTAAAAAATCTCCACCTAATGAGAAAACACATCCTAGAACCCATCCAATAGGAGAAGTTCCTCAACAATCGGGTACCACATAAAATCTCACACAGTCCCAATAGTCCTAAGGGTAGTGTCAAAACCCACGAGAACATCGACGATCCAAGAGCATTTAATGACCGACTAAGAAATCTCATTATAGTCAAAGATATCTAGGAACCACATAACATCGCTAAAGATACCCCGAAAGAACCTCCATGATGCTCGATCATCGCTAAACATATTCACAGGATGTTGTCACTTTAAACACTACCCAAACCCAATCACCACTCGCAACAGGTAAACACCTATAGACACCATCCCAAAACTAGGACACAAACATAAGGAACAAACCTGAGTTAATTACCAACACAATATCCTAACACCAAAGGCATAACTTGGAGACCATAATAAATAGACCGAACCCTCCACACACCTTTTTACTGACCAATACACTCTCACTCCTGAAAACATCCCACAACCCTCTCTTACCAATAGTATCGAGACACGCATAGCTAGAAACCACCAAGAGGCATCTTTAGGGATCCGAAGGGAAATCAGTCATGGGAAAACTATGCCCAGAAACAACAATCAACAATATATTGAATATTACCACTGAAAAGATTAAGCGACCTAGGTGAACGAAAACAAAGAAGCTTGTTTCATAGTAAAAGCCACTAAAAAATCATTTAAAGGAATGAATAATTAATTCCAAATTATCGTGATTGAAATATATACCCAATTTGGCTCTGATACCACTTTTTGGGGGGTTTCACTATTCAAGGCAGTCCCCTTTCCACTAAACATGATCCATTCGGTATAAAATTGGTTCGAATGCTCAAAATACAAAATCAAACAACTAATATTTATTATTTTGGACTTATTAACATAAGCCAATATACAATAAAATATATTCTTCTAACAATATTCCAAAAATAGTAATTGAAAAAATGATTTTAACGCACCTATTTAATCTCAGATAAATTGAATCTCAAAATTAATACAAGATGCCGAGTGTATTGAGTAATTAACCAGGATGAAAAAACAATGAATGAAAATTTGTTAAAGGAAACATAGATTTATGTGCTTCATCCAATTGGCTTACGTGCATAGGGAAACCACCGGGTCTTTTCACTAGGAAAATAATAACGTAGTTCGTTATGTAGCAAAGTAGAAGGACCAAAAGTCAAGTTGTATTCAAAAAAAAAAAGAAAACACCACTAAGGAGTATTTAAACTATTCCGAGACCCCCCTTACCAGGGGTTTGACATTACCTTAGAAAAATCCTCAATCTGAGACGAGTTGATGCCTCTGGGTTCATCTGCATGTTTATCATTATTGACGAGGTCTGTCATCCACACACCATGGATCAAGAACCCCTGTCTTCTAGGTTCTGTGACTCCATTGGAGTCCACTGTCGTTATCTAAGGATTCATCACTGAGGTTTATCTTATTGTCGATCATATGTGAAGCATTGTTTCCTCTCCTCCAATGATCTCCCCATTATCGTTTCTCCTCTAGGAAACAATAAAACCCCTCATTGTAGTCATCCGTCCCTTGATCTCCCTCACGGTCGAACAGAATCACCAATGCAAAGATCTCTTGACAAAAACTCCAAATGTCGTAGGGTCACACCTTTGTTCGATCTTTCTCGATGAACAAGAATCACCACACGAGGCGAATTCTACGCTACTATCACTCCCATGAATAGGAAAGGGATGTACTATGGAAGCCTCATTGTTGAAGAAGATATGTGAAGCCAAAAAAGACTTCATCGTCATCGCAACTGAACCCACAAATTCGGCCGATGAAAAAAATTAAATCCCATGCCGTTGGACTTGTTTTTTCACTAATGAAGGATAACTGAGTCAAATCCTTAATAACTAGGATGGAGATAGTTGTCAAGGACACCTAGTAGGAGGAGAAGATGGGAGTGGTTCCCCTTTGAATGCTTTATATCAATCCTCACAAAATGGCATATTAAAAAAATGAATTTTAAATAAAAATAAAAAAAATGTTAATCAAAAAATCAAAAATCCCTTGAGCTGGTGATAACATAATCCAAAATTATCCTCCTAATAAATCTATATACTACTTTATAAAAATGTTATAAATTATTCAAGTGAATTGAAACAACATATTGAAACCATTTTTGAATTTACTCTATCTTAGTGTTGCTTGGGTCTCCTTCGTTTTCTCAACAACAGACATTAATGTTTATACTTATTCTTCTTTTAGTACTAAAAAATAGGTTTTTATCAGTGATAGAAAACCATTATAAGTAATAAAAAACACTAATAATAGACTTGTAGCTAAAGGGGTTACCTTTTATTAGCACAAAAAAAGCACTCATAAAGGCCCCTTCCATCAGCGCTAAAAAAGAACTGTCAAAAGTGTTCTTTATCAGCACTTTTTTCAGGCAGTTAAAAGTAGAAAAAATTATTATTATTATTTGAAATTTTCGTGCAAATCGGAGGGTTGACCCACCACCCCTTAAATAGTGCTCGATCCCTATTTCAATAGTTATACCACCCCATCGAGTCCCTTTACCCCCAACCCACCCTTTTAACAATGATATTGCATGTTTCAACCACCTGCATGTGCCCTTGATGTGGTTGGGTATTGAATTTTGGACATCCCCCTAGTGCGCCAGCACCTCTCCCATCATCCTACATTGTTTTTTTTTGCGTTTTTTGATATATATTTATATATATCTATATATATATATGTATCTATATATATTGTTACATTATATATATAGTTATTTATTTAAATATTTAAAATATGTTTTTGTGTGTCTGTTTCTATTAATAAATACATACATATGAGTGTGTGTGTGTGCATCTATAAATATAATTAAAGAAATTTATAATTATTTACATAGATTATAATCATTATTTATATACGTATTTCAGAATATGTAGATAAGCATATATATGATTGTCAATACACACACACACATATATATATATAAACATTATATATACATTAATTGAATATGATTATGTATATAAATAATCATACATTTGTATTTTCAATAAAATTTATTTTATGTATTATTTATATAAGGTTTATATACTGAGAAATATATTTTATTTGTAAATATGTTTAATTATTTATTCATAAAATTTAATTATTCTACGTGAATATATAAAAAATATGTATATACTCATATATATATATGATTATAAATAATAGTATACTGTAAAAAATGATAAAATTTAAAAACCATAATGTTAATATGATTGTATTCCCTGACAATAAATTGAGTCCCCACTGAAAAAGAGAAAAATACCCCCTTAAACGAGGTTAAAAAACAAACAAATAAAAAAAAAATTGGGGTACACCGATTAAAAACTCAAATTTGGAGGTCTTATAGGCTTTGTTTGGCATCAAAAAATGTGGGAGAGGTTTACCTCAGCCACTAAGGGTGTATACTTCATCGCATGATTCAATTTCATTTGTACTAGAACTCAAACGGATACCCAGATCCACTGTTATGACCATTTGAAGTTTGAATTACGTTTTCAACATATTTTCGAAATTTTATTAATTTTTTGAATTTTTTATATTCAAATTGTTATTAAATGACTATTTCTTGATAATAATTAAAAAATCATAAATTTGAAAAAAATTAATTATTTTATCAGTCTTGTTTTCTAATTAACATATATATTAAATATAAATGTGTATTTACCATTATCTAAAACATATGTAAAATATATATATTAGATTTATATGTATATAAATATATTTGTATATTAATATATAACTTTTAGTGATTTTTTTGAAATATATCCTAATCATTGTTAGTAACAAAACCTTGATAAAAGGGGTCGTCATCATTGCTTAAAAAATCACTGATAATGGGGGACCCTTTAGCTAAAAAAACATTGATAAAGGGTTATCTTTATCGGCGCAAAAAAACATTGATAAACGGGAACTTTTAATAGAATTTATTTAGGAATATTAAAAGTAATCTTTATCAGCGTTTTTAGTGATGTTAAAGGGTGGCGCTGTGAAAACCTGTTTTTGTTGTAGTGTTCCATTGAAAAAGTGAACAACACATCTATCCTCTATGAATAGAACACCACATCATTTTCCTAGATCTTTTCCCTCTTATTCATCTTTCTTCGGTGCATCTGAATAGCACTGGATCTTCTCTCGGAGTTCTTGTTCAACTTATAATGGATGCATGAGCATCAAAATCGATTCTCTTCACTTAGCACGACAAAAGGATCTTTCTTCTAGGAATAATAGGGTTTATATTTTTTTATTCATATTCTACCTGTAAAGAATATATATTAAAATAACAACATCATTTCTTCTTCCCAACTCAAATTCAAATTTTTTCAAATCATACCCATCATTTTCCAAAATCTTCTTTCACATGTGTTTCCTTCTTTTTTTTAAACTCCATGAAGATTCAAATGAAGACTATGTTCTCATTGTTATTTTTCCTCCATGAAATATTGATGTATCATGAGATATTATTTCATTTATCAGATACAAAAAAATTCACTTATTTACATTCCATGTATGCATGAATATTCATTTGTTTACTATAAAAGTCACAGCTCCTATCATTGCGGTGTGAGAATCTTTTAATCACATTCCATATTATACTAATATTTTTATTATCAGAATTGTAATATCTTGGAACTAGGATTTAATGTTACCTTGCATCAACTAATTCTAAATGAATTTTCATACAGCCATTATGCTTCCACCATACCACTCAATGCCAGCTCATGCTTGAGCCTGGTTGGGAGTCCCCATTGGATGCCCAGGATGCTTGGGTAAGATGGCCTTTATATGAATTTTTTCCACTATCTCTTATTGAATTCCTTGGTCAATAATAACAGTCCCAAATTCTCAAGAACCTTATTACAACCATCCTTCAAACTCCTCTTATACTATTTTTAATGATACATCATATTCACCATTATCGTAGAGATAAAATAATTTTCATTAGAAATTTTCCTTGAGCCTCAAATATTAATCACTTTTCAATTTAATATTAATAAATCATCAACAAATGCATAAGTAAAAAACTCATTTCATCACAAAAAATATGACATGGAACCCCAAAACAATCATCCATGATGTGTCTATATTTTTCATTCACTTTGAAAAAGGGAGAACATCCCGGGAATGATTTTTGACAACAACGAAAAAAGCTTCACTACTATGGATCAGCCTATAGACAACCGTAGAAGAATCCTTTAATGGTGCTAAAAAAGGCATGTTGTCTAAAGGACCATTAAAAGGGTCCACCCTTTATCAAAATTTTTTATCACTAAAAAAGAACCCCCTTTTCTAGAAATTTTCTAGAAATAATAAAGGGCCATTTTATCAATGCTAGAAAAAGTGCTGATAAAGGCAATATTGCGGCAAAGTGGTGTCAAAATTATAGCACGTTGTAACAATAAATACAACCATATGAAAAATTTATAATTTAAATGAAATAAAAATCACTTCACAAATATAAGAGAAAACGCTATATTATTGACATTTCAAACTTTGTTTTGTATAATTACATAAGTATATACAACATAAAACAAACATTAAAAAACATCAATGATTTCATTGTTTTTGGGACCCGACTACCTCTAAAAAAAGGATGATCATGTTATCATTTTCTGAATAAACCACCTAAATTCAAGCAAAATAATCCACCTCTATATGTTTAATAAATTCTAAATTAATATTAAACAATATATTAATAAACTGTCATTTTGAAACCTGAACTAAATAATTTGAGTCATATCGGTCACATTGTGTATCATTTGGAGGTGTTACTAAATCCTACACATCAATATTTACTTATGTATTATTTATTTAAATTATCAAAACAATCCGAATGTATTTTATCATTTTTGAGTATAGTAGGTGTGTTTTAAACTAAAAATGTTATTTCTAAACTCAAAACACATAGTTTAATTCATACCGTCACACTGTGTATTGGATTTAGGTGAATTTGATTCATACATGTCACAAATGGATGATGGATCATTTTCTTAATGTATCAAAAAAACACGAATTCATTTTTTATATTTTGAGTATGTGATGTGTTTTTTAAACCAAAATTTCAATTTAAAATAAAAAGACACACTTGGAGCCATACCATTCACACGATGTGTCATATTGAAGTGCAGTTGCTTCATACATGTAAAAATAAACTCAAGGATAATTTCCTAAAATAGAAAATCAATCTGAATGCATTTTATTGCTTATTAGTATGTCACATGCCTTTTATACTAAAATTCCATTTTAAACTGAAAACATGCACTTTATGTCATATCAGTCACATCTTGTGTCAGTTAGATATGATACTAATTCTTACACATCAAAAATATATTTTAAATAGTTTTCCTTAAGTATCAAGATAATATAAGCACGTTTTCGTGGTTTTCAGTGACTGACCCATGTTTTCAACTAAAATGTAAATTTTAAACTGATAACAGATACTTTGAGTCATATCGGGAGAACCATGTATCAGATTGATGTATGGATGATTCCTAACCATCATAAATGACTTATGTATCATTTTCATAAAGTAACAAAATAATATGAATGTGTTTTTTTAGCTTTGTGTATGTGATTTTTTAACTAAAATATTAAATTTTAATAAAAAGATACACTTCGAGTCATACTTGTCACATCGTGCATCAGATTGAATTGAGGTTGATTTAAATAGGTCAAAAATTAATCAAGGATCATTTTTCTAAAAAAATATATAAATGCATTTTTTATTTTTTTGAATTTTTCATGTGTCTTTTTTACTAAAATGTAAATTTAAACTGAAAACAAGAACATTGAGTTATACCAGTCACATCATGTGTTGGTTAGTTGTGAGATAGATTCTTAAACATAAAAAATGTCTTAATTTTTTACTAAATTATCAAGATAATCCAAGAAAATTTTCATAGATTTCAGTGAGTGACCCATGTTTTGAAGTAAAATATCAATTTTAAATTAATAACACACACTCTGAGTCATTTCGAGCACAAAATGTATTAGATAGAGTTGCAGGTAATTCATACACATAAAAATAATTTATGGATCATATATGTAAAGTATAAAAATAATCTGAATGTGTTTATTGGTTTTGAGGGTGTGACATGTGTTTTAACTTAAATGTCAATTTAAAAAAACCACTTTGAGTCATACTAGTTGTACCATGTGCCTGATTGATGAGAAGTTAATTCATACACATAAAAAATGATTTAATAATAATTTTCATAATGTATAACAAAATCTAAATGAATTTTTTTTATTTCTAGTATGTTACATTCCTTTTTTATTAATTTGACAATTTAAACTGAAAATATGCACTTTGACCCATACCGATCACATCGTGTGTGGTTTGATATGTGACGTATTATTGCACATCAAAAATTACTTATAAATAATTTTAATAAAGTATCACATCAATATGATCATGTTTCCAATGTTTTAACTATGGGACAAGTGTTTGGAACTAAAATGTCAATTTAAACAGATAACATACACATTGAATCATACTTGGAACACCGTGTATCTGATTGATTTGTGTCTAATTCCAACATGTCACAAATGATTTATGGAATATTTTACTAGAGTATAAAAACAATATGAATTAATTTTCATATTTTTAAGTATGTGACTTGTGTTTTGAACTAAAATGTGAATTTTAAATAAATACACACTTTCAGTCACAATGGTCACACAGTGCACATCGTATTGATGTGTTGTTGATTCTTAAATTCCACAACTGTCTTAAGGATAATTTTTATAAAGTATCAAAACAAACCATCTTCATTTTCATGGTTTTTATTATGTAATGTGACTTTTTAACTAAAATTTCTATTAAACTGAAAACACTCACATTGAGTCATACTTGTCACATCATGTGACAGTTTGACATGTGACAAATTCTTACACATCCAAAATGACTTGAGGATCATTTTCATAAAGTATCAAAACAATATGATATCATTTTTTATGTTTTAGTGAGTGACATAGATTTTGGACTAAAATGTCAATTTAAAATATATAACATACACTTTGAGTCTTACCATGCACACCATGTATCATATTGAGGTACAAATAATTCCTACATGTCACAAATGACTTATGAATCATTTTCCTAATGTATGAAAACAATCCAATTTTTTTTCCCAGTTATAAATATTTGACATGTGTTTTGAATTAAAAAGTAAAATAAAAATAAAAATACATTTTGAGTCATAATGGTCACACCATGCATCATATTGATTTTCATTTTTTTTACACACATAAAAAATGGTATATGAATAATTTTCATAAAGTATCAAAATAATTTGAATATATTTTCCTAGTTGTGAGTATGTCATGTGTCTTTTTTACTAAAAAGTTAATTTAAACTAAAAATACACACTCTGATTCATAATCATCTAATCATGTGTTGATTTGATGTGATACTGATTCATAAATGTCAAAATTGCCATATGAATCATTTTCTAAAAGTATCAATAAAATCCATGTGAGTTTCCACGATTTTCAGTGAGTTATAGATGTTTTATAATATAATGTCAAATTTAAACTGATAATGAACACATTAATTCATACCAAGAACACCGTACATCAGAATGAGGTGTGGATGATTCATAAAAATAAAAAATTAAATATGGATCATTTTCCTAATGTATCGAAACAAAATTAATGTGTTATCATTATTTTGAGTATGTGAAGTGCTCTTTTAACAAAAATGTTAATTTTAAACTAAAAACATGCAATTCGAATCATAACAGACATACCATGTATTAGATTAAGGTGTTGTTGATTCTTAAACATCAAAAAAGACATATGGATCTTTTTCATAATGTGTTAACAAATATGAATGCATTTGATTATTTTTTAGTATGTTATGTTTGTTTTGAACTAACATTTAAATTATAAAATAATCATACACTTCGAGTGATACTATGTACAATGTGAATTGCACTGAGATACGACTGATTGGGATGTGATTGATTCCTACAGTATTGAAGAAAATTTTAATCATAAATCTTTTGGGAGGTCATTATTTTCCATTAAACTGTTACAAAATACCTTGGTATGTGCATCATTACAGTAGAAATCAGGTTTCAAGCCACATGATGTTTCCTCTTCCATATAAAAGGAAATTGTTCTCTATTTTATGGATTGTTGCAGATAGGTGAACGAAAAGTATGAAGTCTCAAAAGATCTATGAAAAAAAATTAATTAATTAATTTATAAAAATGATATGTAAATCTTGTTAAAAATAATAGATAAAATGATGAAGAAATTAAATAAATAATTATTATGAATTAACAATTTCATGATGTCTATATACATTATTGACCTACTTATCTATCTCCATTATATCAGTTTTAGGCTTTAATTCTAACCACTCAAGAGCACATGTAGATTTAAACATGTTACAGGCATTTCATTCCAGGAACATGTTTTATTGGATTGAGGTGTGACTGATTCCTACACATCAAAAATGACATATGAATCTTTCCCCTAAAGTATCTAGATAAACCGATTTGGTTTTCTGAATTTTTATTGTGTATCATGTGTTTTGAACTAAAATGACATTTTTTAAATAAAAACATAAACTTTGAGTCATATTGGGAACACCTTGTAAAAAATTGAGGTGTGGTTGATTACTATAAATAACACCATGGATTTTAATTTTGAAATTAATTCATCATTAAGGGTTATCTTATAATTTTGTTCTTTGACAACCCAAAATGTATAATTCTTTGTCAGATAAAAAATCAATGACATCATCATGAGTTCATTATCAATGATGAGTGCATTATATTTAGGGATGCTATTTTGTTGATGGAATATGATATTGTCATTAATTTTAAAACATAATAACCACAATAATTGTCGTTAGATTGTTCCACGAACTACATAAACATTGTGAAAAATACATAATTTTCTTTGATATTTGTTTTGATAGTGGAATTTTATTAATATTCCCTAATAATGATCCATTTTTAGAATTTGATAGGCGTTTTTTACTCATGGACTATCCACATTGCATGATTTTAATGATATTTAAAAACCATATTATCATAATATAATTTTCATTTAAACATAATGTAAAATTTATAACATGATCATTATTTGTAAAATGTTTCATGTATTGTACTAAAAAGGGATAAATTTTATCACATGTTGTCAATTTATTTGGTATCTGTGCATTGAATCCAGAAAAAAATATCTGGAGTATCCAAATTGATTACAATGAGTAACCACGGATTCCTAAAAAACAATGTGGAATATGTAATGAATGGAATGAAAATATATTTTATATGATTAAATTACTAATTTTCACCCCCATATGATGAGTACTATGATGATTATATCATCAATATTTTTTTTATTAAATCCTTGTGGCTAGTGTATCCACTACTAAATCATATTTCGTTAGTTCTAATGAGAATAGTTGTTTAGAAGTGATGTGAGGATTAACAAGCCCAAAATTATGATCAAATAATTTTCCATTCAAATAGTATTGATATATATGCCTAAAAAATTATGAATGTTATTTATTCCTAATTAACACAGTAGATCAGCTATCGAAAAAAATCATTAATACACACCTCATGTATATATTTACAAGTGAGACTCTTAGCCATTCATGCTTTAGGAATTAATTTGAATTATTAAGACCAATATCATCTATAATGGCCTCTCTACACAACTTTTCATAAAAATAAATTATTTTCATATCACCAATTGTGTAATGACCCTGACCTCAGTAGCCCAAAGTCAGGGTATGCATTATTAAATTAATATAGACATAAAGATTCAAATCTTGAAGGACTGATAAACATAGTATTTTTATAGACATATATACATAAATTATAAAAATTTAGCATTGGTAATAAATAATAAAAATAATACATAACAAATGAAAATGAAATTTATCCTTGAAAAATAATTCAAATATTTATTCTTAATATAATGGGGGAAGAAAAAAAAATAAGGGTGGGATCAAATGATCAGTAAGAATTTTGTACAATACAATCAATCCTGAATCAATAAATAATAATCAACATGGAATGATAAATAACTGAATGAACATTTCATTTAATAAATAACATGTCAGCATGAATAGATAAGGCATAATCAATATGGAATGGTAAATAACGGTACACACATGACATTTAATAAAAAATACTAGAATGAAATGTATTTAGAGAAAATATCACCGTGAAAATATTATGGATAATAATAGTAAAAAAATTGGAATTGAATAAAATTATTAATTATCGGATACCTTGATCTTCGGAATCATGATACCTCTACTTTCAAGACCATTCAAAGGAAATTTTAATCTACAGTTAGAAACCTGTTTAATTTGGCCAATTGATTTGTCTCTTGAGACCTACCAATGCCTCAAGGGGCTATATAATATTGTCCCTCACCCATCAAATCAACTCCAAAAAATTACTTATATATTGAATGATTTATTTAATTCATGAATCAATATTACTTATCATCAAATAACCATATTGAGTAAGGGATACAAATTTATCAATAATTCCCTAATTAATCAAATAATATTCAAAGTAAACACCATATATAATAATGGTATTTAGTTTATAAAATAACCATATCTATCATAAAATAATATGTATATTTAAAAAAAATTTAATTTCCAATGAAAAATGATTACAATAAAATTGTTATTTTAATGGAATATTAACAATCACAAAAAATTATCATTGTACTATAACATATTCCACTTGGTAATTTTCAAGTCAAATCCACTAGGATGAAATTATTCAATGTGAAACATAAAATACCATGAATAATTAATGAATCATGATATTACATGTCAATGGGGAAGTATATACACCACATAAAAGTGAATTGGTTCACAATAAAGTATAAGTCTCAATTTAATGTAAATTGAGATGAAATCCCTAACCTCACATTTCCTTTGGGTTTAACATGATTTAAACTCCTATATGGTGGTTTTAAACATGTAATTAAATTAAAAAAGAACTAAATTAATATTTATAATATCATATATGATCCTTTTATAATATTTTATCACCCATTCATTAATAATCTTTCATTATACTCATTGCTTCGTGTTTTAATTGTATTGTTTTCGCATTCGTTATTTTTCATGAAAGTTCTTATTCTTGTGAAAATAACAGAGATTAATCTTCTCCAAAATAATAAGAATGAAATAATTTTCATATTTATACATCAATTATAATTTTAAGATCCATAATTAAAGGCATTGTTGTGAAATTTAGTATGTTATGATCATGATTATGGTAGGTTGTACATACACAAGAGTAGTATTTCCACTTTTCAATGATCATCAGAGAAAGAATTTAAGTAACATATTATCTTTATATAATGATAATAATATTATATAAAACATATTATTTTATTAAATATAGTTATATATATCATCTATGTGGTGTGGGGATAAAAAGTGTCACATCATTTTCTGGAGACGGAAGTCTACAGCTACATGAACAACATTATGATGTTTCATTATGTGAAAAGGTATGAAAGAAAATGATATATATATATATATATATATATTATTTTAAAAATGATAGATATTATATAATTATAATAATTATTTCATTTATATCACATATATTTATTAACCTTATCCTTATCATCTTCCAAATAAATCGTTAGTGAATGATGAATCACATCAGTTTGCATGGTAGTAGTCCACCGAACACACGAGAGACTTTATAACATATCTTACATAGTGAAAAGTGAAAAAGTATATAGAATACATTGAAATGATTGGAATACATATGTTATAAAATTCAAATATAGACATTATATTCATCATCATAACAAACCATGCGAGGAGGTAATGGAAAAATGAATGTCATCAGTTCACAAGGCAGTAGTCCGTCATATACACGAATTCTAATTTTGTAACCCATTTGATGGAATTTGTGGTGGTTTTATGTGATTATATTAACATTAAAACATATCAATATTTTTAATATTATAATGTCATTATATAATAATTATTTAATAATAAATTATGTATTTGGATGAAAGATTAATATAAAAACACTCATTGAATAATGTTACCTCTTTTCAGCTAACCTCATTAGGATTGCACCAAATACTTCCAAGGTTGGATTTTTGTCAAAAATTAGTATTTTACGAGGAGTGTCTTAAACTTATAATCAGATTTGGGAAGTTATGGTTTATTCCAACATTTTTTAATGGCTTGAATAAGAGAGGATTAATGGTGACCTTTTATAAGTGAGGTGAGTGGGACAGTCGTTATAATTAAATGAGAATGAATTCTACCCATATTTTTTCTTGTCACATGGATCCAATAATAGAAAATTTTTTATTATAAAAGGGATAAATTTAAATTTGAAAATGAAATATATTTTATACGTATTGATAGGTCATTCTAACCCTTATATATTTAGTTTAACTTATATCCATTTTTACCTCAACCACGATAATCGATTTTTACTATTTTCACTATTCATTATGAAAAAAAATTAAGTTGAACATATTAACAATTATAAATTATGATGACTAAACATATTGAATCCATTTTTCAAAATTCAGTTCAAAAAATCTTAAAACATTTAAATTAAATGTAATATTGTAAAACCGATGAGAATGTCAATTTTTAATGAGAAAATGTTGTAATTTTACAATGTTTTTTTTACAAAATTAAATATAAAAATTATTAAAATGAAACAAATTGTATTAATTGATGAAAAATTTATCAACTTTATCATTAAAAATAATTTAGAAAATAATTTTACAATTTAAATAAATTAAATGAAAAGGCAGTTTTCAAATTATATTTTGTATTTTTACGATTCATCAAAAAATGAAAAATTTCAGAATAATCTAAAAAATTCACCCTAATATAATTTTGTTATGATGATTTTTAAAAATTATTTTATTTTTCAAATATATTTTCTAAAATTATGATAAATTAATTTTATATTATGTACTCAAAGAACGACTAAATAGTCCTTTAGAAAAAATACAGTTGTTCCGAAAACATTTCTTTTTCTTCTAAATGATTCCTATTTTATTTATAATCAATAGGTACTCATAATTTTTATAATTAGTTACTAATATTTATACCATCCATCTTAATGTACTGTTTATAATGGTTTACTATCTCATGAATCTTTTAGACCCATAGTTTCTTGATCTGTAAGCTATTTAGGAGATTAAATTTAAATAAATATTTTTTTTTCAGTTTTAAGCTCAGTATTTAATGTCTCATGGCCTATAAAATAAGATGTTATTATTTTATAATTTCAGAGTGTTAAATTATCCTCACCTTAAATAAATTTTTCCTCACAATATAAACTTGATCTTGGTAACCAGATTTTGAGATTTGGATATACCTTTTTGGAAATCCCATATTATAAAAAGAGTTAGTAAAAAATCCACATAATATGAGATAAAGGGGAGTAAAAAGTTTATATGTAATAACACATAATTGGTTTCAATATAGGAGAACATATGTGGTATGAAAAAAATTGTAATACAAGAGAAATAAAACACCTATATAATGATTGAGATTGATAGAGAATATGTCTAGTAGGAGTTTAATGACCACACAACCATAAACTAGAGGAGTGAAAAGGTCATTGATATGATAAAAAATAATTATAATATGAAAAAAAATTATTTCCTGACCCTTTTCTTATATTTTAGGAATTATTGAACTCTCTATGAATATAAGGAAATATATCTAATTGATATATTTTTATTTTATATGAAAAATTTCACCCTTTAGTTGTTCTTAGATCAATTTTTAATTCATCTTTTAATCTAATAAATGAATATCCAAATATGAATTTTTATTATTGGAGAACTGAAATTAACTTTTAATGAATTGCAATATCCATACAATAGTGAAAAAAGAAATCTCACGATTTTATTAAAATATAAATGATTATAAAATGTTATCTAATAACACCCAATGATTATGATTACCCATTACATATATAGTTAACATTAAGATTCTTCCAAAATATATGTGTCCATGTTTATATAGAAGGTCATTAAATAAACAATATATTCCCAAAACAAATAAATTGGATGTCAACAAAACATTAAAAATATGTGAATATCTTAGTCACTATAAAAAAAATAATGATAACATGCATGATTCCAAAAATAAAACATCATGTTGTTGAATATATTTCATAGATCCAAAAATTTAGTAAACTCCATCAAAGATAACATAAACCATAATTTCACTAACCAATTTCATGGTCACTAATAATATCCCATAAACATATCATTTCCATTATTATCTCAACATAAAGAACATTTTAAGAGTTATCTTCTCTTAATAATGGGTTTCCAAAAAGTATAACAATCCACTGAATCACTTTTCCTGGTACCATTCAACACATTATTTAAAATAATTTAACAAAAGAAATACAGTAAAATCCTTATATGTTTCATGGGTATTGTAATGAAAATATTATTAATAAATTAAATTTAAAAAATATTTCTTAGATTTAAATATACATGCACATGAATCATTACACTTTAGTTAAATAAATATAATAATATTCATGTTGAACCTTTAGATTCTATTTAGGTATATTCACTAGACACTTTGGAAATTCATTTTACTAGTACCCCATATACTTAATATAGAATAATTTCACATTTGAAATTTATTTATTTTCCTTTCAATCACAAGCATGGTCTCATTTCCTCCACACATGTAGCAAACTCTCATTCCCTTTAAGCTAGTACCAGGGCGTTTTTTTCCACAATTATCACAAGTAGGAAAATCCTTATTTCCTTTATTTTCATTATTATTATTTTTCTCTTCAGTAATCCTCTTATTTTTTTATTCATTTGAATCCATAAGATTTTAAGAATTATTTCTCTATCATTATTACACATATAAAAACATACTCATATGGATAAAAATTATGAGAGAAGAGTGATATTTGGAGAATTTTCTTAATCCTTTCAAATAAAAGGTCAATAATGCACTCTTTATTTCATTTATAATCCATAGAATACCTAGTTAACCATGTTTAAAAATCTTTATACTTCACTAATCGTTCTTCTTCAATTTTATTTAAGCAAATAAACATTCTCATCATCATAGTTTGTGGCTCACAAGGGTGATATTTTTTAAAGAATGCATCCTTAAAAGATTACATTTAAATGAGTTCTATTTCCTCTTCCTATTTAGTATTCTAGATCATAACCCAGTATTGATTAGAATCACCTTTGAGAGAATATACTTAAATTGTAACCTTTTTCATTTTACCACATCATAAGGACATAAATATTTTTTCTTGAAACTTAATCCATTGTGAGACTACCATTGGACAAGTTCTCCCACTAAATGATGGTTGTTTTTTTCAAATAATGTGATCCAACATAGGATTATATCACTAGGTAATAGTTCGTTCCACATGGGAATGGTTATTTTTCATTACATGATTATGATTCCCAAATATATCCATATTTTCTCTTTTCCAATACTTGCTGTATTGGTTTCCTCAGTAGGGAGATCTTCATATTCTCTATATGTATTCAATCATGTATTACTTCTAGGACTAATTTCTAAATAATGGAATACACTAGGTAAGAATATAAAATTATGAAAGATAATGTATAATCACAACATTACTAAAATTATTATCAAAAATTAAAACATATATGGGTTGATAATCTCTTAATAAAAACATGGTTTTTTGGGGATGTCTTTATTTTGAAATCCTTCACAATGACTTGTAAACTATATGTGAATTATCCAATAAACATCACATGGGAGTGTCAATCTAGGTGCACAATAAGGCCTGTTTTCATTCAGTAGGAAAAAATCAAGACCATACCAATGAATCCACTTTGGATTTATTACCCCTAGGAGCCTATGTGCCAAAACAATGACCAAATTTAGTATCCAGATAAGGATTAATTTCTAGGAAAACTACATAATTCCTTCCTAAGCAAAACATTAATATGTTATTCTACACTTATCCTCAATGTATATCATAGGTTTTTATTCCCTAATATATTATTTCCATAATCCATTTCCTATGGTTTCTACTATGTTTCTTCTAATACCAACTATAATTACCGTCATCCTAGTTGTTTGGATCCAAATTCTAGTTTATTACAATTGGCATAGATAAAAAAGAATCATATATATAAGGACTAATAAATTTATTATATTTCCATAACAATATATATACATGATACTCATTTTAAATTGGGAATTGAAAATATTACATAATGTGTAAAATAAGAAATTGAAATGCATCCTTGAAAAACCATTTAATTATCTCTTCTTCATATCATGGGGAAATGGGGAAAATAAGGTTGATATCTAATGCCTATTAAAGGTAATGTAAAATAGAATATATCATGAATCAATAATAAATAATCAACATGGAATGATAAATTACTAAACAAACATGAAATTAAATCAATAAATTGGTTTCATGAATAGATAAGGCAAAATCAATATTGAAAGGTAAATAATTGAACACACATACCATTTAATAAATAATATGAGAATTAAATGTGTCCAAAGATAATATCATTGTTAGAATATGATGGGTAATAATAATAACTAAATTCATAGTGATGTAAATTATTAATTATTAGACTCAATGATCTCAGACATCATGACACCTCTACTATCTTTACCACTAAAAATATAGTTTAAAAAACCTGTAGTAACCTTTTTAATTCAGAGAATTGATTTTTCTCATGATACATACTTATAAATACATGGATATATAATAAAAGGAACCACCCATCAATATAGGTCAAAATAATTCTTCATATATTGAATAATAAATATAATTTATAAATCAATATGTCTTATTATCAAGTATCTCTATTGAGGAATGCATACAAATTTAACAATATTTCCCCAATCAATAAAAGAAACATCAAAGTAAATTCAATATGTAAAAATGATATATGGTTTAGGATATATTGATATACTTCATGAATTAATATGAATATTTAATAGAAATGTAATTTACATTGATAAATTCTTACAATAATGTTATTGTTTCAATAGAATATTAACAATCGCAAAAGATTGTGATATTGTACAATAACTTTTACCACTTGGTAATTTAAAATCCAAATCCCCATGGATGAAATGATTGAAATTGAAACATAAAATACCATTATGTATCAATGAATATTGATATTATATGTCAAAGGGTATGTATATAAAACAAATAAATGTGAATTGGGGCATAATAACAAATAAACCTCAAGGGAATGTAAATTTATAAGAAATATCATACATTATGGTTCCTTTTATTTGGACATGATTTAACCGCATGGATAGTGGTTTTAAAGATATCATAACTTACACAATAACAATATTAATATTAATAATATAATATATTATCCTTTAATATCATTTTATCATCCTCTTTTTAATAATATGTCAATATCTTCGTTGACACTTTTCTTATTTTTCTTTCTTTCTCATTCATTCTTTATGATGAATGTTACGATTCATTTGCATATTATATATTCTCATCATCAATAAAATAATAATCAAGAAATAATTATCATATTTATACATAAGATATAGTTTTAATATCAATAATTAAATATTTTTTTAAAAATTGATGTATGTTACAATCATAGAGATAGTAGGCTGTATATATGCATGAGTAACGTTTCCATTTTCCAATGATCATTATAGTAAGAAGGTAATTAATATATTATCGTTAAATAATGATCATAACATAATATATACAATATTATTTCTTTAAATATACTTATATATATCATCCGTATTGTGTGGTGATGAAAATAGAATCACATCATTTCATGATGGCGATAATCCACACATACACGAACAACATTATCATCTTTCATTAAGTGAAAAATTAATAAAGAAAATGATATATATATATATATTATGTATTCATAATGATAAATATTTTATAGATATATTAATTATTTCATTTATATTACATATAATAATTAAAATTAACATTATCAACATTCATTAAAAATGTTAGTGAAAGATGAATCACATCTCTCTGTGAGGTGGTAGTTCACTATACACACAAGTGACATTATCACTTCTCCTATGAATTTGAATGTACAAATTTATATATTATATATGGAATCTAGAGTTATACTTTTGTTCCAAATATTATATATATTCTTTATACCTACCATTATACCAAACCCTGATAGGAGGTAATTGGAAAATGAATGACATCTATTCGCGAGGCGGTAGTTCGCTACACACACAAATAATGATTTTGTAACCCATTTGATTTATGTGGGGGTGGTTTTAGGCCATGAAAATAATATAAAAATATATTATTATATATATGATAAAAATTTTATTATATCCACACTGTATAATAATAATATTAAGAGGTGGTGAAAAAACTAATATAAAAATTATTGTTTCAGAACATTACCTCTTCTTCGGGTAACCTCCTAAGGTTTGCATCAAAGCCATCAAAGGGAGGATTTATTCCAAAAATAATGACTATAGGATGAGAGAATGAATTCTGTGATGTTATTTGGGTAGGTATTGGCTGAATTAAATGGGACTCATGTTGTGAGGAAGAGAGGACAGTGGACAACCTTTTATAAGTGAGGTGAGTGGAACACTTTTAATATTTGAAAAGAATGAATTACACACATGACTGTTTTAGGTCACAATGCTCTAATAATAGAACAATCTCAAAAATACATGGTATAGGATCTATGTATGTCCTACCAATATATTTTAGAGATTATTTAGATCATTTTTACACTTATCTTTATTCTTAACAACTCGTAAATCCATTTTACCAAATCTGCGGTAGATAATATTTTATGTTTTTATAATTAATTTTAGTAAAAAATTAAATTTACTGTATTATAAATTATAAATTATTATTATTAAAAATATATCATCCTTTTTTAAAAATTAAATTAACAGAAGAGTTAAATATTCATTTAAAATTAATTTCATAGATGCGACGTGAAAGTGTTTTTTAAAGAGAAAATATTCATAATTGTACAGTATTTTTATGTCAAAATTTTATATGAAAATTATTACATTGAATTTAAATGTATTAATTTAAAATAAATTTATAAAATTTTATTATAAAACCAATTAATATACAATTTATCATTTTGAATAATTTATATGAAAAGGTAGTTTTAAAATAAAATTTAGTATATTTCATTAAACATCAAAAACAAATTCAGAAAAATTCAAATAATTAATCCTAAGATAAATTTTATATTATTATTTTAAAAATGATGATTATTATTCCAAATGAATTTTATAATATTGTTGAAAAAAATTTAAATTATCTACACAAAGAGAAACTAAACCGTCTATAAGAAAAATTAATGTTTTTCGGAGAAAATTTCTATTTCTTTTAAAGGATTCATATTTTATATCTAATCAATAGGTAGCCATAATTTTCATAATTATTTATTAATTTTCAAACACAAAATAAAATAATGGCTAGTTTATAATGATTTTTATTTCACAGTTCATTTAGACTTTGGGTTGCATGTTCCGCAAGTTATTGAAGAGATTAAATTTAATGAAATATATTTTTTGGGTTTTTAATCTCATAATTTGAAGTTGCATACAATATAAAATTAATTGATCTTATTTTATTATTTTTGGGTATTCAAAATTACCAATTCTATATCCATAAAAACCATTAATGTTATTATATTTGTTATATGAATGGGGAGGGTAATAGTTCATTGTGAAAATATTTTCGATTGGTTGGTTGATTCTTTAGATTATTATCATTAGGACATATAATTCACCTCTCATATTTTTCTATCTATAATAAAATTCATCATTTTTAGCTTTTCTCATTAAATATTAAAGGTTTTCAAAAAAATGGAATGGAATACCTCCTTGTCCTCATGTATTTTTTCCAGATAAAAAAAACATGTTACGAAAGTTCCAATAGAAAGATGGACCGTATAAATTCCTACATCATTAAATGGAACATGTAGGTGAGTTCTTATATCATGATCTATGCAAATCTATACTCGCAAATGAAATATTTTAATTTGATTGTTATTTATAATATCTTCTAAAATAATGTAAAGGGTACAACTCAAATCTAGGCGATGGGTGGGTGTTGAATGACAAAAATCAAAATCATTTTCACCCTATAGAATATCAGTACATGAATGGTATCTGTTTATTCATAGTTAAAATTTAACTGAATTAATTATTATATTATTTATTACCTATTCCAAGAAATCTATTTTTGGGGAATCTATTTCCAAAATTATGGTGGGGGGTCATTTTGTATAAAATTTTCTTGTGTGTTTTCTTCCCATTGAGTTCTTCCCATAACATTTTCTGACAACCCAAACTACCAATTATGTATTTATTATAGAGACTAAAATTGTATCTAAATCTGTTACATTTTCTTATATTTATCCCTTATTCATTTATATTCTAAAAAAATTATTGGCGTGACACCCCATGACCCACACCTCTAACAAGCACATACTATTCTGGCTAATTGAAGGCCATAGATAGTAGATGTTCATTGAGTATAGCTTATGATGAATCATTTGTATAATTCAAATAAAAAATATGTGAAAATCGGTAATCATTTATATATAATCAAAATTTATAGAATTTTTTTTATTATACCAAAATTACATATGATTCCCACACTATTTGTGTGTTTTATTTGTTAGTACCCTATCTTTATTTACATGTGCCTCCTTATATAACACATGACATTGGGTGGATGTGGGTTTGGATTTTGATTCGTCAATATGCATAAAAAAGGATCATAATTATGTTTTTTTCATTTCAAATAAAATTATTACTCTGGATTTAAAACACATACCATTTTTTCAAGTGAATCATATCCCATCCATACTTTATAGTAAGGGTACATTAGTTTTGCTGCACATTTCTAATTTTCACCCCTCAATTTATTTTTCATAAATAAAAAATTCTAAATAAAATTTATTAACACAAATATTTTCATGAAATTTATTACCACTCACATTACACTTGTAAATATTTCTCCTCACAATAACTAAAAAATGCATCCCATGCATATTGGTTTATTAGGTGAACATACATTAATGGTGAGTGTAGGATTATTTTCTATTCAGAAACATTGAGGTGATACTTCATAATAATTGACAGAAAGCCTCTATGATAAATTCTTGTAAGTATTAATGAAAATTTAATTTTGAATTCATATACTATAAATGAACTCTTCAAGGGATAATGAAGAGAAAATTAATATTTCATTATTTTTTTAATAAAATAAACAAACTATATCATATGATGTTACCATAATCACTTCCATGATTAGTGCGTTAGGCATGGTAAAGACACTGTGTCACAAATATAAATCAATTGTAATGTGAATACGAGGGGTGAGCCTAATGTAACTATTGAACATAACCTTTCTAGGTTAATTGGCTAACTGCATTCATTTCACCAACCATAAATTTAATGACTTTGATTACCACCCTAATAATTTTTAATAATGTTTCATGCTATCGTGCTCCTATTTTTTCTGGGAAATATGTTTTTTACAATCTATCATTTCTTCAACATCAACATTATCAATATGTTTTTCTTATGGATTGGTAACATCATCATGTTCAAAAGCGTGTTGTTCTTTTATATTGGGAGCAACAACATGTTGATAAACCTGTTATTCGTCTTGATTGGGTGCCTCAGCTTATCCAAAAGTAATAATCTATAGAATTGTTTTAACATTTAATTGACATTACATAAATAAAATTATGAATTAATAATAATATAAGGTAATTCAATGTATATTTCAAAAAATATATAACCTGATTATTGAACACTTTTTATTAAAGGCTTATTGGATTCAAATATTCTATTGAGTATAAAAATACCCTCATTATGGCCACATATGACATACAATAATCCATCTATATTTGGACCACTATGAAATTGTAACATCCCATGAATCTAAAATGAATCACTATGTTCAATATCCTACATCATACACCACATCAAGATTAAAAAAATGAGTAAATACTATAACTAAATTTGATAGTTATCGTCTATCCATTGGAATGATAGGAATGTATGATATTAACTAAAATATAAAAATATAGTTTATACATGTATATAAAATGAATTAATTTATTACCAATTTATTTATTTTTTAAAATTAAATCCAATTGAACATAAAGGGTGTGTTTTTATAAAAAACTATTTTTTACACACATAATGGTATTTTATATTAATAAAGAAAATTAATATCTATTAGTGATGAATATTAAGGAAATATATATATTTTATATTCTATAAATTTTTTTATATTAATCTAATATTTTTTATAGGCTTAAGATAAGAATAAATCATATTTTAAGAATAAATGCTCAATGTTTTTAAAAGAGAATTTTATTTCTTTTGATATCACACATATTTTAAATATAAATTTTAAAAAATTTATAAATATAATTTTAAAAAATAAAATACATTCTTAAATCAATATATCCAAATTTACCTTAGGGATAATTTTTGATATTTCTCTCACAAGTTTTAATTTTTTCACGAATAGTGAAAAATACTCAATTTTAATTCGAAACTGATGTTTCATCTAATTTATTTATATATTTAAATTATATCATAAATCAGTATTAAAGTATAATTATTTCAAATATACATAAATAAAAAGATTTAGGTCATCGGAATCAATTTCACATTGAAATTTAATATAAGAACATTTCAATCTTTTGAACCTTTCACTATAAAAAACCCACCTTTTCTTTTGTTTGTAAGATTATTTTTAAAATATAATTTTTTCAATTATGTGAATATAATTTGTTAAATGGAATTCTATATTTGTAATCATAAGTACAAAATTATGTTGTAAGGTCAATTCTATTTTTATATATAAAAAATGTTACCGTAGTAAACAAATTATTTACTCTAGTAAAAGTAAATTACTAACAAGGGTTAAAGTTTAAAGTTAAAACCATAACAAAACTAAAAATTGAAAACTTTAATAGTTTTTTGAGATATTTATCGAACCTAACCGTCCTATATAAAAATAATTTTCATCCAATATCATGGAATGTAATTCCACCTTAATGTGGTTGTATAGAAATATAAAATATTCATTATTTTAATCACATAAACCCACCTATCCTCATGTATAATTATGACCCTCACCACCTCATTTTGAACCAAAATGATTTTAATATCATAAAATATCAACCCCAAAAAACACATCCTCACTCTCTCCATGTCAATGTTCAATTTGTCTCACCAAAATACAAAATCCATGGTCGTCAAGGGTCTCACAAGGAGGTGATATTTAAGAGGTAAGTATCTCAAAACACCACTCTTGAATTATTTTATTATTATACTTTATCTTCATATATTTCATCCATAAAGGTATTACAATTACATAATAATTAACATACTCAAATTTTATTTTTCTAATAATAAATATTATATCTATAAGATATTTATGGAGTGAAACTAAACCATTATTCATGTTATGCTGCTTAATCTCCTTCGTGAATAATGTTTTCATTCGTTCTCCATTACCTTGTTCATGGATTATCATAAAATTATTATTATGGTTAAATATTATTTCAATAAGTATATTATATCATATTTTATGTTTTTTAACTGATATATAATCAAAATAGTTAATTAAACAAAACATGTTCCTGGTGTTCGGGAAAAACAGTCAATATAAACTAATAATTTATCATTATCATTCTATCTAATGAATCGTCCTCATGTAATAAAAAAATACCTATGTGTCCATTAATACTTATAGAAGTTCATTAATACTATTCCATTCCACATATGGTGTTATAATCAAATTTTAAAGGAACATCCATAATTTAACACAAATGAACAGATAATTAAACAAAAGAAAAAACACATAAGAAACCATGAAAATAATGAAATATTATTAATGAATGGGTCATATGATATTAATAAATAATCACATAAGGTATTATAATATGAATATAATTCTTTAATGAGTTAATAAAATTATTTAAACCATTATACATGATGTTAATGTCTGCACCACTAAAGGGAAGTGTGAGTTACGTTATTTCGTAACCCAATTTCTATTCATTGGGTTAATCTTTTAGTACATGATTATGTCCTGATAATATTATGTGTGAAATATATTTTCAACATATTATGTTCTATTACACTTTTTATATGTATTTATAGTTTACAAAAATATTTTATTCATTTGGTTAACAACCACTTCAATGATATGATATTTATAAGAGACTTTATTTTAAAAACAATATTTTTAAAGTTACCAAAAAACATATTTTTTTAATAAATTTCCCTGTACTGTAATATTATTTCCAAAATATTTTTAATAATGTAAAGAAATTATTGAAATTAATATGTACCCAAGTTTTAATTTTTACAAATTTTCTTAACGTTTTCTTCTTATTGTTTTCTAAAAGAGGGTTTTTGTGACTTTTCTGATAAAAATACCGATGTATAGTTTTTTATTAAATTAAATAGCATGAGATGATTTTTTCCAACATCATTTTACATAAATATTTTGAATAATTTATTATGTTATTATATAGTTTCTTTAAAAGAAAATGTTTTCAATTGTATGAGAAAAGTTCTTTTCCTAAATGAATTATTTCAAAATGAAATGTTCATTTTTAAAATGATTTCTTTATGATGTAATATTTAAGGATTTATGTTTATGTTATCTTTACTGTAGGTATTATATTATGTGTTAAGCCCATTGTAGCTCAAGTTATGAAGGGTTTATCCCCATTATATCTCAATATATAAAGGTTTTATTTACATTATAGCTCAAGATATGAAGGGATGATCCCATTATAGCTCAAGATATGAAGGGAGGAGACCCATTATATCTAAATATATGACTTTTTGAGCACTATTATATCTCAAGAGAAGAAAATTTAATGCCATTATAGCTCTCGAATTAATTGGGTACTTTAGAGATAGAAGTTTACTATTTTTTTATTTTATTTGTAATGGTAAACATAATAGTGATATGATAATGATGTCATAAAGAAACTATAATATTTTTCCATGCATTCTAATGGGTTTATAATAAATTTTTGATGGGTTTTCATGTTTTCCATGAAATAATGATTTTCTCCCTTTATGTACCTTATTGATATTTAGTGCACATCCCATGTTTTTAAACTATTTTTCATAGTATTTAAGGGAGAATAAAGATAAGGATGAGGTAATGGTAAAATTTGGAAAATTTGATCATAAAACGAAACCATGATTTTTAATACTTTTATTTTATGAAAGAAATGGATACTAGGTATAAGTGTCCACTCATAATGTGTGAGTTTATATTTTAAGTCTTAGTACTAATTATTTAAAACTCTAAACCTAAAAGACTCATAGGAATATAATAATGTTTATTCTAGTTTAAAATCAATATAATATGTATAGTTTAAGTTCATGTCCTTAAAATTTGTATTAGAACACTACTTAAATAACAATTGGGGATAATATTACATTATTATAATTCACATTAATTATTATTATACATTATTTTTAATTTTAAATGATATTGAATATGAAGAAAACCATGTTCCTTCACATAATATATGTCTATTCAGAATGTTCTTCCATAGAGGAAACATGGTATATGCTATGGGAAGGCATCAAGAGAAAAAGATACTTCTTAATAAATATCCCAAGATAGTTGGAATTAGAATAGAATAGTTTGTTATAGTGGTGGATCACTTGATTGAAGCTACTAGTGGTGGTGTTATCCTTAAAAGGGAGAAACCATATCAACCTTAGAGTAATATGTTAGTAGTGGAGCATTTTATGAGGCAATAACCTCCAACTTTTAGTGGAACCTCAAATTTAGGGGTATCCAATAAATGGATCGACTATCTGGAAAAGATATTCAATTTCATTGGATGTATGGAAAAAATAAGCGAACCCAATAAATTTATCCTTTTGAAGGTGAATTCGATTAATGATGGTCTCTGGTTAAGTATGGAAGATAGAAATATGATACATATATTATATAATGGGATTATTTTAAGTGTCTTTTTATGTAAATGTATTTTAAAAATAATATTTTTTTCAGAATAGAGAAATAATTCATGGACCTGAGGTATAAGGATGATGATTCTATTTCTGTATATAAATCCAATTTTTCATGACTGACTAGGTAGACATCAGAATTTTTTTGGCACATTGATATTAAAAATAATATATTTTAATGTTGATTGTCATATTTGGCTTCATGAGAGTTTAAATGTTATAATAAACATGTTCATTGTGATTAAAAATTTTAGGTGTACTTTGCTAAAAAGTGTGTTCCTCATAACTATAATAATTATAAGTAGTCATATTGGAAATAATTAGGGAAGGATCCATCAAATAAATTTTGAGGTAAGAAAATGAATTTTCTTACGTGTGAGAAGCGTGCTAAAAATAATCTTCGAGAATGTATCTAACATATTGGGAAGTGTTAAGAATGTGTATTGTTTAGACATAATGTTTGTGAGTGCAAGTAATGTGATTAGGAAAATAATTAGAATCTTATGGTAAAATAATTTAACTGTAAATAGTTGGGTAATTATTCTAATTAGTGTCCAATTTTTTTCACATGATAGAAATAATCATCATCAGAATCAAAAACAGATTGCAATGTAATTTACTAGTACTATAATTGATGTTGGGTCATTTATAGAAGTGATGACAGCCCTAGGGAACCTAATATTTTTCAAATGATAATAATACGTTTATAGTCATAAGAACAAATTTTTGATGTTTATGTAATGAATGATCTTTGGGAGACATTTATTATGTTCTAATAAATATTGGAGTTACATGTAAAAATTATGTTTATGATATAAAAAATTTTATTTTATGAATAATTAATTTCGTTTTTAGGACATAATTTTTAATGTTATGGATAAACCTTGGGGTTTATATGATATTTTATCTTTTGGTAACTATGTCTTCTAAATTTTTGGGATGAAAAATGAAAGTTATGTGAAATCTTTTAATGTTAAAAGAGGTTATCTCAAAGGATGTCTCTCAAATTTATCAGATGTTATAAGGATTATATTAATATAGTTTTAGAAAAAGGAAAACATATAGGATGGGTCAGAACCCTTCATGTCTGGAAAGGTATCACAGATTTAACCCACAACCAAAGGGAGTCAACGGTGTATCGCCCCCCTTTGGCCTACAGGATGTCTCAGTTAGTATGGGATTTTTTTTTTAGGTAAACAATTTTATCAATGAAAAATAAGGTTATTTTGGGATAACATGTTTTATCATAATTATAATTAGAGGATTAAAATTTTATTTGGTGATTAAGTGATTAATTTCATTTGAGATGATTTTAACTAGTATTTGAACAATATTTAATTTTGGTAAAAAATAATACTATAAGAGGTTATTTGAAAAATTAAATGATGATATACTTTTTGGAAACTTTTAATATTAATTCATGTAACATGTTGAAATAATTAATATATCTTGAATATTATAGGGAAATTAATTTTGGTATGAGAATTCAAGAGTAATTAATGTTATTTGAAGATGAATATTAATTTTATCTTAGAATACCATGTGACCAAATTCTTCTTCATATTATGTTTCAATTTTAGTTGGTAAAATTTTGATGAATTTTGAGGATTGTAATTTTTTGAATAATCTATATTGAACATTTTGAATTACTATAGAATTTTGGGGATTAATGTAGTTTTTCATCATATAAAGCTTTATTCCATTTGTAATATTTCATTATATTACACTAACCATTTTTTTGGTTAATTCCTAAATTATAGAGGAATAAATATTTATACTTTTATGGATTGTGCGATCAGAAAAAGTTAATTATGATGCTTTAGGTATGAAAATTAATATTGAATACTCATCGTTTATAGAGAATAAGGGGGTAAAATTATGATTTTAACGCATGTATATTTCCGAACGTTCATATTATAGGTATTATGTACTTACATAACCCTATAAAAAATATTTTTTAATAAGTTATCTATTAAAATTTCATACAGATAAATCAATGGCCTTTCAATCTATCATAGATATATAGTTTCATGATTGTTAACGTTCTTACAAACATGTTCCCTATCACTCTGTATCATTCCTGGAGGAATATATTTTCACTTCAAAGTCCTTGTTTTCCTACATGGTATCCTATTATGTGTTATCTCAAGTTACATTCATATAATCATTTATCACTTTTCAATTGAATGTTTTGTTGATCCTTTTTGTAATGTGGGATTTCCAAAAAAATGTATTTTGAAAAGTCAATCCCCTAGTTTTTTATCCAACGTTCAAATTTTGAAGATAAAATTTATTAAAGGAGGGGGGGGGGTATTTATCATCACACGGTTACAAAAGGAATCACTATGGTCAATATCATACATGATATGCCACCTCAAAAATAAAAAACGACAAAATTATATTATTAAATGTGATACTTATCCCCTAAATATTGGAAAGGGGAGAATTGATGGAATTAAATAAATTATGAAAAAATAGTTTGTAATTTTTTATAAATCTAATTAAATGGTTAAAATTAATTATAAATTGAAATAAAATCCAATTGAACATAAAAAACTTTTTTATAAAAAAATTATTTTATACGCCCATAATAGAATTTTATATTAATAAATTAAATTAATCACTATTAGTGAAAGATAATAATGAAATATAAATGTTAGATATAATATAAAATGTTTCCAAATTCATCCAATGTTATTTATAGTCTTAATATAATAATAAATCATATTTTATGCCTAAAAGCTATATTTCTTAAAAAGGAAATTTTCTAGCTTTTGATAGCACACATTTTTTAAATCTAAATTATGAAAGTTTTATAAATTTTATTTGAAGAAATAAACTTCATTTTTGAAACTAATATATAAAAATTATTTTATGGTTAATTTTTAGTATTATTCTCATAATATTCATTTTTTTATTAATAGTAAAAAATAATGAATTTTAATTAGATACTACTTTTTCATATACATTATTTTTATAGTTAAGTTAAATTTTAAATTGGGTTTAATGATTAATTTGTACAATTATACGTCAATAAAACCAATTTATTTAATTTTAATAATTTTCACATTAAAATTGGATATACAAATATTTCAATCATTTCGAACATTTTACATTAAAAGCCATATTTTCATTTTTCCTACTAGATTATTTTTTAAATATTTTTCATCTAATTTATTGAATTCAATTAGGTAAAATCTAATAAATATTTGTAATCCTAAGGTAAAAATTAATTTGTAAGCTCAAATTAATTTTTTGGTATAAAAATAATTATTGTTGGTAAAAACTGTATTTACAGTAGTAGAAGTAAAATTGCGACAAGTGTTAAAGTTAAAAGGTAAAAGTTTAACATGCCTAGTAAATACAACATTTAATGTTTGTTTGAGGTTTGTGTTGACCCTAAATAGACTATGAACTATTAGAGTGTAGCCAAATTCATTTAAAATAATTACACTTTGATATGGTTATCTTTAACTATAAAATATTAATTAATTTAATCACTTAAACCCACCTCTCCTCAAGTATAAATACCACCCCTCAGAACCTATTTCGACGGAAATATTTTTTTTCTCAACAAATCTCTTAAAAAACCTATCATACTCACTCTATCCATGTAAATGTTCTTCAAGTATCAACGAAATACCAATGACAAGGCCTTCAAGGGTCTCAGAAAGGGATGATATTCAAGTGAAAGTCTTTTCAAAAAAAATCTCTTAATTTCATTTATTCATCTAATTTTAACTCATCTATTATATCTATCAAGGACTAATAATTATGTAATCATTAAAATATTTTAATTTTCTGTTTCTAATGAAATATATTATATCCAGACCTATTATTACTTCTTCTAATTCAAATTAATAAAACCATTGTTCATGTTATGCCGGTTAATCTGCAATGTGAATAATGTTTTTTTTCTTTATCCATTACCACATTCGTGGAATGTCATACAACTATTATTTTAGTTAAATATTATTTTAATAATTATATTATATCCGATTTCATGATATTAAACTAATATATACACATAATATTAAATAAAACGAAACTACTTTATGATATTGGGGAAGATATCCAAAATAACCTAATCAATTATCATTAATGTTTTTTCTAATAAATCATACTCATGTTAGAAATAAAAATGATATATGGGATCATTAAAAAAAAATTTAATTTAATTAATACTATTCCCTTCAACCTCAGTATTTTTATTCCCATTTTACCAGAACATCCATAATTTGAAACAAATGAAAAAATCATTAAACTATGGAAGAAACACACCTAAACCATGAAAATAATGACATATTATTAATTACTCATTCATAAGATGTTATAAAACCATCACATAATGTATTATAATATTAATTTAGTTCTGGAATTAGTTAATAACATTCTTTAAACAATTATACAGGAGGTTAAATTATGCACCACTAAAGGGGAGCATAATGTAAGAGATTTCATAACCCAATTTCCATTCGTTGGATTAAAGTTCTACTACATGATTATGTAGTAAAAAACTTATGTGTGAAAATAGTTTTTAATATATTATATCTTATTCCAATTATTTTATGTGTAATTGTAGTGTATAAAAATATTTTATACATTTTATTATTTTCCACTTCAATGACACAATATTTATAAGGGACATTCTTTTAATAACTAGATTTCTAATGTTACCCTTAAAACTCTCCTTTTCATCAATGTCCATGTTTTCTAAAATTATTTCAAATAGAAATTTTTCTATTATCAAATTATTTTTGAATGTCAGTTTTCCCATTATTTAATTTTTTAAAATTTAATTTTAAAGTATTCGTTTGTTTGTTTTCTAAAAGTGGTTCTTTATGAATTTTAAGATAATAATATAGAAGGATTGTTCTTTCAGTTATTTAGGGTGAGTGGACTTTTACCCCATCATGTCACGTTATTATTTGTATGCATACATTATGAATTTATATGGTTACATTCAAATTATTTTTTTCCATTATATGATCATAATTGTTTTTCAAAATGAGTGATTTAGAAATGAAAAGTTAATTGTCTTAATATTCTATATTTCTGAGGAAATATTTCATGATTTATATTTATGTTATGGTTGTTGGAAATTTTTTAATATAGGTTGATCCCATTCTATAATATGATATGAATGGTTGATACCCATTATAGCTCATGATATGATGGGTTGATCTCTATGATAGAACAATATAGGAAGGGATGTTCCCCATTATAGCTCATGATATGAAAGGTTGAGCCCTATTATACCTTAATATACAATAGAATGATCCCCATTATAGCTTAAGATATGGCAGGTGAGCCCCATTATAGTTCTCCAATGTATTGGGTACTCCAGAGACAAGATTTTACAATTTTGTTATTCTTTTTCTAAGGGATAACGTAAGATTTATAAGAAAATGATGTCCCAAAGAACATACAATATTTTCGAAATCTTGCTAATATGATTATAAAAAAAATAACGCATTTTAATTTCTTTCATAAGACTAATATTTTTATCCCTTTATGTCTTTAACTAATCTTTTTAGACAATCTCATCTTTTTCAAAGATATCATATGATTTAAGGGAGAATAGAGACAGTGATAACATTATAGGATCAAAATATGATGTAGATGCTCAATATACAAGAGGGGGGTGAATTGTATACTTTAAAAATTCATTTGGATCCTTTATAGTTGGTATAAAACATTCATTTCTAACCTCAAGTAAAACTATGTTTAACAAGGTTAAACAAGGTAAATTCACAAGACCACTTAGTTCTACAACCTTTCTAGGTTCAAACAATATGGTTCTGGAAATAAAACATAAGAAAAGATTACAAGGAAAAGATTCTACCTTAAAGTGTATTGAATATTACTAATCAGAGTATACAAAAACAAATAATTATAAGATAGTTATACTTTCCTTATTATTCAAAATGCTGCGGAAAATAAACTTGAAACAAAACAAGTATCATGTATGAAATCTTTTTACCCAAATAGTAGGGAATCAAACAACCTTGGATAAAGGTCCCTTGAATTATACATTCACGAAAATCTGTCTTACCCACACCAGGGTATGCCCTCGATAAGAATATCATAATCTATCTTCCTATCCTTGTAACACCTTGAACATCCAGGTATTCAGCACCTAAGCCGTTCTCAACAAGGAAGTCCTCTAACTTTATGGTAGTTGGCACCTCTATCTTCCTATCCCCGGAAGCCCTCGATTGTACACAACAAAAATCAGTGTCTCAAAAAGCAATCAGAACAAGGTGTTTAGTACACACTACACAAGAGAGTATCTTTTTCAAGAAATCACTTCAACGGCATGTGGTCTCTAGTGTTATGGAACTTTCATCAGTGTTGTGAAAAGTTGTGATCTTTTTCAAATGAGCTCTTATTTATAGGCACTCCTCCGATGGTCGACTCCCTCCTCTAACAGTCCTATTTTTCCTTAAATCTTGCATGGAACTATACACATGTCACTCATACAACAGTTAGTTTATAATATAATGTATAACATTGTATCATAACTATAACAATTGCAAGAAAAATTTGGTTTCTTAACCAAATACATTTTTTGAAGTCTAAATATAAAATAATAGATTGGAGTCTATGAAAATGAATAGTCATAGTCTATATTACAGGATATTCAGATTATTATTATTAAGAAATTCGGAGCATAAATTCTAAAGAATTCAGAGTCTGAATTTTGAGGAATTCAGAGTCTTAATTCTGATGAATTCAAAGCCTAGAATTCAGAGTCTGAATTTTGGGGAATTTGGAGTCTCAATTTTGAGGAATTCAGAGTTTGAATTTACGAGAATTTGGAGTCTGAATTTCATTGAATTTTAATTATGAATTTCAAATAATTCAGAGTTTGAATTTGGATCCTGATAACAGAATACTCTATATCTAAGTATTTATTGGATTCCGAGGTTTTAGATATCAAAAAAAAATTTACGCTTTGAAATAAAATGAGTTAGATTTAGAGAAAACCAAAACATTAACATTGTAAAATATTCTATGGAAAGATTTCCTTGGGGAAGGAAAATTTTCCTTATTAAGATAAATCATAAAGATGTTATGAAAACTAAAAACATGGGTAAAGAGGAAATTTCCATGGGGAAGGAAAAATGTCTTTATTAAGAAAAATCATAAGAGAAATGAAATCTTCCTTAAGATAGGGTGTTTAGGATTTTTAAAACATGAAGGAATGGAAAAGACATAATGAAACCTTATTGACTCAATAATCTCCTCCTTTTTGGAAAGCACAAACATCATTACGAAAAAGAATATAAGGACTTAAAAATTAATTGAATTGTTAATCAAAACATATCTCCCTTTACTAATATATCATAATGAATATGACTAACTCCCCCATAGGCTTTGAAATCCCTATGGGTCATATTTTTGATTTTCTAAATAATATTTTTTCATTATCATACATACAGATCTCTTCATGATAAAACCCCCCTTATATGTACTTCCCCTTAATTAGGGAAATCCCTTCTTTACTTATAAATATTTTTATCATTCCTTTCCGCCCATCTGTGATTTTTAAAAAGGAATAATGGGAATGGATAAAAAATATGTCACCTGAAATATTATTACAAAACAACCAAATATACAGAGTGACCAAAAACGTCATTATGATTGGAAATCTTTTTTACAAGAATGAATTACAACAAAAGATCAAAATTGAGAATGATTATCCTTATTTCTCCTTCGGAAAGAGATTCTTGACAATGGTTTATGCTTTTTGATCTCCTTGTGATCCTCTTCTGCTCTCTTGAGCAACTTGTCATGATCTTCACTCTTCTTTTTTAAGGCTTTGATTTTCTCTCTCTGAACCTTAAGACAATCTTCTTGAGCCTTCAGGATTTCTTATTGCTTAACCATATTCTCTTCAAATTTGATTCTGAGATCCCTTTCCATCTTCTAATTCATGGCCACTGAATTGATCTTTCCATTTAGATCCTTAACTTCTTACCTCCGATATGTCTGTTTAGGGGTTACCTTTTCTTCAAAACTATTAGTAAGATCCTTGATCTTCACATCTCTAGTGTCAATGGCATCAATGACACTATCATGAAATTCAACAAAGATTATCATTTATTTTATTGTCTTCCTTGACCAGCTTGTAATACTCTTACAAGATATTTTATGAGCCTCATAACCAATGAGAAAAGATTTGAAATATGCCTCGAGACTAACACATTTATCCATCAAAATGAAAACTGATTCTGATTTTTGATTTAACATATGATGAAACATCTGAAATCTTGATTCTATGCTTGGGAATAGAGGAATAATTCCAACAAAGAAAATTTAGAATAAGAAAAAAAAAGTTAGAGTACAAAAAAAATTAGAATACGAAAAAAAATTAGAAAATGAAAAATTTTAAGAATACAGAAAAATTTAGACTATTAAAAATTTTAGACTACAAAAAATTTTATACTACGAAAAATTTTGAGACTATGAAAAATTTTGTGACTAAGAAAAAATTAGATAACTAGAAAATGTACCCCCCCTATGAAAAAGAGTTTTTTACTATAAGGGGATGGGTTTCTACAAGAAATTAATATGGAATATTACCTTATGGTTATCATTCCTAGTTTCTATTTAATATATTCTAATCTATCGGAGGGTAATGATTTAGTGAAAATATCAATAATTTCATCTTGAATTCTGATAAATTAAATAATGATATATCTTTTTTTATGATCCCTATAAAAGTGATGACTAATATCTATGTGTTTTTCATGGGGGTGATGTGCATGGTTATTTCTTAGGGAATGGAACTTGTAGTATCACACAAAATTTGTGTTTTGGTAAAACTCATACCATAGTCTGTGAGTGTGTGTTTCATCCAAAACACTTGAGCACAACAACCTCCAAATGCTACAAATTAATCTTTAGTAGTGAAAAGTGCTACTGAGTGATACTTTTTGCATGACCAATAAACTAATTAATCTCTTAATAAATGAAAAGTTCCGAACATACTTTTTCTATCCATTCTATATCCACCAAAGTCATCATCTGAATAACATTTTAAAACAAAATTATTTTCAGAGTTATAAAAATGTTCTAAATCCGTGGTTCCCTTTAAGTAGCGATAAATTCATTTCACTAACTTTAAATGATATTCCATAGGATTATATTGATATATTGAACAAAACCATAATTAAAATTTTAAGTCTAGATGACTAGCTATCATGTATAGTAATTTTCCTATCATACCTCTAAATGATGTCTGATCCAATGGTTTCCTAGCTTCATTAAGATCAAGAGAATTTGAGCTACCAATAGAAGTACTTATACTTTTAGTGTTGTCATATCCATAATTTTTAAGAAGATCTTTAATATAATTATGTTGAGATATATAAGTCCCTTCATGTTTTTGAGAAATTTGAAAACCTAGAAAAATTATTAATTCACCCATCATTCTCACTTCGATCTCAGATTTCATTAGATATGCAAAGGAATCAGTTAAAGATTACTGAGTTGAACAAAATATAATTTCATCATCATAAATTTGAACAACAAAAATAATTTTCTTATCATTATTTATAAAAATGGATGGATCAGCATTTCCATTAATGTAATCATTTTGCAACAAAAATCCTGTAAGTTTAACATACCAGGCTCTTGGGACTTGTTTAAGTCCATACAGGGATTTGGTAAGTTTGAAAACATGTTCAGTATGTTTTGTATCTTGAAAACATGGAGGTTGTTCAACAGAAACATCTTATTGAACATAACTATTAAGGAAAGCACATCATACATCCATTTGAAAAAGATTAAAATTGAAGAATGCTGCAAAGGCAAGTAAAATGAGAATAGATTCATGTCTAGATACTGAAGCATAAGTTTCTTTATAGTATATTCCTTCTTGTTGATTATACCCTTTAGTAACTAGTCTAGACATATTTCATACAATGATTCCATTTTCATCATATTTATTTCTGACAACCCATTTTACTCCAATTATAGATGTTTCCTTAGGACTTTCAAAGAAGGTACAAAATTTATTCCTTTCGAATTCATTTAACTCATCTTTCTTGTCATTGATCCAATCATCATCACCTAGAACTTGATTAGTGTTTTTGGTTCCAATTTGGAATGGAATGCTAGATTTTATACTTCATTTCCTAAGGAACATATAATCCTTATAGGTTGATTTACATCACCTATGACACTATCATTGGGATGATTATTAAGAAACAACTGATTTGGGTTTTGTAAAACTAGTTCATCACCATATGGTAGGAAATAATCTGGGGAAAATGTTTCAGAACCATTTTGTTGAACATTTTCCTTATCCGAAGGATCTTCTAATAGGTGTTGATAATTATTTTTTTAAAACACATCCGAATATGTCAGTTATGGTTGTTTCAAAACGAAGGGATCGGTTTAATAAAATTTGACATGCACTGTTTATTGAATAGTACAAGTATATTTATTGAAAACTCTATAAGCCATTAAAGCTGTAGAGTAGCCTATGAAAATTCCTTCATCAAATTTGGGTGAGAATTTATGTAAATTAACTTTAGTATTCAGAATGAATACATTGAATCCAAATACCTTAATGTAGGAATGTCTAGGTTTTCTACCATTCCATAAGCCATAAAGGGTTTTATTAAGAATATTTCTAATTAAAACTTGATTTATAGTATAACATGCAATACATACAGATTAAACCCAAAACTTTTTTTCTATAGAATATTCACTCAACATGGTTCTGGTTATCTCTTGAAGAATTATATTTCTTCTTTCACCAACACCATTGTGTTGAAGAGCTTTTGGTGCTGAAAAGTTATGGGTAACGCCTTTCTACTACAGAAATTTCCAAAATTAAAAATTTTAAATTCTCGTCCATTATCACAATGAATAGTTATTAATGGAGGGTCTTTATCATTTTTAACATGGTCTCTAAAACTTTTTAGATAATAAAAAGCTTCATATTTATTTACTAGAAAATAAACCCGGTTAAATCTAGTGTAATCATCAACTAAGACAAATACAAAATATTTTCCTTCGATGTTTCCAGTTTCTATTGGTCAAGAAAAATCCATATACACTAACTGTAATGAATCATATGTTGAAGCTTCACATATTGATTTAAATCATGATTTATGTTTCTTTCCATATTTATAAGGATTACAAAATTTTGAAGATTCAATTCTAAGCTTCAGTAGATCCTTAACAAGTCTTTTAATAGAATGTTTTCATAGGATTATAAGGTTAAAATATCCTAACCTTCTCTTCCATAACCAATATTGATCATCCATTGCACTAAGGCAAGATAGATCTTGGCTCCTAAGGTCTTCTTAGTTCAGTGTGTATATATTCTCTTTCATATGGGCAGAAAGAATAAACCCTTCCTTATAATTGTGCACTAATCACGTGTCATTCCTAAACCTCCCAAGGTATCCTTCATCAAATAATTTACATATGCTTATGAGGTTATTTTTAATACCTTTAATATTTTTTTTTGAAATAAATGCTTTTTTAAGAATAACAATGTTACCTATACCAATAATTTCTCCCTAAGAATTATCTCTGAAAGTTACTTTTCCTCCTTTCATATTTATAATATTTTCAAATAAGTTTTCGTTACCAGTCATATGTCGGGAACATCCACTATCCATATACCATGTATTGTTGTTGGAAATATCATTTTTTCCTGAAAAAAATGGATTTAGACTTTTAGAAGCCTAAATTTCTTGGATCTTGAAACATTAGAAAGCAAAATTTTAGGAATCCACATTTTGTTAGAAAAAATAAGTTTTATGAAAAACTAAAGACTGAGTTTTATTTAAGGAATAAAATTTCACCCAATGTCCACCACACTGAAATTTAATGCATAATAGAGCACATTGAGGAATAAAATAGTTATTACTAAAAACTAGTTTAGAATGGGTAAAACCAAAACCAGAACTATTCTTTAGAGGTCGAATTTGGGAATAAATCTTATTAAAATTTTCCTTACCTAAGGTAATGTGTGAAAACCAACTCCTTAAGGAAAATATTTCTGACATTAGTTTAATAACCATGTTTTTATCCTAAAAAACATTAGGTTTAGAACTAGATCTAGTCTCTAAAGTATTTTTCTTATAAATTACATTTTCAAGATCCTTAGAAAGTTTCTCCTTCTAAGAATTAAATTCCCCATAGTTTTTTTAATACATTAAAAATTCAAAGTTTTCTTATCAAGATCTTTAGAATGATCTGATAGTTCCTTAGTAAGAATAGGAGTTCTAGAATTTTCTTCATCAATCTTCTTCTCGATTTTAGAATTTTCATTCTCAAGAAGTTTAGCAAACCTAGAAAATTATTCATAAGTAGGTAAAGTATTATCTTCATCAGATGAATATTCGTCATCTGAATATTCATAATATTTTTTATCACAATTAATTAAATTAAAATAAACATTTGTGATATATTCAGAATTTTGTACCTTAGACATTAGACAATGATTTAAAATATGTAATTTGGCTAGTAGACCAAGATTCTCATAACAGAAGATTCATACACTGATGATTCATCAGAAGAGTCTCCACCACTGACCCTCCAAGTATTATTTTTTTAAAACATTCTTAGCATTAGCCTTATAATACTTCTTTCTATTCCTTTCAAAAAACTTTTCCTTTAAATCCTATTTCTTAATCATATGACAATCTTTCCTAATATTCCCTGCTCTTTTGCATTCATAGCAAGTAACTTACAATTATTTCTTATCTTTCCACTCTTTCTTCCTATATCTATATTGAAAATCTTTCTTCCTAACAATCTTGTTCATCCTATGAGCAAGACTAGCTTATTCATTTTCAGAATATTCATTTTCACAAGATTTAGATAAAATAGTGACATTCCTAGACTTGGATCTTGTAACCCTTCCAGGAGTCTTGGATTTTGTAGTAGTAAAAACTACACTTGCATTTCCAATTTTCTTTTTATTCATATCAGCATCTCTTTTCATTCAAGTCTCATGTTGAAGAAGAGTTCCAAAAATTTCATTAATAGTAATTTGAGATACTTTCATGTTCCCATCAATAGCAGTTCCCTTATATTACCACTCATTAGGAATGATTTCAATAATGTTGTCCACAAGAGCATCATCATCATGACATTTTCACCTATATATTGTAAACAATTAACATTATTCATAAAAAGTTATTGTACCCTGCATACTGGTTCTACATAAGGAAATAGAAATCCATAACATTTTTTTCTCATTATAGCTCTTCTAGTTTCTATAACTTTTGATGTTCTAAAATTTCTAACCTCCAATTTCTTCCAAATGCAATTTGCAGCATCACAATAAGAAATATGACTATATATATTCCTGGTCATAGAACACAAAAAAGTATTGTGTACCTTGTAGTTTAATTAATATTCTGTCTTTTCTTTGATAGTAAAAGTTATGAATTTTTTATCAGGAATCTCGTAATCTCCAGTTAGCATAAAAAAGATTTCTACTCCAGTATTGATAACAAAAGTCTTCAGACGATCTCTCTAATATTCATAATCATTTCCATTGAAAATAAGTGGTCTGGTAAGATTTAGATTGTCACTGGATCCAACATTTATTCATGTCATCTAATAGAAAAATATATTTCCACAAAAACTTTTTAATAGAAAAATTTCATATTTATGAAAAAAAATTTGTAACCAAGGAAAAATTAGAACGAGGAAAAGATGAGGAAGAAAAACATATATGTGAATATAAGTATTTCATAGACCTTCTCCGGTACCAATTTCAGGATCAAAATATGATGTAGATTATCAATATACAAGAGGGGTGAATTATATACTTTAAAAATTCCTTTAGAACCTTTAATGTTGGTATAACACATTAGTTTTTAACCTCAAGGAAAACTATGTTTGACATGGTTAATCAAGGTAAATTCCCAAGACCTCTTAGTTCTACAAACATGCAAAGTTCGGAAAATATGGTTCCAGAAATGAAACTGACAAAATGTTTACAAGGAAAAGTTTCTTCCCTAAAGCGTATTGAATCATACTAATCAGATTATACAAGAACAAGGAAGTATAAGACAGTTATACTTTACTTAGTGACCAAAATTCAGTGGAAAATTAACTTGAACTACAAAATTAACAAGTATGAAATCTTTTGACCCAAAGAGTAGGGTATCCAACAACCTTGGTTAAAGGTCCCTTGATTTATACTTTCAAGAATGTCTATCTTACCCACACCAAGGTAATCCTCAATAGGAATATCAGAATCTGTCTTGTTATCCCCACAATCCCTCAATCTTTAAGGTAGTCGGCACATCTGTCTTCTCAACAAGGTTATCCTTGAACATTAAGGTAGTCAGATACTCTGTCCTATTAACCTCGGAAGCCATTGATTGTACACAGTAACAATTAGAGTCACACAAAGAAATCTGAACAAGGTGTTCAGTGCGCACTAAGCATGAGAGTTTCTCTCTCTATAAATCACTTCAACAACATGTGGTCTCTAGAGTTTTGGAACATTCATCAATGTTGTGAAAAGTTGTGATCTCATTCAAATAATTTCCTATTTATACGTACTCCAGAAATATTCGGCTCCCTCCTCCAATGGTCATATTTTTCCTTATAACTCGGATGTTCCTATACACATGTCACTCAGACAATGGTCAGTTTATAACAGAATGTACGACATCGTCTCAAAACAATAACAATTGTAATAAAAATTTAGTTGCTTAACCAGATCCATTTTTCGGAGTCTTAGGGAAAAGTAAAAGTTTAGAGTCTAAGAAAATGAACAATTGGAGTCTATATTACATGATATTTGTATTATATTTATCATGGAATTGAGAGCCTAAATTCTAAATAATTAGAAGTTTGAAATCTGAGGAATTCAGAGTCTGAATTTTGATGAATTCGGAGTCAGAATTTTGTGGAATTCAGAGTCTGAATTTCAGAGAATTCAGAGTCTGAAATTCAGAGAATTTAGAGTCTGATTTTCAGGGAATTTGGAGTCTGAATTTCAGGGAATTCGATGTCTGAATTTCAGAGAATTTGGAGGCGGAATTTCAGAAAATTCGGATTCTGAATTTCAGAGAATTCAGAGTTTGAATTAGGATCCTGAAAACATAATACCCTATATCTATGTATTCATAGGATTCCAAGGTTTTTGATATGAAAACAAATGTTACACTTATAAATAAAATGTGTTAGAATTAGAAAAAACTACAAAATGAAAAATGAAAAATATGGTAATGAAAAATTTACTTGGGGATGGAATATTTTCTTTATTAAGATAAATAATAGTGATGATTTGAACACTAAAAATGTGGGTAGGGAGAAAATTTCTTTGTGGAAGGGAAATTTTCTTTATTAAGAAAATCATAAGGGAAATGAAATTTTTCTTAAGATAGTGTGTTTGTGATTTTCAAAACATGAATGAATGGAAGAGTCATAAGAAAAAATTAATGACTCAAAAAACATCATGTGAAAATTGTGATGGTTTGATCATGAAAATAAACCATATTTTAATTTTTAAGACTTTTGATATAACAACCCATACATTACATATAATAATATTACATCAAAATTATAGAATATTAATTACAAAATATAAAAAACCACAAAATAAATGTATAGGTATAATGTATTTAGAAACTCGTAATCAAAAACAACTCGTTCATAAGAAAACTTCATTATCTCCCACTAATTTTTTCATTACTAGAAACTTTTTTGACATCTCATACTGATAACCCTTCTTCAAGACCTGGGAAAAAGAAGCATATATAAGGGTGAGATCATATACTTTATAAGGGTAAACAAGGGATATATCAATCATATCATAATCATAATACATAAGAACATAACATTTGAAAATTTTATCTTGTATATGGAAGATCATGAAATCATGTCATGGGACTAATCAAAATAGTTCATAAAGAATCAATTAACATATTCCCAAAAGTCATAACATAAGACATGTAACTTTTTTGGCATACACATAACTATGAAAAATAATTTTCATTTTAGCCAAGGATCATATCCAAGTCCCCCATAGAAGATAAAGTCCATTACTGATGTTATTTCAATCCTCATTGAGGCCATGTATTACGAAACTGGATATAATTTCCATTCTAGTTAAGTATATCTAATGACATATTAATCATTACCCAATGAATTGTAGTGATACATTGGTTCCACTCATCTCATAATGAAATCATTCTTATGCATGCCACAAAAACATAAATCCATCATCATAGCATAACCCGATGAATAAAATGGGTTTCATAAACATCATCCCATCATAATCTATATAAAAAAATGGATTTCACAAATAAAATTACATCATAAAAACCATTAAATCATAGTAATAATAGAGATAGAAACATAACACTATTAGATAATGCCATTTTATATGGAAAATAATTTTGATAAAACACTTGATATTAATTCTTGGGGAAAATATCCTTTATTCGTCAAATAGATTTTCTTTTCTCAAAATGTCATGCAATTTTAAAAGTAAAGAATTTATTTTAAGATAAAATAGATATTGTGTGTAGTAATATTCATTTAAATAAGTTTTTTTTGAATATTTACAAAAATACATTCATGTTGTATATGTTAATAAAACATTCTCCTCATACTTTCGTTGAAAAAGTAAAAAAATACCTCGTATTGAATTACAACTAATGATTCCAGTTATACCATTTTAAAAAAATTAAACAATGGTTAAAATTGAATTTAAAAAATTCTATATGAATATAAATAGTATTATTTATTTAGGGAACATGTATATGGATGATAAATATACCCCAGTAAATACTTACGAATAAACAATCTTGGATAATAATGATATTTCAAAATTATCCCTTACCTTAGATCTGATATACCTCACATGTATCCAAACCTCATGTATAATAATTTAAACAATTTCATTTAATTTTTTAATAATCATAGTAATTTTTATAATATATTATATGATCATATTATCATCCATTTGTCAATAGAATTTCAATATTACTTGTTATTCTGGTATTAACTACTTTATTTTTTTAGGCATTTTTATCAAATAATTGTTGGTTCTCCTTCATAGGTCATAGTTATATCATTTAAAAATTATATTAATATTATATATTTCAGATTTATTCATTATAACTGTTTATATAATCATTCATTAATGAAGATTATGTATAATGAATAACATCGTACCATAGAGACGGTGAGTGACGATATCATTCCCATAATTGTGGAATGTTATTGAAGTGAATAGTGTATAATATTTAATAATACATATAATATTATAATAATGATATATAGTTATTATTTCCATCATTATACAAATAAATGTAAGGTGGTGGTGAAAAATAGATTACATCATGGTGTAGAGACGGTAAGTCGTATGTACGCACGCATGGTGATTTCATTTTTCGTAGGATGGATAGAAGGTGGAATTTGTTTTTTTAATAGTTATAATAAAATATAATTATATAAGTTATAATTTATTTTTTACATTGTAATAAAATAAATCATGAATATTTAGTAGAAGAACAAATATGTTTTAAAGAATCAGTAGAAGATATTACTTCTTCTTCGATGTGCTACATCTAAATCTCATCTTACAGCACTATATATGGTCATTGAAGAAGATAATAACCTATATAATGTAACTGGAGAATTTTATATGCTAATAGGTCATGGTATTTCCGATCCTAAAGGATCAAATTTAAGTGAATAGGTGAGGGAGGAGATGCCCTTTTATAATTGAGGTGAGGGTCACTTTTGTGATCTCCAAAAATATTAATATTTAATAAAATCAAAACCCATTCAAAAGCTCAAAAAATAAACCAAATTAGAAAATGAGATTAGATAAGGTTTAAATATATTCAACAAATAAAATTTTGACATGTATATTTATCAATTTAAAACTTATCCTTTTAATTAACAATTAGTTATTCTATTTAATTTTTAACCAAGGTAACTAATAATTCAATATTAAAAGGGTGAAATATTTACTTATTTTTTATAAAATGGAAAATAAATAAATAAATTAGAAAATTATATACCATATAATAATTATTATGTATTTTTAAAAATGTTTTCCGTTTTTTAATAATTCAATAAAACATTAACATGATAAACAATCAACAGTTTCAATTTGAACACGATTAAATTCATTTATTTTTAAAAAATATTAAGATAACTAGTTAACTTCGAACCATCTATTTTATTATATTCAAAATAGTTCAAAATAATATATAAAATTCATTGAAAATATTAATTATGCCAAATTAAATTTCTTTTAATATTATTATTAACATTCAATTGATATCTTCATTAAAAACATGATTACTACATCACTTTTGTGTAATGATTTAGTATACTTATTTGTTGAATAAAAATTAAAACTAACATACTATGATAATTATAATTCTACTATATTTCATAATAATACATTTAGTATAATTTTTCTTCTATAAAATTCAATATTTAAAATGTTATTTTTATTAAATTAATAATGTGACAATTTTAACATAACTTTAAATAAAATAATATATGTGCCACAATCTCTTATATAAGGATCCAAATGGTCCCTAACATGAAAGTTGGATTACTATAGTTTATATATACTCGACCAATAAGATTTGTCCATGTTTTTGGTTCCATTGATAGTTATTAATATTTTAATAAAATTTGTTTTATTGATTTATTAAGAATTATTTTAATATTTTCATCATAAAAGTATACGTTTTAAGGAAATTATTATTATTATAATAATTAAAAAGTAATTACAATGATAAATAAATACTATTTATCATTTAAATTAGTATTTATAATCAAATTTATCTTCTATATAACTTTATACGAAAAAATGATTTATTAATTAAAATATTAGTGATAAATATTTCGCTTTTCTTTATATAAATTAAATTTAATATCCTAATCTCATCTAAGTGTAATCTAATAGATACCATTTAGACACAAGGATGATTTAGGTCGAAACTCTAATCCAATGATATTTAGACAAGTTTTAGGGTAATTTTATAATAGTATTCTAACGCTTTATTACCTGGTTTACCCTTTTACCGTAATAATAAAAATTACCAAAGTTACTATTTATAATGCCCAAAAATAAAATAAATCTATTTACATAATTTAGACCTACTTTTTCCAAATATGGAATCAATTTTAAAAAATCCAGAAAAAAGAATTTATATTAATTAATTTAAAATTATTCCTTTTGTCAGAATGAGATTACGAGTTTTTAAAAGTAAAAACATTGGAAAAGAAAGAAATTTTTTTATAGGTGAATTCATCCTAAATTATTTATAAGGAATAAATAATATTGAATGAAAATAATATATTATACCTATACTTTGAAACCATTCAATATTATAATTGAACTATATAAATTATTTTGAGGAAAAAAGTTATTTTGAATTAAAATTTCGTGTACTTTTACTATTCATCAAAATGTGAATGTTATTAGAAAAATATTTCATAATTTAATCCAAAGTAAATTTCTATATACATCATCAATACAAAATGTGTATGTTTTCATATAAAAACATTCAATGTGTCAAAAACATAATTTAAAAGGAATTCTCCATTAAAAAAAGGAGAATTACCCTTTTGAAAAATATATGTTTTTATACTTGAAATAGTTCTTATTCATATCCTATGAAAAAATATCCATTATATGAATATAAATAATATTTTATTAAGTATATAACATATATATTTCATTAATTTAATTTAATAATAGTAATTCACCTAACAAATATACAAATAATTAATTTATTTTTTGATACATTTTCATAAGATATTTATATTTATTCCTGTAAACCTAACAACTAGGTCATAATGGGATTTTTATACTAAGGGTGTCTTGTGGTTAATTTAAAATCGGGATTTTGTACAATGCAATCTATTGAAGGGTTAAAATTATTTAAAGAAAATATTTCATAAAAACATCTGGGTGTTACATTTTACCCCTCTTGAACTAAATTTATCCCTAAAATTTCATCACTTGGAAACAAACAGTTGAGGATACCTCTCCATCATTATATCCTCACGTTCCCACATAACTTCCTCAAATTAGTGGGTTTTCTACAAAACATTAACCAATATAGTGGTCTTGTTTCATCTAACATTTTCATTATGATCCAAAATCTATATCATTTGTTCTTCATGAAAAAGATCTTGCTCTAGTTGTATGAATTAATATTTTAGTACATGTGAAGGATATGATTTGTACTTTCTTAAGAGAGATACATAGAACACATCAAGAAAATGAGATAGATTCAGTAGATGATTCAATTTGTATGAAACCATCCCAACATGATCCAAAATTTAAAAAGGACTGATATACCAATGGATCAACTTTCCCTTCTTCCCAAATATCATTAATCTCTTCCAAAATATTATTCATAGAATCACCTTATCACCCACTTCAATCTCTTGGTATTTTTGTTGGTTGTCAGTATAAACTTTTTTTCAACTCTGATCTTCTGATATGTGTTGTTGAATAGATCTTTTCTTTTCTTCCATTTAATCCATAATATAGGATGTTAATAGTTTTCTCTCCCCAAATTCATCTCATAAAGTTTGATTAATACACTTGTTTACATGGAGGTATTTATAAGGAGCCATATTCATACTAGTGTGGAAGCTATTCTTGTATGAAAATTTCACCAAAATCACGTGTTGATTCCAACCACATTTGAAATCTATAGAGAAGGATCTCAAAATGACTTCTAGAGTTTGAATTTTCCTATCTGAAATACGGTCTCTATGAGGATAAAAAGAAGTGCTAAAACATAACTCTGTATCCAAAGCGTGCTGAAGACTTCTCTTGAACTTTGAGGTAAACCTTAGATCCCGATCAGATATAATGGAATGTGGTACTCCATGAAATTTTACAAATTCGTTTACATATATCATGAGAACATGATCAAGATAGGAATCATCTCTAATATAAATGAAGTTTTCTAAATTCATAAGGTGACCAACTATAACACAGATGGCATTATTGCCTTTCGATATTTTGGGAAGTCTAATGAAAAATTCCATAGTGATGTTTTCCCATTTACACTATGGTATGGGTAATGGTTGTAACATCCCCTTAGACTCTTATATCTTATCCTAAACTTAATAATAAACCATGTATCGAGAGACATATTCAGAAACATCCATATTTATTCCATCCCACTAGAAATAACCCTTTAGGTCCCTGTACATCATTGTTCATCCAGGGTGAATAGAGAATGAAGAACCATTAGCCTCATCCAATATATCCATCTTTAATTCTGGTATAGGAGGAATACAAACCTGATTTATGAACCTTATTATTCCATCATAATCTAGGTTGAATTTTGGATCATTTGTCTACTTATTTTGTATCTCTACATATATCTTTTGCACCTCCTTAATATTCACTTGTATAAATGGTTTAACATTCATTTGATAAAGACATGATTTCTCCCTTTCCTGTAAAATTTTATGATCTATCCTTTTTAAATACATAAATAATGGATCTTTTGTGATCCTCATAATGTATGGGCTAGCGTGGTCCTTTCTAATAAAGAATTTTCCACCTTGATCGCTTTCCCATGCTGGTATTGTATTGACCAGTCATAACATTTAATCAACTCCAACAATCCTTTTTTCATATATTTAGATCCTTTTGTGTGAAAATATACTTTAATCTTTAATAATAGTATAAATATCCCACCTTTCAACCTAAATATAATTCCTCAAAATAATCAATGCAATGATTTCCGTAACAAACTCCAAATCATGATTTGGGTAATTTTTCTCATGGATTTTCAACGATCATGAGGCACAATCTCTCACCATATCATTTTTATTGAGAACACATCCCAACCCCATCTTGTATTTTTACTATAAATCCCAACCCATTCCCCAATATAGGGAAGTGTGAGCACAAGTGCACTAGCTATCCTTCATTTTACATTGTTCAAATTATCTTCACATTCTTTCATTCACATGAACATAACTCTTTTATGATCCAACATGGTGAGTGGATAAGATAATATTGAGATATATTTCACAAAACACCAATAATATCCTAATAAACCATGAAAAATTTGGATCTCTTTAATTTTTTTTGGTCTCAGGCAACATTCAATAACATCAATTTTGATGGATCCATAGATATGACATCTCTTGAGATTAGGTGCCCAAAAAATGAAACTTTTTGAAGTGAAAATTAAAAAGTGGTAAATTTTTCATAAAGATTCTCCTTTATCAGGGTATTTAGTACAATTATCAAGTGATCTTCATGATCTTCCTTACAATATGAATAGACTAGAGTATCGTCTATAAAGACTACCACAAAATAATAAATATAGTCTCTAAATACTCTATTATTTTAGATTCTTGAAGACAATGGAGGAATCAGTAAGACAAAAAGTCATCATTATAAATTCCAAGTTTCCATACCTTGTACAGAATTCCATTTTTTGTATATCCTCCTTATTGGACCTTAATTGATGATATACTGAGTAAATATCAATCTTCAAAAAGTATCGAGCTCCACATAGTTGGTTGAATAAGTCATCAATGCGGGGAAGAGGATATTTGTTCTTCATAGTGACTTGGATAAGTTCTTGATAATCAATGTAGATTCTCATTGTTTCGTCAATATTTTTAACAAACAGAAGAAGTGATCCACTAGGAGATGCACTATGGCATATGAAGAACTTTTCAAGATTCTATTGTAGTTTCTTATTTAATTACTCCAACTCAATTGGGGAGATTTTATAAGGTGTCTTTGAAATAGAAATATCACCCAGTGTGAGTTATATTGAAAACTCAACTTCATGATTTGGTGGATGATAAAGAAAATCATTCAGAAAGATGTCATCAAACTCCAATACAATGTCTGCATTCTAAAACATGAGTTTCTCCCTAACCATTTGAGATAAATAACCTTAATTTATAGGAATCAAGAACCATAAGATGGTTTAAATTTATACTGGAAGTTTATATTCACCCTTCCACCAATATATTATAATTGATCGATCCAGAAATATGAAATGTGACTTTCCTTCATTAGAAATTGATATGATATCCATATAGAGAATGAAAATCTATTCCAATAATCACATAAAATTCCACTATAGGATGGATTATAAGATTTTTAGGATGCAGTTTCCCAAAAATATCTCTTGGAGAATGATAATAACCTTTTTATGCGACCGTTGTTCCATGATGATTTGTAAAACCTAACTTAACATCAAATTATTGAGGTAATACAATGATACCCTTATAAAATTATTCACAAATAAGAATGTGGGTCGATCCAGAATAAAATAAAATATTTTATACATTATAGTGGATGTAATGTATACCTTTCACCACTTCATTATCATACTCTACATCACTAAAAGTGATCGCCTGTGAATTGCCTTTTTTATTGGCCTTAAGAGTTTTTTTAAGTCGATCATCATCAATAACCCTCATTTTAAATCATCGATTGGAATAATGCCTTATTTCTTTGAACTTGTAGAATTAATGTGTAGGAGGGGGATTATGTGTATCCTTTTATCTATTCGCATAATTCGACATCTGTTTCCTATAACAGTGGCCTTCATTTGCCCGATGACCTTTTTTATACATTTATATCATTTACTAGTCCCTTTAAAAAAATCTCCTCCGTGATAATTTCCACACATTGAGAAATAGTGAAAACTCATATTATTTTTTTGTGTGATCTTTATATTTTCTCTTGAATTATGTTTTTCTCTTCTTATCAAACCCATAGGACAAATGACTGACTAATATCTCCTTCTCATCCATGAGAGAACATAAAAAAAAATTATTATAGTTATTAATATCATATTTGGCTAATGACTATAGGATACTTTCTATTAATCCACTAAAAAATTGATAAATTTTACTCTCAGGTTGGATAATAATTCAAAAATCATACCTTACAAGTCTTGTAAAATTTTCATGAGAGGTACCAATGGATTCATAATCCATTTTCTTAAGATCAAGGAACTCCCTATCCATCTATGTTTGAAGAATACGAGGATTGTAACTTTCAAAAAATAAGTTATTTAACTCATTCCAATAAATTGATTTAATTTCATTTCTTTGTATAATATTCTTGATAAGGTTCTACCATTGATCAGCTTCACCTTCCAAACAAACGACTGCTAAGATGACTTTATCATGTTTTGATCATTGGATAACTAAAATTATTTTTTTGCGGTACTGATCAATTTTTCAGCCACTAATGGATTAGAATCCCTACTGAATGAATATGGATGCTGCCACATGAGGGAGTTAATAGAATGTTGTTCCATCATTTTCTCATTTGGATTTCCTACATGATTCATAGCTTGAGAAATTTGTGCGATCATGGATACATGATTTTTAATTCTAGTTCCCATAACATTTGGTTACTTAGGGGGAAAATCATTTCATTTCCCATCAGATTCAGAATTAATGTGGTTCCTTCAGATTCTATTCATTGAATAAAATCACGAATCATTGTGTGTGAAACACTAATCATAATGTGAAAACCATATAATCATGAATAAAAGATCAATTTTATAAACATTAGGTTTTATCCTAGGTTATTCATGATCATTTCTAAAACATATAGAAAGTAACTTATACTTTGACATATCCTTAGGGTTCTTCCAATGGGTTTCCCATCATAGTTTCTAATAGTTAAGTATACCTTTCCTCTAATACCAACTATAACAACCCATACATTACATACATTGATATTAGATCATAATTGAAAAATATTCATTACAAAATATAAAAATAGTACAAAATACCATATATGTATAGTGTTTTTTAAAATCTCGAAACATAAACAACTGGTTCATAAGACATATACATTGTCTCCCACTAATTTCATCATTATTATACCCCTTTTTGACATATCTTTCTTAATACCCTTCTTTATGACCTTGTGAAAATAAACACATTAAAGGGAGAGATCATATGTTCCATAATGGTAAAAAATGGATATATCAATCATATCCTAATCATAAGATATAAGAACATAAAATTTGAAAATATTATCTTGCATATGAAAGATCTTGATATCATGTCATGGGTTAAATCATAAAAGTTCATAAAGAATCAATGAAAATATTCCCAAAAGTTATAACATAAGAAATGAAAATTTTGTGTAAAATACAAATACATAGAAATGTATTTCTATATTGTACATGTCTTATTTACAAGACCATAATAGCAGAAAAAGTCCATTAATGAACTGAGTTAACTCCTCGTTTTATCCCTGTATTAATGAACCAAATTTACTTGATCTTCCATTCATGTCAATCACATGAGATATAAATATTTACCTAATGAATTAGAGGGTTATATAGTTCCCAAAAAACATATATAGAAATCATTTTTATGAGTTCCAAAAAAACATAAATAATTAATCATAGCATAACCCAAGGAATAAAATGGGTCTCATAAACATCATCCCATTATAATCCATTTAAAACAAATGGATATCATAAAAAACATTCCATCAAAAACACAATCAAATAATAGTAATAGTAGGGATATCAACAAAAACCAATTAAATTATTTCATCTTATATGGGAATTAATTTTTGTAAAACACTTGATATTAATTATTGAAGAAAATATCCATTCTTCTACAAATAGTTTTTCTTTACTCAAAATGTCTTGCAATTTATAGAATCATATTTATTTGATGATAAACATGAAATAATATAAAATAATATTTATGGAAATAAGGTGTTATAATGATTAAAGATAACTTTTTCATGACATTTATTTAAAAAAACATGCTCCTCATTATTTTGTCAGAAAATTCAAAAAGTTCCTGAAATCAAATAACGAGAAGATATTCCATTAATAAAATTTTATAAAAATTCATAAATAGGTAAAATTTAATTTAAAAAATAAAATAAGAATATAAATAGTATTACATATTTAGGGCACATGGATGTGTATGATAAATATACCCCAGTAAATACTTACGAATAAACAATCTCAAAGAATAATGAGATGGAAAATATTTCCATTACCCTATGTCTAATATCCTTGGTATTTATCAAAACCCTCTAGATAATAATTTAAATAATTTCATTGAATTATTAAGAATCATAGTAATTTTTATGAGATGATATATGATCATATTATCATCCTTTTTTAATAACATTTAATTAATACTTGTTATCCTAGTATTAATTGCTTCATATTCTTATACATGTTTTGTCAAATAAATACTAGTTCTCATTCATAGGTCATATTTACATCATTATAAAATTATTTTAACATTATATATATAATATTTATTCATTATATAAATTTATATAATTTTTATTAATTAATATCACGTAGAACGAATCACATCGCATCGTGGAGATGGTCGATTATGCATACACACGAGCGACGATATCATTACCGTAATTGTGGAATGGTTTTGAAGTGAGTGGTGTATAATATTTCAGAATCAATATCATGTTATAATATTAATATATAGTTATTATTTCTATCATTATTCCCATTCATGTATGGTGGTGGTGAAAAACAGATTACTCCATGATGTGGAGACGGTAAGTCGTACGTACACAAACATGGTGATTTCATTTTAAATAGGATGGATAGAAGGTGGAATGTTGTAGTTTCAGAATTATAATAACAAATAATTATATAATTTATACTTTAGTTATTACTTTATAATGAAACAACTCATGAAGAGGATGTATAGGAAGAACGCAGTTTGAACGAATCGATAGAAAAGATTACCACTTCTTCTACATTCTTCCTTTAAATCTCCACTTAGAGCACTAGAGTTGATCTGGTAAAAAGAAAAGAACTGATATATTGTAAATAATGAAGATTATAAGGTAAAAGTTCAGGGGATGACCAATATTTAAAGCTCAATTTGAATTCAAGTGGCGAGGGAGGAGGTGCCCTTCTATAACAGAGGTGAGGGTCACTTTTGGGATCTCCAAAGTTATTAATATATAATAAAATAAAACACCATAAAAAACCTAAAAAAGGACCCAAATTAGAATAAGAGATTATATAAGGTTGTAATATCAACATTGAATAAATGTTTAACATGTATTTATTTCAATTTAAACCTTATATTTTCAATTAATACTTAGTTATTCTATTTTACTTTTAAATATGGTAATAACAATTTGAATATTATATGGGTGATATATTTACTTATTTGATGTAAAATAGAACCAAAATAAATAAATTAGAACATTTTATACCATATAATAATTATATATTTTTAAAAATGTTATAATATTTTTATATAATTTAATTAAACAATAATTCGATAAACAATTTATAGTGTCAATTTTGACCCTATTCAATACATTCATTTTAGAAAAACAAAGATAACAAGATAAATTAAGAAAAATATTTTTTATATTCATAAGATGTCAAGGTAATATATAAAATTAATTGTATATATTAATTAACTCAAATAATATTTATTTTAATATTTTTAATAATTATTATTTGATATCTCTACAAATATAATAATTACTACATCACTTTTGTGTAATGATTTAGTATACGTATTTTTTGAATAAAAATTAAAACTAAAAAACTATGTTAAAAATTAATATAATATATTTAATAAGAATATAATTAGTCTAATTATATTTTATATAATCCAATATTTAATATGTTATACTTATTAAATTATAAATTTGAAAACGTTAACATCACTTTAAATAAAATAATCTAAGTGTCGCAATCTGTTCTATAAAGCTCCAAATGGTCAATAACTCGACAATTGGATGATTATAGTTGAGATATAATCAAAAAATAAGATTTGGTCAAGTGTTTGCTTCCATTGATGGTTATTAACATTTTAATAGAAATTTTTATATTGATTTCTTATCAATTAATTAATTTTTACATCATCAAATAATGAGTATTTAAGGTAATTATTTATTTTTAAAAAACTAAAAATAAATTACCATGATAAATAATAACATTTTATATTTAAAATGAGTATTTATAATCCAATTTATATTTTTTTATAACTTTCTATAAAAAATGACTTATTTTTTAAAATATTACTGAGACATATTTAACTTTTCTTTAAATAAAATAAATTAAATATCCTAATCTCATCCAAGTGGATTCTATTGGATACAATTTCTACCTGAGGATAATTTAGGTAGAAAAAAAATCATCCAATGATATTAATACAAGTGTTGTGGTAATTTTATAATAATATTATTACCATTAATTACTCTGTTTACCCTTTTACTGTATTAATAAAAATCACCGAAGTTACTATTCATAATGCCAAAAAAAAGTATATATATTTAAATAATTTTTTCCTGCTGATTCCAAATATGAAATCAATTTTTCAAAATTTTACACAGAATTTGTACTAATTATTTAAAAATTATTTAATTTTTTGGAAAGAGAGAACGAGTTTTTAAATGTTAAAACATTACAAAAGATTAAAATGTTTTTACATATGAATTCAATGTAAAACTAATACTAAAGAAATAAATTATATTGAGTGATTAAAATATCTTCTATTTATTATTTTAAACCATTAAATAATACAATTTAATCATATAAATTATTTTGAAGAAAAAGTTGTTTTGAATTAATTTTTTTTTATTTTTACTATTCATCAAAAATTAATAGTTTTCCGAAAAATATCAAAAATTAATCCAAAGTAAATTATCATATCCCAATTCAGAAGAACAAGTTTTATTCATATAAAAATTATTAATGTGTCAAGAATCATAATTTAAAAGGGGTTCAATATGAAAGGGTGGAAAATTACCCTTTTGTGAAATATAGGTTTTTATAAATCAAAGAGTTTACTCATATCCTATGTCAAAAATATCAATTGGATGAATATAAAAAATCTATTATTAACTATATAACATATATATTTCATTAATTTCATTTAATAACAGTAATTCACATAACAAATATAGAAACAATTTATTTATTTTTTATACATTTTCATAAGTTAGTTATATTTATTCCTGCTAACCTAACAACTAGGTCATGATAGTATTTTTATACTAAAGGCATATAGTGGTTCATTTAAACTAACGATTATATGAAATTAATGATAATAAATTACAAAAATTATAAAAAAAAATATTTCATAAAATAATTTGGGAGTTACATTTGTTTTATAGAAGAAATGGATACTAAGTATAAGTGTCCACTGATTATGTATGAGTGTATTTTGTAAGGTACAATACTAATTCTATGAAACACTAAACTGGAAAGATTATTGGGAATGTAATAATGTTTATTATAGTTTAAAATCACTCGAATAAATGTAGTTTAAGGTTGAGTCGCTACACAATTGATTATAATATCCCAAAGAAAGAGTCATCCTCAGTTGAATTAACATCTGACCCTTCAGTGTTTTTTTTTCAGTAACAGAAAAATTGACTTTTTTTGTTTACATGATCTATAAAATAAAATACTTGTACTACCTATGATTCCATTATAAATGTTTAATCCTTATAACCATCCTTAATAGAATACACTTTCACACATCTCAATTCATCTATTTTAACTAAAATCCTATTTTCAACCCACTTTCATTAAATAATTATCTTGTGAAATGTTGTATAATATAACTCCCATATTATTTTGGAGATTCCAAAGTATGAAATATTCACATAAATTAGATTTCATTCCATGGTTCCAGATAAATTAATTTCTTAATCCAAAAGTGTAAATTCATTATATTGCTTGAATCTATATTTACCATGTTAATTTTTATAGAACATAAAACCATTAATAAAATAACCATTATAATAAAACAAATGAACAGTTGGTCCTATGTATATACATCAAATTTTTTCTGAAATTAATTCAAAATTTTTAATTGACTCCTTAAAAACATGGCTTCTACACCATCCTATAAACTCTAGATTATGTAATTTCATATCCAACATTCAGTACATAATGGATTCAAATGCATAATAATTACGTTGTGGGTTCCAATATATAGTTAAACGTCTAAAATGTTATCAATAATGTAAATTTGGGTCTAATCTAGAGATTTAATAGTAATTATGAAAACAAGTATTCTAGAAATTCCCTCACCTACAGGCTACCCGATGTGATGAGAATTTGGTAGACCAAATCATTCCACATCTAATAGGTAGTTAGTATAGCATTCAATAGAGTCCTCAACAACAAATCACTCCACAATAAAACCTTCTATCTGACTTAAATTGTTTTACATAACCTTAAAAAATCATTATGTACCACTCAATGGGGTATATCCACCTATAATTTATAACACCACATAAATGAATCTCTATTGTAAATTGAACCATCATGTGAACCATTATATCAAATAATGTCAGAAGAAATAACCTTTATAATTCACATAATAAGAAAATAGTTTCATATTAAATAGTTTTAAATTTCCCCGGAAGTATACATTTTCTTCATATAAATTTGAAAAGGAAACAAATCTAGGTAAATGTATGATGGGAATTCATGGAAAAAATTCAAAATAAATCTATATGCATTAGATATTACTTCAAACCATGATAGTCATGTGATTTGATACCCTTAAACATTAATTCAGTCATTGAAATGATATTCCTGATATTTTATAAATAACCTTATAGAACCTTTACATTATTTAAAAAGTTTCAAAATTGATATATATCTTTCATGGAATGAGTGTATGTATCTTGTTGAAGAAAAAACTATTTTTCACTCTTCATTGGATCTATGTCTTCTAGTATCCCCATGTCAATCCTGTTCAACCAAGAATTAATTCAATATTTTGTTTTTTCTGGGTACATTTAGTGATGTGTCAATGACATTACCATATAATTTTTTTCACATGATTTACATCAAGAAAATACTCCACATGGAAATAATTCCAATATGGTAATTCAAAAAAAAAATCTCTTTTTCCAACAGTTTTTTTAGGTTTTTCAAAAAAGGTTTACAAAAAGCCAAGTTAATATATTTTACATTGTAAAACAATTTATCACATGTTAGTGCAGATGGTTTTGTACCCTATTTTAATCTTCCATCTAATGATGTAATCCATGATCAGTACTTATATCAATGGTCTAGAAATTTATGATAACCTAGAAACACAATATTTGATGAATGATTCAACCTAATTGAATATGTACTGTATTCAGAAATGGGAAAACCTTAAGTTCCTTTAATGCTATATCTTGAAGAATTTGCATAATATGGAAATTCATCTAACATCCAATACAACATGGCTCTCAACATGAAATATACATTTATATAATCATCATACAAAGTAACACCTAAATCCCATTATAATTTTTAATATTCAATAAAATGAAACAAATAAAAATCAATATCATTATACGATTGTTTTAGTTCTAATATAACTAGATATATAGTAATTTAATTTCATTTCATGCATAGCCAAGGTGGAAAGTTATAATTTACCGACATAAAAAAATGTAACATGAGTTCTTCTTTGAAAACCAAAACGAATCGTTCCATCTACATATAGTGCAATATAAAGGTTTCCCAACATGTTTACAAATTCAACATATACATGGTCAATTTTATTCCACAGTGGAGAGTCTTTAAGGTGATGAATATTCCCATATATATTCCTTTAATTTTCATACCACATCATTTCATTGTAATTATCTCACTTCTATATAGGCACATAAACTTTTTCATGATTGGAAAGTACCATTCAAATTTCATAAGACCTGATTTATCATTCTTATATCGAGAAGCACTGTAATTTGTGTACTTTTAATGTAATTTTTTGTCCTTGAGAAATATTCTACAGTCATATGGACATGAATCTATTCTTTTAAAGATCCTACCCATTGAATGTAGAATTCATTTAGATTTATATGTTCAAAAAATAATATCACTATCTTCTAGGATCATAAAATTCAAGAGACAAAGTAGTACATTAAAACATGAATCACTCCATCCATTTCCAACTTTTAAATTATATATCTTTTGTATAGATGAAAATGCTGTATATTTATTACAACCAACATATGTTGGAATATTTTCATAACTCTTTATGTTTCGAAACAATTTTGGAAAATTGTGATGTTTATCTACAACAATCATTTTCATTTCCTCAATATGATCTTCATCATTGTTCAAACCTATAATCATATCCTCTATATGATCTTCATAATTATTCAGAGATGTAATCATATCATATGATCCATAAAATGTAGTGTTATCCTAGTTACTAGATACATTCATTTTTCCCATGTTTAGTCCAATATTTATAACATTGAACTATTACATGATAGATCATGTATTCGTCTAACTCGTATGGAAAAATTACTTTTTAATAAAAACAGTTTAAACATGAAAAATAATATTAAAAGGGTCATATGAATGATATTTTGAAAAAATTTAGGTAATATTTCACCACATACTCATACTCTTTTTTCATATGATGTTAATCCATCCATTTTCGATTCATATCCATCCTACTTTATTTAATAGCATTAATATTTTATAAAATAAATAAATACCCATTAAGTCTAATCTTGGAACCCATAAAATATCTTTCTTAAAGAATCATTTAAGCCACATGATGTCATTTTTCTTTGATAATAAGAGTCAAATAATGTGTATTAAATTTTTTGTAGCGGTGAAAATAATTAAAGTAAAGGAATGTGTGATATCTATAGAGTTACCAAGATTCTATGTAAAATTTAATTTTTTGAAAAACAGAGAGATTATGGAAGGTTTTTGTAACTTTGTTTTGTAGGAATACAACATGATGGAGGATTTGATGTTTAATCATTTCCTTGGTAGGTATGTTGTGGGACAATGGTGTTTTAGTGACATGATGCTTAGGAGAAAAAGTTGATATTTTTTCAAATGATAAAATCATTGATTTGTCAAATTATGTCATCTTGAAAACCCTATGTTTGATGAAACCCATGAATATAAATCCACTGAACTAAAAGTGTCAGGTTGGGGTTATAAATCTATTGTAAAAATTGAAGAACAATATAATTTATGTTTAATGAATATTTCAAATTTAAACAATTCAAGTCATTAGGATGATTCCTTAATTAAAATAAATGGGATATTTATAAATATATATACGATCCATCCAAAAATTATAGACACATATTTTTTGGAGTGTTTGAAAAGGGAACAATATTCATATAACATTCCATTTAAGGTATTTAAATGTAGATATATTTTCTTTTCTCTACCAATTTTATAATATTTATTGAGAAGGAATGTGAAAATGAATAAAATTCAGCAATAATTTCATGTAATATGAATACTAAAAATATTATCAACTTAAATTTTCCTTCATAGATAATGGATGATAATTTATAAAAACTAAAAAACATAGATTTATTAACAAAGTTTTATTATTAGGAATCTGGTTGATTATGACATTGAATTTGAAACATAAGTAAATCAGAGTTAGGGCTGTTGATTTATAAAGTGAATGAAGCTGATTTCCCTAGTGATAAAGAAAATAGTGATGAAAATGAAGAAAAAATTGAAATGATGAGTTTTCAGTGGATTTAGAAGTTTTTAACAATAATGAAAATATTAAAATTATTGGGGTCCAATTTTTGATTAATGAAATAAAATGGAAAAAATTGATTTATTTTAGTCCATGAGAGCAGGAATGATAACATGAACATGGATTTATTCTCTCGAAAAAAGATATTCAATCAAAGCCCTCCCGAAAAAATACTTCAATATGCATGAGTGGGAATGTTTGGGTGATCGACACATGTCAGTGGTGAAATATCCTTTGGGAAACATTACAAAACGCAAAGAAGAACTGCAAATGAAGAAATTTTGAATGGTGGATAATAAGTCACATACCGCGGGAATTTAGACTACCGATTCATCTGAGAGAAAGCGAAAAACAATGAGGGAGAGTGACAGTGAGGGAGAACATGTGACGGTGATGGAGAGTGATGGTGAGGGAGAGCGCACGATGATGAGCGTGAGTTTTTATGAGGATTGAGTTCTATGAGACCATGAATGGTGTAATAGAATCAGTTCGATTAATCTTAAATTTATAAAAAAAATGAAGTGTTTTATCAACTATTTTAAAGAAACGCTTACAAAGAGGGATTTTATTGGCGCTAAAATAATAAGCGCTAATAGAAGCCCTCTTTATCAGCGCTTTTCTAGCATTGATAATGTCTTATCTTTATCAGCGTTATTGAAGCATTGAAAAATATCAAATTATATAATTAATAAAATTTTAAAAAGTAAGTTTATATATTTATAAATTAATATAAATGTATATAATTATAAATAAATATTTATATAATTAAAATATATTTAATGAGTTCGAAATATATATTTATAAATATAAATATGTATTTATAAATAAATAATTATTTATATAATTATAAATATATTAAAATAAGTATAAATATGTATTTATAAATATAATTATAGATATATATTTATAATTATAATTATAAATAAATAGTTTTATAAATAATTTCATATAAAAAAAATTATATTTAAATAATTATATATATCTACTAAAATATAAATATATATAATTTCTAATATAAGAAATATATTTCTGATAATTTTATAATTATTTAAATATATAATAATTTAATAATAATAATATCATTACTTTTTTAAAAAATATATATTTATTTATTTATAGTCAGAAATATATAATTTTAAAAATATTATATATATATACACAAATATTTATTTACAAATATAATTTTATAAATATATTTTTAACAGTAATAATGAATATAAAATAATAAATGACATAATATTCAAAATCAACAAATAAAAGTAAATAAAATAAAAAAAATATTATAAAAAGTGGATTTGTAACATTTACATGAATTAATGGCACATAAAAATGAAGATAAATGATCAAATATATGATATTAATTAATTAAATATGAAATTATAAAAAATTAATTATATTAACAATACAAAAATATTACTATTTTAATTAAATAAAAAAATTATATCAAATCAAATTAAACAGACATATATACATTCATGATGAATAGATTAAAATAATTATATTTTAAAAAAGAATAAATATTAAAATTGAATGAAAAAAAAATACCAAAAAGGAAGAGATATTACAAAAGAACAAATAATATTAAATAAATACACAGACTTTCATACACACATACATGTAAACATGATATATATAGGTATATATATGTAAACATATACATTTACACACACACACACACACATACATATTGTTATACATGTATGTATATTTTAAATAATTTAATATCAATATAAAATTATATTAAAATAAATATATTTATTTATATATTATATAATTATTTAAATAAAACATTAATATATAATATTTATTTTAATTATATAAACATTTTTATATTTATTTGTATAAATATAATAATAAAATATTAGAATTTCATAAAATGGATAATTTTTTAATTATATAATTATGAAAATAATATTCGCTTTTTATTACAAGTTATGAAAATAATATTTATATTTTATATTTACATTTATATTATTATTTTATTATAAATTTTATTTTAAAATATATATATATATATATTTATATATAAATTAAATGACTTAGTAAAAACATTATTAATGCTAAAAAATCACTGATAAAGGTATCACTTTTATTAGTGCTAAAAAAGAGTTGATAAAGGGGGGGGGGGGATTTTATCAGCACGTAAAAAGAGCTGAAAAAGAGTACAGTTTTATCCATGTTTTTTTATGATGGTAAAAGTTAAAATTATCTGTGCTTTTTGCAAGCACAAAGAAATGTTCTTTCTTTAACAGTTCATTTTTGTCTAGCTTTGATAAAGGCCAACACCAAATATCACATAGTCTTATGTAGTGCTTTGGATTCTTCTCCCAATGTTGAAGCTCATCTGAACTGTTGTTTTCATCATTCCATATTGAAATAAATCATAACTGAAAGATCCATATTCATTGGCAACCATTGATAACAATTACGACATACACAAAGTTGGCTCAATAATCCCCCCTATGTATTTCATGTTAATAAAAACTAAAATGATGTGTCAATATATGAAAACTCAATTCATTCGGTCTCCCCCTTTATCATAAGTATTTTATTCCACTTTATCTATACCTTATTGATAATAAATGAAAAGTAATTGAGAACGTGTTATCATTTCATACATATAAAATGTTCCATTAACCATTCCAGTCTAAGTCTAATTAATCCACACTTGGTGTAGAAAACAATTGGGTTTGATATAGACATCAAGGATATCCATTATAAAATGAATTTGATACCAATCCGCATGAGTCACTCATTTCCTTAATTAGACACTATCCAAACAATTTTGGATCAGAGAATTTATTGAAACCAATTGAGATTCAAATTTATCATGAAATATAACAACATGAATTTCTTATACTCACATTAACATAGAAATTTAAAAATATAAGGTAAAAAGTCATGATTTAATTTAAGAAAACATCTCTAAAACATCTCTAGTTTTCATTCCCCATGTTATTTATTAAAATAAATTCTCTTCCGTAATGTTAGGATCCAGTTTCTCTAACCAAAGATGAGAGATAATGAGAATATACATCTTTAATTACCTTCCTTTCAACTATTTTTCTTAAAAATATTTATTTATATGATATTAACATTTTTGGTATCTTATTCAAAATTATTCAATTCTCTTTACCATTAATAAACACTCTATATTGTGGAAAATATAGGGTCATATAAATAGAATGATTTTCAGATGCTGAAAAGAGTGAACAAAAGTACAAGAAGAAGATCACATGACACATCTATTTATATGGTTTGGGAAATAATCCCTACAGCCATGGAGAGGCTTGAAATTAACAATCTATATTAGAACTATATTGAAAGTTAAGAGTTATAGACACATAAAAACCAATATTGAATGATCTTATAATGAAGATGATGTAACTGTGTGACCAACCATACAATAAGTCCACTATACTATAATTTCATATTCTCCCACGTACATCCTACTATGGTGTTGATGGAAATATGTCTATAGGGAAATAGTAACATAAATGTTTTAGTAGTCACAAGTTTCTACTATATTTGTCGAAGTCAACCCTACTACAATGTCCTTTCATATGCTTCTATAGTAAGTATACATTACTAAAATTTCATGTATGTGTCTCCCGTCATCTCTGATATAGTTAGACGGATTTTCTACATGTTAGATCATATGATTTTTTTCCTAGTTTTTAGTCTAGGATGCTTCAATTTAGCCCAACTTCATCCAAATATATCAAGCTACACCATTCCAACACTCTAATCAAACCACATCATGGTAGAATTTTTCAAAGGATAAATAACACGATGTTCATGTTGAGAATTCAATAAGTATGGAACTTTTTTAACTAATTTCTATATTTGACCACACCCAATTCTTTATCATGAATGATATTTTCCAACACATGTTCTTTAGAATATTAATCATTGGATCATTCCAATACAATGTTTTCTTCTCTATACCATCAAATTTAAACAACTTTAATTATTTCTATGGTTCCCCCCCCCCCCCTTAATAAAATACATCACCATTAATTCTTGGAATTGTAAGTACAAATACTATGAACAAAGGCTAAATTAATAATATATAATTTATTTCCACTAAATGTTAACTCCATGTGCAATGTCTCCAACTTGATACTCCCTCATGTGATTGTGCTAGGATGGCTATGTGACCTCAAGCATGTCTTCCCATATGCTAGAGGCTATCTAATATCATCATGGGTGTAAAATATTGTGGGGGATATTATAGCCTATGAAACATAGTATAAAATAGAGGAAATAATATAATAGAGTAGAATAAAACAATCACCAATATTCCTTCATTAAAAAAATAATGGACAAGGACAATAAGTTAATAATAATTGAATCATATAATGATATGATGAAATGAAACTAAATGAATTTCCAAAAGTCTAATAAATAAATGATTAAAATTTATAAATAAAAAAATACATGTCCTTGGTCATCATACCCATGTCAATCCCATATTGATGATCCAATCTATAAAGAAATCAACAATAAAAACCAAGGTAACTCTCCCTTGTCTAATCCTACATCCATTAAATTTATTATGGTACCAAAAACTGTCTGTCTTGGGCATGATTGCAAAATAGTAGGTCAACACCACCATGACTGAAAAAATCTAGTTTAAGATATGTAGTAAATGAAATAATGAAATAATAAGCCATAAATTTAATAAATTAATATTGAATCTGAAAAAAATAAACTTTCCCTAGATCTCCAGGTTGACACCCATGGTTAACCCCAAAAAGATTCAATAGTAATCAAGAGATATTTTGAATTTTTATGGAACGATGCCAACCATATCAATTAACCTCCCAGGGTATAGATCACAAATCATCACTAGAGAACCTAGGAAGAGCCCTATAATCATTAAATTAGAAATGGAATAATTCATACAATCTTTACAACATCCAAGAAAAATCCCCATAAAAATTACATCATCTATTAAAATTCCTATATGCATTACAACATCCAAAAAAATAGCTATAAGAATTAAAACATCTGTTTAAAGCCCTCTAATAATTATAGCATCACACAAGTTATCACAAGCTGTTCGATCAATTCCTTAAATTACCATTTTCATTTATAATTCCAATGACGTTAGAAAATCAATTAAAAAATTATTAATATGTGTAATTATATATGATAAATTCACACAAAATTCCCATGTTATTATAGCAATATTTTGTTCTGACAACAATCATAAAATACTTCATGTAGTTTTCAATCTATCGAAGCCTCATGTAAGGTCAATGGATGACACACCTATCAGGCATATGTCTCGGTCTGAACACCATAATTCTAAACGTGATCAAATGGGATGTCTATACTTTTATGGATAAAAATGTCTAATTCATTTATTCAGTCTGTGTTCATGGTGTGCTTGTTTTATTAAAATTATTTTACATAATAGAATAAATTAAAACATATGAAAGGGATAAGATATATACCACCCACATCAAACAAAGAAGAAACATATAAAATCCTATCATCCAAGATAATTATGGCCTTATTCATTCCTCCCATAGTAGATGAAATAAAACTATGTCAAAAAGGGTCCATTAAGGAAAAAAAATAATGAGAAGAATAATATACATAATAAATCGTACATTCAATCAATAAAAAAAACTCTAAGATGGGAAGGGATGAATTATAATGGATTGATTCCTATAAGTTTTATTTTGAATCCACATGAATAAGGATTAAAATAGTTCCAAAATATCTTTTGGGTACCTAGAGATTGAATGAATATAAGGGGATGCTAAATGAGTTCGGAGGGCTCAGGGATATTTATAGACATGCTGTTAAAAAGAAGACCACAATAGACCCTAATGGACCATGCCACATAACTACCTGACACGAGGTGTGCTATGGTGTAGCATAAGAGACCACAACATACCCTCCCATAGTTAACCATTTTTGGAAGTCATTTCATTGTCCATGAAATAGATCCTTCTTATCTAGTGGGGAGGGGGGGCCATGGTGCAGTAAAGAAATAATGATGTGAAAATGTATTTACCATTGTAGAGGATGTGTTGTAGCATATATCTAATATGTATTAATGCTTAAAATGCCGATAGATTCAAACTACCATTATCAAAACCATAACCCATAGTTATATCCACCACACTGCAACACTCAATGGTCAATACAGAGCACACACATCAACAATACCCCATGAAACAACTATTCTATAATTGTAAGTATCCTAAAAAACCCCTCATAGGACCCTAAGACATAGTCTAGAGCCCCATGCTACAGTGGCCAACAATACGGTACAACCCATCACCTAATGCATTCGTCTTCCCTGTATATGGAAAAAATAGCTCAACTTTTCTCCCACTTCCTTCCTTCAATCCACTATCCCCAAAAAATACTCTACTATAAGTTAATAACAAAAATCAAGAGGCTCAAATTGGTTTCCAAAAAAACATAAAAAATGAAGGGACATACTTGGAAAAGAAGGGATCATACAACCTCCCCACCATATAATATATTTTCCCTGAGATACTCCATGTATTATTGTGGTTTACCCATGAACTAGTCTAGAAAATATTTATACATATTTGACTACCACTCCTAGGTTTTTTCTGTCACAATTCTATGCTTCCACTATCCTGACACTAGGGGTACAATCTTTCAATAGATATTTTTAATTATAGTCTGTGATCCGAAAAATATTCTCCTCAAAGGACACCTTAATATCCAGATCAATTTTATCAAAATATATAATATCATAAGCTTTAGGATGATATATTATAATATGAAACATGTGAAACACTTATTTCATGGCATTGAAGTGTTGTGGAAGGGCTAAACGGTACGCCATTGAACTGAAAATTTCATCTATCTCAAGAATCTTGACAACCCTTGGTGCTTCCATCCCCTATTTCATGATACAATGCTTCTGCAACTGAGGTGACACACATAATAAAACATGATGAAAAACATCAAACTCTATATTTCATCTTTGATGGTCATCATAGGATTTTTACTAGCTCCATACCATCATCAATCATATTATGAATAGCTGAACCTATTCAGATGTCTCTTTCATGAGAGTAGGTCCAACAAGCACTAACTCACCTAACTCCAACCATCAAAGTTGAAAATGACATGATTTCAATGAAAAGACAGAAAATGATCCATTTAAATCAATGCATGATAGTTTTTATTATAAGAGAACTTCACAAGAGACATATGATGCTTCTAAGATCAAACCAAATATAGGGAAAAAGATAACAACAAATGCTACTAAATCTAAATAATCTTCTTTGATTGTTCGTCTGCCTAAAGATGATAGGTTTTACTCACATTAACCTATGATCCTAGAGACTTATATATGACTTACTATAATTGATATGTGAAATGAGGATATTGATTTGAAACAATACACCTCAGAGCACTGTTTAATTTAACTATTTCATGCACATATGGATTACCAATGTTATAAACTATGATGGTATCCATAATTGTTCAAAAATGGGATACATTCATCAGTCGATCCACGATCAACCTTACTACATTGTTGATGTGGGGTGTCTTGGGAAACCTTGTCAAAACATCTAGAGTGACATCATCCCATATCAATTTCAGAATGCGTGAAGTCTACAATATCCTAGTCAACCTATAATACTTAGCTTTTACATTCTAATAGGGGAAACATTATGCCATGATGCATGATATCTCCCTTTTTATCCTTGGCAACCTTTATTGTCTACAGAGATCATGATACATGAAAAGACCCAAAATTTTATCAATATATTTTTCCCTTGTTATAATTATGTTATATAGTTTAAAACCCATACATGGCATAGAAAGCCCAATAAAATTAACGAACCTGTACCGATGGAATAGTAACTTGAAACATGGAATAGTAATTTGACCATTGGGAAAAGTAATATGGTCTATAGAATTGTAACCTCAATTATGAACATATAAATAAAATTTAGTCATACTTATAATTTAAATATGATATAATTATATTAAAATATAAGTAAATAAATTTTTTAAAAATGATAAATTAAGTGATGATATTTTGGTAAAACATAAATTTTTATATACAATTTTATAATTAATATAAATCTTTAATAGAAAAATTATATTTATAAAATATAATACTAAATAAATATTTTAATATCATATTATTATAAGAAAATTTTATGAGACATTAACTAATTTTTCAAATTGTCATAAATTCAGTTATAATTAAAAAATATCCACTTTTCTAATAATTGATAATTTTAATTTTAAAAAAATTCTCATATTTAAAAAATTATCTAATTTAAATGGAGTCCATTATTTAATTATACATGTTGAAAATTATTATGGTTAATTTTTGAAATTTTCCTAAAATAGTTGAATTCTTGATGAATAATAAAATATGGTTATTTTGGTATATTATATTATAAGTTAAATACATGATTTTTTAAGTAATGTATGATATATGGATGATTTAAACACAATAATATAAAAATATAATTAATTATTTAATATATTAAGTCACATGAATCAAAAATAATCATATTCTTGATCTAAAGTAATATACTACTGAATAAAATAGTCTAACCACCCCTGTACTCCCCTATAAATACCACCTACTCTCCACACACATTATAAGTTTTGAAACTTATCCAAATTGTATCCAATCAACTTTCCAAGACTCTCCTACATTAAGGATCCTTTGGCCTCAACAAATTCCCAATTTAATTTCTTTAAGTAGTTTCTCAAGGATAATAATTTAGGAGATGAAAATTCTCTTTCATTTTCATTTAATTTCTTTTTAGATTATTTTATTTTATTATTCTCCCCACATGTCCCCATATCCAAGTGGAATTATAAATATATTATATTAAATATAATTAAATTTTATTGTCTTAAGGAATAATCCTTTGTCAATCCAATTCTCCTCTCTTTAATATTCTAAAAATGAAAACATCATCCGTGAGTTGTTAATTTATTGCCTTTGAGGATGAAATGTTTTCATTTTCTTTTAATACCATGAAGGATGGTCATAAAACCATTATAATGGTTGGAAAAATATTTAACATTTATTTTATATCAATTTTTTATGTTTTAAAACTAACATATATACATAATATTAAATAATAAAACAAATCTAGTTTGGGATGATCGAAAAACCTCCTATTTAATCTAAACGATTATCATGAACATTTTATATATTGATTTATACTCATATATCGAAAATAATAATATATAATAACATTCAAAATGATGAATGTTAATTAATAACCTATAATTTCAATTCTCTAAAATTATTATCATTTTACAAGATCGTGCATACATATATATAAGTGAATTGATTATGAAAACTAAGAAAACGAACCCTCCCACTCAATGAAATTAAACTCCTTAACTCATAAAAATGGCCATAAAATGTCTTAATAAAATAATAATTATTCAAATAAATGTATAATAGGTTATAAATTCAAAAATTAATGAATCTTATTTTATAATCTTGGATTTTAATCTGATTAAATCATTCATAGATAATGTATCTGGAGTCTCAATATAAGGACCTAACCATAAACATTAAACAATCTTCAGTATTAGTCAAGAAATTAATTTTCTACACACTGATAATATTTTCAGGTTTATTGAATTAGATAATTATTCCATCATTTGTACATAAAAAAACCATAAAATAAAAACTAGACACTTTCTAATTGTATCCACGTTTTCCAAAATATAAAACTTTTATAAGAAAACATGATTTCTTTTTCATGAAAAATATTCATAAAAATTATCTTGAATTCATATTTTCTCTTAAAAAACATTATACCCAATGAAAAACATTTTAAACCTTTTTAGGATAAATAAATCTAACTAACGTATAGAAAATGTGTAAATAAACTAATAGTCCATTATTACTTTAATCCCGTGATTTTTTTTCACAAAGTTATATTTTTCACTCATCAATCATAAACTCATTATCATCCCTCATGAAATAATAATATTCCTATAAAACCTCAAATAAAAAAATAAATCATAAATGTAAAATTTGGAATCAGTTCCATTTCACTCTTATAGAATCTTTAATGACTAAATTGGGAGTAACCTTAATGGTTACATTTGGAATACCCACCGAAGTATATTCACTTAATCTCATAAGAGAAAACCAACATGTTAACTCGATATCAATACACAATGCATTAGAGAGAAATCACGGGATCACCCAACCTAGTTTTTCACATAATAACATCTAATAATAAACAATTACCAAGAACTATAATGTAATCATAACTCATAAAACAAACATAAAGAAAAAATAATATATCCACTTTGAAATCACATTTCAATATTAAAAAGTTGTGCACTAAAAAATGAAAACACATTATTTGAAAATAAAATTTTAAACTTTTAAAGAAATCATCAAAAAATTAATGTTACATAATATAGTGAAAATCTCTCCCTGACATATAAGATAAAAAACATTTCATTGGGATTTTGTAAAAATAGAGTTGAAAGAATAACTTTTAAATGGGGTTTAAAAAAGAAAGTCCCTTACCTAGAGTCTGACTCATCACATAAAATATTTATAGTCATGAATAATATACTTATGTTAATTATTTACTTTATTTATAACATTATTCTAGTTTATTATTTCTTTTATATAAATCATTACTATTTTAAAACAATTACTTATTTATTCAAGTTCATGTTGGATGCTTTGTCGATATTAAGTACATGAGTCCAAAATGAATTTGGTTTGATGTCAAAAGTAAAAATGATCATAAGTACATCATCTCCGGAATAATACTCATGAAATAATAAAAAAATTTATAAATTAATTATAATTTTGAATACATCCATGAAATATGGATATGAAAGATGAACAACGTCACAATCATGGAGATAGTAACCTGTACATATGCACGAGTGACATTTTTGTTATTCAATGATCAATTTGGAAAGAAGGTATAAATTATATTGTATTTATATAGTTATAATATCATCATTAGTATCATATTAATCATTTAAATATACTTATATATATATATTATCCTTGTTATGTGGTGATTAAAAATGAATCACATCGCTTCGTGGTGGTGATAATTCACATGTACACATGAACGATGTTATCATTTTTATATGCATGGAAATTAACAATATAATTGAAATAACATCATATTATAATGATAAATCTGTCATAAATATGATATATAAAAATTAATTTCCATCATTTTTACCAATCGTGAGAGACGTTGATGACGAATGAAATATATATGTTCGTGGATGTGATAGTTCCCATGTACACATGAACAATTAATTTTTTATCATTTTATGGAATTAGAGATGAATATGGGTCACGATAAAAACATTATAACATATTAATATATTTTTGAAAATATATTTATTATTTTATCATGGTTTAAAAAGATTTTACTGATGTGGATGAAGAAATAAAATAGAGACATTTATTTAAATATTATACCTCTTCTTTAGATGGTCAACATTGATTATCTCCTCAACAATTATAAGGAGGGTGTTTTGCCTAAAATAAAAGCTCTATAATGTGGGTATAGATTATAAGAATGTATTTGGTCAAATATTGGATGAAAAAATTAGGTTTTATGTGTATAGAATAGATAAGAATGGGTGCCATTTTATATGAGAGGGGAGGGACACTCTTGGAATTATCCAAAATATTAAATTATTATTAATGAGATTTCAATTATGTATGTAACAAAAGTGATTCATTTAGAATAAAGAAATACTTAGGGTTAGATTTCCATAATCCAATTTTAATTATATATCTTTTGACTATTTTCTAATCCTTAACTGGTCGTTATAACCCTTATTAATTCTTATCACGATATCATTTAGTTCACAATTTAATGGTTAGTATAATTACTATAAAATGTAAAACAAAAAATAAATGAATCATTGATAAAATTTTGAGACTCGTGCCAATCAGTTTACCATAATTTATATTTTTATAATTATCATATAATTTAATAAAATATTTTTTATTTTAAAATATCAATAATGTCAATTTTGACACGATTCCTTATTTAAAGGTATACAAATATCATAAAAATAATGTAAATTCAATAAAACTATATTAACACGTCGATAAAATGTCATATTCCTTAATAAAGTTCATAAATGACATTAATTCACTCATATAATATTAATATTAACATTTAAAATATCATATTTTGATTCTTCCATTAAAATGAATATTTTTAGTCGAACATATCTCTTATATATCTCTATATTAAAAATCTTATAATTATGAGAAACATGAGTATGAATTATTTAACTTGTATTTAAATAATATATTATAATTTCCATACTCACACCCAAGTTGCATCAAAACGTCATAATTATAGGCCAATGATGATTTTGATCAGAACAAGCTCAATCAATGAAATTAGGAAAACTGTTAGGGTAATTTTATATTATTTATAATATTAATTTAACATTAATTACTTCATTTACCCATAACCACAGTAATAAAAAATATTACTAAAGTCAATATTCATAATGTCCCAAAATTAAAGCCACCTATTTACATTATTAGAACATTCTGATTCAAAATATTCAAAAAAAATTCCAAATTCAAAATATAGATTTTTTAGAATTTAAATAAAAATTAATTCTGTTGATGGAACGAGAAAATGAGTTTTTAGTGTACATTATTTCTGAAAATTATAATGTTTTTATATATAATATCAATGATAAATTTATTTTAAAAACCAATATTATATTAAATGAAAAAAATGATCTAATTATACTTTTAAAACCATTCAAAAATATAATTTAATAATATAAATAAATTTGATCGAAATTTTATTTTCAATTAAAATAAATTATTTTTTACTATTAATCAAAAATGAATCTTATCAGAAAAATTCCAAAAATTCAACCAAATTAAATTGTGATACTATTATTTTAAAGAAGTTTAATTTGTTAAATATAATTTATAAAAGATTCAAAAACTAAATTTAAAATAGGCACGCTATCAAATGGAAGAAAAACATCCTCTTTGGTAAATACTCCTTTTATGCATACATTGAATTTGTTCTTATATAATTTCTAGAGAACACATATGATGAATGTTAAAAATTAATTTAAATATTATTATATATATATTTCATTAATATAATCTAATTAGTGTGATTTATTAATTTATTGGTATAAATCACTATCTTGTATATTTATAATGTTTTTCAGAAATAAATCTTCTTTTATTTTTAAAAGGTTTTTACATTTATTTATAATAAATTTTTCCTGAAATAATTATTTATATATTCAAGTTTAAACCATATTTTCAAAATTTATTTAATACTATTCAGTCCCACAATTCTAACAGCTTGGATTTAAAGGTAATATTTAAATGTTATTTAAATGTTTGTTTAAAATCAATGCGGCTTATAATGTATGCTATCGTAAATAGGAGTTATTTATTAAAAGGTGGGAGGTTATATTTTACACCATTTATGAAAATTATTCCTCTCGATTTTAACTTGTGAATGAAAACTAGGGGTTTGACTTTTCAAAATTCTTTTATTGAAATCCCACATCGAGACAAGGGTCAATAAAACACACACTATAATAGAATGAAAAGGAAGAATAATAGTCACATGAGTTATCACATTATATGGTTAAATATAGTAAAACATTGACATGGCATATAAGACTAACCATAATGTTTTGAGGGAGAGTGATAGAGAGCATGGTCATGAAAAATTTATCGATCACAAAACCATAAATATGTGTTGTGTCAAAAGGTCATTGATCAGTTAGTAAGAAATGTAAATAGATAACATTTTTGTTTCAAGATCCTTTTCAAGGAGTTGAGGATTTATTTTACTTCTCATATTAAGAACATAATAATATATAATTACATGAAAGGTATAGTTTCATCCTTTAATAAATTTCCCCCCCAAACTAAAACATTTCTCTAATTATTAGTTTAAATGGGTTTTTTGTAAACATGAAGCACTAGAATCAATTTCTATAGAATAAAATAACACAAAAAATAATATCTATTCATTTTACTTATCTTTAAACATTAAAAATATAAAATAGTTAGTACATTATAAGTGAATTTAATAAAAATAATAGTCCTTTAAATGATGAAAAACTACATTAATCTCCAAAATTCAATAGTAACACCCAATGATCAACATAGAACATTATAAAAATAATTATCATCAAAATTACTCCAAAATATTATAGAGTATGATTTAATCCCAACATCATAAGTATTTGATAACATAGTCTTCTAAGATAAATCCATATAAAATCAATCACTCTTAATGTCTCATAAACAATATACTTTCCCCAAATCAAATTTTCTCTAGGATAGGTAGATCATTTCCAAAAATATCCCGAATCACCACAAGTCCATAATATATAAATATATTATTCAAAAATATAACCCAAATATTATTACTAAAATAAAATAACATACTATTCAATTTACATTGATCATATATGGTTCCAAAAATCATGAATGACTTTTGAAACAACATTAATCTCATAATCAATAAATCATTTCCTTATTCCAAGAACATCTATTCGATAAAAAATCGATTCCCAAAATCAACTTATTATTAATCCATAGAGTAATTTAACTAAAAATAAAAATTCATTCTATTCGAGACAAAACATAGTCCAATGATAGGTGATTCACGATTGTTGTCCTTTAATTTTGGGTTCAATTCCCACGACCATTCCATGTGATGGGTTGTCACCCATCAGAGAGGTTATCCTTTTTATAAAACTATCTAATTCTTATAAATTTTAAAAAATATGATGATGTTCTAAAAAACTAACTATAAAATGTTTTAACCTCAAATCTTATCTCATAACATTCATTTTTTATCCGAAAAAGTAATAACTCGCAATGACATCAAAAATAATGATCATATAAACCTTAAATTTTTATACATAAAATTTTAACTATGTCCCCAAAAAAGGATAAGACAATTCTTCATCAAATAAAATTTTCACATTAAAAACAAAAGGTTTAAATATAATACCAATTTGTAAAATTGTCATCTAAAATAATATCATAATAATAATTGCATTAATAATTTTATTCATTTCGTCGTACTTCAATCAACCATTAATATTTAATCATATATATGCAGCCTCAAATCATTCAAAATTATTCATTTTCCCTTAACAAAGATTTTTCTTCATATTCTTTAATTCATCATTCCTACAAAAAAAATGAATCATGCTCTAGGATTCAACCATGTCAGAACATGAGCCAAGAAATAATTCATACCTTTCATATGCCATTATTAGTTTCCTAATCTTCAATTGTAATGAAATTAGGTATTTCTAATGATATATTTGTGCGGTACTTATGATCCCATATGTGAACCATCTTCGTATGGAATTGATTTTTATAATGAACATACTCCCCACCTTTAAAAAATTCAACTGATAACTTGGGATTAATTTCTTTCCCTTTCATTGAGTCAACTGATTACTTTCTATTTACATGGAACATTATTACTTTATGACCTCCATTACCACATCTAAAACAAGTTCCTGTCAATTAATGACAATTTACAAGTAGTTTATTTCCACATCCATGACACATATATCGTTGAATATATTTACCTAATCCTTGATACTCAAAACTCCACTGGGATTCAATTCTATCATAAATGATGTATTAGAAAAATCCACAAGGATAAAGTGGTTAAACATTAATCCAGATAGCCGGTTTAAAATTAATATAAGAGTTATAATTACATATTCCATTTCATTTGGTTTCTTATTCATAGAACCACAACATTTTAATTCACATCCAATATTACATTGGTTCTTGTTTCATCCATATATTTAATAAAAAATATATTCTTAGTAAATCAATGAAATCATTATATATCATCTTATGAGGAATATAGACACTAAGATATCCTTATTCATGTTATCTCAATTTCATTATATTTATCTAATATAATTTTGACTCTTCCAACCGTGCTAACCATAATGGTTATATACAAGTTGTAACTTATTAATAATTAACTACATTACCACTAAACTTATCTGTACTATCATTTCATACCAACTATAAAGACCTTACCTTAATATTTAAAAAATCACTAGTTTAAGTAAAAAATTTAATTTTTTTCACATTGAGGATATTTTTTGGTTATATAATTTTAGAGAATTATTCAATCATTCATAAACATTAGAATAATAATGTACAAAGTGGACACTTCTGAACAATATCATCTTTTTCCAAAATATAAAATAATAAAAAGAACATGTGATTTCTTTTTCATTAAAAATTTTCATAACAATTATATTGACTTACTCACTTATCATACCCATCCTTATACCCCATTAAATAGATTTAAAAACATGGTATGAGCACAAAAAGATCAGTAAGCTACATAAAATAAGGAAAGAAACCATTTTCCATGATTACGTTAAACCCATGAAAACATTTTCACAAAGTTATACTGTTCACCCATAAATCATAATGTTATGTATTTTACCTCATTAAATAATAGTATTACTATAAAAATTCATAGAAAACTTATTTAATTAAGGTAAATTGTCTAAGAAATTACATTTATCTCTTAAAATAGCTTTCATTGCTACATACCGAGTAACATTCGTTATTATATTTGGAATACCATTTGCAATATATTCCCTTAATCTTTTTAGAGAATCCCGAAAGGTTACCATTATCTCATTAACCAATACATTGGAGAGATATCACGAGATCACTCATTCTTATTTTCTCATTGTTCCACATGTAATCATAAAAAGTTCCCACGAACCATAAAACAAGTATAACACATAAAACATGCACAAAGGAAAAAATAACATTTCTTCATTGAAATCACATTTCAATATTACAAATCTTCACACTAATAAATGAAAAAAAATTATTTGAATATATAATTGTAAACTTATAAATAAATAATTGAAAAAATAATGTGAAATTATAGTGAAAAAATCAATTTCGGAAGTATAAGTTAATAAAAATATTCCATTTGTCTTTTGTAAACAAATAAATGAAAGAGTAAATTTTAAATGGGTTTTTAAAATAAAGTCCCTTAACTTGAGTCTAATTCACCATGTAAAATATTTATCTTCATGAATAATAATCTTAGGTTAATTATTTACTTTCTTGAGAACCTTTTTAAAGTTTATTTTTCCTTTTATATCACATATTACCATGTTATATTGATTACGTATTTATTTATGTTCATGTCCAAAATTTTGTCGATATTTGGTAAATGAGTCCAAAATGAATTTGGTATGATTTTACGTGTCAAAAAGATCATAATTAAATCATCTACATAATAATACTCATGAAATTATAATCAATTTTATAAATTAATTATACTTTTAAATCCATCAATGAAATATGGATATGAAAAATGAACAATGTTACAATCATGAAGATGGTATGTCATAAGTACGTTTGAGTAACATTTTATATTTTTAATTTTCATTTTGGAAAGATGGTAAGTATATTTTTATATTTATACAATGATCATAATATCATTAATATCATATTAATAATTTAAATATACTTATATATATTATCCATGTGATGTGGTGATTAAAAATGAATCACATCACAATGTAGAAGTGATAGTTCACATGTGCGTGCGGATGACATCGTCATTATTATGTGCATAAATCATAAGATATAAATTGATATTATATTATATAATAATGATAAATATATTATTAATATGATATATAAATACTAATTCAATCACTATAACCAATCTTGAGAGACGGGGATGAAATTTGAGTTATATTGGTTTGTGGAGGTGATAGTCCACATGTACGCATGAATGATTAATTATTTTTTCATCTGAGGGAATTGAACATGGATAGGGGTAGTGATAAAAATTTAATAACATCTCATTATATCAAATATAATATAGTAATTATTTTATCATGGTTTTATATTTTAACAAAGTGAAATAATAAATAAAATAGAAACACATAATTAGAAATGATACCTCTTCTTTGAACAATCTACGTTTATTATCAACATAACACCTAGAAGGAGGGTTGTATGCCTAAAATAAGAGCCATAGTATTTGGGAAGGTATTATAGGAAGGTATTTGGTCTGATAGTAGCCAAAAACATGGGTTTTTAGGTGTGAAGAATATAGAATATTGGGTTCCCTTTTATAGGAGAGGGGATGATCACTCTTGAAATTCCCCAAAATATTAATTTAATATCAATTAAATTTTAATTAACAATGAGTAACGAGTGATTTATTTTTAATATTTATTTTGAGTATAATACCTTTCATCCTATTGAAATTAGATATTTTTTTATATTTTTTTATCAGTATATTTTTTGTTTTAACCTTTATTAATTCTAACTATAATATCATGTAATTCACATTTTGAGGGTAAATATACTGAGAATAAAATTAAAAAAGACCATTAAATTAGTCGTTGAGGAAATATTTTAGAAGTATCAAAATCCATTGGAAAAATGTGGATTTTTATAAATTTTATATCATTTAATAAGGTATTATTTATTAAAAAATAACAAAAAAGTCAATTTTGACACTCTTCATTACTTGACATTGTAGAAATATCATAACAGGAAGAAAAATTTGAAAAATAATTTTAAATCATAAATCACATGTCAATTCTGTCCATAAAATTATAGGATGAAATTAATTAACTCAACTTATATTTATTTTTATATTTTTAATATCATTTATTTGATTCTTCTATTAATTTAACAATAACAGCATTGTTATTTTATCACAATATAAGGTCATTTTCTAACCAATAAAAAATATAAATAAACTAAAACTATGTAGATAATTATTTTATATTTCAAATTAATATTTATAGTTGAACATATCATATATAAAAATCAATATTAACATTTTTATAGTTATGAGAAACATGAGTTTGAAATATTTATCTTTAATTTAAATAAAATATTATAAATGTCATACTCAGACCCAAGTGGAATCAAAAGGTTATAATTTATACCAAATGATAATTTTGGTCTAAATAAAATCATCCAATGAACTTAGTAAAAGTGTTATGGTAATTATATAATATTTATAATATTATTTTTAAATTTAATTACTGGATATTCCCTTAACTGTGGTAATAAAGAAATAATACTAAATTAAAATTTCTATTTTCAAAAAATAAAATTGTCCTATTTAAAAAATTAGGTGTATAGGATTCCAAATTAATAATTTTAGTTTCTAAGATTATAATTCCTTGATCATAGGTAGTAATAAAAAAAGTGTCATAAAACATTTATAAAATCCAATGTAACATTACATGTATAAAATTATTGATATCAAATATTATTTCCAAAAAGGTGTTGTGTTTTAAGTTATCATGAAAATGTATCCTTTTCCAACCATGAAATATTTTGATGGTATTCTTATAAAACCACTAACAAAAAAGAAATTTTAGAATATAAAGTTGAAAATGGGTTTGGATCCCACACATCAACATTAAGGTAATTTTTTTATGTTTCATTGATATTTTAATGTTTATCTTTGAGGATATGTTTTTAGGGGGGTGAATGGTGTCTCCATCATATGTTAATTGTTATACTATATGTTCTATGTATTTCTTGAATAAAAATTCTAAAAAACGGCATTCATTCACTTGTTTGAGCATAATAGAGTAGAGATGAGTTGTACTCATAGACAATATTATGGATTGATTTAATCAATATTGTTTTCCAAAAATAGTTATATCAAATATAATTACAGTTTATTATTTCATGGGTCTTTTTTTAGTGGTAGTGTGATCATATATTATGTACTATATATTTTTTTTATTAATAAGAGGGATATGATAGATTGGTATTGAAAAAAAATCCAAAAGGTGAGATTGTAGAACTTTTAGTGATATTATTGAATTTTTCTACAATACATATTTATATGTTTTAAATGATGATAATTCATTATATTAAAGATAAGTGCTAATAATTTAAAATTGTTGTCTGAAATAATTTATTGAATATGGTAGCTAATAAAATGAGTGGAATATGAGTGATAAGGTGTCTATTAAAGCAAGCAAAGAACCCATCCAATAAAGAAAAAATAATTTCATAAAGTATGTAAAGAATATCACTATTTTAAATGAACTCATGTTATTTTTTTATATTGATGGTAATATTTAATTTTATGTACTCATGATGAAACTTAAAAAATTCATAGTGTACATAAACATAATTTTGATGTCAATATAAATATCATATTGAGAATCCTAAACAGAAGAAAATAAAATGTAATGAGCTGAAATATATATGTAGACATATGATAGTATTTCATAAACATGTTCACCTAGAAGAGTGATTAAGATTCAAAATCATATTTATTTTGATTAGAATCTATCTACCATATGTGCAAACATAATCTGCATGAGGAACAGGCTGCGTAAACAAGTATTGGAGCTACGTAAGGGTAAACTGAAATGTAGTGACCAACATAAAGGTATCTATGATAAATTAATACATTTGTAAGGGTAATATAGAATTTCATTGACTCAATTTAAGGTAATATTAAAAGATATTTATTGAGTTTTTAGAATATAACATATTCTTATGTATGAATAAATGAGATGATACTACACTGAATGTGAATGAAAAATATTCCACAATGGTTATGATGAATTTTAATGGTTCTTTGATGTATCTTCCTTAAACGTGTTTTAATGCTTTTATTCCAATTGATTTGATTAACCAATGATTAGGTATCTTCAAATGTCATTTATGTAGTTTTTATAGACATTTTTGAAGGATTCAGGGCCTATGCATGGTTTGTGCATAGTTTTAGCATGCTTTGAAAATGTCTGCATACTAGAAAGTATGGGGTCACATGGTTGGTTAATTGTTTGGAAAAGTGTGATGCTAAACCATGAAAAACATTTAATGGATCTGTTTGGGGTGCATGGTTAGGAAAATGGTATGTTGTAACCAAGAGACATAAACTAGGGAACCATGTAGACAGTAATTAATAATACTAAAATTTTAATTAAAATCTATAAACCCCACTAATAAAGTCTAAACTCCTCCCACTAGATAATAGTTTGATTCTCAGGGTTTTGGAGGAACATCAATGGTATTTTACCTCCCAAATACGCATTTCTTGGTGGTTCTAAGCACCAATCGTAGTGTAGATCATCTCTTTCAGTGTGTAATTCGCTTCTTTTCTTGGATATCCACTATCATATTTGTTACTTCTTTATAAAGGTTGGGAAATCATTTTTTTGGATATTGATTGATTGAAGTGGGATTGTATATCTAGGATATCCTCTATGTTCTTTCAAGATATATCATTTTAGATCCAGTGGTCGCTAATAAAGGTCACACATCTCAGAGTTATTATGGAAGGATTCCTAATATTAAATGTAGTTATTTATATAATTTTCATTTTTTTGAGATTCATAGTTTCTAGATAAATTCATAGATATCTATTTTCACTTTCTAACACATGTTCTACTATTTTCCCATTTAATTCTTCATAAAAAATTCTTTAACCAATTAATTATTAAATTAAACATGGTACGATTTAATTGGATTTGATATTGACCTCTAAGTGTATTTTTTGAAATATTTAAATTCCATGTTCGTTTGGTTTTATTTTTTAAGGTATTTTAAATGATTTTTTGGTGAAATTGAGCGTTTTTGCAAAACATGGGTTTATTAAATAGGATTTGGCATCGATTTTTAATTATTTAATAAAATTCATTGATTTGAATTAAATTAATTGAACTATTTTCTGTTTTCAAAATAGTTTTAAAAAATTTATTTATTAAATCTAAAAGAACACTATATGAATGATTTTACCCTTATTTTTGAATTAGTATTCTTGGGTTATTTGAAATAAATGATTTATATACATTTAAATAGGGTGTAAACCCATGTTTTGAAATTTATTCAACCCTTTTTAAATTATAATACTACCATTAAATAATATATGGATGATTTGAAATAAATTATTGATTTAATGGGTAAATTTTAATTTTCATGACGTATTATTAAAGAAGGTGGGTATTATTACCCATTCAAATATTGAATTGTCTAAAAGGGTTTTTATTGAATTTGATTATTGTTTTAAGGGAAATAATGGCATTGTAATGATAAATAGTGAAAAAATTGTTATGGTGACCCTTTTATAATAATGAAATTGTATGAAATGTTTTGGATTGAATTTTGATGAAAAATTATGAAAACCCCAAATTCAATTTAATTGCTGGTTTGTTATGAAATTTGCGGATTTAAAAAAAATTGTTCAATTTAATTTTTGAATGTGGACTATGAAAGTCTCTACTTTAGATTCAAATATATATTTATAAAAGGGTAAAATATTTTTCATGGTAATCAAAGGGTTTCGCCTGGTGAAAATGCATTTTTTTGATAAAAAACCAATATGGTTCATAAACAAATTGAAATATTTGAAATGATGGATGGGATTTAGTTGTATTTTAAGTAGTTTTGAAATAAATTTACCATCATTGTTTTTACTTGAGAAGATGAAATCCTTATGTAAAAAGTGTGTTATATTGGAAAACACTTTATGACATACAAGGTCTTAAAACATACAATAATCACATCATCATTCCTTAGGTGATGGTGATGAATCCACCTTTCGTTAGGCCTAAATGGTCATATGTATTTAATTTTCCATTTCATAGTATTGTGTCCCTTTATCCTGGAACTGTCATACCTAATTTGGAATATGACCATATTGATCACTTGTTTTTATTTTAAATGTATATATCCCATTGTTACAACTATTTTACATGTTTGGTGAATTTATATAAAAATTATTTTTTAAATTTTTTATAATAATCCATTATTTTTTAAATCTTACATCATTTGAAATGAAAAGAATTGTTTTTAAATATTATTATGAAATGAAAAACCTATTTATTATAAATGTAAATCTCTTTACATGGTTGTTAAACCATCCTACACTATAGTTTCCATTCTTACTTAATTTATTATTTTTATGAATGATGACTCAATTGTATTCATTCTTTTTCAACTTTACATATTAAGTACATATTGTCACATTATCTTGAATGCCTGAATATAGCTTGTGAAGTGGTTTTTGAAGCATTTCAAGAAAAGGATTAGTTTTTAAATGGTGAAATAGAATGTTTTGGAGGTTTAATTTGATAAATCATTTTAAATGATTTATACTTTATTCCATAAATATCCCTTACACTCACCCATTTGTAATATTATTTTAGAAAATATGAACTTCTTTATGAAGTAATTACATCGATTCTTTTATGGAATCTGACTAGGATCTTTAGCTCAAACCATGATTTTCCTTTTGGTGTTTGAAAAAATTTATTATCTTATATAAGGTGTTCATGATCTATCCTTCCTCTATGGGTCCGTGCTAGGCTTACCAATGGTGTGTGACCTGGGTTATGGTGGGTGGTTGCAGTCCACCATGGGATGTGTTTTAGTGGTTATGTTCCACTTTCAGTTTTCAGATTGTCTCCTTACACTTGATATGTACTTATTTATTGATATATATATATATATATAGTTATGTTTCTTCATTTTACTCTTTTATTGTAGTGTATTGAGTGAGAAATAATTCCCAATGTTTTTTTTCAATGCATAGGTTGTTTTTACCAGCCCATAGAGACCGTTAATTCTCTATAGGTTAATGGAGAATCAATTCAGGTATTGTTTTAGTTGGTATTTTAGGATGGTTTATTACAAATGGTATTAGAGAAGGTATTTCCATAATGGAAAAAACAAGTCTTTGAAATCCATAATTTTTTGGGGTTATTCCTTGTATAAAGTAGGTTAATAATGTGTTGGGATTGAAGAGTTAGTTCTTGAGTGGGTGCTTGATCACCACCCATTCATGTGAGATATGAGTTTCAACGATATTTGGAATTGAGACATTCTATTGAGTTACTAGTTTTCTGATGAAAAGTTATATTTTGATTCCCAATGTGACTATATTTGATTTTGGGAATATCATATGAATTTGTGAACTAGAATGGAAGGATGAGCATAGTGGAACATTTTATTCATCGTCTAGTAAACTGTGAGGGATCCTTTGGGTTGAATTGGAAAGCCATCCATCAATTTTTGTGAGTTTGTTGTTTGGTTTACCATCCCATAAGAAAAATCCTATAATAGTGATAACTTGGTTATAAACATGAAACCTTATACATATTCTTACAAGTGACTTCACTTATGTGAGGTTGGTTATATGGGTTATGGATGTGGGTTGTTTCCGGATTTCATTTTGATGTTTCAAATTTAATCCATTTTTAATAATTTTAAATCCCTTATAAAAACTAAATTGTGTCTTAGAAAATCTTCTAGTACTAATTTTGGGATTTTTCTTCAATTAAAAAATGGTGAGTTTTATAAAAATATTTTGTTTGAAAAACTAACTATTAAGGAATATTATGTCATATGGTAAAAAATTGTTTTAAGAAGACAGTTTGGTTTGTAATGGATTTAAATGGAAATGGATTTATTAATTAAAAATATGGGTTAATACTTTTGAAACCACGGAATAATTTAATACTACTGGTAAAGGGTTATTTAATGTGTGATCTATTTATAACATGATGTATCATTTTTAATGGAAAGAGTAATTTTTTATAAAGGGGTAAATCTTGTACATTTTCAAATAAATAATGTTTTGATTATAATGGATTTTGGATTTTTAAATAAAATATTTGTGCATTTTTTTGAGTGTTATTTGATACTGTAGTTAATATTACATCATTTATATCTTTTCAAAAATGTCTCCTATATAGTTCACAAAGAATGAGAGAGTTTTGGACTAATGGTTCAGTCCTCAGTGTAGTTATTCAAATTTACCAAAAGATGAATTTCTTGTCAATGAATCTACTCTGAATCCAAATCGAGTAGTGGAGCTAAATACTTTCTAACATTGGAACCCCATTTTTGATTACCTGGATTGTCATCAACTTTCTTATAAAGTTGAAAGATGATATCTTTGGGAAGTTTAGTGGCCTAAGAAAGTTGATTTAATCTCTGATAATCTCCAGACTCTTGAATCTATGAAAGTAATGTATATCCTCTCATTATTTTAGAGACCTAACCAAGATTGGAGTGAAGCTGTGATTAACTATTCTATGTATGAAATAGTCTATTGGGAATTTTTGAAGTCAATCTTCTTTTAGTGGTAGTATGCTGAGGATGTTAAGAAGGAGAAATTATATGATTTGTTGAGTTTTAATCAAGCTGATCTATTAGTTGTGAAGTATGACAAGAAGTTTTCACATTTTTAATGTTTTATACCTGATCTTGTTGGTAATAATATCAGTTATCTTAACTCTTTTAGAAAAGGTATCCACCCAGACCTTTTAAATTCAATGCCTGTAGAATGGTTGATCCCTTATCCAGAGATGATTTAAAGGGAATTTTTAGCTAATGTGGAGCTAGAAAATCAGTATGAATGGCCAAATACCACATTCCTAATTGATTAATTTCATTATCCTCATGAATATAAGAGGATTACTCTCATGTGTTTCCAATTTTGAGTAACACGTCACTCTAAGAGTTCATGTTTGAAATATCTAAAGTTATGTAGATTATGTGTCCATCATGGTCACCTTCATAGGATTTATAATTTGTAATTCTCAAAATGGAATATTCAGTAAGGAATATCATCTCTTAAATATGGGCACGTAGATTCTTCATGATAATAGGGATCCAACCATATTCATCAAAGTAAATATTTTTACTCATTGACAGAGCTTCTGGTTTCCAGCTTATTGTTTCCAATGTCAGAGTAGAAACTGTATTATTTTTCCCTATTGTGGATTCTCTATTTAGAAACCATTTATTTTGGGATCTTTATGATGATATATTATGGAACATGGTTTGGGTAATTTCAGGATTGGTGATGTAATAATGGTATCCTTCTATTGACATCATTTTTGTTGTTCCCTGATTTTCCTCCTCTTTTGACATGATGGTTAGAGCACTTTTTTGAATTATTGGATGATCACCCATATAAAGGTGTGGTGCCCTATCACACAATGTCCTTTATGTTTAATCTATTTCTATTTTCAATTTGATAGACCATGGGAATTTACTTGAGAAACTAGGATGATGTTGATTTTTTATATACTAGTCACTTAGAGGTGTTGTCTGTTGTTTTAATGATCTCATTGAGGTATGAAGATTGGTTTTAAAAATATTTGGTTTCCATTGAGTACATATTGATGGTAGAAATCCATTCCATCTATTTAACTTTCTTTTAGATGCTTTATCATTGATTCATCTCCTTAGATAATAGTTAATGTCCATTCTTTGGGATTAAGGGGCATGATATTCTTATGTTACACAATTTTGGTGAATCTTTAAATGACGGGGAGACCTATCCTAGGTCTCCAATCTTTCTCTAGTTTGGAGGAATCTGATGATATTATATTATTGATCTTGTAATTTTCCTAATTCTTTATCCTTTTGGTTATTCTCAATCCTACACCACATACCATTCACTTCACAAGGTGAGAAATGTATTTCTTCTTATGTTATCATGTTCTATCTTTTATATTGGATGATTTTTTTGGGAAAAAAATTAAAATATTGGGGAGGTTTTAACATCTCGTTACTTTTGATTAGGGATTTTACCCATTGATTTGATTACCAAATTATTGGATATCTTCACAGGTAAATTGTGGAGTTTTCTAGATTTTTTTGAAGGTCTTTGGGAATGTACATAGTTTCCACACAGTTTGAGAACTGTTTGAAAAATTTAATAGATTAGGTAGTAGGTGGTCATAAGTTTGGGAAATATTTTGACAAATTGTGCATCCAAAACATGCAACACTTATTGTTTCTTTGTTTTGGGTGCATGGTTATGCACACAGTTTGTAGTAGTCATTGGACAGAACCCATGAAAATGTTCAAATTGTAATTAATTTTACAAAAATATTAGTTTAAATTCAAAAACCCACATAATGTATCATAAACTCATACCACTCAATTACAATCCTATCCTTAGGCTTTTGGGATCCCTCCGAATTCATTACGATTCCATAAACCTCAATTTTTGGTGGATTGAAATGCCAATTGAAGAAAGTATCCCCTCTTTCAGTGAGTTCTTCCCTTCTTTTCTTGGATCTAGATTCTCTTATTTATTACGTCTTCCAAATTTTTGATAAATCCTTGAGTTTATTTGGATCTTGATTGATTAATGTGGAATTGTAGATCTAGGATATCATATCAATTTTTTCAAGATCTATCTTATTACATCTCATGATTTCCATCAATGGTGACATATCATAGTTTCGTTGCAGTTGGATTCTTAATATTAGATGTATGTTTTTCTATGATTTTACTTCATTTTCTGATTCATTCTTCACATGAAAATTAATATATAAATGTTTCATAATTTCCAACAAATTTTTTTTTATTTTTTTTTTCATTTAATTCTTCATAAAATCTTCTTTGACCAATTTATCTATAATTTTATCATGGTATGATTTAAATGTATTCTTTCTTAATCTCTACAAATATTGTATGAATTATTTTAATTATATATTTGTTTAGTTTTATTTTAAAATATCTTTTAAATGATGTTCTTGTGAAATTGGGTGGTTTTACGGGATTTTAATTTAATAAATGGGATTTGGATTGGGTTTTGATTTATAAAATTAACATCCTTGATTTCAATTTATTGAATTAAACTATTTGATGTTTTAAAAATACTATAAATTTCATTAATTTATTAAATGATTTAGAACCAACTTTGAAATATTTTACCCATATTTTGGAATTAGTTTTCAAGGGTTAATTGAAATAAATTATTTATTCACATTGAATGATGGTGTAAAAACATGTTTTGAAATTTATTTAATTCTTTTTAAATTGTAATACTTCATTGAAAATTTTTAGGGATGTTTTGAAATTTATGATTTCTCTAAAGTCCAGTTTATCATTTCAATGAAGTATTGTGAAAAGCGGTGGGTATTATTACCCTTTTTAATATTGAATTGTTTAAAAGGATTTGGATTTAATTGGAGATTCGTATAATGGCCCATTTGGAATTTTATCCATGATTAGTGAAATAAAGTAGTTTTGGTTACAATTTTTCAACATTAAAATTCTATTAAAGTTTTTGACTAGAATTTTTTTGAAAAATTGTGAAAAATAGAATTCCATTGAATTGGGGGTATATTAATAAATTGTTTGAATTGATTTAAAAATTAAAATTTCTAAGTTAATTTTGGAAATTGGATTTTGAAATTTTGGGATTTGGTTTCAAATACTTATTTATAGAAAGGATTAAAAATGTTTTCATGGGAATCACAGGGTCTCATCTTGGTGAATAGTCATGTTTTTTGATTAAATATCTATTTTGATTTTTAATGATAAAATTGGTATATTTGAAATGGGGGATGCAATTTCATTTTATTTTAAGGAGTCTTGAAGTAAATTTTCCATCATTGTTTATTCTTGAGGAGATGCAACCCTTAGTTAGTTAGTGTGTCATATTTGAAATTCCTTATGAATTACAATGTTTAATGACATCATATCAGCGTATCATCATTCCTTGGGTGATGGTGATGAGTCCCATTTTCCATAGGACTAAAGGGGATTTTGTAAATACATTTCAATTTCCTAGTTTTGGGTCACTATAGCCTATAGAAATCATACATAATTAGGAATATGACCATGTTTCTTGCTTTTTTGTATTTCAAATGATTATATGCCATTACTATAATTGTTTTACATTCCATATGAATTTATATAAACTATTGTATAAAAAAATTATTAATCAATTTGTTTATAGATATTCCATAATTTTAAATGTAAATGTTGATTTGTTTAAATGTTATTAGGAAATTAAAAAACAATTTATTTAAAATTCAAATCTCTTTACTCAGTTATTAAGCCATCTAGAATTGTATTATCCTTGATTTATTCATTTATTGTTATTATAATATCTGAATATATTTTATTGATTCTTATTCATCTTTACATATCAGGTGTATATTCTCATATTTTCTCTATTACACGACAATAACATTTGAAATGGTTTTCAAATATTTTCACGAATTTGTTTAATTTTTAAATATTGAAATGAAATGTTTTAAATGATAGTTATATAAATTTTTTAAAAATTTATAAGACTTTATTATTAGAATAATCCTCATAATACCCCATTTTTAATCTTCATTTATCATATCTAAATTTTGTTATGATGTAATGGCATTGTATTTTTTTTGGAATCATACTCACCTTTAAGCTCACACCCTGCTTGTAAATTTTCATGTTTAAATACCTTTACTATCTTATTGCTGGTGTCTGTGCTCTCGCCATCTTTTTTGGTTCCATTCATGGGTGAATAATGGTGGTTGACTTATAACATGGTTGGAAGCTGTTGACCACCAGAAGACAAGATTTAGTGGTTATTTTCTGCTTTCAGTTTTCTTAGTGTCTCCTTATAATTGATATTTATTAATTGATTGATATATATATATATATATAATTATATATAATTATTTTTCTACAGTATATTATTTTATTATAATAATTTTAAGGAGAAATCATTCCCACTACTTTTTATCAATGCCCAGGTGTAGTCGCTAGCCCGTGGAGATTGTGATTGTTCTTCGGGTTAGTTTTGAATAATTTTGAGTACTAGTATAGATGGAATTATAGTTGGTTAATTACATTTTAGGATTACAAGTAAAAATCAATAAGTCAATGAGAAGTGAAATAAAAGCTCAAATTTTTATATTTTGGTGGATGAACACTTTATAAAAAATGAGACCATGTAGTGGATGGTTTTGATTTGGAAATTTGGTTATTAAGGAAGAAATAAAAAGTGAAATGAATAAAAATGCAGAAATATGTAAAAATATATAATCCATGTTGTATTAGAGACCATTCTAAGATTCATGGTTTAAAAATACATAGATCATGAGATCTATTTTTTATCACACATTAGGTTACGTAATTCTTCATGCTTACAAGGATGATTTTGAAGTAAAATCTATACATAGAATTTTTGGAGGTTTTAAATAAAGTGGTAGAGCATGGTATTTTGAAATACCACAATGATGGAAATAATTGAGTCTTCAAAAAGTTTTCATGTAGAATATGAATTATTTTTTGACACAATTATTATGATTTTGAATGAATTAAAACCAAAAAAGAGTCAAGGATATTTTTAGAACTATTATATAAAATATATTCACATAATGTTTGGAGAGAATAAATCATCATAAATGAGGAAATATAAGTGATAAGAATATAATAGTAGAACCGATATACTATTGAATTCTGGGATACCATAATAAAAATAACCACAATATATTTATATTAATGGAGGAAGAAAATGATCAATATCTTGGAGTTGGTGAGGAAGATTTTACATTTTCTAGTTATCATTATTTAAGAGAAGTTTATTATTTTATGAAAGTGTGATTGTATATGGTTGGAACTAGTATTTATAGTATGTTAAAGATAATACACTTACATATATCATTCCCTAAAAATAAAACATTATATGAGTGTGCGTGTGATAAAAACCACCATACACAAGGGATATAATTATACATAGCGAGTCAAATCACATTAAAATTTGTTGTGAATTATTTGTCTTATACATTGGTTTTTTGTTGATATATATACTAAAAAATAATTATGTAATAGAAGAATTTCCTAAAAATAAACATTTAGGCACTGATTCAACCCATCTCTATTGCTTCAACACCCGATGGAGCCTTAATAAGAACCACATAATCCTAGTTCTTATAATTTTCTTACTGTCCTAAATTTTTAGATATGAAAGAAGGATATTTATTCATTAATAAAAATAGTTTGGAAAATTCTCAAGGAAACAACAATAATACTCCTTCTTTACACTATGGATATGGTTGTAGAATTCTCTTTACTATTACTTATCCATTTTTATATGTTTTTTTTCAAAACGTGAACAATTTGTAGATAAAAATTTAGCAGGAGTTGTACAATTATTAATAGATGATAGATATTCTTATGATATTTCTAAAAAATGATCTTAATATGATCCCCAATTTATTTTATTCATATAATATATGACATTAAAATAAAATCAATCCTTTTAACTATGTGTCGAAGCATCAAATTTTACCTTCATTTCATGTGAATACTTCTCTTGATAAAATTCAATATTTTTATATTTGATATCAAAATAAATGAATTTTATGTTGAGAGTGTGTTTAAAATTCTATAGTAACATTGATTTGTCTTTGCATTCCACGGTTCTTTCAACTTTATTATTATTATTATTTTATTTTTCTTAAAACATGTATTCAATACGCATAATTGATTTAGTTTTGACCTCAAATATTGCATTTCTGATATCATTGATGTTTTTTTTATTTTTTATGTGTATAGATCTTCTCCTTATGTAAATCTGCAATTTCATCATTTTATTATATTTTATTAATCCATTTTATTCAAATTTGAATAATGTTTAATGATGTATTAAATTTTTATCATCTTTATCTTTGATATGTTTTGATATTTTTACACCAGATATGATATTTTCATCCAAAGTCGTCTCAAATATATCTGACTCATCATCATGTAGAGTGATCATATTCTACATTCATTAAAAAATCCTGAAATTGTAAAAACTATGTTATTAGGGAAACAATGAAAAATTTTCTTTTAATTTATCTATTGATATGTCTAATTTTATATAATCCCTCCCACTAATGCTTGTTTTTTCTTATGTAAATTTTCTAAAATAATTATAACTCACCTCATGATCACCAAATTGTTTTGATTTGACAGTGGTAGAAAGGTTTTCCACTTCGTTTTTGGTTTATTGAACTACTATTCATTGTCTTTCCATGCATGATATTTTATTTTCATTATTATTGTATAAAGTGATCTATTTTTCTTCCTCCTTTCATGAGAGGGATTATTTATTTAACTTTAGTTTCTCTGTATTTTTCTTATTCATAAAAGTTTTGGTAGAATGAGAATTATGACCTGAATGAATTAAATCTCAACTAAAAAAGGAACTTAACTATAATACTAGAAGAGATTCAAAACATAAAATGTCAAAAAAAATGAGAATCCAATTAGTGGTTTATCGTATTATGAAATTAATTATACGATCAATTTGGGATGTGTTCAAAATTGATATATAAGGGTATAATAAATGTTGGTTTCAATTTGATCAATTTAATCTAATTATCCCTTTACCTCTTGTGATTGGTTAATATATCAATTATCTAAATCATGGTTGTTTTCCCCTTTTTATATGAAATAAGATTAAAGTAATTCAATAGTGGGACATGAAATTTTAACATGTTTCACTACTCAATAAGAGTAGATAATACTTGTTTAATTTTGTATTATCTGAGAAATAAGTTTCCACTATAATTAAACACAGAATATATGGGTTTGGATAGGTAGTAACCAGGACATGATGTTTAGTTCCCAAAACCCATGAATTGGGCATAGAAAATAAGCCTAAATATCTTGGTCTACTGATATAATAACCCAAATGAATCCTCCAAATTAATATTTATACTTCCTCTCGATTGTGGTTAACTTCTTTGAGTGATTATCAAAAAATATGTGTCTAATATTAGTTGACACATTACGTTATTACAATTATTATTAGGTCATCTTATTCTTACTATATTTATTATAGAGAAACATAAAATAAATACATACAACATCTTGTATATATACAATAGTGAACACCAATAAACTGAAACACACAAACACTTTTTCTCCATTTTCTAAGTAGAAAAATGCTAGGCAACTACATCTTCTTCTTCTTCTTCCTTACAGTGTTATAATACACCTTCTTTATGAGTGAACATAATTACACAACACATAATATAATAGATTCCCTCTTTTTAAAATTTTTACGGTTTTTCATCTAAAATATACCTGATTTTCTCTCCATATATTTTAGACATAAAATTTATAAAGGAGAATCCAAGTCAGGTCGCTTCACTTATGACAACATAAAAATACTTATTAAAAGGATAAAATTTCAAATTTAATATTGTCTTTGAATTTGAAAGAATATATATAATAAAAAACATCAATATTTCATTCATTACCAACTTCTGACGTTCTAAAATATCTGTGTTCAATTTTCAGAATCATTGTTCGCTTGTGTTTCCTTCTTTTTATATACTCCCTGAAGACACAACAAGAGATATAGTTTTCTTACTTCTTATTCCATCATGATATATAGAAATATCATGCGACAATGTTTCCTATATTGTCTCCCAAAAATAAACTTATTTAAAATGTACATATTAAACAATATTAATTTATTTATAGTTAGGGTCACAACTCATATATTTTTGGAATGAGACTTACATAAGTCACATTCTTTATTTTTATGTTATTTAAATTACAAGAATCATAAAATCTTGGAATAGATATATCATATTATATTTAATCATCTGATTCAATTTCATCATTTGGATTCTATTTTTTATAGATCTAGTAATATGGAATCTCCTCCCAACTAACTACTTATCTGTTGATGTCACTAATTTTCATCTGACACAAATAATTTTTACAGTATTATCTTTTGAGATCGAAAATAATAATATTTATAGATGAATTATACTATGATGAACATATTATTAAATTTTCTTACACATTAAAATAATTCCTTACACATTTCAGGATTTTCTTATGCACTCTTAATCACATTATGTGTACCATAATTTTCCAATTCACTAAAAATCACATATATATACATATTTTTAAAAAATATAGACTTACAATTTTCACTATGAGACTTAGTATCCGAATCACGTAATCCAAAAACTCATACTATATCATTACATTTAATTAGTTTTATACTTTCATGTTGACTCTCAAAAAATCATCTTCATAATAATACTTCTCTATTATTTCTATGTAATGGTGAACTTAAAATATTTTATAACTTCTCAGAGTCTTTTATTATATAAATATTATTACTTAGAATTAATCCACATAATATTTATTTTATAGATTAAATAAACTTATTCTTCAAAATAAATTACAATAATTTTATTTCAAAACGATTACCCAATCAGAACTGTCTGTGAACATCTTATATTCAGTTATTTTTTATACATACATGAGCTTCCTATGATCTTCTGAGATCTCTTATGTGAATAATTATGTTTAAATTTGATTTCCTAACATTTTTAATTAACAAATTTCTTTTAAATAGCTTGATAAATCTGTAGAAATGATGTGTGAGGAAAATATATGAGTATTTAGATATCATTTGATACTTTTGGGTTGTATTTTTTAAATGATGAGAAATTACTTATTTTGTGAGTGCCACATCAGAATATCATTTGGATTTTCTTTGATAAATCTATAAAGATGCATCAAGGAAATACCTATGATATCCATCAGAGAAGGTTCTCTCTAGTGGCCCATATTTGAAGACCCACATGATGATTCAAGCATCCTTTACCTACATATACTGACACTCACACTTCTTCTTAGAATTGATGACCTATGATGCCACTATCATTCCACTATGCCACTCTTTCCTCACCAACAATTGAACTTAGTTGTGTGCCCTTATGAGATTACTTATATTCTTGGGTAAACAATACTTGAGTTGGATATATTTTTTTGGATTTATGTTATATAATTTAGTTATCAATTTAATAGTCCCAAACACTCATGAAACTACTTTATGCCTAACATCAAACACCTCTTCTCATTTTATTTTAATAAATACTTTATAATAACCATCATTATAGAGGTAAATTATTTTCTTTTATAAATTCTATATGAGGCTCAAATATATAATACATTTTCCATTGATATTATATAATTCATCTATAATTTCCAATGGAAATAAATCATTTTGTTATTTAAAATTTGAAACAAAGCATAAAAATTATATTCCAAGATATGTATTTAATATTAATTTACTTAAAATAAGATATAACATCATAGGAATAATTATTCACAAAATCCAAAAAAATTATTATATACCACTTTTAACTTCCAATCTTTTCTTCAATTTAGTTCCATTTTTACCATATTAAAATCAAGCATAATTTGATGCTATATATTCATCGAAAAACATTACTAAAAAATAAAACACACACAATGTGGGCACAAAAATAAGGTTTCATCTTATAAATAAAACAATAATCTAACATTCCTCTTTCTTTATCGACCATCTCTACCTCTAATAAGACTATAAGTACTGTTGATCTATCCTTCACCATTTATTGATTGATGTTTTCTTATAACAAAAAATATTAACTTTTTCATTTGGTATTAATTGATCAAATATGTTGAAATATTTTTCTTATTTTGGTTTGAAAAATAAATTTGGGATCATGGATTAGTGTAACTTTTTTTCCTAGTATACCATATATATTTAGATGCCACATATATTTTAAACATTTATTTACTTTTTATTTAAATATTATGATTTACATATATATAAACCAAATTTTACTATGGAGGTGTTTAATTTTTTTTTGAAATATTAAAGATTTAATGGGATTTAAAAATGTTTTAGGATTTTTTATGAGGGACTGAGAATGTGATGTTCTAAACCTGAAGTATTTCACCACATTATCTATAGGTGAACCCTAAAAATTTCTAATGCAAAGACCATTCACATGATGAATTATGGTTCATCCCATGAATGGGTTTTACTAGTGACCTAGGATTTATACTTATGGAAATTCACCTCATTAAATGTGGTTTACCCTATGAAATTATAGGGTGGGGGAGGAACCGTTCAACCCATGAAGTATGGTTCACCCAGCTAATGGGTCTACCCACATTTTAAATTTCATGTCCTTCTATTTTCAATTATTAATATATTAATAGTTTTTACTCTTTAATACCCATTATCATCTGATTTTGAAATTTTTTAGAGCTATTAGATATCCTATCTCAACCCCCCCCCCTTCTCATTGGTCTTACACATTAGATTTCAATTTGTCCATCAAGGCTATTTTCCTTATACTTCTTCCTCATCCCATATCATTCCAACCTCCCCTTTGATTCTTAATTATCCCATGAAACCTAACCATTGTGTGTAATTATTTTAAGGATATGTTTAGAGTTTAAAAAGGGAATTCATTTTTTCTAGTTCTTATGGGATGTCTGTCATTGCTTAATTGAGAATTCTGCAACATTGCTGATGAATTCCATATGGATTGCCATTGAATCGAGGTAGGTGTTTCTGTGATTTTTATTTTAATGGAATTTCATTGTGTTGTTGATGATTTAAAATGATATTTTTATTTAATTATATATTATTATGAAATTTATAATGAATTGGAAAATTGTTTGGAGTATAAATTTCACGTGACATAAAGGGTGATTTCTAGTGGATTCCATTTCTAAAATGGGGTTTCAATGAAACTGAAAATTAATTTTAGTATATTTTATAGGTGGATTTGTTATTTTAAATATATTTTACCTCATTTGGGTCCTTATATAAATTAATATGTGGTTTTTGATCCTTTGAATGTTTTTAATGTAAAATCATGTTGGTTTTTTATTGGGGTTTCAATGAATTATTTGTAAAGAATTTTTTAAAAATGGGTTTCATAAATTTTTTCAATATTTTGATATGAATTAATATTTTTAAATGGAAGGAAAAATAATTTGGGAAGGTTGTGGCTTCAAGAGTCATGTTTTAGTAAAGGATTGTCTAGCTCATTAATTTTTTTATGTTCTGTGTTTGTGTGTGTGTGATCCTTTAAAACATCTATTTTATTGTTCATGATATATATTTTACCGTGGGGGCATGTTATGCATTTCATGTGATGTGAATGATATGTGAAATGGATTATTTATTATGAGGTTGTAAGAGCTAATATGATATTCAATTCTTAGGACTTATTGATACATGTAATTCCTCACCTGCTATTGCTTGACATGCCTAGGGATCCTAGGTTTTATACAGAGGGATGTGAGGTGATTACTATCTATTAATGATGACATGGAATAAATTTTATAAGATTTTAAATGACATATGGAACTACCACTGAAGATTCTAGTACATAGTAATCAGTTGGTAATAAATGTATGAAGGCATCATTAAGCTAGTATATAGTTCCAACCTCAGTATGTATAGAATCACATCTAAAGGTGTTTATGAATTTATCTTGTTTAATTCATGATCAATTTCTTGGAGCATTCATTACTATTTTCCATATTTTTATTAAAATTGTGTAACCATGAACTATTCTATCTTACATATGATTACAATACTTTAGTGTTTTACTTTAATTAATATTTTTCACTTTTCTTATAAGTTTAATTTTTTTAAATAGTATTGAGAAGGTATATTTATATATCATTTTAATGGTGTATTATAAATGGATTATATTCTTGAAACAAGGATTAGGATGAGGGTATGGGTTTATAAGTTATTTCATTCTTTTAGGAAAAATAAGAAGATGTATTTAAAATATTTTTGATGCGATGTTGGATTTTATCTAACTATGTATAAAAACTATTTTTTAACAATATTTCAAATTATAATGAATGGATTTATTTTTTGAACGTATTAACACAAATTATTTTGTGAAATACCACAGGGATTTGTTTTTTTACACCATGTATACACTATTTCATATATAGATATCTTATAGCTTTTTTAGGTGTCATTCCTTTGGTATTATAGTTTAATACGTTTGATTTATTTATTAATGGTAGGTTTGGGATGTGGGGAGAGGCTACCATTCACAAGGAGATGATAGTGTTTTGGTTGATGTTTTAAATTTTTTACTCTTAGAAATTTTTTTGTGCAATCCTTTGTCTAGAATAACTTTTTAGTTATTTATATAATGATTCTTACTCATTATTTTACAACTAATGTTATGTTTTATTTTATAATCAATACATTGAGTGGATGTTTTATTATTATTATATTTATTATTACTCGATGGTGAACATTTTCCCATTGGTTAGATTATATGTCCTTAGAATATGTAACTAGTCCAGAGTGATTGGGAACACACCTATGATATGTAATTAGACAGATCAGGTTCCCATTCATGGGGTGGTTTGGGTTGGCTCTAAAAAAATGGTATTAGAGCACCCTATTTCTATTCATGATGTTTCAGGGATGTATAAATATAATTATTGTCATATAAAATTAGAATTATGGTATAGTGAATTTCTTAAGCCACTCTTATTCACACGAAACATCAAGTTTCCATGGGCATTCGGGATTTGAGATTTGATTTTGAATTCAGTTTTGAGTAGATTTGAGGAATTTTGATTTGATATAGTTTTATTCTGATCCTCATTGGAATGGAATGTTTTTACATTGTGTTTTACATTAGTTTTTTAGATGGAATTGAAATTAATTTGAACCCAAATGATGAATTAAATGGTCTAACAAACCATATAGTGAACAAGAAATTGATTTTTGAAAGGATTTCAGAACTGATGTATAATGAACACATAGACCGTAAAACATGAAGCGAAGTGAATCATGGTTCATCATCATAATTGGTTATATTATCCATACTCCTTGATTCATAGGTTGTTTTGAGTGCTTCTAGAAAATGGGATATAGATCAAGGTTAGGTTCGTTTTCCCCATCCCATCTTCTCATTTCTCCCTCAGATTTGATTCTTTATTGTCCCATGCATTGTAACCACTATATTACAAGATTTTATGTTTTGGGATGAGTTTCTGAAGATTTTTTGTTTATTGGTCTTGTGTATATCCAATTATTTCTCTTTTGATAATTATCCAGCATAGGCGGTGACTATCAACCTGATTTGAATTGAACTAAGGTAGGTGTTTTTTGCCTTTTTTAAAAGAACATATAATTTTGTTCTCAGTAAAATAAAATGATTTCTTATCAAATTATATATATATACATATGTGATATTTTTAATTAGATTTATTAATTATTATATATTGAAATATTATATGGAATAAAGTGTGGTTTTAAGGGTATTTGAATCTAAAATGATTTTTGAATGGTAAGTGGTTTACAATTTATTTTACTGAATGGTTTAAATGGATAATGTATTATAAAGAGTATTTAACACATTTGGTTTTTGATTCAAATTGAAAAGTGGTGTCTTAAACCATTTTTGTATTTTTAATTTACAAGTTAGGTGGTTTGAGGTTGGATTTTAGATCAATTGTTTGTAAGGAATGTTTTGAAAATGGGTTTCATTAATTTTATCAAATTTTTTTCCTAAATAATGGGTTGAAGTGGAATTTCAAATGATTGATAAGGTCATATACACCTCAAGATATGTTTCAGTGAAGTTTTTTCAGAAATTTTAATGGGTTTTAACTAATGAGAGATAGTTAGAGAGATCCTCTTGTGCCCTTTTTTTGTGATTTATATGGATTTTTTCCCAAGGGGAATGTTACATTTTTCATGTGATATGGGTCATATGTGAAAGGGTTATTTTCAAGGGTATAGGAGGTTAGATGAGAATTACTACGTATTTATTATTAATTCATATTATTCTAGAACTCTTATTTGTCAATATACATGGGGATCCAAGGCATCTCAGTAATGAATGGGAGGTGGTTACTATCTTGTATCCATTTGATTAACTAGATCTACTATGATATTTGATTCAATAGGGGAGTTCCACCGATGTAGATAGTTTAGAGCACCTTGTTGGTTATAGACATAGAAGTGTATTGACATATCTATATATAGTTCCATCTCTAGCATGTCTATAGTTGAATCATGATATGTTTAGGAATATCTGTTGTTTACTTCATGATCATTATTATGGAACATTCCTTCTTTTAAATTTCATAGTTTGATAGACTTTATGACAACCATATCTATTTTATATATATTGAGAATAAAATGGATTAGTGATTTACTTTTATTATTATTGTAAACTTTTCTTGTACATTTAAATAAATCTGTCAAATTTTTAATACAATTATATATAAATTGTTTTTAAAAGTGGATATTAAATTGATTCTTTTGGGGTTTAGGTGATTATTTTAATTTATAAAAATAATGTAATTTTTAAAATGATTTTGGATGTGATGTTGGATTTTAAATAATTTTATAGGAAAAATCTATTTTTCCTAATTGTATTTAAAACTAATATAAATTAATCTCCATTAAATGAGGAATAAATAATATTTTTTGAAATCCTACATGGATCAGTTTCTCTCACACCTTTCACAAAGCATTCAATGTCTAAAAATTTTATATGTCACTTTTAGGTGACTTTGATTTGGTCATAAGGTTTGGGATTATCGGCTCATCTAATGATTGTTGGTTTGTGGTGGGGAGTTTGGTTTTTGGTTACTAAAATATGATAAAATTTTGGATCAGGTTTTCTTTTTTATTTTCTATTAGAATTATTTATAAAATTACCTTATCCCATATGCCTTTCTGTTTATTCATATGATAATTCATTATATTTTATATTTAACTCATTTTATATTTTCTTTATTTATATTTACTTTGAGTGGATGATTTATTATTATATTTTTTTCACACGTGATGAAATAATTCTAATTGGTTGTGTTCTAAGACCCCGATATTTTCGTAAATCAATGGGAGATTGGGAACACACATCATGTATAACATAGGTCAACATACATGGTTATTCTAAGGGTTACACATGTTATTTTATGAAAACATATTAGTCTCCTCTCTATGGAAATTTTTCCATCTATGGTTTTCCTTATATTTTCCCTCATTTTGGTGGTATGATATCTCACTATTGTTTTCTGGATTTTTTTATTTGTTTATTATATATGTTTTTAACTTATGCATTGATTCCTATTACATCCAATGGATTTCATTTCATTAATCTAGTGGAATAACATCTACCACCTTTGGAGATGGATTGGAATCCATCCCAATTTGAGGATAGAGATCTGCCACTACTAGAGGGGGATAATTGAATGTGTGAGGGGATGATAGAGAGGGAAATAGAGTGGGTGAGGGGAGGTATGGAGGGAGACGGGGTAGATCAGGGTAGTGAGAGAGTAGGGGGTGGAGGTATGTAATGAGATAGAGGACAAGGGAATAGTGGAGTAGAATGGAGGGTGATGACGTAAGGGATCAAGGTATTGAGGTTTGAAGGATGTGAGAGATCTAAAAGGAGGATTAGGGAGGTCACCATGGCGGAGGAGAGAGAGGTAGGGTGGGAGATGGGAAAATAAGAGGGAGGGGAGGGATGGAGGGCATTAGGAGATGGGAATGTGAGTTGGAGGGAAGGGTAATATAAGAAGAGATATAGAGAGAGATAGACAACGCATATGAGGGAATGATGTTGGGGGAGGGAGTGGGTGGGATGGAAGGGTTAATGGAGGTATTTTGAGTGGGATGGGGTGGAGAGATAGATGATGAGTAGGAAAGGGCATGAGGGAGGGAGGGATGGAGGTAATAGTGGTGGGGGTGCACAATAAGAATGGGAGTGGGAGGGGTGGGGTAAAAGGGAGTGTAAGATAGAAAGGGAGAGGGTGTGGGGAGATGGGGGGTGCAGCCAGTTTTTGATGGAGCAAGGAACAAGGTGTGTATAGGAGGTGTGGGAGGGTGTGCAGGGGGTGGGGGTGGGATGGGTATATGGAATGGGAGCAGAGAGGGAGGAAACATGATAGGGAATGAGTGGGAATGAGAGAGGGATATGGGGAAAGGGAGTAAGGGGTGAAAGTTGGAGGGAGAAATAGAGGGTGTGGATGCAAGGGATGGATGGAAAAAAAGAGTCAGGGAAGAGAGGGAGGTGAGAGAAAAGTTAGGATGAGTGGGAGAGGGTGTGGGAGATGAAGGGATTAAAGGAGAAATATAGTGCGAGGGAGGTGGAGTGAAAGGATGATAGAGTGTGGGGAAGAGGGATGGTATATGTGAGATGGTGAGATAATGTGTGAGATAAGGAGTTAGAGGATAGTAGGGGTAATTTTTAGGGAATTAGAGTGTGGGAGATGGTGAAGGTGAGTACGACATAGTGATAGGGAACAAAAGATTGTGGGAATAATGATGGAGGGAGTGTGGGAGAGGGAGGGAGGGGGAGTGACGGGGGGTTCTGTGGGTGGGGTGGGAGATAGGGTGAGAGGGTGGGGGTAGAAGGGTTTATGGGGAGGGAAGGTGAGTAGAGAGAGGGAGAGGGAGGGATCTAATGTGTGATAGACATAGGGAGGGGGGTGGAGTAGAATATTAGATAGGGGGAGTGCGTGGGAGAGGGTGTAGGAAGGGGGATGGTACGAGGGGGAGAGTGAGGCGAGGGGGGGGGGAGAGTGTTGAGGTGTAAAGAGACATAGAGGATGTGGTTTGGGGAAAAGAGTTGGGGTTATGGGGGTAGATAGAGATACTATGGGTGTGAGTGGGTGAGGTCCCGAGGGAGGTTCAAATCATGAGGCTGAGGGAAGAAGGGAGGGCTCCAGGGATTGAGGGTGAGGAGGGGGTGTGGATGTGGGTGGGGAGAGAGAGAGGGAGGGAGGGGAGGGAGGGAGTAGACATAGAGGGAGGGGGAGAGATAAAGTAGGTGAGGGATGAGGGGGGGAGCATGTGGGAGGGAATGAGTGGTGGTTGTGGGGGAGGAGAGGGGTGGAGATAATTTGAGTGTGTGAGGGAGGTAGGGAGTGGGAGGGAGGGGTAGTGAGGGGGGGTGATATGGGGGAGGGTGAGAAGGGGGGAGAGTGAGAGGGAGGGTTTTGGGAGTAGTATGGAGGGGGGGGGGGGGTTCAAAGGGGTGGTAAGAAGGGGACAAATGGAAATGGTGGGATAAAAAGGGAGGTGGTGATGATGGGATGGGGGTGGGGAGAGGGAGAAGGCAAGGGTTCGAGGGAGGGTAGAAGATATGGGAGGGAGGGAGGGAGTGTGGATATAGGAGGGAGGGGTGGGTAGGTGGGAGCAGAATGAATGGAAGGGGGGAGGGAACCAAGGTGGTGGGTGTGAGGAGAGAGAGGGAGAGTATGGCGGGGAGAGTTATAGGGATGGATGGGGGAGGGAAAAGGGGGGGAGTGAGTTGGAATGGTTGTGAGGGAGGGAGTAAGGGAGTGTGACCAATTTAGGGAGAGAGAGAACCATGTAGGGATGAAGTAGGGGAGTGGGGGTGAGTGGTACAGAGGGAGTGTGTCAGGTGGGAGAGGATATAGATATAGCATTAGTTAGATGGTGGTAGAGTGTTTGTGTCGGGGGAGAGAATGTGGACAACTGTGTGAGTGGAGAGTGTAGAAGGAGGATGGAGGGGGGAGGGAGTTTCAGAAAGCAGGGTTGTAGAGGAGAAAGAGGTAGTGGAGGTGAAAAGGGAGGTCACCATGGGTGAGGTAGAGGTAGTGGGAGGGGAGTGGGGGAGGATAGAGAGATATATATAAATACAAGGTGAGGGAATAAGGGGGAGGGAGTATGGGAGTGGTAGAGAGGGGGAGGGATGTAGGGAGGGAACCAATGGAGAAGATGAGAGAGAGGGTAAGAGGGGGTCGAGGAGGCGTGAGAGGGATAAAGGGAAGAGAATGAGAGGGAGGGGGTTGTGGGGGTGGAGCATGTGGGTGATAGAGCGAGGGAGGGATGGAGGGAAAGGAGGGAGGACAAGGAGGGGGAGAATTAGAGGGATGGAGCAGTGGGGGAGTAGTGTAGGATATAGAGTGTGGGTAGGAAAAAGAAGAAGTAAGGAAGAGATTAGGGGTTTGAGTGGGTGTAGTATGTAAGGGGGGAGTGTGGGAGGGATTTAGGGGTGTGGGGGATGAGATTTAAAGAGAGTTAATGTATCTCCCTAAGATTTTAGGAGATATATTATTTTCAATTTACTTGATGTCTTATGTTTTACACTACACCAAGATTATCTTGAACTGTAGACAACACCTTATTAGATTTTAGTATTCACACCACAAATATTGTGTTGTGATACACACAATTTCATGTTCTTTTGATAGAATTCATTTCACGCAACACATAGTTGGCGTAAGAAACAAACAACACTGACTATAGATTTTGTTCAGTGTATAAATGAACTATGTATTTATTATGTTATACATAACACCAATATATTCCAGAACTACACGCAACACATACATGGCTAGCATTACATGCAAGGACGACTTTCCTTGATAAATTGTGTTGTACACAATACTGAGTTTTACTAAACAACAATATATTATTAAATGTTATTATTTAATGGGATATAAACTATCCATTATGAATAGTATTAATCACATTTTGAATTTAATATAACATTAAATTCAGCTTATATATTTTTAGAACATGATATAATAAAAAATTCAATTTTATAGGATAAAAGAAGTATTTTAAAAAAAATGCAGTTTTACTGTCTTTTGATGGAACACCAATTTTAAATCTAGTTTTTTACACTTATATAAGTTCAATTGTAAAAAATAAAATTGTTTATTTGAAATAATGATATAAAATTTTACTTTGGAATAATTTTTAATATTTTTATGATTACATTCATATTTTTATGAATAGTAAAAATACGCTAAGTTTTAATTGATAGAATCTTTTTCATCAAAATATTTTGTAAGGTTAAATTATATTATTGAATAATTTAAAAGTAAAAAATAGAATATATTTTTCTTATTTAATACAATTTAACTCATTTTAATTAATTTTAAATTAAATAAATATGTAAAAACAGTTAAATCATTCGCAATGTTTTAACTTATAAAAAACCCATTTTTTTATTCCAACAATGAGATTAATTTGAAATTAACTACAGAACAATATGTGTTTTGAATTATGAAAAATGGATTCTATATTGGGATTTAGTGGGTCCAAATTATTTTAATAGGTTTCTTTTATTTTTTTGATATTATGAATAGTAAATACGACAATTTTTATTTAATGAGGTTAAATGTATGTCAGATAAATTAGTGTAATAAATAATATTATAAAGACATTACAATTATAAAAAAACTATAAAAATAATTTTTTTGATTATAATTATATCCTTAAAATATTATGTTATAATCTTCATCATTTAATGTCCACTTGATAATTAAAATGACATTGATATTAATAAAACCAGTGAAGTTGACAAAATGTCATACTCACTTTTCTTATAAGTATAAAAACATTAATATAGGGATAACTAGGTGATATATTGTAAAATAAATATTTCATGGAAAGGTAAATTAATTACCTACGTCATGCTAATTGTTTTTAATTATTAGGAAATAAATAATTGCCTTAATGTCTTATACATTGATGATATAAAATTTAATTAATGAGAAATCAATGAAACAATTTTTATTAAAATAATAATAACCATAAAAGGGTCTATGCACATGACTAAATATTATTGGTTGAGTATATCTAGTCCATAATAATCCATAATTCAAGCTAGAGATAATTTGGATCCTTATTGAATAGATTATGACTTTTATATTATTTTATTTAAAGAACTGTTAAAGTTATCACACTCATACTTTATTAAGTGCAACTTTTTTAATGATTGATTTTATGTCAGATAAATTCGACTACATATATTCTCATAAAAGATATTAATGTTATATTCATTATAGTATTTTTTTAAATTTTACTAAACAAATATGTATATTAAATAATAACCCAAAATTATTTAATTAATCATTTTATTAATGAGATATGAAATACATGTTATAAAAAATATTAAAATAAATATATTTTTGGATAATTAATATGTCCAACTAAATTTATATAAACCCTTTAAATATTTAAAATATAATAAAATAGTTTTTCTGAAGTTAACTTTTTATATTAATATTATTAAAAAGAGAAAAATTAAATAGTGTCAAAATTGACGCTATTGATTGTTTTTCAAAATAGTTTATTATTATATTATTTAATAATAATATAACATTTCTAAAAATATATAATTATTATTATGTGGTCTAAAAAGTTGTAAATTATTTATTTATGATCAAATTGACATCAAATAAGTAAATATTTTTCACTTTTAATATTGAAATATTTTCTACCCAAGATAAAATGTAATAGAATAACTAAGTGTTAAATTAAAAAGATAAGATTTGAATGGACATATAAACCTTAATAAAATGTATTGGTTGATGATATAACAACACTATATCATTTAATCTTCTAAATTGGGATATTTTAGTGGTTTTACATGAGTGCTTTATTTTTTTTATAAATTAATATTTTTGAGGGTTCCAAAACTACGCCTCACCTCAATTATAAAAGGGTACCTCCTCCCTCATTTATCCACAACTAATTAAGCCTTAATGTTCATCCATCCACTGAATATTTTCCTTTCCAATATCCCTAGTTTCATTATATTGGTTCTGTTCCTCTCAAAATACCAACTCTATTTCCATTAAGTGTAAATCTAAAGAGAGCACGTCGAAGAAAAGGTAATCTTCTCTACTATTTTTTCATATTTCATTCTTATTCTACTTACCCTTCACGAGTTGTTTCATTATAAAATAACAAATATTTTATTTATTATTTACTGATATGTTATTGTAATTATAAATCATACATATTACACTTTTTATCCATCCTATGAAAAATAAAATCACTACACATGCGTACGTACGACTTATCATCTCCACGCAGTGGTGTAATATGTTATTCACCACCACCATACCTGGATGGGTAATAAAATGAATGTAAGAACTATTTATAATTAGTATGAAATGATATTTATTCATAAATATAGTACACCAAGAAATTCAATGCCAATCAAGAATTATGAGAATGATATCATCGCTCGTGCATACGTACGACTTACCGTATCCACGATGTTATGAGATTAATTTTCCACATTAACCATTCAAGAATGATTATAATTTATATATAATAAATAATAATGAAATATGTAAAATAATAATTCTACATTATTTATGTATATATTTCATTTACTTACTTTCATTCAATTCATTAAGGAAACAGAAACAACGCTCATGCGTACGTATGACCTACCATCTGCATGAATGGTGTATTACATTTAACTTATATATATGTTATATAAATTTATATACTGAATATATATTATATATAACCCATGTTATAGATTATGGAGGTAATAAAATCGCAATCTATGTAAAAATATTAATAATAACAAGTTAAATCATGTATAATAAATAATAAGATTATTACCCAAAACATTTCATTTAAATAGAATTAAAAAATGAACTGGAAATATTAAGACATAAGTGAATAATATGAGATATCCTTGATATTATTATGGTTATATTATAAGTTAATTATATTTTTAAACCCATTATATAATATTTTTTTACTCATATAGTAGAAATGAAATTTAAGGTTAGGGATAAATTTTCAAACACATTTTTATCCGATAGTGTTTATATGTAATTATTTAATGGAGATATACTTATCATCCATGTCCATGTTTATAAAAACATTTTCATAAAATGTTTAATATTATTCTATGTATGTATAAAATCATTTTTAACCATTTTTTACTTTTACTGCATGGTATGGAAGGAATACTTCTTTTGTTTACCTTAGGAGGTACTTTTTGACTTTTTTGTCAAAAGTATGAGGAGAATGTTTTTTTGAAAAATAAAACATGAATAGATTTTGAAATATTATTAACACCATATTTCCATGAATCTACCTATACATGATTTCATTTTTTGTTTCAACTAAATTATATTCTTTTAAAATTGCTAGACATTTGGAGAAAAGGAAAAAACATTATAATAAGAAAAAATATTTTTTTCAAGAATATAGTTCAATTGTTTTATCATAATTATATTCCATATAAGATGAAATATGGTTATCCATATTATTACTTTGATTTTATTAGGTTTATGATTTAATTATTTATATGAAATACATTTATTTTATATGAATTATGCTAGATTGATGTTTAAGAAACCCATTTTATTTCATGGGTTATGATATAATGAATGATTTATGTTTTTGTGGAACATGTATGAATTATTTCACTATGATATGGGTTGGAAATATATCTCCTTACAATGCATTGGGTAAAGATTTATATCTCATGAGATAGACATAGCTGCAACAAATAGTAAATCTAGTTCAGTAATATATGGATTGAATGGAATGTAAATCTGGTTCAGTAATACATGTATGGAATGAAAAGTAATACCGATTTAGTAATGGCCTTTTTATATTTTAATAGTCTTGGAAAGAATGCCTTGACTACTATGGAAATCATATTATTTTAATATTTATTTTTAAAATTCCATGTTTTATGAAAATGCTATTTTTTAGAGGTTAATGTTCCTTTATGATCTATGATTTATGTACCACCATGATTTATTTTATGACTTGTGATTTTTTTTATTTAAACTTTATGTTAATTCTTTTATAGGCTAATGTTTATAGTTTGTTTTATTTTCTCCATTTTCACCCTTATAGATAATTTATGCTCACCCTTTTTATGCTTTCTTTTCCCCAGGACATAAATAACTATATTCGTTAGGAATAAAGGGGATGATCATTATGGTATATGTTAAAGATATTTCACCAAATTAAAATATTATGTTCCCCGTTTCCATAGGAACTAAAATAATAACGTCTTTGGATAGATTTTTGTGGCATGTATTAAATATTCCCCAAATGTTATGTAATGTCCATGTATTTCAAGCATGGGATGTTATGTGAACATGTGTAGATGTGAGGGAGGGATAGATAGAAGGAGTGGGGGAGTGGGGAAAGATATCGAGAGAAAATATAAGAGTGGGAGGTTGGGGAGGGAGGGAGGGTGCTAGGGATAGGGGTGAGTAGGATGGAGAGCATAAGATAATATAGAGAGACATTAGGTGAGGGTTTGAGGGAGGGGCACTAGGGGGAGTGTGAGAAGGTGGGAGTGAGATAGAGAGATGTGGAGCAGGGGTGTGGAGAAAGAGAGTGAGGGTACGAGGGAGGGAGGGTTCTATGGGGGTGGGTGAGCATGGTATATATCAAGAGGATGAAATTGGGAGGGGATGGGGTGGGGTAAGAGGGAGTGAGCAAGTGAGAGAATGTTTGTGCGAGGGAAGGAGTGGGGAGGAGGAGGATGATGGTTGGGTGATAAGGATGGATGAGTAGATGGGTGGGAGGGAGGGGGAGAGTGAGCAGGTAAGTGTACAAGGGAGGTAGGGCTCCTGGGGGAGGATGTGGAGGGGGTTTGGGTGTGAGAGGGATGTAGTGGGGGTGGGTGAGGTGTTTAAGGATAGAGTGGGAGGGCGCAATGCAGGGAGGGAGGGGGAGGGAGAGAGGTCACTAGGGAGGGATGGGGAGGAAGGGATGGTGGTGGGGTAGGAGAGAGATAATGTGAGTGGGTGAGGGTGTAATAAAGAGATAAAGGGATATATCGGGGGAGCATGAAGGACGAGGAGGGGTGGGAGGGATGGGGGAGAGTGAGTGTTATAAGAGGAAGGTTAGTAGGGGGAGTAAGAGGAGGGGGGAGTGGAGAATGAGAGGGAGGGAGGGGGATTGAGGAGTGGAGAAATGGAGGGGGGAGGGAGGGATGGAGAGAGATGGGAATTTAGAGGAAGTAAAAGTTAGGGAGGAGATATTGAGAGAAGGATAGAGAGGGAGAGGGATGGTGATGTTGTGATGGTGGGAGGGACAGAGCGAGATGAAGGGAGAGTTAGGTAGCGAGGGAACTAGGAAGAGGGTTAGGAGGGGGTGGTGTGAGTGAGAGGGAGGGGGATTAAAGAGAGTGAGTGAACCAATGAGAGGGGAGAGGATGGGGGGTGCAAGGTTAGTTGAGGGGTGGAGTGGATAAGAGAGAGAGAGAGTGGGAATGGGTGAGAGGGAGGTAGGGAGACAAGGGGAGTCTGTGGAGGGGTAGGGGAGTGAGGGGAAGGGATGGGGGAGTGAGGGAGTGGAGGGAGAGTGAGGGTAAGGGGACAAGGGTGAGAGGGAGGGTGCCATGTGAGTTAGGGGAGGTAGAGAGCAAGGGGCATGGTGGTGGGAGTGGGGGAAGGAGAGATAGAGTGAGAAGAAATGGGTGAGAGGGATGGATAACGCTAGGGATGGAGGAAGTGGAGGGAGAGGGTTGAGATAAATAGTGGGAGGGTAGTGGGTAGGGGGGAGAGATGGTAGGTGAGGGTGTGAGGGTTGAAGGGAGGCATAGGGGAGTGGCTGAACTGGTGAGGGCACAAGGGAGGGAGGGAGGGATATTGGGAGCAATGGAAGAGGAACCAAGGGGATGAAGAGAAGGGAGGTAGGGTGCCTGGGGGGATTGTGTAATGTGTAGGTTGGGGTGGGTGGAAGGAGGGGGAGGGGAACAGGGAGGAAGGGTACTAGGGAGAATGTTAGTAGGGGAGGGAGGGGGAATGAGAGAGAAATTGGATGAGTTAATAAGGGAGGTAGTGGGTGAGTGAGGGGAAGATGGATCTAGGTGGAGGGCGAGGAGGGTGGGGTGGGGGTGGGGGAGGTGAAGAGATAGGGAATGTAGGGGGAGAGAATGGTAGGGAGGGGGAGTCATCATCATATATTATTTTCTTCATTCTACATAATATATCTTGTAATCAATTAATGATTTAAAATGAATAAGCATTTTATTCACACCATATAGAGGTGCCAAAGTTTCTTACATGAGAAAACCAAAGTACGCAATGTGTACATCTTCCACTCATGACTATTAATTTTGTTTTCATGTACATATATTTATATATCTGTTTATATCTTTAATGTAATAGATATAAGTTCCATGTAGATCGAATCGACATGTAGATCATGATAGGCTAGAACATGACATGTTGAACTGAATGTCATGTAAGTGCCTTAAACTCCATGTAGTCCCTATCTTCTAATGGATGAGAACATGGGGTGTCCTTGAAAGATGTTTATTAGATACCAAACACATGAAAAAAACATTTTTTTCAAATCAGAGGTGATACAATGTGTTTTTTGGACTACACTACATTTCCTTCAAGGATATCTATGATAGGGAATACATTTAGTTCCAAGGCATGTTCTTAAGACATGAGTAGTAGAAAGGAATATTCCATATAATTTTTTACATTCCATGTAGTCTATTTCCTAAAAGTGATTTCTAATTTTTAGGGAAAGAATCTTTAATATTATGATTAAACCTATTGATTATGTTTTTTATTCTTTGTTCATTTGAAAATGCACACCATATAATGGGATTGAAAAATATATTAAATTAATTCCTATACTAAAATCATCAATCAACACACATGGATACTAGAAAGTACACTTGTGCACTAAATTTAATTTTAAATGAATTTAATTTTATTTAAAAATATCCATTATGGTGAGTTAATGATGGTTAGATAGAATTAATATAAATTGGATTAATTCATGAAACATTATATTAATTAAATAAGTAATCAAAGTAATTGATTAGAGGAATGAAATTTAATACTTCTTTCTTAATGTGTGTAGAATTTTGATATTAGATAATTACTTGTTTGTTATTGGTTTCATTTAATTTATTTTTGTTACATTATTATTGATGGCATGTGACTCATCCCATTCTTATTATGTATGGTCCTAATTTGGTATGGTTTATTTTATATAAACACCCTTCATCCAATCCCTATCAACACGTCACCAATGTGTGAATAAAATTTTATGTAAGGATTGAGCATCAAGACATAGTATGTAGTATGAGTCATGTGTCCAAGGTGAAATAAATCAAGGTGATACAAAAGTTCCATGGTGGAATACTAAAATATGAACCAAGCTACATTTCGAGGTGATCCCCCTTCTTTGATGGTTAGTTTATCATCCTATTAAAAAACTAATCATTAGAGAATATCATGATCATGACACTTATGTATTATTTCATTCAACAGGATGATTAATTATTTATGTTCAAGAATTCTATGAAATCAATTAATAAATAAATTAGTGATCATGTAATATAGAATAAAATATATCCAAATTATTCATAAATTTTTTATCATACATGGTTAATGACATAATTGAAATATACTTTATATTTAAAAAGAATGTAAAATGATAAAAATGGATATTACAAATAAGGATAAAAATTACATAAACTATAATATTATGATTCTATAGCCTTCCACTTATTATGTTATAAATGACCCCATAGTTCAATGTTCTTGTCCAATACAAGTTAAGGTGTTTTCAAATATTGTGGAAATTTTAACTTCAGGTTTTTGGTTCTGTTAACATTGTTTTTATAATTTTTTGACTACCAAAGTTAGACATGGTGTAACTATTAGGCATATGTTGATGACATATTTTAAAATATGATTCTAGGATTGGGAGTCTGCTGAACTGGTCAAGAAACTATGCGTTAGTGTATCTAAAAAGTTACACCTACCAAAAACCCTTCAAATAACTTGTCATGACCATGTATGGGTTATGATAAGGGTAATATGGATCATTTCTACTAGAATATCTAAGAGACGAGATATTTTCAAATTAAAGACGAGGACTATAGAGTTTTGACATAATAGTATGAGATTCATGGAATTTAACTAAATTTAAAAAATTTAATATATTTTTAATCAAAAAAATAACTAATTATATACTCTTAATTTGTAGAAATGAAAAACAAAATGACATAAAAAATATCATAGTGTTCAAAATGAGATAACAATAACCTTATCACTGGTGAATTTTTGGGAATGGTATATTCAATTGTGTGTTATAATATTCCACAAATGGAGATAATAAGTTCTAGAAACCCCAATACCTATGTAACCTTCCAATGAGGCTAGTGATGAAAAAGTATATCTCTATATAAAACATGTGGACCATTAAATTTATGTACAATGTTTTATGTTATTTTATATTACCAATGAAATTTTAATTTATTACAATGATCTGGATGCATGTTACATTGTTTCTCCCCATTGTGATCTTTATCAATAGAAGGCAATATCAAAGAGATGATAGATATTCATTTCACTTTTCACAAACAAGCTTGGTGATTCAGTAGAATTAGGGAAACTTGTTATAAATATTATTGGATACATTGATCAAATGGAAATCTTTGATTTTAACATCCTTTATGGGTTGTGGATAGATCAAATTCATTCATCACTACCCAAAGACTTTTCCAGTTTTGTTGTGAATTTTATTAGGAGATATATTGATAAGTCGCTATTGAAACATCACAACCTTGTCTACCATGTTCATAAACACATGGGACATGAAAAACAACTTTTACATATGCTTAATAATAATAATAGGTATAAGTACAATGGGCTGAAGTATCATTCCAAGTCCAAGGATCTGGAGATCCATCCCTCTAAGAAGAAGAATATCTAAAGGTAATGAATGGAATAGGATGTGGTATTTTTTCTTATGGAAATTATGGACAATGGAAGAGTAATTTCACCCAGCCAAAAATAGAAAGGGGATGCTTCAATTGTGTTCATTATTGAGAGTAATATTCCTATATCTATAATATTGTTAATAGATACTTCATGTGGTTCTCACATTTGTATCCAAATAAAAGAACCAAATATATTTTATAATATTACTAGTGATGAGGTGGATCTATAGGCTACCAATGGAATGAGTATGTCTAATATATCCATTGGATACTAATATATCACATTTATAAAGGTATAGATTTTGGTTTTAAAGAATAATCATCATGTTCCCAGTGTTACCAAAAAAATATTTCCATTTCATTTTAGATATAGATGGATTTATCATTATATTTGAAAATAAGGAATGATATTTTTATAATTAATTCATATGTTATGGTATGGAAAATAATAAAAATATCCTTTATTTATTAAATTAAGAGTACAAAATATTGGAAATTAAGGAAAAAACCAATACACACGACTCATATAAAACCTAGTTTTGGCACAACTACATTTTCTCAAGAATTAAATGAATTTTAAAATGTTATATCAAGAGGTTTATTTATAATATATTAAGACAATGCCACTAGAAATATTTCATTCATATTTATGAGACAATAGAAACAAAGAACCATTCAATGGTCAAGGTGAATGGGCCCCAATGATTCTATAATTGGTACATGGTAATGTGTGTGGATCCTCTCAAGTAGAATCTTCTGGCTGATTGTCATAGTTTATTAATTTTACTAATTTATTGAGAATATATGGTTATATATATTAGTTCAGGTATAAATATGAAACCATTAAGAAGTTCAAAGAGTTGAATAATGAGTTCTATAATTAAATTTGTAAGAAGATAATGAAACAATGATTATATCTAGATGGAAAATATTTCAACCAATACTTTATCAGCCCTTGGTGAGACTGTGACACTTGATCTCAACTCACTATACCTTATACACCATAATGGATTGGTGTTAGTTAAATGAGAAAATATACCTTGTTGGATATGCAATGTTCAATGATGTATTATGAAATCTTTCCTTTTTTGAGGATATGCATTAGAAACATGAAAATAAAAAATTTACAAATTGCTAACAAAAGTAGAAAGATAAATTCCATTTGAGATATAGATCGTAAACAATGTTGTTTTTCATATGTTCATGAATGGCATTGTGAGGAATTTTTTAAGGTTATCTCATGAAAAAAATTATAACCCTAAGCCATGAATTGTATCTTTATTGTGTATCCCATGTAACCTAAAGGGTACTAAATATACAACCCTTAATAAAATAATGATTCTACTGAAAGACTGTCCATTTTTCTTGATAAGGAGCACATAATTATGAAGGATAGTAGGAGAAATATTGAATTTAATGTAGTTGATACTCAAGAAATAGAAGAGTTTGTATATGAATCGATTTTATACATAAATGTGGTTAAAGATGTTTAGTAAACACAACTAATGTATTGGAGATCTATATAGGTAAGATAACTAGAGATATATTGTTTTCAAGTCTCTAATTATTGTGACTATTTATTTTTTGAACATTATTATACTATTGACTTTGAGGAAGTATTACAGAGATTATATGTTATAAAATGTAAATAATCCATGAATTATAAAATAGATTATATGTATCAAAATGAAGTTTGGGTTCTAAAAGATCCTCTATTTGATTAAAATTCCATTAGGTGTATAAGGGTCTTCATGAGAAACCAGGAAATTAATGATAATGTAAATACCTATAATTTATAGCTCATTACAAAAGGGTTTATACAATGTTAATGTATTAATTTTGATAAAACAATATCATCAGTTTTCTGGTTTAGGTTTAGTAGAATATTAATTTCCATAAAATCATACTATTATAATGAGATTTGTAAAATTGATTTCAAAACTGATTTCCATAATGGGAACCTTCAAGAGGAAGCATATTTGACACAACCACAAGTGTTAGTGACTTATATAAATAGAAAAAAGCTATGAAAGTTGTAGATATCATCTATGTATTAAATAAATAATCCATTTCATGGATCACTATGTTTTATAAACCCATAAAATAATTTATTTTCATTAATAGTTAATGTAATACATGTATTTACAAAATATTTGGTGAGGGTACAATTGTTTAAATTATAGTATATGTTGATGAAATATTATAAATTATAAATGATATATTATCCTTAAAAAAATTTTAGGAATGGTTGAGAAAGTGATTCTCCATGGAAGAATTAGGTTAGGTATCCTAAATTATTGGGATCAAAATCATGTGGCATAGATCCAAGGGGCTGCATGGGCTATGTCAAAGTACAAACACTGACCAATTACTAAAGAGGTTCAGTAATGTACAATTCAATAGGGGATTGGTTCCAATGTCACATGGAGTGTATCTTTCCTAGAAAAGTTTCCCTCAAACACATGAGGAAAAAATGATAATGTGTAAGATCCCATATGCTTCATCTATATTATCTATACTTTATTCCATATTATGTTTGATTCTTGATTATTTCTATACATTGATCTGGGTCGAAATATTTCAAGTATATCCAAGAATATATTATTGGATTGTAGTAAAGGATATCCTTAAGTATTTGAGGCTTACTAAGGATATGTTTTTAGAGTGTTGAGTAGATTAATACATAGTTATCATGGGTTATACATCTGATAGGTTTTTGATAACAGAGAATTATTTGAAGTCATAGTCTGTATAATTATTTTATCTTGATGAAGGGGTTGTGAGCTGGAAGATTTATAATAATCTAGTTTCCATCAATTATATAATAGAGTCTAAGAATATTTACACATCCAATGTATCCATGAAATCAATTTGTATTCACAACAGTGACCAAGATCTTGGCGCAGTTCTTAGAAGTAAATATCCTATCATAGTTTATTATAATGATTCTATGATCATGGATCTTGGGAAGGAGCTAAGGGAATATCATATGTAACTGTATGTACTCTTGAATATTCATTTATAGAGGTATTTTTTATCAAATAGTTCATTTTTAACTGAGTAGTGTATCCTTGGTGGAAAATGTGGTGGACCCTTGATGAAGGCTTTAGCTCGTGAAATATTGAGTATCATTTGAGAGATATTGTACTGAAAGTTTTTGTTAGTTTTCTCTAGTGTAATTAGGAGTCGTTTGGTTTCCACGAACTGACATACATACTACATAATTACATTTTTTTCATTTTTAAATAATATTTATCATCACATTATTATTATTACTCTACATTAAAAGTGTATGTGATAATTTCATAGGTATATATGTCCCACTTAATGTTCAGAACATTTACTTGATATGATGGGAAACTAATGAATCAATTACATTGTTCATCAAACTTATTCTATTTCTAGATGATATTGTCTTATACGAAAAAAATATACGCTATTTGTGGTATGGGGATCCTAATACATTGATACACCTTCTCATGGTGTTCTCCCTTGGTAATCTCTATGATAAGAGGTTATGATAACATGACCTTTTTTACGTAAACCATATTTATATGTTTCATTGGATTTTTCTATCCATTAACATGTATATTTATCCTTATATATTAATATTGTCATTAATAGATCTAATGACATACATGATTTGAAGTATTGATGAAAAGTGTGATTACATATGCTCACGGTGAAGTCAGAAATGTTGTGTATGCCACATGTGATATTGCATTAATATATAATGTGAGGAAGGATTTAACCCTTATATATCTAGATGATAGATTATATCTCATGAACTTTAATTGGAATGGAAAATCATTTATTAATCCAAGCCCATTGTGTTCAGTGGGAGGGTTCATTTTGTGAATGTCAAAGAAAGAGACATCAAACATATAAGATGATGACTCAAGTAAGAGGTTGTGAGGGAGGGAAGGATGGAGAGTGATGGATGAGAGAGATAGAGTAGGTAAGGTTTTGAGGGATGGATGGGGAAGGGTTCTGGGGGTGAAGGTGAAGAAAGGGGATAGGGGGGTGGAGGGGGAGGGAGGGTGTGAGTGGTGGCATGGGAGAGTTAGTGGTAAGTTGAGTGAGGGAAGGAGGGAATAATAGAGGGAGTGCGAGGAGTGGAACGGTGGATAGAAATGGTCAGAGGTTCTCTATAATATGGGGGAGAGATAAAGTAGGTATTGGTTCTTGGGATGGATCGATATGGGTGGAGTGGGGGGAGTGGGTGTGTTGGTAAGGGGATGATGGATGGAGGGAGGGAGTGGGAGAGTTATGTGGTAGGGAACTAGGGGAAGGATGATCAGGTAGAGAGGGAGATATTAGGGATGGATAGGAGTGGGTATGGAGAGGTATAGGGATTTGGGTGTGCTAGGGGAGATGAGGATGTGGATGGGGGGAGCGACAAAGAAAGTGGGTGAGGGAAAGAGGGAGGGAGCGAGGGAGTGGGGGAGTGAGGGGAAGAGGGAGCCAGGGGAGGATGATATGGGCGAGTAAGAAAGAAATGAGGAGGGGTAGGGTATGGAGTGGGGTATAGAATGATATTTAAGAGGGGAAGTAATTCTATATTTTCTTATAAAATAATTATAAATTACATGTGCGGATCCTTCACTTCTGGTTCTGAGTTTTTTATCTAGACAATTAATACACTGTTTTCATTGTAAATGTATTTTTGGTCAATGAAACAATTAATAAAAATTATTTATGAGTATAATTTGAGATGGTCATAACATCATAGGGTGTTTTCACTACGCTGGGAACCTACTAGTTGTATTAGAGTAGTAAAATTTTTAATTTATAGTTATTTTTTATTCCTTTTTTAGTTTTAATTATTTAAATTTATTTTACATAAAATTAATAGTTTTAATATAAAAAATCATCATCTCTTCTTTTATTTTATTCTCAATAACATAAAACGTAACCAGTTGATGATATAAAATGAAAAATAATTTGATTCATAGTATCAGAAGGTGCCAAAGGTGGTACCAGGAAAATAATAAAGTACACAACATGTACATCTTACACACAAGCCTTTTAGTTTGGTTTTCACATTTTTATATTTCTCAATTGGGTTATATCTAAAAAATTAGATGTAATATCCAAATATATTGGATCATCATGTAGATCGAGATAGGTTGGAAAACAACATGTTGAGATACACACTATTTAAGAACATACACACCATGTAGTCCATATCTTATCATGGAAGAGAACATGGGGTGTCCCAGCATGCCATGTATCAGACACATGACATGGGAAAATCATTTCATGAAACTTCATGTTGACACACTATTAAAGTTGGACTATACACCATGTACTTAATGTTTTTATATGATAGGAAAAATTCTCATTCCCATGGAATTTTATTCAATCACGGGTAGAATACAAGTGCATTTCATGTACTTTTCTACATACCATGTAGTCTACTGTAGACAATGTTCTCAAATTTTATTGGAAAATTTTTTAAATGTATAATTACCTATATTAATTTTTATTCATTATTTATTACTTTGAAAATACATTTTATATAATGGTATTTCTAATAATATATTAAATTAATGTATGTGGTAAAATTTTCCACAAACACATGTAGTTTCTTCCAAATACAGTTTTGTACTACATTATTTTTAAATGATGTTAATTTTATTAAAAAATATTGATGATGGAGAGTTAAGAATGGTTTAATGGAATTAAGATATATTGTATAAATAATATTAATTCCTGTAGAACTATATTAATTAAATAACTAATTGATGTAATTGATAATAATATTGAAAATTTATTCAAATTTCTTGATGTGTAGAAAAGCATGATATTAGACCAACCCTTATACGTGATTGGTTTATTTTAATTTCACTTGGTTAAATTATTATTAATGGTCTGAGATTCATCCACACCTTCTTATTATGTATGGTCCTATGTGACCATGGGTTCTTAAATGTAAACCCACTTTATAAAGTACATAGAATCCCTTCACTTGTGTGTGAGTAAAATCTAATTAAATGATAGAGTTCTCATGAGAGTGGAGGAAGTATGAGTAATTAATCTAAGTATAAACCAATAATTGAAACATAAAGGAGACATTATAAAATACAGAAACAAAAACCAAGATAATGTTCAAGGCAGCTTTCTCTTGTATTGGGGGTTATTTTTTCATCTACAAGATAAAATAATCTTTAGAGGATTTCGTGATCAGGCCTATAATTTTATTTTTGTCAATTTCAGGGATAATTATTTATCTTAATGTTTGTTGTGTGACCACCTAATAATTTAATTAACAATAATTCAAGATAGATTAATATATAATAATATTATGCATAATTGATGGATACATTTATCACATTAACATTCTGGGTTTTATCATCCCAGATGAGTTTCACATAGATCTCACTTCATTCTCACTATCGCAAAACTTCATTATTTTAATTGTGAATTAGTATACAAGAACAAGAGATAATACACTATCAAAACATATTACTCATATACAATAAGCTAATAAAAACATGAAGAATGAAATCACATTGTACATATGACTAATAAGAAGAAAATGAACAAGGAAAAGGAATGTAAGGATTCTTCCCAGTGTAAGGATCTAGAGCACCATCCATTCAAGAATAATAATTTCTGAAGGAATGAAAAAAAATATGGTTCAGTACGTTTCTCATACGGAAAGAAGGGATAATGGAAGAGTAATTTCACAGAGCCAAACAAGCAGGGGGAACCTTCTAGTGTATTTATTATCAAGTGTATTATTTCTATTTTACTAGTTGGTTATTAAATAATACAAGTGGTACTATCATTTTTATATAAATACCAGAACCATGTACATTTCCAAAGATTACCAGTTATGAGGTGGATCTATAGGCTTCCAATGGAGTGAGACAAGATACTAAAGCCATTGGAAACTAACATCTCACATTTCCAAAAGGATTAATTTTGGTTTTCTATAACTTTAATTATATTCCTAGTGTTACCAATAAAATATATTTTAATTTCATGTTTAGATATAGATAGATTTATTTTTAAGATTTGGAAATATGTTTTGAATCTATTATAAAGATATAATATGTTATGTTATAGTGCTGATGAATAATGGTATTTTCTATTAAATTATGAAAACCAAATATTGGGAATTGATAACAAAACCAATACATGAGACTCATATAAAACATAGTTGTATCATAACTATCTATTATCATAAGTGATTGTAATTTGATAAATATCTATCAATATAGTTATTTAGACTATTTTAAGATAAATACACTGGAAATATTCCATGATTTTTTACAAGGAAATATGACCAAACCACCATTCGATGTCCATGGTGAAAGGGATATAGATCCTCTATAAATGGTACACACAATCATGTGCCAGAAGTTTCAATTAGAATATATAAGTTGATTCTAATAATTTATGACTTTTATTGATGACTTGAGAAGATATATTTATATCTACTTGATGTGGTATAAATCCTAATCCTTCGAGATGTTCATTGTGTTCATGAATGAGGTTGAGAATTAGATTGGTAGAAAGTTAAATTAACTTTGATCAGATTGAGATATTAAATATCTTAACCAATACTTTATCAAATTTCGATTAGAGAGTGATATTATAATCAAATCAATCCACCTTATACACAATAATTTAATGGTATTAGTGAATGAAGGATATGTACCTTATTGGACATGGTAAGGTGAATGATTAGTCGGGGAATCCTTCCATTGTTTTGATGGGGATATACATTATTGACATCGATATACTTACTTAATTGAGTACCAAGAAAATGATAAAATTCTATCCCCTTTGGTTTATGGATTTTAATGAATCCCATTTTGAAACATTTTCATGCATGAATTTTTGTGGTTTTTGTTAAGGATAGATCAGGAAATAGACTAGTACCCTACGGAATGAAGTATATCTTTATAGGGTATCCTAAAAAATCAAAGCATAATACATATAAAACTCTGTAGAAAATAATGTATCTATTATATGAAAAGCCATCTTTATTGGGATGGAGAACATACAAAAGGAGGAAAGTGGGCGAAATATTGACTTCAATGAAGTTGATGTTCAATAAATGTATGATTTAGTTCATGAACCAATTTCAAAGGTCCCTATGGTATATGTTATTTTTTAAAAAGTGAATCATAAGTGTTTCAGAGATATAAGAGAAATAGAGAGACATGTTTTTCTAGTCAACTGTTATGGTGAATCATTATTTTATAAAAATGATGACCCTCTATTCTATATGGATGAATTAGAGTGATCAGAAGATGTATTATTGAATAAATCCATGACTTCTGTGATGGATTCCATGTATCAAAACCGGTTTTGGGTTCTAATAGATTAGATATTTGATTAAAAACTCATTGCGTGTAAATGAGTGTTCAAGAGAAAACTGGATATCGATGGTGATGAAAAAACCTACAATAAATAGCTAGTGGAAAAAAGGTTTAGAAAATGTAAATTGATTGATTAAGATGAAAAACATTCCCCAGTTTCTAGTTTTAAATTTATTACAATATTATTTTTAATATAATCTTACCATGACTATGAGATTTTGAAAATGGACATCAAAATAGATTTCATCAGTAGTAACCTTCAAGGGGATGTTTATATGACACAACCAGAAGGGTTTGTGACTCCATGAAATTCAAAAAAGAGTGAAAGTTATAGAGATCAATCTATATATTAAATAAATCATCCATGTCATGGATAATATAGTCTGAAAAAGCCATAAAATAATTTTTTTAAATTAAGAATGAATGTGATCCATATATTTAAAAATGGTTTAGTGAGAATTAAATTGTTTTCATTATTGTATATGATAAATAACAATAAAAAATTGGAAATGCTTTATAAGTGTTACAAGTGGTTACGACATGGGTGAGTAAGTGCTTCTAGATGAAGGACTTAGGTGAAGTATCCTACATACTAAGGATCACGATCATGCATCGTATATCTAAGAGGATACTAGGGATCTATTAATGTATATACATTGACCAGATACTGAATAGGTTTAGTATAAAATAGTCGAAGAGGGGATTGGTTCCAATGTCACATTGATTATATCTTTCCAAGAAATTGTATCCTCAAAAACAAGAGAGAATAGAGTGAATGAGTATGATCCCATACGCTTCTATGATAGGATCTATCAAATATTCCATGTTATATATGTGTATTAATGTTTACTATGATTTAATAATGGTAGACTAATTTCAATTAGAGCTAGGTGAAAAAAAATTGGATTAATATAAAGGAAATACATAATTATTTCAGGACTACTAATGATGTGTTTCTGGTGCATGGAAAATATTAATAACTAGTCATCATAGGCAATATAGAAGATAGTTTTAGAAAGATTTTAATGAATTAAATTAACAGTCTAGATATGTATTCTGTTTCAACAATGAATTTGAGGGATGTAAGAGTTCTAATAAGTTGGTTGCCACTGATTCCATAGCAGATTCTAAGTATATTGTGACTTACATTGTATCCATGGATAAACATTGTATATAAAAATTGGTCCAAGATCATTATGTAGTTATTATAAGTAAAGTCTCTATCATAGTTTATTGTGATCACACTAGAGCAGTGGATCTTTATAAGGAGCAAACATAACATTAGAGTAAAAAAAATATACATCAAAAGATTCATTTGTTGGGGGCTCATTGTGAATGAGGTGAATTTGTAGTGTGAAATTTATTCATTGAGGAAACTATGGTTAAGACCTTGATGAAGTATGTATCTTATGAGAGGAATGAGTATCATGTGATAGATAATGGAGAAAAAGTTATTATCAGCTAGATTCACTATATGTGGGAGTTTGTTAGTTCCATATAAATGACTTACATAGTAATTGATTGCATGTTCTTCATTATTAATTATGTTTTCTTGTCATTTTATTTTTATTAATATAAACTAAAATTTTATGCAATAATGTCCGAGGAATATATGCCACACTTAATGTTCATAACGATTCCCCACTATGATGAGAACATAAATGTTCCATGAAATTATTCTTCAACTTTATTATATTGCTAGATGATATTGTCTTATGGGAAACATAAAATATAGTCTATCAAGGAAAAGCGACTAATAATACATTCATAAAAATTTTCAATGGGCTTAATCCTAGGTAATCTCCAAGATTTGAGGTTTTGAGAACATTCATATCTATAAGAAATCAACATTTCCTTGTTCAGTTTGATGTTCATGTTTGTGAACATTTATGTTGATCCTTAGACATTGATAATACCATTGATAGAAATCATGAATGTCATGATTTTATATATTGATGAATAACTGTAATGAAACATGCTAATGATGAAGTGGGATATGATGCGTACCTCATGAGTGATATATCATTAATGGATAATGTAAGAAAGGATTTCTACCTCATGTACCTGGATGATATTTGATATCTCTAGAAAAATAATTAGAATGGAACTACCTATCTAAATCAATGTTCATGTTGTTCGGTGGTCGAGTTAATTTCCCAAAGGTTAATGAAAGTGACATTGAACATATAGGTTCATGACAACGACATTCAACCATCTAGATTAGAGATATTAAGATAAAAGGACTATATTGCATAGTAAATGTTCATAGGAGTATGTACATTTTTTGCAACATTATCTTCTTTCTCTATGGACATCTTTGAATGTTTCTTTATTATAAATTATACTTTATGTAGTTATTCACAATTCCACTTGGAAAGATTCATAGTGGAATACATAGTAAATGTAACTAAAATATCAGTTAAATTCTATTATTGAATTTAACAAGTTAGAATAAATAAATTTTTTCATGATTGGTTAATATCCATGATTTAATCACAAGTTATTCAAAATAATAATTAAGGTAAATAGTAATACTAAATAATTATTTTTAAGTGTTGTGAATATATAATTTATTATATTTATCATAGAATAATTAAGTAAATATTATTTATTAATTAGTCATTATTCATGGATCAATAATTGTTAGAATGGGAATGAGAACTAAGCTTAATGGTCTGATTAGAAATGGTCTAAATGATATTTATTTATATTCTTTCCGTGTTTCACATTTCAAACATTTAATAATAATATTTATTTAATTTTTTTGGAAAAGTGGTCAATTAAAAATTATGGAATTGTTAAAGGAAATGTGTGTTTTTTGCCAACCCTAAACATTCCATATAAATATCTTATTATATCACTATCTTAAAAACACTTGATTTGTTGTGCACAGTAGATCAAGTGAGATACTCTCAAGACCTAAAAAGATATAAAGAGTTCTAGAGTGCCCTTGTCCCCTCCAATATCATGGAAATGATAGATCGGTATGAGTTATTTATCCCTCAAGAAGAATTATTCAATGATAAAACACAAAAAATGAATGTGATTAGAATCATCCATGCTAGAACTCAACTATTATATAGAGGTTTTCAATGATTTTGGTGTACATGTGGATCACCACTATAGGGATTATGGACATGGATCTTGAAGCATAATGACGATACAATTAGAACTATTCCATTTAATCATTAATGAAGAGAATTAAAAGTTTTCTTAATTATATATATTATTATAACTTAATTATAAATTACATGTGAAGATCCTTCTATAATGGTTATCTCTCGGCTGTATCAATGCTCAACAATGAACTCGGTGCTGATGGCTACAGATATGATCCCCTCCTCCCTGATAGGGGTGGGATGATACTTCTATCATTCTCCTAATGGGATTGGTAATATTTTCCATCTTTATCCAACCAATAATTCAATCCCCACTTCCCTACCGTTTCACTTTTATAAATGTTTAAAATCATCATACTTGTTTTCCCCATCTCTCACTTTCATCTTCAGAGTTCACAGATGCATTGGAATTTCTAATTCTGATCATGGTGGATTGGTTAAGGGAATATCGACCATCATTTGAAACCTTTGATAGGTTCTTGGTATGATATTGGGGATTATAGGACCATGTGATAATTGGGCTTTGTGATAATCCACACATTGTGGTTAGCTTTTCATCATAGGTGGACTATAATTTCCTCTTCTAGATCTCCTCACACATTAAATGGATCCCACATCTACATATTTTGGTGTTCCTATGATTTCTATATAAAAATAGTTGGTCTGAGTACGTATATTTGGGTAGGGTTTCCAAAACTTCCTCTTCTTTTTCAGAATCCCTCTATTATTCCATTGCTTGGAATATTGTCATATATTTTTTGTGAATGGAATGTTGAATGAACATAGTTTTTCATACAATATCCTTTCAAATCTATATTAATGTTAGTTTTTCTAAACTTCTTATTTAATGGTGTTGGATTACGTTTGGGGAGGAGTTTCAGTGTAATAATTTGATGACCTTAGGGACATGGAAATTTGACTACACTTCATTCTACCATCTAGGACATCTTAGCTCTTTTTTAGACATGTTCTCAAGTTTCATCATGAGGAGGTTGAGACTGTAGCTCAATGTTGTCCTGTATCTCTTACTATTCTCTCAGCTAGAAATTTGGGCTTTGAGGTGATATGTACTGATCATCCTCTTATGAAATATAACGGAACTGGGATCACTGATCTGAGGGTACATAATGTATTTTATATTTTGAAATTTTATTTGGATGAAAACAAGAATGTAGTTTAGGTTCTAGAAGAGGATATATTAAACCATACGTACCTTCCTCCTTCATAGGTAGATATGATGAAGGATTGAGGTAGGAACAAGGGATAATATATTAAACCTGGTGATAATTTCATGGTTGATAAAAAAATGAATTCTATTTCTAGTTTACCCTCCCCATTTTGTGTATCTCAAGGCCAAAATAAAAATGATGTTCAAGAATGGGGATCTTATTTCTAGAAGGATGCACCAAGAATGATCCAACATCAAAACAAATTTTCATAATTTATTGGAAATGTGTAACAAGTAGTTAATTATAAATGGTGGTAGAAAATTAACCAAATATTGAAATAGAAACATGATGGGTCATGTTCAATGGATGAATCCATGATGAGTGATAATGACACAAACTCTAACCAAGTGATGGATAATGAACATGACCTATATGAGAACATGATTGTTGGATATAGCTTGAGGAAGGGTGACCAAGGAAATCTTTTATCAAAAAGATTTCCAATTCATAAGACTAAGTGGAGGATCAAAGCCTCATAATTACTACTCAAAGTTACCAAAAAAATATTCTAACCATATCCTTATCTAAAGCGATGAATGGTGTAAAAATAATAAGGTCGGAAAAATCAACAACTCCTAAAGTGGTTCATTAGGAGTCTAGAGAGGTGGGAATACAAGCTTCAAATGGGGTCAATTGTGAGCATAAATGTAATGTCATTATGATTTACTATGAATTAGTGAATATTGGCAGTATGAATAGGGTTGGAAGAAAAATTTAAGAGGAAAAAGAAAAAATCATGGAGATCATTCTTTACTATAGTGAATAAATACTCAAAGGATTTTTCTAGATATATTCATTGAAGTATGTTTTTAATATATTAGGATTCATTTTGTTTTAAATGAGGATAAAATGGCCTAGATCAATAAACAAGACTGTATTTTGGAATGATAATTTAACAAAATGAAGATCAATTCAAAGGAATATTTCTAGAATTGGGACAATATGAAAAATCATTTTAGAGATCATATCAATGATAATATAGATAAATAGGTAACATATCTTCATTTGGAGATATATAGGGTGTTTAATTCAAATAATATTTTTCTCATATTAAACATTTTTGTGAGTTATTTGTGTGTGTAACTCACATTATCTTGTGTGGTTCCCCATTTTTCCAAATAACTATTCTATGAAATAAAAATTTATATTTGATGTCCAAAGATCCTTTACTTTTGGTTTTAGTGATTTAATATATCTATGTAATATACTTCATACATTGAACATGGAGTTTTGATCATATGGAGTAATGATTACATGTGATTTGAAACTTCAATCTACGGTGGTCATACTATCCAATGGTGCCTCCACTATGCCTAAAACCAATAAATAAAAACTATTAACTATCATTTTGAGAACTCACATGATAAGATCATGTTTCAACTGAGTTATTTATTTAGTTCTTGGCCTGCAAAATCTTTTATTTGTGTCTATTCTGTTATATGTGACTTCACCTCTTTGAGTAAAATCCCATAAGAGAAAATATCCTTGAGTATAAATATTTTTTCCACTATCACCAATCAACATATTTGATAGTACTAGTAATAGAATTATCATAATGATAAAACATTACCTACTAGGTGTGATTCCATGAATTTGAAAAAATTATTGCAGATTATATACTTTTTTATATACATCAAAAGCTCAAATATTCTCAATATTTGTAAATATGGCTACCAATAAATTTGAATGAGATTCACGTACTCATTACCATTTCCAAAATATAGTGTTATATCATATTTATCTAATATAATATTAGTGTGTGTCTAGTCAAATCAATGTTATATTCCTCTCCATGTACCAGGTACAAATCATTTGTATTATCTCAAGTCCAATTTAATGGTTATGAATTCTTCCCATGTAGTTCTCCTAGATACTACTCATAGTTTTCTACCATAAAATATATATTAACAATATCACAACTAATAAATAGCACGACACATGAAATTTATCCATTACAATAACTTATTCTTTTCAAAAAACCAAATTAATCTCCTCCAATTCCCCATGCATATATTATTTCAAATATTTAGTCCATATAACATTTGTAATAAATCCCTATAAAATTATTCTAACATGTAATTTTCAATACATTATCAATATATGTACTCTTTCTTGGTCTAAGAAACTTATATATATTCATTAGTAGATTTCATTCCCCAAAACATAAGTATCAACCTGAAACAATTATTTGGAGAGTTACATTTATTTTGGAATAACCAAATTTTAAGACCAATAATTGTTCTCCATATTTTATGAGTCACATTTTACTTGAAAAGTAGTGGTTCTACTTCTAAAATTTAGTAAAAACATTGAAAAATTTCATTCCAAATTAAAATTATATGACATTTTTTCTTACTTCAAAATAAAACTAGATTTCGTTAGCTTGAACACCTTATTGGAGTTCTATAGTGTCACCAACCCTTTATGGTGTGCAATATAGATCCCTTCCTAGACTTGTTGTCTTTACATCCACGGTGCAATGTTACTATAATATAAAGAATCTATGAAAAGTAAAAATCTATTGGTTTTAAGCATAATGACTTTGTATCAATAATCGAGCCTTATTAGTAACATGATTATACAAAAGATGTATAGTATTATTTGAATACCCACCACAGTATTTAAAATAATCATCCCCTACACTCTGATACAAGGAATCCATTATCGAGTTTTAATTGAACTTGTAAATATTAAATATTTATAATTTACAACTTACTTTTTGAATCCATTATTCTTAATTAATGATCTGTCATCAATTGTGGTGAATATAAAATCATTACCATGGTTTTAAACATTCTACACAGTAAGTGTCTCTTCAATATTCTATTTCCACATTCTCTTGTGAAACTTATTCCTAGGATATTTATTTGTGCATCTACAGCCTTTAATACATCCAAGTGAATCTTTTTTATAATATGTCTATTGGAGAAGTGAAACCTTTTATAGAAATATAGTCTATCACTTACCTATAACATTTCCTATCATATGGGTTTCTATAATATTCTCAAAAAAAATATAGGATAACTACATTAGATTCACATTGTGCTTTAATTGATGAATTATTATTTATATCCAAAGGAAGTATTTAAATTTATAACACATTTTCTTATGACATAATGGATTTATATCATACTATAACATATATGATATCCATTTTTATTTATATTTGTAAAGTGGTTATGGTATAACACAACTTATTACAAAGAATGTGTTGAAATATAATAGAAGTTTCTATAATATGTCTAAACATTGATACTCATTTTACTTACATCATAACATTTATGTGTATAAGGAAATGTGTGCTTAGGAATTACATCTAAAAACATTTTTCTGATCATTTTTAACTTGTAATACTCTCATTTTTTGTCCATAGTAACATCATAAATATGACGTGTAAAGTAGAATGTGTGTTTTAAAATTACTCCACACTAGATTTTAATGATTGATGAATGCTTGGTCAAGATATTATTTGGCACATAGGCCCAAAGAAACTGAATTCTCATAAAAATTAACATTTAAAAGTTCACTTTTGAATTTATTAAAACAATTAATGGATATCATAATGTATATTTACCCTTATATTATCCTTAGAATAGGTCATTCTCTCATGATGAACTAAATCCAAAAGCATTGTGAACTACCTTTATAGTAAAAGGATTCATTGTCTAAAAATAAATAAGTAACTTTGTAATTGATACCTAAGGACTTTATCTCTAGAGAGTTTGAATAACATACTAGGTATATCATTTAAAAATGAATTTAGTTTTTCTTGAAAAAGAAATATATTGAAAGAACAGGGTATCAAAATCTTCTAAATTTATATCCATCATGTATTATTGATTATTTAAGAATCACCGAACTATTTTTTGACTCTTAGTTACCACATAAAATATTCATTCCCAAGTTTTATGAATGTCTCATTATGTCCAATGGACATGTGAGATAATTTTTTTAATACTCCATTCAAGTTCAACTATATTCATTAATGTAGGAAATTAGAAGTATTGTACTTCTCACAACTAGCTTTGGAATCACCCTTTCTCAACCACTTGAATAATTCACCTTATATCCTTTAGTGTTTCTATACAAGATTACTATATTTGAATATATATATATATATATATATATATATGTATCTGTGTGTGTGTGTCTGATAAGCATATTTTATTTTATAATGAAGTATTGAAATAGAAACATCACTTATAATTTATGAATATACATAAATAAGAATCGAATTATTTCTTATTTAATTTTGTTTATAGCATTTAAACATCTATAGTCTTATCTCGTGACATGAAAAAAATAAAATCCTATATGACGGTCTACCTATGTTTTCTAAAAGTTGTTGTGAAGGTGACTTTGAAATAACATATTTTATTAGCCTTTTCACTTTTCCATTAAACTTTTTCACTATAATAACTAATTATTAATCATTTCTTAAGTTCTTATAAACATGGAAAACATTACATAACAGTTAATGAACTGTTTTTCTCTATACTATTTTTTTTAATATTAAATGAAAATAGAGATTTTGGGTGAATTAGATATAAGAAGAGGATGTATTAAAATATAATGTTCCATCTTATAGTTTGAATGTATCCAATGTAAACATCACATCATTAACATATTTATTCAGTTTCTCCTAACAAGATTCTCATAAAATAAGGAATCATGATATAACCATCTATGTTAACATGAAGTATAAATATATCATTGGAAATTGATGACAATATTATAATGTAAACATACAATGTATTATACCTGAGTATCCTGTAATCTTCTTACACACCCTCACTTCAAGAGGAAACTAAATAGGTATTGGAAAGTCTAGAACCTTGAATTTCTTATGTCATAGTACATGGGACAAGTGAGGACACCACTCTTTGGAACTCATGATGGATTGGATAGATTATTTATTGAAAATTAATTTCAGTCTATCTGCGGTATTACATTAAAATATTCTACAAATATATATACAATCATATTAGTACTTTTATCTTGATTTCAGATTATACATTATGAATTAAATCATTAATTGTCTACCAATATTTTATTAAATCCTAGTTTTCCTTACTGAAAGATTCATAATAACCTATTATTTAATTATTCTAGTGGAAAAAGATCCTAAAAACCTCTCCACGTTGTCCAAGATATGACTACACCACTACTCAGAGAGTCACAAGGTAAGAATTTAACTAGTCAACTACATTAAATAGCAGCTCCATGATCTATTGAGGGAAGTCTCAGCTTAAAAAAATTACAATATTGATTTACATAATGAATTTTATCTAAAGATGAATCAAGAAAACTATGGATACTTTTTTTCTTCCATCATTAGTTAAGTCAAAGAATCATTCTCATAATAACTCCCCAATAGTAGGAGGTATCCTCAACTAGGGTTGACGAGCACCCCATACACCCATTTTTTATTTCAAATTCAAATGACAGAAGGAATTAAAATTAATTAGTACTTTGAGGGTTTTTATTATTAATTAAATAATTAATTCATTATATATTTAATATGTTCACACTATGTTTTCATACTAACAATTTAATGCTTAGTAAATACAATAAATTAATTTCACCTTTAATCATTTTAATATATGAAATATTGGTATTTTTTTTTGTTTCCTGTAAAGTGGTACATTCATAAAAATAATAAAAAATGTATAAATTAAATAATCTATCTAAATGATCCAGATATTTTTTAATTGGTTGATCTGTGTAATGTTAATGAATCATCTATGATATAAGGGGTAAAATACAAGAGTTAGGATTTGACTCATAATATAGGTGAAACCCTGGTCAAATGTTTTACATCTCCTCTGGGATAATACATTTTCTCAGTTTGGTCCACATATCATAAAAACAACATAAAAATAAATATATATTCTATTGGAGGTTGGGTGATCTTGGGTAGTGCAAAAAAAATTCAAAATAATTGAAGGACATAAAAATAATTATACATATTAAATGAAACAAATGATGAGAATACAATAAATAAATAAAAATTATCAACATCCTATGTAGTTTTAATAATTAATTAGATTAATTAAAACTAAATAAACAATATTGGTCAATGATCATGTCCAATCGAAGAGTAAATTAAATTCATGATAAAAATTAAACTATAATAAATTCATATTGAGGCCAATTAATATAAATAAATGATGAATTTTAATTCAGATGATTTTAACTTAATTTAATCATCGAATTAATTAAATTATTAATTAAACAATTAAATTATTTTGTAAATATTATTATTATTATTGAAATTAAAAAAAAATTAATTTTGGAATATTATATAATTTTTTCCTCTTTTCGCCATAATTGAAAAAGGCCCATTGTTGGCCGGGAAGAACCCCTGAAAGGGAGGTTCCGAGGGTGGAAGAACCTGCACAAAATTTATGGCAGGTCTTGAAGACAACCAAGGAGGATAAGCCCAACAAAGATGAGTTGGTTCATGATAGAGATAGATAATTGGGTGGCTAGGATATTCCATAGTGGGAAGGGGGTGGGAACCCCAATAGATGGTGGTCTCCCAGGTGGTGGGGAGTCTCAGTGAATCAGGATGAAGTGGATCAGTTGGGGTGGAGACCCCGAGTTGTGCCGGGACTTATTATCAAACTGGGAGAATGTTAGGGATATGGCCAGTGGTGTACAGTTGTGACACACTGTTATCTAGCTAGGCTGAAGATTCCTACAGATAAGAGTTAGTGGGTGTTGATAAGGCCCATTTCCACCATTTTTATTTTTCTGCTTCCTCTTGATGAGTTGTTCCACATAGTATATTTTTTTGACTTATTAGAGAACCTAACAACCAACATATTTTTTTTATTTTTTATGCCCCATCCCCAAGTTAGACATCCGTTACACCACCACCCATTGATAAAAAAAAATTATATATTTTTTTCGATCTCACTTTCCAAGCCTAGTATGTATATTCTGTATAAAATTTTTTAATCAAATTAACCTAGATGAAATTAACTGATTAGGTTTTCAAAATTCTAGTGGGTGTTTGGTTCCACCAAAAACCACCCCTAATGATTTCCCTAAGGTAAATTTATATGATATATATTAATATATATATATATATATCATTATGTGTGTGTGCATGTGTTTTTTATTAATAATTTAATCCTGGAATCACTGAATTTAATCTATGTTAATAAATTAAATGAAACAAAGTCATTATAGGATGTATTATTGAAATGTCGTTCGAGGAATTGAGACTATTTCAATATCCCTTACATGAAATTATTAAAATTTATTTCTTATTTCACATAAAACTTTCTAAGACCACTCAGATATCAATTTAATGTACCAATGCACATAATGGAAGTATGGGTGCTAGAGATTAAAAATTTTTCATTGGTGATCAATGTAACTACATCATCACTTGTGAAGTACAGTCCTAGTAAAGGCCCGAGGATACCACATGATAAATTTCAAAAACAAAACATATACAAAAATACATGTTTCGATCATAATTCATTATCTACATATAGTAAACAAATGTTATCATTACTTAACGAATATGAGTTAAAATCCATGTATGTCATCCACACATAATTCTAATGCTAGTGGGAGCACTGATAATTGAATTCTGGGTACTAGCATGGAGATCGAAGGAATCTTTTGACATCCCAATGATAACCATAATGAATATCCTTGTATCAATGAAGAATAACATTGATTGGTAGCTTGGATCATATGCTTCCATCCCTAGGAATTGAGAGAGGAGGGAGTGTCTCCCACCGAGTATGTGATGAATAATGAATCACATGGGAGCCTGTATACCTTATATATTGAAATATTTAATACCTAAAATTGGGTCCCCATACCTTGAATATATATTTCACAATATATAATATATAAAAGAATATATTAAGCATATTAATCACCCCATAAGACCTTATCTATATAATAATAAAAACTTCTCTAAAAATAGGTGCAGAGCCAAACATCCCATCAAGGCCCCTAAAAAGTAAAGAAAAGTCATAGTAATGGAAACCTTCTAATGAACACACACCCCGTAATATAATCATTTTATCTTATAATATCTCATAAAGATGGATGTAATCTTAGGATCATCATCCTTGATTGCTTTATTATTCATTGCAATAACTGGAAGGACTTAGGTTCTTCTTCCAGGGCTATGGTTTTTTTGACGTACTACCATCCTGATCAACTTGGACCAAGTTATCTCTTCCTACCAGATGTTAAAAATTTATTTTTGATTATTAAATAAATGTTATACAAAAAATGATACACCCAACTTAGGCAACCTATCTACAACATCAATGACCTGGTTTTTACCTTTCATCAAACTATGTGATCAAATGGTATACACTGATAATAATATCTTGTAAGGAGACTGTTACACATGTTCATAGAAAATAGCTACCAATGAAAATAATCTCGAGTCAATATGATGTATCTAGAATATATTACAATATTTTCTAGATTACGTTTATGATATCTATAGGTTCTCATTATATCTCTGGAACTTCTATAACTTTTTTATATAACATGTAATCTATAACAATTAATATGTAAATAGTAGATACTAAAATATCGACACTAGTATGGATAGAAATAATTATTCATAACTCACTATATAAATGTTATAGTATTCAAAAAGTAATATTCACGTCAGGTCCAAAGAACCCACAATTTCAACAATCCCAAGAATTTTTAGGAGCTCAAAGGTAGTTTGGGGCTCATTATGGACATTAAAATAAATAAACATTATTTTCATGTTGATGGTTTACATGTGATGTTTTCTAATGAAACATGTAATTTTCAATCATTTTTTGTATTAAAAGATATTTATGTAAAAAATAATGGAATAATATATGTAACAAGTGTTGGGTAACTATACACGTTCCAAAGAAATAGTTTTTATCAACTATTCACTACTATATTTTTAAAAAAAGTGATCATCATTTCAAGTGATTGTTTAATTTCAATCTATAATTGTACCTAATATAGTAAAAAAGCAGATATTACGTGAGTTTATTTATAATTTTTTCTATGAAAAAGAACTAATTTTATTTATCTATTACCTAAAAACATCCAATTATGTAAAATGGTTTTTTCTTAATGATAGATCAATAGTAAAAACAAGAAAATATATCATATATTCTTCTCTCGATGAAGGAACCAATTGTTAGGTCCCTAATATTACAAGTAGTTCAACTATTAAAATGTAAGTAATGATATGTAAAATAACAAATTTATTTTATTATTCAAGTAGCCAGTGCATGAAATGAATTATAGGAGAAAGAAACATAAATTTAGAAGTAGGTAGAAGAAGAGGACATCATCATGGAAGACCACTACTAGATCCTCAACAAGGATTCCCAAGAATGATCTCGCAACATATACAAATCATGAAATTTAAATTAATCTTTGAACCTATTTTATAACCATATTCCCTTATTTATTATAGCCCATTAATCTCAAAAGGGCCACATTTGAAGCCAAAAATAAGTAGAAAACTAACCCCCCATCTACAAATAGCCATGAAACCTTTTAATTATACAAATAATGATTCTTAAAATATAGACCAATACAAATTTATCTTTACCTACTACCAACTGCTCCTTATATGTAGAAACCAATATTCCTAACAAAAGTGAGTTGAGTTTTGGAATAGAATTAATATTTGTTCCATCCAACCATTTCATTATTCTTTCACTCTCTCTATTAGAAACAAATCCATTATGTCATACCAAAATGATATAATATAGAAATATAATCTCTATTTTTGAAAATATACTAAAGATTCATATTCATGTAGTTGATTGAGACTTCTTAAATGTTTTATAGAATAATATCTCAACAAATATGTGTTGGGGAATATATAGTTCTCAAAATATTTTATTAGAAATCTAATTCACTAAAATTTTTGGACTCTCATCCTTATGATCATATCGAAAGGAGTAAACCTTTTCAATAAAATTATAGAAAAAATCAGGCGTAGAATAATAGAAAATCTTAGACTTAACCTGAATATAAGATACTTCTTAAATATGATCATGCACCAGATAGGTTATTTGATCATCTATAATATTTTATTTATTTGATACCATGGATTCCCACTATTAAATTTATATAAAAGTGGTGGGTCAATTAAATTTTAAATTTGATCAAATGTTATTTGTTATGGATATATTAACTATTCCATGTAAGGAGAAGTAATCTAGATATCCAACTTGTTTAATAACAAAATTTCATCCTACTTTTTTTTGGTTTTTTATCCTCGATATATACATATTTTACATGATATTGTTAATAGACTAGATAGTAAATTTCAAATCTCGAATTAAATTATATAACTAAACCTTCAATTGTATTCCTTATAAATAATGTTTTCAGTTATTCCGTGCCAAAAGGGCTAGTAGGTCAGGATGGTCTTGTCACACTTTTCATAATGTTGCTGGATTTTATTGGTAGTTGGAATATCTTCTTATAGAACATTTTAAATATAATTCACTGGAGGAATATTTACTTATGATAAGGAATATACATGAAGTATTTCAATGTGATTTATTAAGATCTCCACTGGAGAGGGATGTGGAGTTATTATTATATCATCTTCTTGGGAGGATCCCAACTTCTTTACTTTATGGTATTGACCCTAAAAAGTAATTGGAGATAAAGATTACATTAGATTAATTTGAATTTATATGATTTATTTAGTTGAGTGTATCACTATTGGTATCTCATATTTTATCTATAATGAAATCCAAGAAAATTATGTTTGTGTGTATTGTTTATTGGAAGCATAAAAATGAAAAATAAGTACCAATTACGTCATATTTATAGCATATTTGATCAATTAAATGGGAAATATGGTAATCAAAAATCGATATTAGGTCATGGTACTATAAATTGAGGTTCGTAGAAAATTTTATTTTGAATACTACTTTTGAAAGTAGTTGAGTTTTTTGTTAATTTATTATTCTAATTGATTTATTAAATTTTCCAACAGTTTTCTTATATTTATAAATTGAATTTTATATAAGAACATTGATACTATTTTTATGTTATTTATGGAAAAAATATTTATTCTTTGTCCGTGTAAGATCATTATTATCATCTTTAGATTGTATAAATAATTCTTAAAGAGAATCACTTGTATGATAAATTATAATTTTTTTAGATCCATGATATTGAATTCCTAGGTATTGTGATTTCTGAATGAGGCATATATTTTTATCCTAAAAAGATTCATTATTTTTTATATTTGTATACTCTGAAGAATATATTCTATATACGAATCTTCATTGAATTTATACGATAATACAAGTGATTTATGAAATAATTACCTCTATTAACATCTCTTTTGATAACTCTTACTCATAAGGAGGTAATGTCAACAATATTTTGATATAATAAAAATCATAATGGAATCAGATCTAATTTTGTTTTTATATGATCCTAGTGAAGGGTATGCTATTTATTCTCATGATTTGATCATGAATTTAGGTTTCATTCTAATTAAAACTAATGAAGTGTTTTCATAGAGATCATGAATATTATTCCCACATTAGAAGAATTATCTAATCCATGAGCTTGAATTAGTAATGATCACAAAATATTGTAAGAAAAACCTCCTTTTATGGATTCTTGGGTTGTGTTTCTTGACGACTATTTGAAGGTGCGTCCAAAACAATACAAAATTTCATAGGGAATTCATAACATAATGTATAGAGGAGAAATGGAGTAATTTTTATTTAATCTTTTTTTGAGAAAAATGTGATGAAGTTGGAGAAATATTTATACATTGGATTGAGTTCCGGGTGAAGACAATGAAATTCATAAAATTCTTAGAATTCACATTGAAAAATTTCCATCTTCATACATATGAAATTTGGATGATTCCAAATATATTTTTTAGATGATCATTAAATGTGCTAAATGAAATATTCCCTATATACGTAACAGGTTTATTTTTATACAAAATAATTCTTTCTAAATATATAAGATATTTAGAGTAGAGTGATGAATATAAGAAATTAAAGGCTTAATAAATAGAAAATAAGTATAGTTTTATATGTAATAAGACGGTAAATACATTGGATGTTGATTGATATATAAGAATATGATTGATTTGTAATATTTTTTGGCGGCTTACATAAGATGATTCAATTTAATTATAGAGTACGAGGGGTTACTTATTTGATTTATAAAAATCATCTCACCAAATCATCTACATTCATACAAGGAAAAACTAAAATATCTATATTTATTTAATATATATTGTCAATTTTAATTACGACTAATAATTTTTTTAGAAATGTATATGGAATCATTCCATTAAAGAGTTCCATATTGTGGAATTTTTTGTTATTTAAAATGAACGATAGAGTCATATGCATATATGGGTATTCCGAGTTAGTCGTGTAAATATTCAAGAACCCTATTATATATGAGGGAAATACATTAATTAAATGGAATATCTAGACTATTATTTGAAGAATAATATATTGTGAGACTTCTGGTGTTTAGATATTATAAAATATATGAAATATTGCAAATGAAATTTTTGAACAATCTAGGCTGATAATGGAGAATGATTTCTCTATTCAAATATGAGAAATATTTCTTATTTGAATATTGAATAAATAGAATATTTATGATAGATAAATAAAAAAAGTATAAGAATGTAGAGACACCATCAATATGGAGAACGGATATATATTTTTATTCAAAATAAATAAATAAGTAGATGAGATATCAATTTTAGATCATTCTATTGAAAATATTAGAAGAATTCATGTCGATAATTAGAATGTTTCTGAAGAACAAGAAGGTGATCCAAGTTTCCATATTGCTAGAAGTTCATGAATGTAGTGTTAATTACTATATAATCTTTGGTTTAATTTATAATTAAAATTTTTGAATGAAAGAGGATGATTAAATGTAAAGAATTGACTTCTATCTTATTGGAAGAGTAGTGAAATATTCATTTCTATAGTAAAGGTAATAAACCTGATGGGTCAGTGAAACAACTGCATATTAAAATAGAAAAGAAGTTATTTAGTGTTTCAAGTTCATCATGACACAGTCATTTCAAAATCCTCATTATAATAGACCATTGTTAGTCGGCATCAGGTCATGGTTTTGACACTACACTTCCATGAGTCTTCATTTATGATTCACGAATCGATACCATGGCATGTATCAATGAGTGCATTCTGGAATGATGCCGAAGAATGATTGATCGTGTTCCATGGTGGCCTAGTAAGCACATGGAGACATGGTGTGTAGGGAGTCATGGAGGACTTTTCACCATATAATGTACAAGGATCATATGTGATATGGTTATTCTCCTTACTCATAGACACACATATGATGATTTATATGAGGGTTTCTTGGTGATAACCTACTAATTTATTTTTCACACCCTACATTTGCATATTAGTGTCACTAATGAACTTATTTATTATTTTTAGGATATATTACAAGTTGTGTAGTATATCAAGTAAAAGTATCCCGGGGTTATTTAGAGGTTGGGATGAGGGTCGAGGTTGAATGACATGATCATTATTGAAAACATGATGAATTTCAAAAATATGTAAGCTACAATATAATAAAGTGTATATTAGAAAGTAGGGTCGAACCCAAGGGATGACTCTTAAAATGCATCTATAACCATATTTTGGTAGATAACCCAATGTAAATAGTTGGTAAATTATTATTTAGTTTGGTACCTTTAATTTTTTTGGAATGACAGCTATAATGATGTGGCAATTATTATTATTTATTATACTGGATGACGTAAAAACATGAATCTGAATAAGATGAAGCAAAAAATGATGGAAAACACCAAAAAAGTGATTGAAAAAGTGATCAAGAAACATGAATTAGGAAATCAAAACTACTAGTTGAAATTGATATTATATTCAAATGAATTTAATTAGAATTTAATTTTTTTTGAAATTGGGATTGGTTAACATCACATGACAAGATATTAATGAAGAGGTTTAATGAATCACGAGGCTCACCACATTAAGAGAAACAAAAAAGAAATGTGTTTTGAATATAAAGTAATTAGAAAAATCTCACCAATTGTTTCCAAATTCATGAATGAAGTATTTGAGATAATTTTTTAGAGATTTTAGAATCAATCTGGGCGATTGATTCCCATTCTTAATAGTTTATTTAATGTATAAATGATTTTTATCAAAAATAAAAAAAAATCAGAGTAGAATAAATACCCACAAATCCTATCAAGAAATTAAGAAACTAAAATGAATTCAACCATTGTTATAATTTAATGAATAATAAAATAAGTTATAAATAAATCTCACTCTAATGCTGCTTTGAAATAATATTGTGGTCCCAATCTCTTGTATCTGGATGCTTATATATCACTTACTCACATTAATGAGAGATGTGAATGAATCTCTCTCTCTCTCCTAAGTGAAATATTGAAAAAATAACTGAGATCCCCCATCTGATGTCTTCCCTTCAGTTTCTATAGCTTTGGTTGTAACCCCCTTTGGCCACCAATTATGAACACCATCTTGCTTCGATTGTACACTTATCAGAAATCATAAATAAGTTGAACAAACCCTTTATAACACCCTTAACTAAAAAGTTTTAGGTAAACCTGGATGTCATTCGGGTTGCGTTCTGCACAGCGAAAAGAATAATTTAATAAATTATTTAACATTTTGCAAAAAGATTTATCTTATATAAATAATAAATAAATAAATTAGTAATTAATATTACAATTTTTAGATTAATATAAATATTAAATTGTAATATTAATTAATTTATAGTTAATTATAATTATTTGTTATAATAATTAATTTTTCTTAATTAATTTTTCTTTTAATTTATTATTATAATTAAATTTTTTTATTCAAAACATTTAATAATTATTATCAATTAAATTATTAAATTATTTTAATTTTTTATATTTCAATATCATTATAAAATATGAACATTTTAATTATTTTTGAATGAATATTAAATGTTATTATTTTATTAAGTTAAAAAAAAATTATTTTAGTTGTTATTATTATTGAAATTATAATTAATTTTTTTATGTTTATTTATTATTACTATTACATTTATATTTAAATTTACTTGAATGATTGAATTATATTATTTTATAAAATGTACTTTATTTATTAATAATTATTATTTTAATTTTTTTAAATAATTAATTTATTATTATTATTATTACATACTTTATTTTTCATTTTTTTCCTTATACATTATTGTGGGGGTCGGCATCTATTAAAAGCATCTTTTATCCCTCCTCTCCATGCGACGTCTAACTCATCCTTCTCAGAGTTCGACCAGCAACTCTCCTCAGCTTGCAGTGGCTCGTAGATATCCAGCATTGGATCATCCCTCTCGTGGTGACACATTCTTTCGAAGATGGAGGATACCGACTTGACAATCCAAATGGGATTTGGCTCGAGTAAATTTCAAATATTGTTATGGTGGTGTGACTTCCAATGTTCAAGCAGCGACAGCGGCAACTCCTCATCTTCCCAAAATGTCAATTGGCGGTAACGTCATTTGTAAATCTGCACCATCATTAGCGACTCAATGTTTTGGATCTCGGTATAGATCCGACAGTGATGTATTAAGAGATTTAATTTTTTTTTCTATAGTGTTTTGTTTTAATCTGTGGTGGTAGGTTCACTTATATTCAAGTAATTATTATTTTTCATTAAATTAAAATTTCAAATAAACTGAAACTAAATACAAATGAATTATTAATTAAATTCAAACTCAGAATAGCAGAAGTTAAAAACTAAATTAAAATTAAAACTAGGATAAGAAAAATACAAAATCACTATTAAAAAATTAAATACTTAGATATTAAACTGAAATAAAACAATTAACTCATATTATTTAAATTAACATATTTAAAAGAAATTAAACTTAAATATGTAAATTGGAATAAATTATATTAAGAATAAAAAAAACAAAAGATGATTTTATATTAATTTAACATTTTTTAATTAGATAAATTTAATTGGAAAAATTATTTAATAATGAAAAGACAACATCTAAATTACAATCTTAAAAAAAATATAAAGAAATTGAAATTTTTTTAATGAAAATGTAAATAAGAAAAAAATTGATGAAATAATTTAGAATGCATATAAAAAAGGGTAATTTTATTAATTGAACATATAAATTTTTAAAGTATAATTATTTATCATTATAGGCATAATCAATTAAGTAAAACATAATAAACTAAAAAAATATGTGGTAAATAAACTTATTTAAGAAACAAAAACAAATTTCCCCACACGTAATCATTGATTGTCCTCAAACAATTAAATTTTTTGTCTTTTTGAAAGAGAAACATATTTTTTAAACATTCCACTAGCTAAGAATCTTTTCAAAATATTTAATATCAGAGGATAAAATTGTAAGTTATAATTTTCAAATGAAATGTTCATAAATGGTCATCCCTAAATTCAAAAAAAATATTAGTAGATCAAAGGATCAAAGTATCAATCATTAAATTAAATTTCATGCCTCATATATGGAGCCAGTTATTAACTTACTTCAATTAAATTTAAATTTATATATCTTATAGTGATAATAGGTTACATTAAAGTGGAATTAAGAACATATAATTAGGAACCTTTTACTTTTAATTTCTCCTATATTTCAATAAGAAAAATTTAAATTAATTTTGATTGATTAACTTTATATATTTAACATAAATTATTTTCATAAAATATAGTTTTTCCTTTCTCTATTCGGCATTCAAAATTTTCCTCTCCAAAATAAAGTCATTTTTTAAAACTAGAAACATTATTGGTTTTTTAATTTTTTTTTCATTTTTCCCTTCAATGTAATTATGGAAAAACACTATGAGACATACTTATTAGAAATATAAAAAGGGATCACACACACACATGTAATTTCTAGAGCCTTATTGATTCACTATATGTTTCCATTTACCCATTTATTTGAAGATTCAAATGACTTATATGACTACCATTGAAATTGGATCTATAAATTGATTACTTTTTTGTTATAAAATGTGAGCCCCCAAAGTCCACATTTATGTTTCTAGTTTCATAATGATGAGATTATAATTACACATAAATTTATTATGTTCCACTATTATCGTTAGATCATAAATAGAACATTCATAAAATTAGTAATCATATTCACTCAATAATCATTTATCCTAAAATATTATCATATACAAAACAACCCTCAATAACCAGTGTGTTTTTATCCATTAGGAAAATATTAAATTTAAGAACAGATTGAATTATAATGTATTTAAAATTATTAATGATTTCTATTTTTTAAAAAAAATTGACCAAAATATTAGTGTAATTTTATTGGATTTATTTAGAAAAAATTCTCATAATATAATGACCCTCTATCTCACACATAAACCCCATCTATATCACCAAAGATGAATTAAAATTTTACTCAAATAAATTTAATTTTAATTCTCAGAAAAGGTTTTCAATTTAATAGTTAAGTCATCTATTTATGGGTCACAATAGAGTTCATAAATTATAGTTTTCCACAAAAAATTATTTTAAAACAGATTCAACAAAACTCATTCATTATTATTAACAAAGAGATAATAATTTCCAATCATGTTAAAACAATATCATGTAAATAAATTAAGTACATAGTGAATTGGGTGTAGCAATTTAATATATTTTGTTAACTGGATTTATAGTAGAGTAGAAAAATGCATGATAAAAACCCAGAAAAGACATAAACATCATTTAAGGGAATAGACAAGGCGTAAACCCCCCCCCCCACATTATTTAAAATAGTGGAAATATTTATAAGAAATTCCAAAACGTTTTCAACAGAAAATCACATGAAACAACTGAAATAATGATAAAATCTTGAATATAAAGATTAATGTAAGTAACTTACCTAATTAAATTTTATCCAATGAGGCTCCAGCATGAAACTCAATCTGATTTTATGAGGAAAAGTAATTTTTCCTCGCTGATAACACATAGTTGTATCCGTCACTAATAATAAATACCATGAAGTTCATGAACTTGTATCCAACAGAATATGAAAATAAATATCAAGAAATAAACAACTTTTTATTATCAAAAAAAAAAAGAAGTAAAACCAATGAATACACATGGTTTAACACCCAAGAAGCACTGAATTCTAAGTCATCAAGTATAATTTATTGAAAGAAATAAAAATTTGGTATTTAATGAGATAATTTAATTGGTTTCCTTCCATGAAATGCTAGTTTTAATGTTCCTATATGGGCTCCCATAGATACAAATATAAGTCACTAGTCTTGTGTAGTTTCCTAATTCGGTACCACCACATGTGTTTTCGCACGCATTTTTAATAAGAAATCGTTAATTACGGGAACCTAGACTACTAAGGGAACACATGACTCCCTTTACACATACAAAAATCCCTAAGAAAAACCCTTTATCATTAAGTAACTACTAAAATGAGTCTTCAAGTTGAGTAAGAAAATATCCAAAAAAATCCACTTTTTAGTGGTTTTAAGGCATTTAGGTTCATGTTAAAAACAAAAAAAAACTCCCCCAAGGACTTATAATAATCATTTAATATCATAAACATCAAATTCACTTTTGTAGGTAGGGATTTCCACTTCATTACTAGGTTTGTATTGATTAAAATTTAAATTTTTATTATGGAATGAGTTGAACTAGGTTCTTCTAGGGGTGTGGAATTGTCCTCACATCTATCTCACTCAAATTCAACACCATAAATATAAAATTCAAGTGTGATAGTGGTTCATTACTGACTAAAAGTTCAATAAGGGTAAAAAGAGTATTCTGGGAATATTTAGAAACATTAGAAATATTGTGTTACTCACCTTTTAAACAAGTATTAGTATCCTGATCATAATCAACACTAGTCTCGGTTGAGGATGGATATAAACAATAGGTAATAGAATTTATTTAACAGTTTAATAATTCGGATTTTACTAGATTATAAATATATTCTATAATTTTCTCATGATTAAATACAAAAACATCAAGAACAATTTCTAATGATTTATTTATTATTCAATCATCTAATGTCTGTTCAAGCTATCCATCAAGTTGAAATTCAAAATTTTCACGATAAAAATCAGCAATTTTGGACTATTATACTTCATTTCAGTTGGATAAATTTTCAGTTCACCATTAATAAATTCAAATTCCATAATTTTCATACTCAAATAAATTTCCATAGTTTTTCAAACCCTATTTTCCATTTCAAAAGTGAAAACAATTGAAAAATAATTAGGATAATGAAAAATATATGAAAATTCATCAATCATTATTTCTTAAAAATAAGATCCCTGATCATTATTATCACACATCATTTCATTTATTGATGGGTTTAAAGATTAAAACTAGGGAAGAGTGGTTTTCAAATCAGGTTCCATAATTCTATAATCAATGATTTATAAGTTATTAATCTCTTAAAAAAATTTAGAATTTAATGTTTAGGTATATTGATCAAAATTTCAAAAAAGATATGTGAAGGGTTATTAAAATGCGTGTTATAATATTCTAGATTCTCTTTAACCTGAGTAATGACATTATCAAATCCCATAAAATAGTGATCATTTCCAAAAATATGGATAATGAGGAGAATTATACATCATTTTTTAATTCCCTTAATTCCTTTTGAATATTTTCCAACTCAATTCCATTAATGGTCATGAAATATTAATTATATTGGTTTTCATTATTTTTAGAATTAGTTATTTCTACATTTTTTCTTCATTATTTTCCAATTAATTAAAATAATAAATTTATTGATTAGTTTTATCATGACACTATTCATGGTCATTTTTAAATTTTCCCAAATCTGTTTCCTTATAACTAATTTCATATTCTTTTATGTTTAATATTTTACAGTGATTTTGATGATACCGTTATGGAATTTTTCATTATTTCATTGTTTGTTTTATCAAATTCATCAAATTTAGCAAACATCTTTGTTATCCTTTGTTCCAATTTGGAACAATACTTGGGTTCATGTTCAATATTTTCAATGTTTTCTTCATATTGTTTTGGAAGTTGTTTTACATTATAGACACACTTCCAAGTAGTGTTCCCATAGTAGCCACAACAAACACAATCAACCTAATTGTATTGTCTCCAAACCCCTTAATATTACATTTTTTAAGGAAACACAAAAAACAACAACAATTCAATTTTCACTAAATATATAAAATACAGAAATGAACACACCAACAAATAATATAAATTATTTGAATTAGATCAATCATAAAAAAACTCAAGTAAAACTTACAGAATATTGAAATACACCAATAACAGTACATTCTTTGATTTTTTTGAACAATAATTTTTGAATTTTGAAATTAATTTATTTTAATATTTTTACTATTTTTTAGTTTCAAAAATTGATCTCATGAAGACTTCCCTATAAATAGTGGAAACAAATTGACACGTTCATCATTTAAATCATGATATGGTTTAAAAATTTATAAACTCTTACTAACTCTAATGTATATAGGAATTTATAGTTGGACTAAAGGGAAGTTTATTTTTTTTCAATGACCATATTTTTGAAAACAACTCACTATAAATAGTGGTTAGAGTATTTATATTTTTTTTTCTTTTTGATTTATTTAAATATAGTTATGATTAAGAAAAAATTTATTATTTTTTATTAAAATTAGATGATGTAGAAACATTAATTAAAATAGGGTGAAACAAAAATGGTGGAAAATGAAAAAACAAATATTGAAAAAGTGATCAGGACAGATGCATGGGAAAATAAGAACTAATGATTGGATTTTTTTTCTTCCTTAAATAAATTTAATTTGATTTTAATTTTTTGAAATTAGGTTTGGTTAACCTCCCTTTTAAGAAGATTTAGAAGGCTATTTAATAAATATTGAATTTCACAACTTCATGATATACAAAAAAATGGTTTGGATGAAAAGTAATCAGAATCAATCACACTAATTGTTTCTGATGATTTGAAGTAACTCTTTGAGATAAAAGACAATTATTAATGAATTGAGAATCAAGACCACTGATTTATCCTGAATCTTTAGAGATGATGTAAAGAAGAAAATATTTCTAACCATTTGAAATAAAATCCCCAAATAGAATATTTCCCCATGAATCATATTAAGAAATCAAGAAGCTTAACTGAATTCAACGGTTGATATAGTGAAATTAATTACAAAAGCTAAAAGAAAGAGATCTACCTATTATCCTACATAGAAGAAATGTTATTGTCTTGATCTCCCGTGTCAAGATCATTGTCTACATCCCTCTATCATTAATAAGAAGTGAACATGGATATCTTTCTCAAATGTGATAGATAAAAAAGGAATGAGACCCCCCATCTGTTTTCAACCCTTCAATTTCAGAAGATTTAATGGTAACTCCAGTTAGTCACTAATTGTGGAGACAGTCTTGGACCGACTATATGTTTGCCAGTTTTACATTATTTATTTGAAATAAAACTTCTATCAACATTAGATGAAATTTTTGAGGAGAACGTAAACATCATTTAGGTATTATTTTTTATAGAAAATAATATATTTAATGTTTAAAAAATATTTAACAATTATAAAAAAAATAAATACAAAAATAAATAATAAATATTATAATTATTAGATAAATTCAAATATTAAATTATTATGTTAATTAATTTATATTTAATTATAGTTATTTGTTATGAAAATTAATATTTATTTATTAATTAATATTTTAATTGATTATTTAAATTAATTTTTATTTAAAATATTTAATTGTTATTATAAATTGAATTCTTTCATTTTTATTATTGTTAAAATTATATTTTCTATATGAAATATGAATATTTAAGTATTTTTTAAAGATTACTAAATTGTATTATTTTATTAAGTTAAAAGATTTATAATTATTTATTTTATTTATTATTATTAATGTAATTGTAATTAATTAATTTATAATTTTTATTTATTATTACTATTAAATTTATTTTTAAATTTATTTATTTAGTAGAGTTACATTATTTTATATAATGGTATTTTTTAGTAATTAATATAATTATTATTATTTTATTATAAAAATCATTATTATTTATTATATTATTTTTTATTTCTTTCTTATGAAATGTAGAGGGGTCATCTTTCTATAGATACATTTTTTCACCCTCATTTCTGAGTAGTGTCTAGGTTCTCCTTCTCATAGTTTGACATTTGGATCACCTCACCTTGCATCGACTCGTGGATCTCCGACGTTGGCTCCTTCTTCTCGTGGCGATACCTCTTTCAGCAGATGGTAGATACATGTTTAGTATTATAGATGGGATTTTCCTCAAGTAAGATTTATATCTGGATATGGTGGTTGTCACACCCCGACCCGACACTTCGCGGTTATTTTATTAATTTCCGAGTTTCCATTAAATTTTATCCAATTTCATGTTTTTTTAAAATTAAATCAATTGAATTATTATAAAAATAAAATGACAAAAACCTAATCTGACATAACCCACCCCCCTTTACATGTCGCCTTCCCCCATTCCCCCTTGCCTTGCGATGCCTAGCCCCCCTCCCCCTTCCTCTAGTCACTCAATGCTGACCCCCCTCCCAGACTTCCGACCTTTCTCTCTTCTTCCGGCAAACCTCCCTATTCATGGCCTCTCCCTATGGCGGCCTCCTCTCTATTGTGCGACATTTCCGACCCCACATTTGATAGGTAAACATCTTCGGTTTGTCTCGGTCAAACCCTAGGTCATGGGTTGACCGGGTTTTGGATATTTCTATGACTTTTAGGCTATGTGATGGGTCTCCCAGGTCTTCCTCATGTGGGTTTCATCATCCACCCTCGAAGGTGAAGCAGTTTGGTCTATTCCGATTCATATTCCACCATTGGAGGTTGATTTCTTTTACCATCTTGTTTGTTTAGTTAATTTAAATTTGTTTAATGTATTATTTGGGTAGTGCGAAGTGTTATTTGGTAATGTATTAACATTTTTATGGGTTAGAAATGAGTTTTAGCAAAATAAATGGCTGTGTTGTGCTTATTTTATTGTAATGTTTATTGAAAATTAATTTATGCCTTATTTGGAATGTGTAAATTATATTTACAAAGTAAATTGGGGTGATTATTTTTTTGAAATTAATTTTTTTAGTAGAATAGATTAGTGTTGCTATATAGAACTTGTCATGTATTTTTATGTATGAATTGTAGATTTTTTAATTATAAAAGACATGTTTTGAAATGATTTTGTGCTGTGTTTGGATTTATAAAAGGAGGATTTATGTGGAATTGGTTGAGAAATGGTGTTTTGTTCTTGTTCTTGTCAAAGGAGAATATATTATTTGTTTAAGTGATGGTAAAAATATTTGAAATGGTTTTTTGGTGTGATTAAAATTGAAGGAATCAATTTATATTGGCATATAGACCCTTTTTTTCACTTTTAGTATGATTTATGAATTCTTTAAATAATGGGAAGCTAGTTTTGGAAACTGAACTTATTTTTATGTTTTGTTTCATAGAGGTTAATTAATTTTTTCGGTGTCACCTTGAAGGGTTATACATTGATACATATGTACATATATATATATATACACACTCTCCTTTCACATATTCCCTCATGGAATGGGGAATATGTGTAGTGGATTAAGGGGTATATATATATAGGAGTGTATGTGTGCACAGTTTTGGTATGGTCTTCATCAATGGTGTTGGGTGTCGCATTTTTTGTCTTGTTCCAATCTAATTTGAATGAGGTTTCCTTATGCATTAGCCTTTAAAATAATGAATTATTGATTTCTTGTTTTTTTCACATTGAATTAATACTGGACAGTAATTTATGGTTTTATAATAATTTCTTATTGTAAAATAAATTAAGACCCTATTTCTATTTGAATTGCATGAAACTATTTTACTAAAGGTTCTTTCTAAGTTTTTGATAGAATTACCCTTTGGTCATCAATAAATGTGCTTCTGATTTAAATTTATGAATTCAGTTTCTTAACTGGATTTCCAAGAACATTTTGTTTTTTAAAAGTAATTGCATGTGTTGCTTCGTTTGGAAATGATTTAGTTTTATGTGATTCCTTGATGAATGTTTGTTACATTATAAAATTATTTATTTTTAAAACCCTCTTTGGGATGAAACTCTTACCTTGTTGGATGTTTATAGGAATGGGTGGTCCTCAGATGGGACTACCCACATTTGTTTAGTGTTGAGGGAAAGTAGGAGAAAATCCCATGGAGTGTTTCAGGGTTTTTTTGTTTGTGCATGGGTGGTGTAAGATGAAAATTTGTGTGATTGATAGCTTGGTTAGTATTTGTTGAATCACCCTCCCTTTTTAGTTTGAACATTAGAACCTAGCAGAGTGAGAAAATTTTCGGTGAATGATTTCTACACTAGTTTAGATTATACACTAGCTAGTGGCCCATAACAGGGGATACTCTATTATTACCACTACTATGGGAATGGTCCCCTCTACCTGGCCAAGTAGGGAGACGGTTGGGCATTAGGGCGTTATGACGTCATTAAGTAGGCCATGCCTTCAAGAGGAGTCACATGTATAATACGGTCTATACAATTCAAGAGCTGCTAGGTTTTACCCATGTCTACTGGTAGGAATGTTTCGATGCAGAAATGGATAGATATTATTGGGTGTTAATTCCCATTTACATTGTTGTATGATTTTTGGGATTTCTTCTGGAATTTTTTGGTTTATAGATGAAATGATAGTTTTTTCAAATGGTTATGGAAAAAGGTTCTGGAAATGTTTTATACTAACTATCCCATTTATAACTAAAATGTTAACTCTCATAAAAAAATTCATATGGCTCTTTATTAAGAAATAATATTGTTTTGAATAGTAAAAATGAAAATGGATCATGATTTGATTTAAAGGAAAAAATATTTGAATAATTTACATTTATATAATTTAGTTCTAACCTAAAATTTATGAATATTTTGATTAAGGGAAATGAATTTGGGAGTAGATTACTTGGGTACACCAACTAATTTTTAATACTCACTCCTATACATAATTATTTATTTTAGTCTCAGTTGTAGGTTTCAGTTTGATCTCGATCACCTTTGTTGATGTTGAGTCTTGGGATTGGAGAGTGGCTCGTGGGGTCACGCGTAGTTTAGTGGTCATCGGGTCCTGTAATATTTTCTTTTCTGTCATTGCTTAGTTGTTCTGTTCAGTTTATTTATTTTTGGGCTTCTTAATTATTATTCTGCTACTTATGTTTATTTATATGTGGTGAAATAGTTACCATTGGCAATCTGTTGATGCCATTGGTTCTTGTCACCAGCCCGAGAGGACCAGAAATGCCTCTTGAGCCTTATCACGGGCCAACTCGAGTCACCAGACCCGGGTTGGTTTGTCACAACATGGTATCAGATCCTAGGTTCTTTAGAGGACCTAGATTTCATAGTGCCCTTTGATATTTGGGTTGACTATGTAGATGGATTAGGACTTTCAATGCTTGGGGTGTTGGTTCTATAGAGTGTCAGGCCAATACTTTTTGGGCCAAACCATGAGTTACCAATGGGAGTCAGGTTCTCCTGGTTCATAGGGTTCTTGTGGGATGATTGGTATTTGGGGAAATAAAATGATAGTTAGGCTTTTTGAAATAAAAATGATAAACACAGTAAAATTAAATTACCTATTGAAAACAAATTGAAAAATTAAATTAAAAAATTAATGTTAAATTATATTAAGAATACAAATTATGATTATATGTTAAATTATAGTTTCAGTTACTTAGTTAAAAGTAATATGAAAAATAATTTATTCAAAACAAGAACAACTAAATTACACATATAAAAATTAGAAAAAAAATATAAATAAAAATTATGTGAAATATAAATAAGAAGAAAAAAATAATATACATGAAATAATATAAGAAATCATATTAAAAAGGAATTAATTTATTAATTATGTTATTAAATAAATAAATTATAATTAATTAACATAAATGTAAAAACTAATTAATTAAAAAAAATAAAAAACTAAATAAAATGATGTGGAAAATCAAGTGATTTAATAACCACATCAATGAATGTAGGTTCAAGGTGTGTGTCTTTTATTTTTATTTATTTTTTATTTTGGATCGATAAAATGGAAAATAATTATATGGATTTTTTTTATGAATAAATAATTTAGGATATTTGATATGTTTGTTTTTTATTCATTGTACTATCATGTTTATAGATGGGTATGGTTCTGGGTTGTTTTCCACATTTTATAACTCTAATTTGAAAGCATAGTGTCCCCATTAGATGGGGATATCACCACTATTCGACAACATATGAAATATGAGGATGTGTAGATGGGTCCACATAGTACTCCAACTCAAATGAGCTTTAGGATGGGGTATTAAAAAATGGCATCTGAGACATATGTATTTTCTTATTATTTGGAGATATAGTAGACATATATTCTAAGAATGTGTTAGATATTGCGATGAATATCTTCTTGATATATCAAGAACAATTTTTTCAGTAGTAAGTCTAACATTCCATGATGATTTGATATCTATTCATTGAATTTTATGTTACGATTGTACGATTTCACCTTGAGTAATGCACTTGAGTTTTAGAGTCATGGTTTTTTGTTGTCTTAGATCATATCCAATTAGAAATAATCCTTGTTCATGAATAATTATAGACACATATGACTTAAATAACAAACATTTTCTTTCATTTAGTATTTTTCTGGTATAGGCATTGTTTGATTGAGGGATAATTTGATGATGTGAACATGTTTTCTTAAGAATGATTGGACATTGTGGTTCTTTGGGATGGGGTTCAATTACTTATGTTTTAAAAAATAATAAAATAAATATTATTATCCTATAAAGATTCATTGTGGAATTATAATTAACAGAACAAGGTTGTTTTGTTCAAACCTATAGTGGTTATTGAGAAAGGAATGTAAATTTTTTTATGATTTGGAATGTGATGCAATTTCTATGATTTTAGTATTGAGGATGAGGTTTGAGGGAAGGATCATTTTTTTCTCAAACTAGTGGTTCTCATGGTTTTATTTTAGGTGGAATAATGGGAGCTTGGGAAGCTGAATTCTGTTATGGTAATGATGCATGTGTGTCAAGTGTTCATGAATATAGCTATGACATGAGAGATTCCTTCGAATATTTGTTGTGATTGACATTCATGTGGATCATTTTCAACGAGTTAGGTGTGTGACCCTATGTTATATGGCTTGTGAATCATGTGAGCATAAATTGGGTGGTGTGATTGTGTTGTTTTGGTGTGTGTATATGTTGTGTCTGATTAAGATTATGTAGGATCATGTGTTGTATCCTATGATAGGGTTCCTAGTGGATAAGTATTTCCTTTGAAAAGGAAAGTTAATGTTTCATGAATTTAAAAGAATGTTATAAATGTTCACATATATGTGACCACTCGGTACCTGTGGTGGTTAGTTGTGTTGAAAATTAGTATTGGTGGGTTGAGATTTGATTATGTTTCTAAGGAACTCGAGTTGTTTAATGATAGGAGAATTATGGTGTTTTTTGTTCAGGGTCACTCACACAGTGTGGAGACCGGTGCATTTATTGTTAAGTGTGTAGGCATGAAGGCCCAAGGTTTGGTGAGTTGGGAGACCACCCTGTATAGCGAGTGGTTACATCAGCTATGGATTGAAGTTCTATGGCGTGATCGATCATAAAATAGTCATTTACATGTATTTTAGGTTAGTTTGGTTCTAGGTTTTGATGCAATGGATGTGAGTGTATCTTAGGAGGAGCTATACACCGATAGTGAAGGGGAATTTTAGAGTCGATTCTCAAGGTGATGTTTAAGGGAAACTAGACAATAGGGATTTCACCATTTTCAATTTGATAATTTAATTCTTAGTGAGTAGATAATGATTAGTGGTTGGTATTCAGCTTGGTGATCATGTATGATATGGATGATTACATCCCGTCATTATTTAATATAATAGATATATCATGGACCATGAAGATCGATTCTTGGTTTGGGGAGTGATGATAATAATACTCCTATAGCAGGGAGCCTCATATCATTTACAGGTAAACAGACCTAATGTTATAAGGTTCTTCATTGTAGTGAGATACGTTGATGGATGGTCAAGGTGACACTGTGATTTCAATGTGAGGTATGATCTATTGGTATCTTGTTCCTTGGTTAATATCACATTCAATGTTCAAATGCATTGTTTTCAAAGTAGCATTGGGATTGGGATGAGGGTGGATCCAGTGCAACTGAGGGTAACTCATGGGGTGAGCCATGATTCATGGGGTGAAACACCTTTAATAAAATGTTTCATGGGGTGAATTGAAATTAATCGCATGATTCAAGGGATGGAATATAATTTACACATGATTCATGGAAAACAACATGTGGATAATCATAGTGATATAGTCAATAGAGAAAATAACTAATCCATATAATGTGAATTTGGTTTCATGGTTTGTGGCATCAGTGGGACCCATAATGTGGGGCTCATTGGTAATAATATTGACTTTGGGGAAGATTTTTCAAATGATGACTTGTCAGAGGGTACGAGTGAGTGTTTCATGGAAATTAAAATAGAGGTCTCTAATATGGTGTTTTTATTGAGTTTGGACTTTGTAGGATGGAACTATTTCAAGAGTTTCCTTTGGGATGTAGTTGAGGTGTTATGAAGATCAAACTGGGAGTTTTTGAGAAAATTTTGATGAACTCAGGCTTGATGTTTGGAGTTTCATAGTGGAAGTGCATTTAGAATTTGAGAATGGGACATGGTGAGTTCATAGTATTTTATTGACTTGAATAGGATTGGAGATCTGGTATGGAAATTAGACATAATAATTAGGGATTATAATTGTTATGGTGGAGAGTTTTTAATAAATCATGGATTCATGGGTCGTTATGTTTTGTGAAAGAACATGATTTTTTTTTCGGATGATTAATTTTCAGAAACATGACTCAAAATGGGGTTTCAAGAGTTTTTATGCCCTTAAATGATATCTTTGATAATTTTTTATGGTTTTTTGGACGCCTCATGGTTCTATGTGAGCGTAAGAGGGGAATTAGAGTGGCTGAGATACATGAGTGAGAAGCATCTTTTCCTTCACATCATGAAAGGGGTCTTCACGAAATGATTTTCTGGCGTATAGAGGTTTGGGTACCCTACATGGTTGGTTCACGATGAAAATAATTGGTTCATTTTAGAAAAATAGTTTGGAATAAATTTTATTTAAGATAATTTTAACCCCTTTTTTTATTGGATGAGGGATATTCACCGGATAAATGATTGACTGCTTCCCCCACCCCACATTCTATCCCCCACCATTTTAGGTGGTCATGGGTGTCATTCTATGGTGATGAAAGATGTGTTCCCCCTCTATAACCATCCAATATTCCATTTGTTGGTTACCCCCTAATATGGATTTATTTTTTCAAGTTTCAGTTTCAATTCCACTAGACCGTGGTGGAATTGAACATGATAGGTAAGTCCCTTTCATGACTTGTGTAGATGAAGACATGAGACAACATAACAAAATTATTGGAAATGGTTTTGTGAAGGTAATATTATATATGGTTATTACTATATTTTTTATATTTTATTAAAATAAAAACATTGGAATGGGTATTTAATTTGATTATTTTTCATAGATTGAGTTTGAGTATGTTCCAGGAGTGGACTATACCTTATTGGTTGAGATTTCAATGAGCTAATGACATGTGATGAGTTTTTAAGAATTTTTGCCTATTTAAATTTAATGGAAGTATTAATTATATTATGTTACAATTAATTTTATATGGTTCTTAGTATGTAAATATTTTCCAAGAGTGTGGATGAGGCCTGGTTTACATAGATGAGGCTCAACAAAGCATGGTGAGAGGTTAAATTCATGTTTTAGGTAGGTGGCCCCTATAGAAAAAACCATAAGATTATTTATTTATGAGCGTGCATGTAACATCCTGAGATTTTATAAAATACATAAATTATTTAAATTTAATTTAATTTTTTCATTGCTATAATTATAAAAAACACTAATATTGTCTTGAATTACACATAATAATGAGTTTCTATGATAGCATGGATGACACGTGACACTGAGTTTCATCAAACCATAAAATAATATTCTATTAAATATGACCATTATAACCTAGAAATTAAATATGTGGGTATGAATAAAATTAAATAATTTTGGAAATATACGTATAAAAAAGAATTTACTTATAAAATATTAGTAAATAGTTTGATATTTTTTAGTAAAGTGATTATATTTATCAAAAATAAGTTTTTCTCAAAAATATTTTTTATTTGTTTTTATGTGAATATATTATAATTAATATATGTATATATATTTTAGAAAATTTATTTTACATAAATAAATTCTTTTTTAAATCATCGTATCAAAATTATATCATGGTGAAAGTTTTGTATTTTTTGTTGAATATTGATATTTTAGTGAATAGTGAAAAATACAATTTTTTGTAAAACTATAATTTTTTCAATAAATTAATTAATATAAATCCCCCATTATGTGTTAATGTAAAATTGGTATTATTATATTTTAAATTCATTTCAATCAATTACTTTTGAATCAAATTTATATTGTATTTTAGTATAAGTTTATTTTACGGTTTAAACGTGGGTTTTTATCTTCTGAAACTATTTTGAAGTGCATTATGTTTTTGCTTTTTAACTAATTAAAATTATCTATAATAAGAAATGATTTGAATTACATATACATATTAAGTATCAATATAGTTTAATTTATTTTCATACAATGATTAATATTAGACATATATTTAATAAAAAAATCATATTGTGCTTGAAAAAGACATTTATTAAAAATCCATTTCTTAAAAAGCCAATTTTCATCACGTTTATGGATATTTATTTAAATTTAATTTTCAAACATTTTATAGAATTTATTTTAAAAAATAAAATTATTTTTTAAATCATAATTTAAAATTTATATTAGTGTGAATAGTTTATAATTTTATAAAAATTTTAATTTTGCGATGAATTGTTAAGAATACTAAATTTTATTTGAAAATTGCAGTTGAATTTTAATTATTTATAAAGTATAACTATGTATCAAATTAATTTTAATGTATAATTTGTCCAATTATACATCCATCAATAAAATTTTATTTATTTTCATAAATTTCATTTTGAAATTTTATATACAATGTTTGTAAACTTTTAATCATTTTCTCCTTAAAACCTGCTTTCTCATCGCATCTATGAGATTAATATTAAATTAACATTTGAAACTTATCTGGAATGAATTTCAAAAAATGTGTTTCATATTTTAAATCACAATAATTTATATTATTTAATATCATCATCATAATGTTTTACCAAAATGAAATGTGGAAATAGTAAAAAATATTTATCGTGGTTAAGGTAAAAATGGGTTTTCCGGGGGAAAAACTAAAAAGATAAGTATAAAGAGTGGACCAAAACATTTCAAAACCCATTTTATAAACATTTTTATAACATATAAATTATATTATTTAGAATGGTTCATTATTTGATCCATGTGACATGAAAAAACATGGTTAAAATTTTTTATTTCAGAAACATTATAAGTATGCCACGCACCATACTTATAAAAGGCCACCCCTTATCCTCTCCACTTAACACTATAAAATCCTATTAGTTAAGAAAATAAATACCAAATTATATTTCTAAATATATTCCTCCAATCATATAATATTTATCTTAGATAAGAAGCTAACCAATGATGGCTTTTGATGCAATCCTAAGGAGGATACCTGAAGAAGATGTATAATTTATCTACAAGAGTTTTTATTTTATTTCTTCCTACAGATAATATACGTATTATTATAAAATGATTATATAATAACATCAGTATCTTATATATACTAATATGCTTTTATTTGAAGTTAATGTCCATAAACAATCTCAATTTCCATCAAATGGGTTACAAAATCATTATCTATGTGTACAACGAACTATCACCATTCAAACCGATGCCATTCGTTTTTCCATCACCACCTCTCATTGTTGAAAATAATGATGGAATTATTTTTTAAATATTATTTTTATGATATTATTTTTATTTTTTTAATTATAATGTCACAAAGAACACCATGATTTCTAATTTTTGGTAATACGATAACATCCCTTGTGTATACGACAGACTATAACCTTGCAAAGCGATGTGATTCCTTCATACTCTACATGGAAGTTATTAAGGATGGGTTTAATGAAAAAAGGTGATATATATGAAATAAAAATTATTATTTAATGATAAAATATTATTTAACTCTCTTTATCTTAATCTAAAAAGAATATGGAAACAACATTCATGTGTATGTACGACTTACATTCTCCATGAACAACATATTTAATTATCTATCAATAAAATTTATGGATTAATATAAATACCTATATACTAAAAATATAATATATTTATTTCATGGTTAAAATTATTGATATTATTAAATCATGATAAAATTAATATGTCCAATGAAATAACAATTCAAAACATATATGGAAATCAAAGTGGTAATTACCCAAAATGAAACTTTAACATGGAATTGTGAATAAATGTGTAATAAATAGTCATAATAAAATAATATATGAAATTTAATATATAAATATTTTTGTATAATATATTTATAATAAACATAAATTTATTATATAATAGGATTTAATGAGTACTAATGATGTCAATAATTAATGTAAGAGATTTCAAGTATCACTTTTATTTTTTGGAGACATATGAAAAGTAACCACTCTTTTATTATTGGTGGAGTATATACATCCCCTATAAAATATTATATCATGAATATGAATATTTGTATTAAATTTAATGTTTTATTTGATTTTATTCTTTAGTGGGTCTTATGATTCAAAATATTTCTAAAGCAGTAAGGGTTCCCCATCTCACTTTTTTCTTATGTGAGGCACTTGTGATATTCAACACTGATTTATATTATATTATGTATACAACATCTATGAATATATTTTATGATTATCTTCTTGAAATATAATTGTATTTATATATCTATTTTTAGGTATATCTTTCATGGGGTTTACAGTTCAAAATTTACCAAATCAGTAAGAGATTTTTGTCTCAATTTTTATTCTTTGAGACGAATGTTATGTTATTCACCAATATTCTTTCGAAAGGTGTATATATAACCCATTTTACATTTAAGATCTTTAATTTAGTTGTTATCATGATATTTTATGATTCAATTTTTTTATTCCTTCATCTAGATTCTGATTCATGGGTACGAATGCGGTAATTATTTTATGTTATAGTCACTTCATTTATCTCGATTGTTTACGATTATATTTATGATGATAAAATATTATAATAAATGTCTCAAGAAACTCATAAATTTTATTCTCCTAATCTTATTAATTATTTTTTAATTTAATATCTCTATTTTCCACTGTTTGGTAAATAATATTAATGTGAAAATGTTTTAACAAACTCCAATTTTATATCTTTTTTAGATGAAAATCCATTTTCATCCGATATAATGTTTTCCAAATTTTTTTAAAAATGTCTTATTATTATAACATGATTTTTAAATGAAATTTCGATACATTTTTTTAATTTTTTAATAATATTTTTTTAAAATAAACCATCATTTCATTTTCCAAACAATGACTATTTGGATTTTACTAAAAATGTGAAAGGAATATTTGTTTTAACATGTACAACATGAATGGAATTTCATGTAGACATGAAAATTATATTCATTGAATCATCCTTTATAAATTTTCAGAGATAATTTAAATTAAAAATATTTTTAAAATTTTTAATGTTAATTTTTTTCAATGATGAAAGGATATTGTACTCATGAAATGTTTTAATTTATCGATCAAAATTATTTTCAATCTACATTGACTTATGTTGATGTTACTTTTTTCTTACTAGGGATATGATCCATGAAAATTATTATTATTATATCATTGAATGTTTTATGTTAATGATGGAATGATTTTTATGAATCCCAGTTCTCTTCTACATGTTATTCCATGACAAAATTCTTATAAAACATACATATTTTTCAACATGTTATGCAATAATTAAATTGTTAAAAACCTACTTATTTTTATATGGGTTATTCCATGACGAAATGTTTATGAAATACCTTTATTTTCACCAGTTATTATAATATTATTGATTTATGATCTTTTGGAACACATATTTATTCTTTTTATTATGTGATGCGTGAGACCTATATCTTCCTCTAATGCATTGAGTAATGATAAATGCTCTATGAGATCAAATGGTATATAGATGGTTATCCCAATCCCAAAAAATTAGGGCACACAGGTTGTTTGTCCAAGCCTGAAAGGGAGGGTATATTTGTGGTTATCCCAAACATTAAATTGTATACATTTGAGGTTATCCAAAGACCAAATTAGTAATATAGTTGGTTATCCCAATCCTAACATGTTATGAATGTCTTGGTGGGTAGCATTGACATAAAATTTTATATTCTTATGTATATTCTAGAAAACTATGTATTGTTCCAATGTTATTAAATCATGGTTCATATTGTTTTATTTATTTATGATTCTTGTCTTATGAACGACCAATATTTATTACATGTCTTCGGATTAAGATATCAAATATGTAGGGTATGCCTTTAAAATGTTATGATATTTTTATCATACCCTTAGGCTCACATTATGTTTATGTATTTCCATTATTTGACATTACTAATCATGTACGATCACCCTTTATTATGATTTCTTTCCCATATTTAAAAAGAAATGATTTATATAGGTATGTCTATGAAGAGTACTAAATGGGATGATCTTTATAGGAAACATTAAAGATCATTCACCAGATTAGATGATTTTGTTCCATGTTTCCAATGGCACTAAACTATTTCAGTCCCCATTCATGTGTTTGTGTAAAAAAATGATTGGATATTACTAATTGAGAATATAAAAAAGCCAGGTTCAACATAATATTGAATAGATTCTAGGATAACAATAACATATATTATAAATAAATAAAATAAAAACATAATAATGAATACATTACATCATATCAGTAGTTTTGATTATAAAAAAAATCCATGTCCAACATACAAATGAATAAATTTTAATATATAATTAACTAAGAGAATAAAATAATCCCTGAACAACATAATATTTAATATATTAGTGGATATGAATAATTGATCTTATATTGAAGGTATTTCGTAATGATGAATATCTTAAACATGTCATCATAGATTTATACCAAAACATCTTACATTATGGTATGAATTAATATAATAAATTATAACATGAAAAGAGATACTGATATAAAAATTAAATATATGGATAACATAACAATGAATAAATCTCTGGAAATTAAGAATTTAACATGTTATGAAAGGACTACATAATGATAAAAATCTGAAACATACCATCAAGGCCATTTGCCAATACTTGTTATATAAAAGGAATATACTCTATAATTGCCTTATTTATTGTCTCATGAGACCTACTGATGCACTAATGAGCTATATACTTTTATAACCCACCCATCATATAAAAGTCATATTCAATCGATTAGAGATTTAATAATTTCATGGAACAATGTTCAAGGAATGAACATTATAAATACATAGCATAATTGTCATCGTGGAATATTTTAAAATATTTTTCTATATAAATTAATGAATTATATGTTACGATATTATTTCTATAATAAAATAATAAATAATGTTTTTATGTGAAATCACTTAAGCAATAACTTTGGGCTACACAATTTTAAAAATACAAACTCTTAACAAGTGAAGGATATGAAAATGTAATCATTGGGTGTTCACAGGGACCATGGTTTCATGGTGTTTAGGTAGCCAAATATATTAATTTTCGAAATATAGAAGAAAAATTCAAATATATTCAAATACCTTATAATATTTTTTTAATGAGCAAGTTAATTATCCAAATCATTTCCGGCATATGTTTCAAACTTGGTGTACAACAGAACTCATTTTCATGAACAATGTGATGATTTAGTCAAATTAAAATAAAATTTTTAAGGGATATTAAACCTATGTATAAGAACTCAAAATCAAAACCCAATTGAAGTATCTAGAAAGAGATTTTATTTCCTTACAATCTACAACCTTTTATTTTACCAAAATCTATGGACTATTTAAGGGGTATGGTATAGTCCAAGTGTGATAAAAAATCGGAAAAGGCTATAATGAGAGGGAATAAAAAACAATAAATTATAAAATCTGAAATTTATGATAAAAAAATAATAAAAATTATGTTATTACATGATAATGATATTTTAAATGAAAATATAACAAACTTAATGAACTTGAAATGGAAAGAGGTGTATTGGGGGCCGTTAATTCAACATTGTAACGACATATGAAAAGGAATAATCAGAGAGAATAAATATAATATAATTTAAAACATATAAAATGAAGTAAAGAATCATAAAATAACAAGAATTTAAGTATATAAAAATGAAATTTAAAAATAAAATATAAAAAGACTTCTAGAAAAAGGAAAGAGGAGGAATTCAGACCCTTACCCTAAGAGAATGCATCTTAAACCTAGAGAGGGACCCATCAAAAACTTTAAACCACCATATAGAGACTATTGAGAAGTATTTAAAGAGATAAATCACACTAAACGAGATTTTGTGTTGAAATTTAGTAGGTAATGAAGGTATTTATACTTGAGGATTGGTGGTTAAAATCGATTAAATACTAGTTATTTTATTGTCCTGATAATAGTTATAAACTTTCTGAAGGATATGTGTTGGTAATATAGGATTTTATATACCAAATAGAAGACACCCACTAATTAAGAATTTTCTTAATTTCGATTAAGATATTTATTAACCAGGATATTATCACTATGATAAAATTTATAGTTGTGTTTCATTATTAGTTTATTGATTTAATGGTTTGTGTAATCAGTTATATAACTTTCCATATTATTTACTCACTTACTTCTCAGATAATGATTCCATGGAATGTGTTTTATGTTATTTATCTTATAATATTTTTCATCCAATTTCTTATCAATTTTTTGATTATATGGCATGTGTCTTCATTTATGACCTTTTCATACTAACTATTCTTATTGATTCATTACTTATTCCCTTGTACATTACCCTTATTGAGTATTTAATCTCACCATTATCTAGTTTCATTTCTCTAGGATTATATAAAGTGTTTGTGGAATGATATACAAGTATATACTATATGTAATAAAGATATTATCCTCGAATGAAAAAAATTATGTTGTAATTTATGTATTCATTTTTATTAAAATACTCATGTATGAATTTAGGTTACAAATACTACGAAATATTTTGGTTCTTTAGGATGTGATTTACATGAATCTTATGCCAATGTACTGGTTTCATGACACTACCTTAGGGATTTTGGTGGTTGGTGTTCTATAGTTGGTATCAGAAAAAGTTAATTAGTAACTATGGAAACTATATTTAGGAAATTAGATATTAGGTAACATATCCTTATGAAAATATTTCAGGATAATTATAAAAGAAAATCTTATAGTTTTGATAAGGATGGTATTATGTGAGTCTTCCTTGCAATAAATCCCAATCTGGATACTATAAGATGACGTGGTTTTGGAACAAACATACCTAGGGGTAACAACACAAAATATGTGCATCAGGTCGGACTCAAGATTAACCTATTACTTGAAAACGTTCCTTAATATTCACCCATTTTGACACTCTTAGGGGATACACTTAGGATAATTCAATTTTTATTTATATACCATTAGGAATAATTTTAATATATAACGATAATGAATGACCTAGGTTAAAACAAATGTGTCTTAGATTGAAAATAATGTTTCATGATTTAGACATCATAAAAACGATTATATGTTTTTTCCAATATGATAAGTGATTCTCACACAATTGTTTTTAGTTCTATGAAATTACCTCCTCTAATGGAAAAACTCTAGAATAAAGAAGGAAATAAGTTGACATAAATGGATGATGTATTTATTAATTGAGGTTTAATTTTAAACATTACTTACAATGATATTTAATGATTAAATTCCATGTATTCCAATTATATTTGTTTTAGAAATTATATTAACATGGTTTTAGAAAAGGAAAAACTGTATAATGGGTGATAATGCATTAATTTTGGAAAGGCCTCAAGTATTGAACCCATGATTGAAGGTTGTTATGGGTTTCATACATACTATTGTCCTATGTGATGTCCTAATTAATGTGTTATTATTTCTAGTTAATCAAATTTATGAATAAATATTATTGAAGAACTAGTAGTGTGATTTTTGGGCATACATATTAAGGTATTAACCACATTGGTTTTTGAAAATATTTGGAGAAAATTATAATGAGTTATTTTATGGGTATTATGATCTGTTAAAGAAAAATACAAGTTCGTCCAAAAAGGGGTTTATTCTGGGATATCCATTTCATAGAGTATGGGAAGAATTAGAAATTGATAAATGCAGAAAAAGATTAAAACTGTGCTTGTAGAAATATTTCAAGTATGTATATTTTCTAGTATTCTTATATTGTAAAAAATTAACCAACATTATTTAGAGAATGATAAAAAATTTCATTCTAATACCTTAAATTATGTTCAACTGATGGTCTTAAAAATAAAAAAAAATGTCGTTGAGACCCTCAAATTTCCATTGATAATTCACTTGTTTTTTATTGATGACCTGAATCACTAACTATAAATATATGTGTTTTCCTCCATGTATGTATCTCTAATTTTCACTAATGATCTAATATTTTGATACCAATTTACATGTTATTCCATGTGACCATTGTAATTATGATTCTCTCTTTTCTTGAGGGTATTTTATAAACCATTCTCATAATGTGGTATTTCAACATTGAAAATATAAAATATTATATCACTAAGATCATGTTTAAATTTCGAAGATGAATTTTATTTAAGGTGGTGAGAATATAATACCCGTAAATTCTACACTATGATCATTTTAATTGATAGTGTGTATGAAAAAAAACACCAAACATGTAAGGAAATATAATGTCCCATGAAATTACAATATATTTACCATTTAAAAAATAAATGTATAGTATAACATGTAATTCATATGATCCTGAGTTATATTTCATCGCATGTAACAACATGTTTCTTAAATGGCTTGCATTACATGATGGTCCGAGTTTTACCGAAAAAAAATATATTAATAAAACATTATTATTTATTATAATAAGATATAAAATAACGATTAAATTAGAATTTATGAATAGTAATAACTAATTGTAAAAAATATGTTCCATTAAAATAAAATATGAATTCATTGGTGAAATTTAATTATAAATTAAAATATAAACCGATTGAAAATAAAGGAAATATTTTTATGATCATATAGAGGGTTTATCCTAATAATTTAAATTAATTAATATTATTGAATGCCATTAATGAAAAATATATATTATGTATTCAATAAAATATTTTTTGACATTCATCCAATCACATTGATATACATAAGATAATAACAAACCCAATTTTACACATAAGAACCCTTATTTTTCTAAAGATGGTTTTACTACCTTTTAATGGGGAACATATTTTTAACTCAATTTCTAGAAATTTTAAAAATATTATTTTTCAAAATAAACATAATTTTTAAAAAATAATCCTCAAAATTAGTATAGTGATTTTTTTGGTATTTTTATATGATGTGTCATTTTTTTGATTAATAGTTAGAAATATTGAATTTTAATTAAAATTGGTTTATTAACTTAATTTATTTATAAAAATAAACAAAATTTTGATTGGTTTTAATGTATAATTAAATAATTTTTTAATAATTTAATCTATAATTAGGTAATTTTAATCAATTTTACATTGAAATTTAATAAAAAAATATCAATATTTTGAACATATTACTTTAAATACTGCTTTGTCATCCCCTATGTGGGATTAAGTTGAAATTAATTTCTATAAATTCAATGTTTATAATTTGGATAAATGAATTGAAAATATGGATTCAGATTAATTTATAATTCCTAATAGGAAAACATAGTTTTTTACCAAAAAAATTATTGAATGTGATTACAAATAATTTCAGCGATTAAGAGAAAAATGTACTTAATAAGGGCCTAAATCATAGTATTAAGTGACAAAATGACCAAGAAACTTGTAAAAATTACATTGGATGTTATAAATTTTCCCCTTAATCAATTTAATTTAATTTTTACCATTTTCGGAGCAACATGGGATGGGATAAATGTGGGTGGAATTCGCTTTTCAAAAAATTACATGAATGCCACTCCTCCTCCACTATAAAAAGGAACTCAACCATCTAACATATTATCACCTCTAAAGACACTTGGGATCAAAGAAACTCTACTAAACTAATCTCCCAATATAACTCCACTCATCCTAGATTATTCACATTGTGTATAAAGACAACTAAGTATGTCATTTGGCGTAAACCAAAAGGAGTTATCTGAAAATCTGGTATCATTATTCAAAAATTTCATTTTATTTCCATACTCACTCGAAAAATATTCATATTACATGATTATATAATAAAATAAGAATACTAAATATAATGTGTTTTTTATGTAAAGGGTATTACGTACACTTATACACCCTTCTAGGTAATGCGTAACAAACTTACCATTCATATATGGCGAACTACCACCTCAGGAAACGATGATTGTTCATTTTTTCGTTACCATATATCATTGTTTCAAATTATGTTGGCCGCAATATTTATATAATATAAATATATGATATTTTTAATTTATTTATTCTTATGTAATTTTTATATGAGATATAGATTTTTGATTTCCATTTTGCTGGAATACAATTACATCAGTTTTGGGTGATTCATTTGTGCTATACATGGAATGTATAAAGGAAGGTTTTAATAAAACTACATGAAAAATATGAAAGGAATATTATATCTGAATTATAATAAACATAAAAATATATATCATTTACTTTCCATTATTTAAAATAAGATTAGGAAATGGATGTCACGTTCATACGTAGGTACGACTTACTCCCTCATTGAACGATGCATTTAATTTCCTATCTAAAAATATTATCGATTATTATAAATAAATATATAATAAAAATGTATGATAATTAAATCATGACTTATAGTGGAAATTTTATTAAATTATTATCTATTTAAGAATAACAATAATAATAGTTCCATACATTCTCAAAAAAACTAGGCTATTAGCAATATAAATAGTGAAAATAATGAATGATTTTTAACAAATAGGTAATAAGATATTATAATAATTTAATATATGATATTAAAAATATGAGTATATTTATGGTAAAATTTTGTGACATACCTATAATCATTATAAAAGAAGTTTAAAGATGTTCACATAAAAGGAATCCCATGTTAAGGGATTCCAATCTTAGTTTTCCTTCTGTGGGGCTTACACAATTTTCACCACTTATTTCTTTTGTGTGTTGTGTATACTTCCCCTATTTTATTTTATATTAGAATTAATTTTATCTCCAAGGTATTTTTATTTTCATTTGAAATTATTTAATTCATGGGTATTATAATTCAAAAGTTACCAAGTAGTAAAGGACATCATATGAATTTTCATTATTTCAAACATTCATCATTATTATGCACATAACATCATATATAAGGTGTATAACATAACAAATTCACATTTAGTATCATTATTATTTAATTATTAATTATTTTTTGAGTTTCAATTTGACTTATTTAATAAAAAAGGATTATAATTATTCTTTACCAAGTGGAAAAAAGTTTTATAACCCAATTTATTTCTTTGGGTTATAATATATCATCATTGTTCTTAATATTTTAATAATATGTTTTTAATATGTTTTTTCTACATAATGTTGTATTTACACTTTTTTAATGTGGATTTACAATTGAAACAGATAATATATTTATTGATCGATTCTCATATCAATGTTATGGTATTTTCAAAGGATTACTTCATAATCTCATTTTGTTCATGATTGTTTGTACCTGAATGTACATTAGAGGAAATTATTGGATAATTATTTAGTAAAACCATTAATTTTATTCTCATGTGGATACTCATGAAATTTATCATGTAATATTACCATTTTTCTAAAATTATGTACTTACAATGTTTTATAATTTTTTTTAATAAAACTCCACTTCATTTTTCACTTTACTCGGAGAACCTAATTTCTTAAAAAACCTTGTTTTTTCAAAGGATTAAAAAATTGTTTTTATAAAGGTTTTAAAAAATGTTTTAACCTTTATAAAATTATTTATTAAGTAAATTTTTATACTTTTTATCTTTTATAAACTTTTTCAAGGGAATATTGTTCTCATTTTATAACTAATTAAATTTTCAAACCTATTTACTATGAAAAGTGAATGTTCTTTTACTTTGTATGACATGTATGGATTTACCTGACACTGTTTCATTGAAGCTTACTTTTAATGATTTCTTAAATAAATTTTCCAAAATGGTAATTTCAATGAAACATATATTCAAAATATTTTTCAAAATAAAAAACATTATTTTCTATAATAATTATTTAAAAAAAATTTATCGTATTTTAATTCAATAATAACAAAACCATTCATTTTTATTCAAGTTTGGATATGTTGTATTAATACTATCCTTATTCTTTCTATGAATTTTTTATGATTCTTTTTTCCACGGATAGTATTTACATTAACTTCCATGATTCCTTTTGGTCCCATTGAAATATTCAATTTCTTATGATCAGTGAACATTGAATTTACTCTAATTATCCATATCATTTACCATAGAGATTTTCTTTAAATAAACTGTATAAACATTTTTATATGGTGATTAATTTAATAGTTATTTGACAATCAAGGGAAATTTTGATAATTATGTATTCATTCTGGAATTCAAATATTTGATAAAGAATATTGTCATTAATTAAATAGATTACTAGATATGAGGAATGATTTGGACAAGTAGTGATGGGTGGACCCTAGACCTTATATAAACCATTGATGCATCATCATGTTCTCATGCTAAAAATTAGCTGGTAAAATTAAATAGGATTATTCATATAGTTTTAAACTCTCTAAAGGAATAATATTAATAGTTTAGGTTTTCATGATCCCAAGACTCAACATCCAATAATTAAGCATTTCCTTCATATAGATATAGTGATTTGTTATCTGCGATATTTTCATTATCAAAAAAATTTATCGATGCATTTCATTATTATTCTATTGGTTTAATCGAATGTGTTTTCAGATATTTACCTCACAAAATTATTTACACACTTTCTTATTTTTTATTGATTACATGTAATGCATTTCAATTTTTGTCCCTCTCCATATTTTTTACACACTTCATTGTCAGTTTATTGATAATATGGAATATGTATTCATTTATTACCTTTAAATATTAAATATTATAACTAATTAATTATTTCTTCCACTTTACTTTACCCTTACTCAGCATTTGATATTACCCTTATTTTGTTTTCTTTACTCAATATCACAAGATGTGTACTAAGAATAATATACAAGGATACACTAAATGGAATAAAGATATTATCCTTGAATGGAAAAAATTATGTTGTAATATTTTTATTCATTTGTAAAACAGGAATCATTTATGTATCTATTTTACTAATATTACTAATTTTTTCGGTTCTTTCAGATGTGATTTAATTGTATCTTAAGTTGATGTAGTGGTAGTATGACACCAACTATGGGTTTACTGGGTTTGGGGCACTACATAAACTTCTTAATTAATAGCATGAGTTGCAATAATCAAAAATTTATAACTAATTACAATGGTTATATATTCATGAAATATATTGTTAAAAAATACATAATTTTTTAGTTATGCTTTTATATGTTCAAAAAATACTATTTTATCAAATTAATGTTTTTATTGGTTTTTCAGAATAAAAAATAAAATTAATTTTTGAAACCATTATTATATTTATTTTACTAAATTGAATTAGTTTTTTTCGAAACAATATGCCAAAATAATTTTAGGTTTAATTTTTGAGAATTTTCTGAAATGATTGTATTTTATTGAAAACTGAAAACACTAATTGTTATTAAAAATTCCATCTCATTTAAATTATTTACAAAGTTACATCACATTAATAATGTTTTAAAGGTAAATATAGTTAAATTATGTTATTATTAATTTAATTTATGTTATTTTAATCAATTTCATATCGACTTTTGATATTTTATCATTTAATACTTATGCAAATTTACTCTTTAGAAAACCATATTTTCATTATATCTGTGAGTTTAATTTTCAATTAAAATTATATATTTAAATGAATATAATTTTTTAATACAGATTAAATAATTTTTATCTTAATTATTAATATTATATAATAATCTCATTTTTTTAAAATGTGTAATAAATTCTTAAAAATTTAATTACCACAGTTACAGTTATAAGAGGTTTACTGAGGGTTAAAATAAAAATACTTGTTATAAAATTTCCAAAAAAATAGTATAAAATTAATTTTTATTAAAATATTTAGACCTTATATCATATATTTTATTTATAATTAATTATTTGGGATCCTTTTTTCTTGTATAAAAAAAGGTACACCTTTTTATTTAATAAAATTCCAAGTGTGCCCTCTCCCTAACATATAAAAGGAAACTCGATCTCCTATTATATTCACACATCCAAAATCCTTTGGTTAATAAAATTACTCCTAAAATATATTCCTTACTTAACTAGTGACATCAATTATTAATTTTTTAATTATTAAACCATAATAATAATTACTTATGTATAATTGTAAATAGATTCTCTTATGAACAGTTAAAATTTTTAAACATGACTTTTTATATTATTTCTTCTTTGAAAACCTTCAGATATTCATCAATTATGATGATATAAAAACACCAGTATTTAACATATCCTGATATGTTATCATTTTAATTTAGTAACCTATATCAATCTCCTCTACCATCATATGATAAGAGAAACCATTAATTGTGTGTACAATGGACTATCGCCTCATGAACCGATGTGATTTATTTTCCATCAACACCACTCATGACTATAGGTAATGACAGATGTAATATTTCAATAATATATTCATAAAATAATCAGAAATATAGAATTATAATGTTAAATATACCATCTTACTTTATATTCCTTGAGAATATGACAATGTCACATATGTATACAATGAGATACTACAACATGAAGAGATGTGTTTCATTTTTCAATTAAGATTTACAAGGAACGTAATAAAGATTAATTCAATGAAACTATTTTGTATATATTAAACAAAAATTACTCTATTGAGGTGGTATATTATTTATATTTTTTTATTTCCTTACTTTTAGATAATTGAAACAATGTTCATGCGTACGTACAATATATCGTCTCAATAAATGGTGGAATTAATTTTATATCACATGATTTTATGGATTACACTAAATAAATATGAAATGAATATATATTATATTTATATTAAGCTTATAATTATAGATATAATTTAAACATTATCCATTTATATGGACGAAAAATACCAAATAAAAACATACATTAAAAATAATTATGTTATTTCATAAAACATGATTTTAACATGAAATTGATAAACATATAATAAATGGTCATATGTAAATCATACATGGTATTATATATATAATTAAGGTTTTATAATAGATTTATAATATACCAGTATATATATTATTAATGATTTTTAAATGTGTATGAAGGAATTCAAGAAATAACGTAACTGATTTTCGTATCTCTATTATTTTAGTTTGATAGATGAAAAATTCACCACTAGTTTATTTTGTGTGAAGGATATTATTCTGTAAAATGTATTTTATGATTATTATCATGTAATTTTGTTATATTAATATCCATATAATGTTATTTCCTTCATGGGGAATACAATTTAACATATACCAACAATCCAATGGATTAATTTCCCAAGGATTTTGGAAATGTTATAATCAATGATGAGTGGGACCTATATCTCCTCCAATGAGTTTTTTAAATATTTCCATCACATGAGATAAATAGAACATGAATGGGGATAGATCACAGTTCATTACTGGAAATTTCCCACTGCGATAGTCTTAGGGGTAAACCTTTACTACTATGATGTTTTGGGGAGTAAACCCTTTACACTATGACAGTTTTGGAAATGAGCATTGACTACTAATGAAATGATTTAATATTCTTTTGTTTATTCTAGAAATACATGGCTTACACCACTGTTATGCTATCGTGGCTCATGGTCTTCGATTACATTATTATTCATGTCTTATTAAATAACAAAATTTATTCTATAACTCTTGCTTATGATATATGATATGTTGGGTATAGTTCTTAAATTTTATTTTATTTTTCTAACACCCTTCTTTTTATGTTATGTTGATGTATCACATTTCAACCATTACTTAGAACTTGAGATCCCCCTTTCATATATTTATTTCCCCTATGTTGAGAATAATGGTATTATTTATGATATGTCTATGAAGGGTTCAAGTAATGAAGAACTTAGTGGGAGATGATGTAGTTCACATATGAATATGTTATTTATGTATCCATGTTTTTAAAGGAACTAGACTAATAATATTATGTTATGGATCACTACGATATGTAATCAATATATATATATATATATATATTAATGTGTCATATTTATGTATGTGAAGTTTGAGTATTTATTGTTGGTATTAGTGAATGATTTAGTTAACCTATGGAAACTAGGAATAGAAAGATTTAGTGAGAACCCTTAGGATAATTCTATGTATAAGATATGTTTCTATGATATGGTAAAGAAAGGAGTGCGATTATCCAATGAATTATATCAATATTTAGATACTAAAAGTCAACAAGGATTTGTAATAGTTTCAACTAGCGGTAATAACTCAATAAAAGAACATTGATTTAGAGTCAATCATCACTAGGTACACAACAATGGGCCTTAATTCACACATATTTTTTCTATCTTGGGGTATAATCATTGGAATCTTCCAAAAACAATAAAAAAATCATAAATTATTTTAATAATTACTACAATTAACCTTGGATAAAACTATGATTTTTCATATTGAAAAGATGGTTTCATGATTTAGAAATACTATTATCTATTTTGTGTGGTTTTGTTGTTTACCACTATGATTAGTGTTCCTTATACTATGTTATTTGGTTTTTGTCAATGGATATAACTCAAAGGTACCATGTGAATGTTTATTATAATGGGAAATGAAAACATTTACCTCATAAGAAACCAATATTTATTGTATATGTAATGAAAAATTTTATTTCTATGCTCGGACAACTTTCTCATGAAAAAAAATCATGCTAAACATCCAAATCAGAAATGTAGGGAAAAATATTATATTGAGTCATTCATGATATAACTCCCACCTTCTTTTAGTGGTTCCACTGATCCACTAGTTTCAGAGTAATAGACCAGTACCATTAATATGATAGTTTCGTTAATCTAATTTTTATATGATTAAAATTTCATTTTGGGTGTCTATTGATGGAAATTTGAAGCAGATCAGTGGTGAAATATTATACAAAATACATCCCAATAAGATAATATTGACTATATGGAATGTGGAGAGTTTATGAATTTATTTTAAAATATTTAATTTCTTCATATTCATCAAAAAAATTAAGAGGGAATACCATCATTTAATTTAGAAGGATGATGAGTCTGTTGGTACCTATGAGGTGAATTTCACAAGACATTCAAGGTATTCTTCTATTATTATCATCCCACCTAAATATAAGGATGGCCAGTTTTTGAGGGTCTTAAACCATGTTTATAAAGGGTTTTTTATAAGGAAATTCAATAGCTATGAATAAATTATTTTACTTTCTATCATGTTGGAAATAGAAATTGTAATTACTCATTATTATCACGATTTTTATAATAAAATAATAATTGAATTCCAAGGAAACCCAAAAAAACATGTATAAAAGAATATCAAATTTATTTTATATTAAAATTGTGGATGGAAATATGGATGAAATTTTAATAAGGGGAGTTGTAAATTATTTATATGTGAAAACGAATGCCATCAATAAATCGATTGTAGAGGTAATGGAAATTATTAAGCTAATTATGTGGATAAAGAGAAATCTCTACATAATGCTCCAACTACACTCTATTGTTTCAAATTTAAAGAGTATATGCATTATTTTAATCAATACCCAAATAAAAAGGTTAATAAAGATGATCTAATTCAAAAGCATCTTTCACTGAGAGATAATAGAAAATATCATATGATCACTATTTATCTTTAGGGATGAATTAACAATGTGGTAAAAGATACACTTACCATACAATTTATAACTAATAATTTCTTATTTGACTATGGACCTAACAATATATTATATCTGAATAATTTTCCATGGATAAATAATTACCACCCCAAAAATTAGATGTTTAATTGGCAGCAAAAACTCCTAAAGGAATGATGATCAAATCTCAATTCTATGATTCTTCTACGATTGATGTTTATGAGAATTTGATTCTTGAAATCCTCATTATTTAACCTCTGGTAAATTTTATGTAATATTTGGAATGAATTGGGTTATATACATAAATAACACATCAATTACTAAGGAGGTTAAGACACATTTGATATTACAACCCAACCTATGATGGATTATAAGTGTGATGAAAGATATGGACTTCTGATGGAGGCCACAAACATTTTATGGGTCTTAATTACCATTATAAATGAGAATTTTTCTCTTATGGTTGTGGATAAACAAAATATCGATGATATTCCTATTTTTTGGGAATTAGATGTTTCCATAATGGAAGTGTTTCCTAGTATTCCCCTGAAAAGTGAATTTTAGTTCTCAATAGAAATCATACTCAGTGCCACACCTATTTCAAAGATTCCATATAAAATACCCCTAGTTGATATATAGGAATTGAAGAAGAAACGACAAGAACATCAGGATAGGGTTTCCATTCAGCCATTTTTGTCACCTTGGTGTGTACCTATTCAATTTACTATAGGGAAATGTGGATCAATGTTATTCTGAATTGATTACTGTGAACAGAATAAGATCACAACTGAGAGAAAGCTTCTTCTACCCCATATTGATGATTTGTTTGATCAACAATGAAAAGATAAAAAAATCCGTAATTGAACTTTATTATAGATATCATTAATTTAGGGTCATAAATGAGGATAAACCCAAGAAAAAATTATGTACAAGGTATGTATACTATGAGTATGCAGTGATTCCATTTTATCTTACTAACCCCACAAAATCTTCATGGATTTAATTAATAAAGAATTTTGAGAGTATGTTGAATAGTTTTTGGAAGTTTTTATAGAATATATTATCATTTATTAAAATAGTAAATACGTTTATTATGATCACTATATGTAACATACTGGGTTTTTTTTAAATAAAACTTTGTTTGATAGCATAGATGATATTCTATATTGATCATAAATAAACAAGTAAATATTATTATTTAAATGTTACTATTATAACACATCCATTAGAATGTTTATAATGAATATTATTAACTTAATTATGAAAATTATGGTCTAAAAATATATATAAAATTAGTTATTTGGTGAACTATTAATTATAAATGAAGGTAAAACTTTGTTTTATAATAAAAGGAAATGGTTTTTCTAAAAAACTATTTAAATGTGTAAAAGTGTAATTTAAACAAATAAGTTAATAAATAACATAATTTAGATTATAGTGATGAAATGTATATCAAATATATATATTTTATTATTTTTAAATTAATATTCTATTCTTTTAAATCTAATATAAGAACAAATTCAATTGTACGCATAAAAATATTATTTTTCAAAAAAGGAATTTTACCAACTATTTATGTTGTACACATTTTAAATATTATTTTTTAATTTTATAAATTATATATTAATAAGTAAAAATATTCTTTGGAATTGGGATATAAAAGTTTTCTTTGGATAAATTTTTGGTATTTTCTGGTAATATTTATTTTTTAATGAACATTGAAAAATACTGTATTTCAATTCAAAATTTCTTTTTCTTCTAACTAATATTTATATTTAGATTATACATTTACATAGTTTTAAAGTATAATTAGATTATGTATTTATAATTTAATCCAGTTTTGTTCAATTTAATAAATTATTCATTGAAAATGAATGGAAAAACTATGTAAACTTTTCAACATTTTACGTTGGAGACCCGTTTTCTCATTTTGTCAACGAGATTAATATTTAATTAAATTAATCAAATTATATGTGTTTAATTTATAAAAATGGATTAAATATTCATTATATTAATTTCCAAATAATTTAAATATGTCCCCTATATTTTTGTAAATTTTGAATAGTAACTTTTGTATGTATTGTTATTACCACAATTAAAAGTAATCCGGGTTATTGAAGGTTAAAATAATCTTATAAATTTTATAAAAATACACTAGAACTTATCCTAATATTATTTTATGAGGTAATTTTTACCAATAATATCTTTAGGTCAAAATTTTATCATTTTTATTTCCCTTAGGTATGATTATGACACTTATATCATTTTATTTAGAGAAAATATAAATATTTTATAATCATGTATCTCATCAGTAAAAAAATTTTAATATGGGGTTATATTAGTGATATATTAGAATATAACTATTCCTTAGTAATATAAAAATATTACCTACATAATTGTAATTTATTTATAGTTTTTAGGAAATAATTAATTAATTTAAATGGTGATAGAATTATGATGTATTAATTTATATATTAATGGAATAATTAAATTAATGATATTATAACTATTAAAATAAATTTAATATGATATAATATATTCAATCCAAGAATTTTATGGATTAGTTTCACATGTAGATGATAATTTAAAAGAGTTTTTAGAACATATATTTCTTTTATGATATTTCCAAAAAGTCATGTAATGAATATTGTCAAAATTGGAAGTATTGGTATTTTAAAAAATAAAATAATTTATTATATGTAATAAACATTATAAAAATAAAATATTCTGTAAATTTTGTTTAACATGTCCTAATATTTCATTAATAACTCTTTTATTGATATTTTGGCATGGTACGAAAATTGTATTAACGCAAAAAATATATGTAACATGATATCACGGTAAGATTAAAAAGGTTAAAATAAGTGTTAAATAAAAAAGATAAGGATTAAAAAATAATCAAAACGTGTCTAAATTTTATTGGATTAATGTATTTAGAGCCATAATAATCCCATATTCTAAATAAATCAATTTGGACCCATTTGTAATATAAAATAAATTTATATAAATTTAATAATTTTAATAATTCCAAGAGAGCTCATCCCCTATCTAATAAATTGAAATCCATTACACTATATTAATTTCACATAAAAACCATTGGTTCTACCAATATCTTCTAAAAAACCCTTAATAGAATAGCTTAATACATTATTGAAGAATTATTTTATGTATAACACCCTTCTTAAAGGTGTTAAGGTGTTAAAAAAATGTGATCGTCCTAAGGAAGGGTAATATATTTATTTACGTATTTTAATTTCATGTTTTCTTCCACATACATAAAATTTATTTTTCCATTATGAAATAAAAAATCCAGTATCCTAAATATACTATAATTTTATTATGTTAATATCATCATCTAATTCTATCTCCACTTCCATTAAATGATGAATTAATTAATCTTTCATGCATACGTGTGAACTAACACCTCTCTGAACCGATCTAATTCAATTTCCATAGTCATATATCATGACATGTTATAATAACATAATTAATGATCATAAATGATATTAATGAAGTATTAATAATTATAAGATAATAATATATCAATTACATTATTACTTTATATGCACATAAAAATGATAATATTGTTTCGGCATACGTGTGAACTATCATCTCCACTAAGTTATCTGCTTCATATTTATTCAATACATTACTTGTATGAATAATAAAAGTATATTTAAATTATTATTATGATATTAATGGTTTTATGATCATTATGTAAATATAAAATAATGCTTACCTTACTTCCATAATAATCAATGAAAAATGGAAAACGTTACTTAGGCATACAAATGACCTACAAAATCCAAGATTATAACGTTGTTTATTTTTCATTACCATATGTAATTTTTGGATTTAAAGGAATAATTGATATATAAAATTGATTATTTTTTCATTAATATTATTATGGGGATGATTCAGTTATGTGAACATGAACTATTGACATCTTACCAAGTTCATTTTTGACTCAAGTACAAAATACAAACAAAATGTCTCATATAAAGCTAAATAATTATGTAATTATAATGACAGAGAAAAAGTGATATTAAGGGAATAATAAAATTGAAATATGTTTTAAATAAATATAAATTAAACTATGTTTTTTTAATTATAAATATAAATAGTGTAAAAAACTAATGAGACTAAAGGTAATGGATTTCATCTCAATTAACATTCCAATGAGACTTATTTATTATTAAGCACCTATACACTTTAACATGGTGTATATATTTTATTTTTACATTATACATAATTAATCTCATTAATGTCATTATTTTATAAGTATTTTTATTGTTATTATTCAATTTTTTTTATTCACGTGTTTCTCATGTGGTAAAGGACTTTAAAACTGAAAACCTCATTTTTATGTTTTGAGGATTTATTCTTAAAAATATTTCTATTTTATGTACATGTTTTCAAAATGGTTTTATGAATGTATTTATATAGATATTAATGTTTTAAAATGGTATCTTTTTAATTTATCTCAATTTTTTTCATAAAGGAATCATTGTAAGGGACATAATCTGAATCTCATTTCATTGATTCATATTTTGATGTTATACACCACCTTCAATAATAAGGTGTATAATCAACCCCTTTGAATATTAATTTTATTAAAAAAATTTCAAAAAAAATCATTTTATATGAAACATTTAGATTTTGTTAATAAATTAAAATAGAAATGTTTTTTAACATATGGGGTAACAATAACTTCTCCATCTTCATGACCATTATTTGACAATTTGCTTCCTCTATAAGCCTTATTATTTTTTAAAGGAATAAAGAAACCCCTTATTCCCTTTTTGTGTTTTTTTTTGAAAATGGGTTTAAAAATGGATTTAATATTTGAATATCTTGAAATTATTTCATGTGATTTCAAATGAAATTTTATGAGTGAAATTTTGATAATTGTAATATTTTAGGTGTTATGATTATACAATGGTAATTGGAAATTTCAGGGGCGGTTTTTTTTATAAACCCTAAATGGTTGGTTTCCTAATTATCCAATGATTGGTGGTTCCATGATAAACTAAGGATTTGTGGTTACATTATAACCTCGAATGCATTGGGTATGGATGTCTGCTACATGGATGTTTCATTTATAAGAGTGATATGTGTGGAACTCGACCGTATGATTATTAAATTAATGTATGACTATGTAAAAAGTTACTTTATATGTTTTATGTGATTTATATGGGTTTTATAGTAATATTTTGATTATAAAAAATCTAATAACAGATCATATATTTATTGAAGAGTATATACTACTTCATAATAGTGAAAAGTATTACTTTATGATAAAGTATTTATGGTTTACAAGTTTTCACAAGGCTAATAGGTTTCCCTCTTTTTATATCCCTTACATTGATTTTTATCCTCATCCCATGTTTTAAAATATAATTCCTAGGATTTTAGGGGGAATAGAGACAACGATGGGATCATGGGAAAAGTTGTGATGGATGAACATGAAATGAAACCATGTTTCATTTTAATAGATATTGTTTTGTGAAAAAATGGGTAGTGAGTAGAAGAGTATACTTTGTTATTTTTTATTTTTTATTTATTGGTTATGGAATAATTATCTAAATGACTAAATGTTAAAATATTCTCAATGTGAAATAAATAAAAATTATTGACTTCACTCAAGATTATGTAATGTTCCAGGATGGGTCCTTACACTTCATAATTTCACTAATGATCATAAGGAAGGATAAACTCCATGAATAATTTTAAAAAAGTAAAATTTCCTATAAAAGTATTTATTTTTGTTTCAAATAATCTCAATAGAGTGTTGCATAGTGGATCCATAAAAATTGTGGCTACTAAACATTTTCAAAGGCCAACCATAGAAACTGTAATCAAATCTTTTCTTTGTTTGGATGGATATTATTAATATTAAGGGGAGATATTCTAATGACTATAAAATCTACTCACCATGATAATTTGGAATGGATACAAGTTCAACTATAAAGATTAATACAAGGAAATTTTCAAGGAATTGGAGAGTCGATTTGCTACCAAACATGCGCTTATGTTACCCTACTGTAAAGAATATTTTTTAATCATTATTGATACATAAAAAAATTATTAGGATAAAATATTATTTAGAATAACATGGTTGTAACATATGCCTCAAAATAATTTAAGGCTAATGATAAAATTTTCCCAAAAAATTATTACGAATTTACGATGGTAATTTTTTCATTATTGATATAAAGGAATAATATTTTTATAGAAAAGAGTGATATATAAAATGATATCAAAATATTAAAGTATATATTCACACATTAGGTGTTGAACATGAACTAGAGAAGATATTAAACCCTATTAAAGAATATGACTGGTCAATACAATACCACCTAGGAAAGTAAAACAGGTGGCCAATGCTTCGAGTATAAAGGATCATAAAAACTTATCAACGATGAGGATCAAAAAAGATCCAATATTTATGGATTTTCAAGTGATGGATATAGAGATGCTAAATGAAGGGTATAAATATAATCCTTATGAAATTATTGTTCAAACATCTATGTTAATGAATTGTAAAGAGGGACAAAAGAATAATGTGGAGTTATCTAAGAAGATGATAAATTTATATATGTTTAATATGGTTTGTGATGATTTAATAAGGTTTAGGGAATGTGTTTGTGTCCCCTAAATTTCCAATTTTTGATAAAGGATATGTTTGAGGAATATCATAGTTCTTTATTCACTTATTTATCCAAGAAGTATGCAGATGTATAGAAATTTAGAGAAGTATATTTTGTAAGATGACTTGAAGAGAGATATCATAGAGTTTATATTTTAGTTATTGGTATGTCAGAATATTAATTCTATGAGATAATAGTCTAAGGGTAATTTATAACAATTACCCATACAATAATGTAAATGGGAAATTATATCCATGTATCTTCTCATAGAACTCATCAAATTGTCTAAAGGGAATAATTCCTTATGGTTTGTAGTTTATTAATTATAAATTCCACAAACTTAATCACTATCAGAGTAGATTACTTTTTAGAAAATCTTGTTAGGATTTTTTAAAGGAAGTGGTAAGGTTTGATGGAGTGCCACGTTTAATTATATCTAATTAGGATCCAAGGTTTACCTCAAATATCTATTTAAGTATTTTATACGATCTAGGTAAAGTGTTGAGTTTTTGCACTTCATATCATCCTCAGAGAGATGTTCAGTATAATAGAACCATTCAAACCCTAGAGGATAAACTAACATCTTGTTATATTTATTTATAAGGTGGTTGGTATTAAAACCTTCAACTAGTTGAGGTTTCTGAAAATAATAGTTTTCGCTCAAGCATCCATATGACTACTTATGAATCCCTCTTTAGAATGAATATTAAAACTAAAATGTAATATGAAATATTTTGAGAATTTAATCTATTGGAAACATATATAGAGAAATAAATGATATTGAAGTTTATAACTATTCACCATGATATAAGGGTAACCAAAAGTTTAAGGAAAAGTTATGATGATAATGGCTAATGTCATTTAGAATTTTAAGTTAGCCAGATGGTGATTATAGGAATTTATCCTTATATTAGGGTTATAATATTTAGAGAGAAGGAAAAAGTAATACCTATGTATATTTTTATGTTTTTAATTCACTATGTTATCAAGAACATTTCTTATCTCTTGTATCCTCCACTTAACCTCTCTCAGGTTCATAATGTGATCTATGTATCTCTCATAAAAAAGTACATACATGATCCATTTACTAAACTCAGAGGTCATACAGTAGATTCAGGAACTTTATTATGAGCAAAAACCAATGAAGATTAAGGATTATATAGGTAATTCACTATGAAATAAGACCACTCACCTTGTCAAATTTTTGTGGCGAAACAACTTGCTTGAGGTTGGTACATAGAAACATGAAGATGTAATAAGTTAGAAGAATAAAAAGTTGTTTATTAAAAAGTGATGTAATTATGAGGGAGAAAGTCATCTTAAGGGGGATAATATAACACCTTGATATTTTTTAAATATATATTTTAAAAATATATTTATTCGATATCATTCTTTACACACAACACTGAGTTTTAACAAAACATGATATATTATTATTATTATTATTATTATTTTAAAATTAATATTATAACCTATAATTTAAAACTATTTTTATTAATATGAATTAATATTTTATTAAAAAACATGTATACTAATTTTATATAATAAAAACATATTGATAAGAAATTATATAACTTTTAGTAATATATTTATATGTTTTGAAAATAGTATCCTTTAAAGAGGATTATTAATTTTTTTTATGAAAAAATAATAAGACTAATTTTTTATCATTCTATAATTATTTTTTAAAAATGTAAAAAATATATTTGGAATCAACATGTCAAAATTATATTTGGGTGATTTTTTGATAATTTTCTAAAACGATTTCCTTTTCAGTGAATGGTGCAGAATACTGATTTTTATTACAAATTGTCCATTCATTTTAATCATTAAAAAATCTAGGACATGTATGAAATTTTTTATAGTTGAATTAGTTGAATTATGATATTATTAAACCAATTTTTGTAATTTTAATCAAATTAATATTTACCTTTTATAATTAATCATTTTATACTTAGGAATATTTTCTCTTTAGAAGTTGTTTTATTTTCGTGTATGTGGTATTAATTTTAAATTAATAATTTAAAATCATATTAATTTAATTATAAAAATTGGTTCTTTATTTTCAAAAAATTAATAAATATTATATAATATGGATAACTAAAAATTTGGTCAAATGAGTATTAAAAACATTAATAATTAACTACCACAGTTATGGTTAAAACATGTTTACTGGGTGTTAAACTAAAAAGATATGTGTTAAAATTACATAATAACCTGAAAATACATATTTTGTGGAAATATTTGGACCTTATATCATCTTTATTTTTATAAATATCCATTTTAGATCATTATTACATTTTAAAAATGTGGTTACACCTTTTTATTTTCAAAAATTGTAATTGTTTTCTCTCCTCCACTTAAAAACGGGAACCCCATATCCTCTTATCATCACATTTCAAAAACCATTTGTTTTGTAAAATACCTGAAAAAATATATTACATAATTAAAAAACTACAAATATATAAATTTTTTATTATTAATCCCACATAAAAAGGCTTTATGTATAAATTAAAGTGAATATCTGAAGAAGAAATAAAATTCTTAAACTTATGTTATTTGTTTTATTTATTCTTATAACTTATTAAAATATTAATAATATTATATTATATATTTAGAAATATCTAACATATAATTATTTTTTATCATGTTATTTAATAAATCTATATTCACCCCCTATTTCACCAAATTGGAAGTGAGGTCATAGATTGTATGTATGAAAGACTACTTCCTTATGAACTGATGGAACTCATTTTCAATTACAACCTTCACAATTGGAGGAAATAGTGAGTTTCATTTTTATATATGATATTAAACACATAATTATACTTATTTAATTATAGTATGATATATATATATATATATATATATTCTTACTCAATATTCAGTAAGAATATGATAATGTGACTTGTTTGTACGATGTACTGCCACCTCGCGAAGTGATTTGATTCATTTTTCATATACAATATATATGGAAAGTAATAAGTATAAATTAAAAGGAAATATTTTATATATATATAAACTAAAAATTAATCTACAAAGTTGATATAATTCTTAACTACCTTCCATTTATTTCATTAAGAAAATAGAAACAACGTTCGGGCATATATACGAACTACCATCACCATGTAAAATGTAATTCATTTTCTATCTCTAAATATTATGGATTACTATAAATATTTATTTAATAAATATATATGATATTTATATAATGGTAAAATTTCTAGATATTATTGAACCATGATCAAATTAAATGGGCTTAAAATAAAAAATCAAAAAATACATGAAAAACTAAGCGGTTATTACTCGAAACACGATTTTGACAATGAATTATAAATAAACAGGTAATAAAATGTCATAAGTAAATCATATATGGTATAATATACATAATTATGGTTCTATAATATATGTATCATAATCCTATATTTATTATATTTATGTTTCTAATGTGTGTGAATGAAGTCAAGACATAATGTAATAGATTTTTCGTATCACTTTTATTTCTATGGGACACATTCTATATTCACCACTTGTTTATTTTATGTGGTGTATATACTTTGTAGGAATTTATTTTAAGATTATTATTATTTCAGTTTCTGATATACATAAAAATGTATTTTTATTTCATTTATGATTCTTATTTTTCAAAATTACCAAAATGGTAACAATTTTATGTTATGATCCCAATATTTATAATGATGTTTTATTATTAAGTTTATAATGATAAAAAATATTGATATATCTCTAAAAAATTAATTATTTTTCATCTTCTAATATTATGATTTTTATATAAATTTTTTAATTTCATTTTTGTCTCTTTATGTATTCACTACTACAAAATAATTTTTTTAAGGAAAACTAACTTTATTTCTCTCCTCCATCAAAAATATGTTATATTCCATATCCATGTTTTCTAAATATATTTTTAATAAATAAAGTTGTGTTATTAAATGGGTGGTTATATATATTTTAAAGCATGTTTAAATTACAAAATGGAAAAAATATTTTTTTCTCTTTTTCTGAACAAGTCCCCTTTAACTTTGTACCGATAATGTGAAAGGAATCTTCATTTTAACATGAATGGAATGAATGTTTTTTACCGCCACCCTGAATTATCAATGATTTTATGGTTACGTTATAATTTTACAAGTTTCTTTTAAATGATAACAATTTAATTAATATTTGATAAAATTTTCTGTTTTAAATATGTGATTTCAAAATTAAATAGATATTTTCTTCAAGAATGTCTTTATGATCTTGTTATGGAATATTTATTCATAAAAAACATCAAAATTTGGTGTTTATAGTGTTTTATTGGTGATATGATCCAACTGTACAATCCTTATTCTTTCTATGGATGTTTTATGATTAAGATAATAAGATTTTTATGAAACCCATTCATTTTCTAGGCCATATTCTATGATAAAATATTTATAAAAACCAGTTCTTTTCATGAATTCTGATATAATTAATGTTTATTGATCTTGTCGCACAAATATGTATGGTTTTCATTATATTATTTTAGTAAAATTATAACCATGGAAGGTGATTTGGTTATAATCAAGGATCATGGTTACATTATACCCATGGATGGGTGGGACCTATATCTCTCTCTAATGTATTGGTCAAATATTGATATCTCATTAGATAAATAGGACTAGAATAGGGAGTGAACCTAGAAAAAAAGTTAATTTATCCACTATGATAGTATTACGAGTTAAAATTGAATAATATGATTGTTTTTGGTGTGAAACCTTTAAAATATGATAATGTTGGCAATGATCCATGACTACAAAGGAAATGATCTTCAATACTTTTGAGTATGAAAAATTCAATGTAATTTTACAATGTTATTCTATCATTGCTCATTTTATTTGATTTTATTAATATTTATGTCTCATTAACTACCATGATGTATTCTATGATTTATTTTTAGGATCAATTATATCTAGTTTATGTGTTTCAAATTTTATTATCTTATTATCATGAACTAATTCTGATGTTACATTGATATCTACATTGTTTTACATTATTTTGAATTTAAGACCACCCTCGTTTTTATCATACCTAGGTAAAGAATAAAGTTATTATATATGATATTTCTATGAAGGGCGGTAGTTATAACTAGCCTTGTGTGAGATGATATAGTTCAAAAAATTAATCAGTCGTTTATGTACCCATGTTTACAATGGAACTAGACCTATACGATTCTAGCATGGTTCATTATGTTCTGTAATGAATATATATCTACCAAGATTTCATATATATGTATGAGAAGTCTCTGACTATATAGTGACTAACACAAATAACTAAAAGGAAATAACTATGTTTATTTAACATTGGTTCCTTAACAGTGCACATACCCACCCCCATTTTCTCTATTAGATGCCTCCCCCTTGCCGTTGTCATCATATATTTTCCCCAAGACACCACACATACCCCCTATTGGTATCCCAAACTTCCATTATACCCTCTCACACCATTATTCTGCCACACTCCTTTTGCATCTAGGTGTGTTACCTCCTCCCTAGACCAGGTCATGAAACACCTACCTCTATTGGCCGACACATCACCAAACCTAGTTAGATCTTTATCGACACCTCCTATTAGCATCCACACATAGATAAGCATATATTGTGGTCTTTAAATCCTCTTTTTTGGCATACTTCTCATCCTCCCATCCCTTCCAATAGATCTTTGGCGTGCAGTCCCTCAATGTTTCCCTATCAGTGACCTATAGTGTGTACTGGTTTTACTCGACCTAAGGTGGGGATGGTTGGGACCTACCAGACCTACCCAGTGAATTTGAAATATAGGAAGGACCTGAAACCCATTTCAGGGACTTTTCTAGGATTTATGGGTTATGGGAATAATAACGTAATATTAATATACATATATATATATATATATATAATTCAAAAAATAGTTTATTTTTTGGAATTATATATATATGTGTGTGTGTGTGCGTGTGATTTGGGAACGAATGATAAGAATTATTTAAATTTAAATTATTTTATTTATATTAAATCATTCAATTCCCTCAATATGTTTTTATAAAAAAATTAAATTTATTGTGCATTTAATTTTCATGACGATTGCTCATGATCATAGACTAGACAATATATATATATACGATTAAAATTTTTAATTGATTACTGTAAATTCATGTGATATGTAATAATAAATTTAAATAGATGGTCTTTGGATCATTTGATTTTCTAAATTTATTATGTATGAGGTCCAACATATCCGTCAGATTATCTATATGAAATTTTCAATTCCCAAGAATCTATTGAGAGTATGTTTTATAATAACATTTGCACTATAATACATAAACCATGAAATGATGAGGGTGTATCCCTAGTGAGAAGATAGACATAGATCGGGGTGAGATGAAATATGAGTCAAGTCCCGAGTTTGATATTACACCCCTTAGGTAACGATTGATCAACTAATTAAGAATAAATAAACTAATATCAAATGATCATGATATGTCATAATGTTTATTTAACTTATTCATTGTACATTATTTTTATGTATATACAATATTACCCAATCAAAAAAAATAGTAAACATAAAATACACAGATTAAATCAATTTATGACCTGATGAATGTTTATATATTTAGAACATAGTAATTTTTGAGTGATATCACATTGTAATTGTATGTAATGTGAAACTATTTTTATTATTCTAGATATAATAAAATACACTCAATGAAATATTATGTGAAAACGCCTTTTGATATCATAATTTAAACAAAATATGATGTATGTGGTACCTTTCATCCCCCTATGAGGGTGCCACCTGCTACCAAGGAGTTCTTATGTGAATGATGATTTGAATTTACTAAATATGGTAGCACATAAATCACCATAGAAATCGTGTTTCATGTATAAAGGGAATGTGTTGAGTATATATAGATATGATTTCTAGAAGTTGTGTCCTCACTCAACATTTCAAGGTGTTTTGAGTTAATTTGATTGGCTAGAGAAATTCCTACCTTAGAACTATCTAAGTAGTAGAAAATCTATTTCTTGTACAATGGGGAGGGGTTTTGAGAATTTATTACAGTAGAATAATTGAGTTACTGTGTCCTCTAAATCTATTACGAAGGGGTAAAATGGTTCGACAATATATAATGGGACATCTAATCATTTAGTTAATAAATAATGTATAATTATTAAATAAAATTAATATACTAATATAATAAAATTTATTTCTTTTGTAAATGGAACATAATACCAAATATATATTGAGATTACATTGTGAAATACTACATGTCCTAACTGGATGTAATTTCCACTAGTATTATAGGCTATTGGAAAAAGTAGTATGATTTGAGAAATTTAAGGAGTTGGAGTACCCAATACTTGTTGATCTACCATAGGAAGTGATGGTGTAATAGATACTTACAGGAGACTCAATTATAAATCATTTTAGTCTTATATCATAATTCCATAATCAAATTTGTATGTGTTTTATGGATATATTATTAGGACATGGATTATTTCACATGTTATCTCAACTAAGAAAATTTTTCATGTAAAAAGAGAAGTAAGATACTAATTTATTTATGATTATAGTGGAAATAGATAAATTATATGATGGGGAACTAAATTTTTATTCATAAATTTTATATATAGCTTTCACCAATGTAATCTATGTTTGTTCAATATTAAAAAGTGAATAGAACATAGAAAATGATTCATTACCTTTGGGTATGTTTTTCAAAGTAAACAAGAACCTAAAAAATGTATAATATTTTGTTATTATGGTGAACAAGTTGAATGACACAGAGAAAAAGAAAATAGAAATTTAAATTTCAAATAAAACATTAAAACATCCTTCAAAAAACATATAATGATCACTAGACAAGAGTTTATTCTAATCTCATGTCGTGAGATAATTATATAGAACATAATTACAATGAACTGAATTAAAAAATAATTTTGTCACTTATTCTCCATACATATTCATCATTTTCTATAATTCTCCTTTCATACTTATTGGGTTTTAAGTACAATATTCCTATCACATATTATTTTTTAAATATATCAACATTGTATGTATAAAAACATTATAATAAGTAAGGTTAATTCTTCATGAAGATGAAAAGGGGGACTCCTAAGATTGTTTTGAGAGGAATAGAACTGTAACATCTCGACTTGAACCACTAGGTCCGAGCTGGAATGCTATATGACCTCATGCATGCCCCTCTGTATACAAGAGGTTACCAACCAGTAGCAAGGGTCTCAAGTAAATCCTTGGGGATACTAGACGGGTTATATTATTTCACAGGATCGATAATAATGAATAAGACAAATAATAAAAAAATCAAAGTAAATGAAGAAACACAATAATGACATACATATTAGTGCTCCCAAAGTGTTAATCCTATCTAGAGAATAAAGTAGTATACAAATAAAAGATTAATGTAAATAAAAAACTATATGCGGGGTACCCCGATGTCATTCCTAGTTTTTTCTATATTCATCCTCTACCACTCAACTGTCTTCAATAGGGCCATTTCCCTTCACAAGATGTCTTGTCATGAAATTTACTAGCACACAAGAATTCTGGAGTAGTGTGTGAGTACAAGACTCTGTAGGATTCCACCAATATTTCCTTACTATAAGATCAAAAAATATATATAACAATGTATATCATGACATAAGTAAATTCTCAGTAAAAATACACTTGTTGAGTCATTTTGTGCTAACTTAGACAACATGAGTCCTTTCCCCCACCTTCATTAGATCATATCTAGAAAAAAATTCAATAACACACATACCTCTATCAAGGTCCCATATCTCACCCAACCCTTCCAGTGGTTGTTACAGGAACAAAATATGTTCTTTCATGTCTATATTCTGTCTTCTTATCCATTAAATCACCCACAAACCATGATTATTGGAAGACATGAACCCCATAAAATAACAACCCACATTGATTTCCCCTCTACTAGGGTAGCCACATCAACATTTAAGGACCTTAGAACTATATCATAATTGGTAACTGGACACCAGACTACATAACTCCCACCCTCAAGGATCCACCTAAGTGTCTTAGTATGTTCTATCTAGACACTATGCATTCTCCTCTAATGGGTAGCCACATGTTCCTTTAAGGATGTTTGGACAACGTCAGGATGGGTAACCGACCACTGGAATTCTTAACTCTCAACCTTAAGGATCCACCTATGTATCTTTTATCTGTCACGAACCAGCCCGAGTCGAGTCCCGAGAGGCGTTCCCGATCCTCCCGGGATGGTGACAAGAACCAAGGGAATCAATATAGTACACAAGGGAACGATTTCGCGCATATATAAACAATCAAAAAAACAGCAGAAATAAACGGACAGCCCAAAATGAATTTATATAAAAATTGAACTAAATATTATTTTTACAAGAAACTAAAATTAGAACAAAGCCAACAACTCATCTGAACAATCCCGATGAACAAATAACTCCATGTGGCACTTCTGGTCACTCTCCAACACAATGATAAAATGTCACCCAAGGTGATCGAACTAAAGATGAAACCTGCACAAGGGATAAAAAAAGAATAAGACTATAGGTGTGAGTATTAAAACTCAGTAGGTTAGCCCGATATTCTATTCCCATTGCACATTCCTTTAAAATAAAAGAAACATCAATTTATAGTTTTAAATTAAACATTTGAAAATATGTTTTTCAAATGAGGTTCCATGCTATAATAATTATTAGACAAAAACATGCATGTTTAATAAACAAAAATGCAAGTAACAATTATTTTCAGAGAGGTAAAACTTCAAAATGAAAATAGTTTTCAAGAGGGCTAATTTAAAGAATTTTAACATTCAAATAAAAAACACATACTACTGAATTTACCAACCAAACACACCTTATGCCGACGGTGAGTACAAAATAGCCAATGAGCACTAGTCACGGGAATACCCCTAGGCACTAGTTAGTTGTGATCCCCATGTACCTCGTATCTTGGTGAAAGTAACCATAATAAATATTAATTCTTGTGCACGAGCCACTAGTAGAGAACATAGACATAACCTAGTGGTCCCCAATCATCAGCATCAACATAGTTTAGTTAGTGTTGTCATCGTCAAACTTGCTACGTGAAACAGAGGCCAACCCCCACAGAATCACTACCATACTAGTACATGTCCGCCCACCTAGATACCCGGGATTCCCTTTAGTGCTCAATCAAGTTACACATATAATCAAATACACATTTCATATACATATTACATTCCAAAATCATAAAAACACAAACAACCCATAATCTTTATTCACATTTCTTACACTAATCAACAAACCGCTAAATATTTTGGTAAAACAATTTCTTGAAGTGTATTGAGGATTTGCACATAAAACTCTTTCAAAATCACTCTTTCAATTATAAAAACACATCAAAACCAAACCAAATAATATTTTTCAGCCCAATAAACATTTAATAAATTCATTTAATGGACCATAAAACAATCCCAATTGCACAACTTGTTATATACAAGTAAAACACTCCTTCATTTCTAGGAAATGCCAAACGGGCCTTTAAACATTTTCTCAAAACAAACCTTTGAGGAAGGTATGCGTTTTACTTTTATTAAGGATATGTATAAACACCATTTACAGAAGAAAACCACATTCAATAATCTCTTATAATACTCAGGTTACATATTCAAAACACAACCATTTTCATAAAGATGTGAAACAGTCCATTTTTGGGCAACTCGGGCCAAAATATGTTGTAAATCAAAACCCACTTGATTGTTAAAACAAATACAAATAGGAAATCCATAAAAGTACCCAAAAAATACCATTTATATTTCTTCCAATTCCTTTGTAAATCCAAATAAATAACTTTTAAATCACACATCACACATAAAATCCAACCGGGCAATTTACCGAACACACGACATGCGCTTTTTAAACAAAACAATTTATTTTAAGTACATGAAAAGGAATAAAACACCAATTGAAAGCCATAATTTCATTCAAGATACTGTAACATGTTATAAATACCATAAAACAGATTATAAATCTCACAAAATATTTTCAAAAGATAACGGAACATTTAAACAAACACTTGTTGAGCACTTTCATGACAAAACAACACTACCTTTCACAAAACAATGATTAAACAACCACTTTGGACACCAAGAAAATTATCCAAAGGCTTAAAAACAATAATTAACATTAATATCAGTTTAGGAAAATATTAAAATGATGAATCTTGAATGATAAAGAAATGTGAAAGGGATATCCTACCACTAATCTTTGGCGTAATTGAATCGCACACCTGAAATCACCCGTCGCGGGTTTATAAACCCTAAAACTATAAATACCAGACCTAAACAAACATAAAACCCATAAAAAACATTTTATAACAAAACCTTAGGTCGATCAAGACTAGGGTATAATATAAAACCAAGAAATAATGAAAGGAGGGGGAAGAGGAAGAATAAAGGATAAGGAATCTCACCTTTCATCCTAGAAAACTCTTCGTCTTCCATTAGATCTGAAGATCTAGAGAAAAGGGAATGGCTTGAAAATTATTGTAGAGACTCCTATGGTCTAGATGAACCAGGGGAAGAATATTGGTTTCTAAAAGAGTACGAATTGATTGATTTATGAATGATAAAATTTACCTTTGAAATTCTGGGAGATTTTAGGTTTCCTGAAGAGTTTTGCCCTAATCCGCGACCCACATGAGCTCCAAAGAGGTACAATATATTAAGAGGGTTAGGATAGGGTTATTGGCTTCACGGGGGAGGTGGAATCACCGAAAACTAGTAAAAAATGAAAAAGATATAAATGACACGAATTATTTTTTTAAAACAGGAAATGGGCCCATGGGCTAGCACATTACCTAAATAAGTAACCCAAATTCACCCGACTTATGAATTTCTAATGGGTAAAAAAGGATAAATAAATTTTAATATATCAGTATAGGACAAATGGGAAGTTTAATGGGTGAGAAATGATGAAAAACAAAGGAGTTAGAAAAGAAAAAAATTTAGTTTTTAAAACTGGGAATGGGCTCACGGTTGGCCCAAATCATGAAGTAACCACCCTTTCTTCAAAAACTTCTAAACAAGCAATGGGGATCCCAAATTAGGGTGTTTAGAAATATATGAAACTTAAAAACTCATGATTCATCACACCAAATATCCATTAAAAGGATCGGGATTTCCAATGGACTGGATAAATACAATGAAAAAAAACTGTGTGTGACAATTCTCCCCACCATTAAAGCTTTCCTCCCCCGGAAAGCCATAACACTTTCCGGCTGAAAAAAAACAACACCTATGGATTCCATAATGTACTCCCCACCATTAAGAATCAACTAGCACTAGAAATGTTCTTAGGATGAAAATCCAGGAGACCCATGGTGGGTCTCCCCACCATTAGAAACCAACTAGAAATGAGTAGACAAGAATTGAACATGAGCTAGAGTTGGGACTCACTCACACAATCCCAAAAAACCCTCCTACAAAAACATACTATACCAAGTTAATAGAGTTACAACATGAACATATAAACCACCCACTCCCTAATGGTGGGGACAATAACTTGGTCGACACATTCAACACAATTCTGGACCCCCGTCACTTGGGGATGGGAGGAAAGAGGACCCAATAATTTGGCCACTGAAACAAAAAAAGAAACAAAGAAACTACCCAAAAATATCCCCCTATGAATAGGTAACACCAAGACTGCACCTGATTTTTACAGGTGGTCCACATAGGGACATTGATTGAAAACCCATATCCCTGAAGGAATAACCATAGACACTGTGTGAGGGGTTAAGTCCACCACGCTTGTTGCGACAAAGGGAAATTCATATAAATGAGGAACCAAAACATTGACATAGAAAATAACTTACCAAAACAGAGGAGTAAGGATCCTAATCGAGCACTCCACACCTCTGGCAATTTTCTGACTGCGTGAAAAGCTTCACTCTGAGGCCTATGGCTGGAGCCCCGATTCTTGAAGCATTTGCTGCACCGCAGTCAGGTGATAAGGATCACACCACTCAAAAAAACCTCACTTGATCACCCAAAAAAGACCTTCATCTAAATAGGAAATCATAGATACATATCAAAATTATATCTCGCTCCAAAAGTGGGGCAGAATGGACATGGAATATGAAGAAACACATTAACATCACCAAACACAACTTCTCTGTCCAAAAGAATTTTCACGACCTAGAAGAACTTTTAATAGATCCCAAACAGCTCTCTATTCCAAAAAACAGGTTGAGGAATCATCAAAAGAGGTGGATTTAAAATTTTAAAGGAATCCTTAGGTTGATCAGCAGGAAAGACTTCCAACGCAGAACTATCCATGGCCACATCACAACATCAAACACATTTTTAGAAACCCAATGAAAATAACTCCAAAATCGAGCCACCAACAAGATCTCATCTCTAGATAGAACAAGAGTATGAATTCTAGATCACATGGAAGCTAACCAAATACACAACTCTTCGAAGACATAGAAAAATCAAACCACATGAGCTAAAATTGGTTTAAAAAAATGCCACGATTTTCAGCTCAAAACAATTTTGAAAAATCAAACTAACTTGGTGGGTTTCCACATTCACCAATGGTTTTTCATCAAGTATCACCCACATGAACATTTCCATGCCACCCCTGGCACCCAACCACCATACCATATAGGCCATACTTCTAGATATAAATAAAACCATGCATGTGAGCACCCATGAAAACACCAAAGGCTAAAATTGAACATCATAATTTGAAACAACAATTTACCTTCAAAAGGAACACCAACCACCAAGTCAAAAAACATTTTCATGTTTCACAAAAAAACCACAATTAATTAAGAACCATTTTCTTGAAAACCTACCCCTTTTCATTTTTAAAAACTTTTTAAATAACCAAGCCACTCCAAACAACCCCTTCCCATTATATTTTAAAAAAAATCAGCAATGTAAATTTTCATAATCCGAGGTCCTTTGAGACCAATAACGTTTCTAGTAAAACACCAACCGATCAAAACTAATTTCCAAAACTAATTTATCCGATTCGAAAACATTATAACATCCAAAAATAAAACATTTAAAAAAAAGATCCAGAATCACTTTAAAATGATTCACAATTTCAAAACATTTAATTTCAACAAACCACAAGTTCAGATTATGGATAATCCAATCCCTTTAAATCATTTCTGCTTCCCTCCATTTTTTTTCACAAAAACAAAACCTTCCAAAACAATTATTATATTTAATTATTGAAAACCCATTTTTTCAGTTTTGAAAATCTAATCCTTACATTAAAACCCATTTCCACAATTCTCACACAAGGATTTTAAAAAAAAATTCAGAATTCAAGAAAGGTTCAAGAGACCCAAAAAAAGGGAACTAGTGTCGGTGGGTGACTTGACCATATGGTTGGTGGCCATATGCCAAACACAACACCAACACCGAGAGACTTATTAGGACCATTCCCCAGCTCCACATGGCTGGCCAGGCCCTGTGAGCTCACGATGGCCATTTGTCAGACTCCCCTTGTCATATCCCAATACCAAACAATCATCTAGAACAAAGGACACTAATAAAACTGGACTCCCATGGAAACCCGAGGATTAGAACAAGAAAGAGTTCACGACGCCCTTCTTGCACTTACCCCTCAAGTCCCAAAAATCCTACTCCATCTACCTTGACATCCCCAAAATAACAAGGGTGCTCTAAAAAGAAAGGTCTGCTAAGAGCCAACCTCCTTTGATACCATTTTGTCACGAACTAGCCCGAGTCGACCCTGAACCAGTCACCCAGGCCAGCCCGCGACAAGTCCGGAGAGGCATTCCCGATCCTCCTGGGATGGTGACAAGCACCAAGGGCATCAATAGAGTACACAAGGGAACGATTTCGCCCATATATAAACAATCAAACAAACGGCGGAAATAAACGGACAGCCCAAAATGAATTTATATAATAATTGAACTAAATATTATTTGTACAAGAAACTCAAAATTAGAACAAAACCAACAACTCAATTGAACAATCCTGATGAAAAAATAACTCCATGTGACACTTCTGGTCACTCTCCAACACAATTATAAAATTTCGCCCAAGTTGATCGATCTAAAGATGAAACCTTCATAAGGGATAAAAAAAGAAGAAGACTATAGGCGTGAGTATTAAAACTCAGTAGGATAGCCCGATATTATATTCCCAATGCACATTCCTTTAAAATAAAATAAACATAAATTTATAGTTTTAAATTCAGGATTTGAAATTATGTTTTTCAAATGAGGTTCCATGCTATAATAATTATCAGACAAAAACATGCATGTTTAATAAACAAAAATGCATGTAACAATTCTTTCCAAAGAGGTGAAACTTCTAAATGAAAATAGTTTTCAAGAGGGATAATTTAAAGAATTTTAACATTCAAATAAATAACACATACTACTGAATTTACCAACCAAACACACCGATGCCAATGGTGAGTACAAAATAGCCAATGAGCACTAGTCACGGGAATACCCCTAGGCACTAGTTAGTTGTGAGCCCCAGGTACCTCGCATCTCGGTGAAAGTAACCATAATAAATATAAATTCTCGTGCACGAGCCACTAGTAGGGAACATAACCATAAACTAGTGGTCCCCAATCATCATCATCATCATATTTTAGTTAGTGTTTTCATTGTCAAACTTTCTACGTGAAACAGAGGCCAACCCCCACAGAATCACTAGCATACTAGTACACGTCCGCCCACCTAGATACCCGAGATTCCCTTTAGTGCTCAATCAAGTTACACATATTGTCAAATACACATTTCATATCCAAATTACATTACAAAACCATAAAAACACAAACAACCCATAATCATTATTTACATTTCTTACACTAATCAACATACCGCTAAATATTTTGGTAAAACAATTTCTTGAAGTGTATTGAGACTTTGCACATAAAACTCTTTCAAAATCACTCTTTCAATAATAAACACACATCAAAACCAAACCAAATAATATTTGGCAGCCCAATAAACATTTAATAAATTCATTTAATAGACCATAAAACAATCCCAATTTCACAACTTGTTATATACAAGTAAAACACTCCTTCATTTCTAGGAAATGCCAAACGGGCCTTTAAACATTTTCTCAAAACAAACCTTTGAGGAAGGTATGGGTTTTAATTTTATTAAGGATATGTATAAACACCATTTACAGAAGAAAACCACATTCAATAATCTCTTATAATACTCAGGTTACATATTCAAAACACAACCATTTTCATAAAGATGTGAAACAGTCCATTTTTGGGCAACTCGGGCCAAAATATGTTGTAAATCAAAACCCACTTGATTGTTAAAACAAATACAAATAGGAAATCCATAAAAGTACCCAAAAATACCATTTATATTTCTTCCAATTCCTTTATAAATCCAAAAAAATAACTTTTAAATCACACATCACACATAAAAGCCGACCAGACAATTTACCGAAGACATGACATGCCCTTTTTAAACAAAACAATTTATTTTAAGTACATGAAAAGGAATAAAACACCAATGGAAAGCCATATTTTCATTCAAGATACTGTAAAATGTTAAAAATACCATAAACCAGATTATAACCCTCAAAAAATATTTTCAAAAGATAACGGAACATTTAAACAAACACTTGTTGAGCACTTTCATGGAAAAACAACAATACCTTTCACAAAAAAATGATTAAAGAACCACTTTGGACACCAAGAAAATTATCCAAAGGCTTAAAAACAATAATGAACATTTATATCAGTCTAGGAAAATATTAAAATGATGAAACATGAATGATAAAGGCATGTGCAAGGGATATCCTACATCAAATCTTTGGCGTAATAGAAACGCACACCCGAAATCACCCGCCGCGGGTTTATAAACCCTAAAACTATAAGTAACAGACCTAAAAAAACATAAAACCCATTAAAAAACATTTTATAACAAAACCTTAGGTCGATCAAGACTAGGGTATAATATAAAACCAAGAAATAATGAAAGGAGGGGGAAGAGGAAGAAGAAAGGAGAAGGAATCTCACCTTTAATCCTAGAAAACTCTTCGTCTTCCATTAGATCTGAAGCCCTAGAGAAAAGGGAATCGCTTGAAAATTCTTGGAGAGACTCCTAAGGTCTGGACGAACTAGGGGAAGAATATTGGTGGCTGAAAGAGTACGAATTGATTGATTTATGAATGATAAAAGTTACCATGGCAATTCTGGGCGATTTGAGGTTTCTTGAGAATTATCGCTCTACTCCGCGACCCACATGAGCTCCAAAGAGGTAAAATCGATTATGAGGGTTAGTATATGGTTATTGGATTCTAGGGGGAGGTAGAATCACCGAAAAATAGTAAAAAATGGAAATGATATAAATGAAAAGATTTATTTTTTTAAAATAGGAAATGGGCCCATGGGCTGGCCCATTACCTAAATAAGTAACCCAAATTCACCTGGCTTATGAATTTATAATGGGTCCCAAAGGATAAATAAATTTTAATATATCAGTATAGGTCAAGTGGGAAGTTGTATGGGTGAAAAAGGATTAAAAACAAAGGAGTTATAAAAGAAACAAATTTAGTTTTTAAAATTGGGAATGGGCTCACTCTTGGCCCAAATCATGAAGTAACCACCCTTTCTTCAAAAACATCTAAACAAGCAATGGGGATCCCAAATTAGGGTGTTTAGAAATATATGAATCTTCAAAACTCAGTATTCATCACACCAAATATCCATGAAAATGATGGGGATTTCCAATGGATCGGATCAATACAAAGAAAAAAAATGTGTGTGACATTATCTACCATCTATACACTATTCTTTCCCCTCTACAGGGGTAGCCATGTATGCCTTCATGGACATTAGGACCGTGTCAGGCTGGGAAACCTCTTAAACCCATCCTCAAGGATTCCCATGATTAACTTGATAACTGAAATGTAGTTCCACAGTCTATGTAACACACTAAAAATGTGTTGTAAAATGGAATAATAAGTCACACTATTATCGATGTTAGGATAATCACACATAAACAGGTACACCCAAAACTACTCACAAAAACACATCCAATTATTCACAATCATGAGTTAGTCCAATATAAACATCAGATCATGATAAAAACACACACATATATATATATATATGTCCCATGATTTGAAGGAACATACTTTCTCATTGTTTTCTATGTTGAAGTAGAGGTTTTCAAATGTTTTCATCTCCTGAACCACACTCACACCTAAATGGAAGATGATCACACGACAACAAATCCTGGAACCATCCCAGCATCAAAATTATATTGAATTATCTCAATATTTGATAATTAAAAAATATTTAATTAAATTTATACAAAAATATGTCACTACCATCAAATAATCCAGAGGAATAAATTTATACTCATTGAGATGAATCCAATAGAACTGACGACACATCAATCCAATCAATATCTATTAAGATATTGAGAATATATATTTAAATTAATAAAATAAAATTAGAGAGATAGAGAGAGTAAGATAGAAGGGAGTGAAGTGAAAATAATAGGATTCTTACCCATTCAATACACACCACTACAAATCCAATTAATAATAATTTTCTATCAATCATTTTTGTTACATTTATTAATTGTTTCACCTATTTATTACTATCTCATATTAATTACATGCACCAAACCATCACCGTATTGGGAGTTTTGTGGACCTGTACCATGAGACCAAATTAAATATACAACACTGGTCTTGAAATGACCACCTAAATTATTAGGTAACACTACCACTAAGGGGATGTCAATCCAACACCATACAATGATGTTATAGGGGAAATGATAGTTTGACAATAATAATAATAACAACAACAACAACAACAACAGAAATAATAATAATAATTTAATATTATTAGTAATATATATATATTAAAACACTATTATTTCCACATTGGGATCTCCATGTTCAATACACCCAATTATAGTTTAATTTATTTAATATTATCACTTATCATATATTATTATATTATAAAATTAATGGGATATTTAATCAACACATCTCTAGATAGTTATGATTGATGTGGAACCCCATCACATTATTTGAATGCGCAAACAATCTCTAGGTGCTCCTTCATTCCCATTTAATTTATCAAATAAAAATTTTATTATTATTATAAATAAAAATAACAACACACACAAGAGAATGGATGGAGGACTGAGAGAGCATATCTCCAGCGCACCAGGATTTTAATGCCCTAGATCCCCCGCATGGTGTGAATCTATTATCTTATACACCAAATCTCATTATTAATTTTTGGAGATCCATTCCTCAATAAAAATGAAGGAAAATACAACTATGGGATTTAAGAGATTTTAGTCCTTCTCCAGTTTCTCAGGAGGATCCTTTACATTCTCTAAAAATACGGACTCACAGAGTATTGTGAGAAATGGCTCTACATAACATGTCTCTGCTTTGAATGGAACTGTTGATGAACATATTGACCTTTGAAGGAACTCTTTGAAGACCACATCAACCTCTTCATGGTACAAAACCATTGAAGGTTTTTGAACATCTTTCTAGATTTGTTTTCATTTGGGGTTTCTCTGAATTCCATTGTGTTTCTCTTACGTGGGGTTTTTTTCACATATTATTTCCATATGTAGAATTAAAGGCCCATGAATGAAGTTTTTTTTTGATCAACCTTAGGCCATGAACCCTATGATTTCTTGATTACAACCATAATTGTAATCTTACTGATTTTAAGGATTCATATACATAGGTTTGGCTCAAAATTCAGGGATTAAATTGGGTATTATGGAACCCTAAGATTTTATATGATATTGCTTCCACAATTGGCATTCTAATATGAATGGAAACAACTAATAAGATGGTTTAATATGGTCATTTTTAAGAGTTTTTGTAGAAATATACTTAAGAGCACCTTTGATTGATCATTTTTTTCTCTCCGCTCCCCAAGATGATATCTACCTTGTAATTTAGTATGAAAGACATCCATTATTTTGTGATGATTGTAAAATAATTGGGAATTCAATGTTTAACTATAAGATATATCTCACTTGTTCCAAATATCAACTCAAATGACATAAATTTCAGCATTTTTAAAATATGTATAATAAGGTTCCCACTCAATCAATTGATATTATGGCTCATGTCTATAATATAGATGATTCTTTTTACCCCTTTGTTCATAGGAATCAGTATTTCTCAAGTGATCAACCCCTAGGGAATAACCCACCTCATGGTGACAAAATCACTGAACGTATTCAAAAATCACAGTGTAAAAGTCATTCATGTAGTCCTCAATTGAAGACTAATAATTCCCCTTAAAATGATAAGGAATTTATGTCCACTATCATTATCGATCATCCCATAATGTCATGGGTGGATATAGAAGATGAAAACCCTTTTAATTTTATTTGTTTTTATTTGAAGGATGTTTTAAATAAGAATTTGAGGGGTGAAATGATGATATAGAATATGAAGATAGTCAAACTGTGAAGGAGTATTATATTCAAGATGATATGGACAATATTTTTTGTTAGGATAGAGAAATAGTTTCCTCTAATCATAAGGGGAAAGTGAAATATGATTCTTCCACCTACAATATTTAAAAGACTCACACTAAGGTGATAAAACATTCTACTCCAATAAAAAATAATAAGAGATCTCTTAGACCTCCTATAACCCCCAACCCTCATAAAGTCTCAAATTATCATTTTCGTTTATAATGTGGTTTTCCTATTAATGTTCCAACTGTTACAATGTGCACAAATAATAGTCACGTGCTGACTTCAGCCATGTATTTTAGGACTCCTATGATCCCTATGGAATCAATATTGGAATATTATCTTAGCCATAATTCTTCTTTTAATAATGTGACTAAAAATATAATCTTAGAAATAGGTCATCAAGAAAAGGAAGATGATTCCTTGGTGATTGGAAAGCTACAAATAGACTCTTCACTGGGCATACCTTTTTTCTCCTGGTAACTATGAATGTTGGGATTTACAGGTTGTTGATTCCATAACATCTTCATGATTTTAAATTAGAAGTCTTCAAGCCAACACCTTACCTTCAGGGATTCATGTTCTAAAAGAGACATAAAACACTTTGGATCATGGAAAACATCATGTTGATCCTTCCCTGAATAAATTGATATATCTTGATGTTTTGACTTTACACCAGATGACCTGAGTGGGGTCTAACTCTCATAAAGGTAGGGGAGTTAATATCATTGCTATTATTCCTCCCTCATGTACATAAGTAACCAGTTTAAGTATTTCTGTAAGGATGAGTGCAGGAAATTCTTCAAAAATATTAGCCAGCTTCCACACATTGAAACCAAAATTAAAGGTAAATATTTCCTCTAGTCGCGGTGAATGAGATGGACATTCCAGTTCTCGTGTGATTGATACAAAAGATATTACAGGTTCTAGTGATGTGGGAGACTCTGATGATGGAGGAGGGTCATGAAAATAGTCCATAACATAGAGAAGAGGGAAACATCCTCGTGGTCAGGGTAGATGTGTCTCCCACCATAGCATGAGTACCAGATCAGGATTATCCCATCCTCCTATAGACTTTTTTTGATTTATGGACTATGGTATCTTGATTTTGTATGTTCATCCAACAATATCGTTCATTAATTTAATAAAGGGGACTTTTTGCACTAACAGTTAATAAATATAATAATAATTACAACACAAATTTAATAATAATAATAATAATAATAATACACCATTAAAATATTATATTTCATAATTAATAATTTTAGTAACAAATAATTATCATTTTTATTATTAGTTATCCTTAATAATTTTCAATAATTATATTTCAACAAAAATATTCATTAAATACAATAAATTTAAAATTTCGTTTTAATCCATGATTCAATGTAATATCAATGGAAGATGTCTAAATTTATCCCCAAATGGTGTTATATATTTTAAATTGGTCAAATTGGTTTAAATTGATGGTTTGAAAAACATTTGGTGGGAAATAATGATGTTTGCATCATTTGATTAGAGATTAGTGATATTATGTTTAAATAATTAAAAAATATTAATAATTTAACACAAAATTTAATTAATACCTAATTTCCATTGTGCATAGAATTTTTTCCCCATCTTAGGTAAAACCCCTGTTCCAATCCAAATTATGTTCTCAGATTTTTCATAAGACACAACATTTGTGAGATAATAATTATTTAATATTTAGAAACATGATTAAAAATTAAATCAGTATAAAAATGGTTGTTTTCATGAGTGAGACATCCAGACATTTGACGTTTAAAAATATTATACCTCATCTAGGGTAAACACTATGTTCCCGACATATCGATAGTCTCATATTTCTCATACAATGCGTTGTTTTGGTGATATTTAATTATGTTCAATAAAATAATATATGTAATATTATTTTAAAAATTTATCTTATGAGCAAGGAATCCAAAAATCTGATGTTGTTGAATGTAAAACTCTCCCTAGGGTATACACAGTGTTTCAAAACTAACGATGCTCTCAAATTTCTCACACAAGGAACTGTTTTAGATCTATTCAATTATTTTGAATAAATTTCTCTTGCTTAATATAATATATTAATAATTTTTATTCCCTCATCGTTGGGGAATTTTGGGTCTTGAAATGTCGCACTAAAAAAGTGAATGACTCCCAAAATATTTCATTGAATATTTCAAAGTGTTAACTGAAATTTTTCTCGTATACAATGCCTTTATTATATAATTATATTATTTCACTGATAAATCAATTTTTCCCACTTAAGGTATTAATAATATATCACAATAGGACTTTTATTCTCAATGTAAAAATACGGATATTAGAGAAACAATGAATTTCTAAGATCAATGATTATAGTAAAATTTCCATTGAGTATAAAAAAATATCTCACATGTCCTTTGGAAATTTGGAGAAACCATCATAGTTTCAAAATGAATAATATATTCAGGGTCCAATACAGATCTAATTCTTCAATAAATTTTTAATCATTTTAAATACATGTTGAATATAAAATGTATGACTTTTATACCTAGTTGTGGAAGTTATTATCTATAATGAAAACACAAGTAGTTTCATAAGTATATACCTATTATGGATTTAGAAACTTTTGAGTTAAAGATATTAGGTATTATCAATAGTTATACTTATTTATATAATGAAAAAGAAACCATCATAAATTAAGGTTATCCACAACAATTTTGGAATTAGTTCTTCTAGAGGGAATGAACTATTATAAGGTTAACATGTTGGTAAATATACTTCCAATGGTTACTTTATGTGTTTTTACGGAATGTGAAATTGAATTATGGTATATTATTAGTAAGATTATATGTGTTTCATCAAGACTGTGGGCCAAATAATAACTTTAATAATCATTCGTAGATCATAAAATGTAATGAGAATTAATTCCTAAACACACATTTCCTTAAACACATCAAAGTTGTGATCCTACTAAGGGGGATCAAAGATGATTCTAACGTGGAAAAAATTATCAATATAATGTAACATATAAAAATTCCTAAAATCATATTTCTTTATACACATAATATTTATGAGGAATGTGAATGGGGAATTAATTTTTAAATTTATACGCATTGTAAAAAATATCAATATATTTTAGACACGCATCACAAAGTGTGACATTTTTCCATAATGATATGAATAATATTATGGAAAATAGTTATCATATGAGCTATAGTATGATTTAAATCCATTTTATCATAAGAACATTTGTTTATATGCACAATTTTTTTATGGATATAAACAAACATGAATCAAGAAAAACACTAACTGCATATCAATTGATATCCCAAGGTCTAATAGGATATTAGATATTCCCTGTTAATAAAAGGTTTCAGTTATGTTATAGAATATATATGTATAAAATGGTATATATTTCTATTAGAGGTAGTGGGAACAATAATGACTTGGATTTAGTTAATGATAGAGATGCACATCTAGTTGGAATAGGAATAAGTTCCACCAGATCATGTGAAAAATGAATGTTCTAGAGACACATACAAAATTGGATGTTAAAACAATGATAATGGGGTTTCATCTACCATAGATTGGTGTAAATTACTCATTAACAATAATAAATCCTACAAATATTATGTATATGTAAATTTACTAATACTAACAAGATAAATTAAAATTCAAAAATTAATTCCATGTCTCAAAGAATAGGGGCATATTATTTTAATACAATGATGGATATTCATGTCAGTTGATACATGGGTGGTATAACCATGTTAACAGTAAGGATAAATTGTTAATACTGAATTTTTATGAAAAAATACATTAGAATTTTACTTGCTATAACTAACTTTTATGATATTTTAATAGTTTATTGCATGTCAAGACCATCAATATTTGAATAAATCTATACAAAAAAACTAGAAGTAGTATAATTCAAGTTGTTTTATTGAATTATAATAAATGAGTATTGAATATTTATTTGGAATGAATTTTTTCCATGTTTATATAAGAAGATTGTTTCGGCACCACTATTTTCAAAGTAACATATTTTTGATATTATATGGGAAAATACTATTGGTTTTATAATTGGTTATGGACAACATTAAATTAATTCTACAAATATTTACTAAATGAATAAACCAATGTTATTGAATAATATACCTACTGAGGTATACCCTACTATTTCATAGACCAAATAAAAATTTCATATAGTGAAAAAGTATTGAAAATTTCATTTTTGATCCATTTGAGAGAGAATTGTTACCAATGTCACATAAAATAAAAATTTATAAGAAGACATGTATGGGGAATAGATAGTGTTTATTGTTGTGAGTTTAATACCATATGCTTATTTGATGGGTCAATCATATATTCCATGCTCTGTATGAAATGTGATATTGAAAAGATATATTCTATGGTAAGATAATATTATTTATGTCTAGAAGAATAATAAAGGAAGAATTTAGAACTATCCATTCATATTTGAGAAAGTATAAGGGATATGTTCCTGGTAGATTCAGTTGGATGGATACTAGTTAAAATGGGACACAAACTAGTCTTCAAATAGATAGGTATTATATTATTTCACAATTCAAATAAGGTAATGATAAAGATATTATAATTTAAGTAAGTAGATGACATATATACATAAACTGAGTGTATTGCATCTTCTGATGCTGCTAAAGAAGAAGTGTAAAATGAAATTATCTGTTTTAGTTCTTTTAATCACACTTCGTTCGTAAAGAATTATTGTTAAGATAATTTGGGTACTAATACTATCCAGGATTTCATGGATTGAAAGTGAATATAAGGAATATACTTGGGGATATCTTCTCTTAAGGAGTCATTCTGACGGTGGTGATGTCACAAATAGAAGAGTTTCCCCACATTAGAGATGTGGAAGGCCCATGTAAATATCAATAACTCAATAGAAACGTGATATTATTATGTGGGAGATAATATGTTTTGTTAGAAAGTTAGAATTATTTCATTTGGAAGTGTTGTAAAATCTGGTTCCCTACACCCAAGATAAATACTTATTTTTATTACCATATCATGTATATAATGATTTATTCATGATGTAAACATTTCATAATTGTGTTGATATTTCTACATTCACTATTTATATGTTCATTTCCATATATAGTTTTTAATATCAAAATTGTTTTAGTAGGTACCAAGCTATAATGAGACTCAAAATTCAATGAGATTAATCTTGAACATATTTATTATGGTCTAGAAACATCATGAACAACTCATTATATACATTATATAGTAATAAGAAAACTATTTAAGTTGTTTAGGGAACACACTCTTACAAAATTAGGTATATTTCTGCATCAATAAGCATAGTCAAGCATCCTAAAAATAAATAAAAAATTCATATACATATAAGATTATGATTATTTAATGGGACTGGAGGTGGTTAATTTTTTTCACCACTAATTGAAGGACAACATCAAAAATATGGTCCAATGAATGAAAAGCTGAAATGGAAAAAATTTCTAAAATTTCTAAAATTACTTTTGAAAAAGTAGATCAAAATAGAGTATGGAGTATGGATTTTTTTGTACTTTCCACATTATAATAAATATATATCTAATAAAAGGTATAAATTATGACAATGAAAAGGTATTCTATTTTGGAAATAATAAAAGGATAAGGATTTTTGGAATTGTAAGAAAAAAAATTTAAATAAAATAATTGGCATATACAAATTTATTAGACTTTGAAGGAATTATTATCAATTAACTAAGTGTATCTATTTTATGTGACATGGGGAGTGTTTTTAATTTCAAAAATATTATTTTCATTATCAAAGTATGTTAGGAATCTATTGTAATATAATAGAAGTTAATAAAGGGTAATCTCTACAACATTGATAGAGAAGAATAAAAATTATTTATATCCAAGGATGAATACAATGAGTTGAGGTAAAAATAATAATTAACCACTTTATCCAAAAATCATTTTATGATTTAGTGAATAATTAAGCAGAAAGTGATGTCCTCAATATCATATGTGATCAATCTCACACCTATGAAACATTCCAAAAAGGGAAGATCATTTCAAAAACATACTAGACAGAGGAAAAAACATCGATGAATCTAACTAACTTGGTGAATGTTAATTCATGTGGGTAAATATCATCAAAACCAATAGATAGAAAGAGATAATATATTTTATTTATCAAATTATTTATAGTTATCTCTAATAATCCTAAAGTGTTATGGTGTAATTCATGTTATCCAATATTATAAAATAAGATGCTTGAAAAAAATTTCACAATTCTTATACAAAAAAAGTATTTAAATTTACCAATAATCAGGTGGATGAATATATCATGTAGCATGAGATAATGTGTCGCGTTTTATCAGTGAGGTATCCAGAAAAAAATAGAGGTAGTGAGAGATAGAACCAATTTATTATTAACATGGCCCAGAAAATACTGATTGAAATGAGTATACAAGATAATTATAATAAGGCTGCAATTCTTAAATAATATTACATCTCAAAAAGTGATTTATTAAGTCAAAATTATGAAAATACCCTGTGATATTTGGTTTGGAAATAAAAACTCACAAAAATTATTTCAAATTATTTGGAATTATATTTTTTACCTGTAATAAGAGACTTGAGATTTAAAATAATTGGGATTAATGTATTTTACTTTAATATTTAGCTAAATGTATAGAGTAAAAAAAAATTATCAAATGTATTGGTGAAATAATTTAAATACAGATGTAACGGTTGGTGAAAAAAGGAATAGTTTTAAAAAGAGTGAGTAGATTTTAAAACTAAATAGCAATGAAATGTCTGAAGAATGTGATATTGAAGTGAGAAACATGAATGAAGAGTACTAGGATATAGAAGTCCCAAAATAAGGCACATATGATGAGTAAATATATCTTGTTGTTGAACTATAAGGAAGGGAAATATTAGGTATGAAATTTATGACAGAAATAATTTTGGTGGCCTAACAACTGAATTAAAAATATAGATAATGGTGTCCCTACAACGAACCTATTTTCTATATCATTTATAGAATACTATATTTTAATAGGCTTCCAAATACATGAATTAGGTTATTTCTATAAAAGTATATCTTTACCAAATTGAATATATTAGAGCATGGTAAAATTATTTATTGTATGATGATAAAAACATTATTAGAACCATGTGTTTGTTTTTTGATAAACTCCTTGAAGATGAAAAGGTGACTTGAAAAAATGTAGAACTTTTGTGAAAAGTGTATTCAAATATTGAATATATTGATGTTCATGATACATTTTCCCCCACATCCTGATTAGAAACCACTAGTAATTTCAGGAAAATGTTAATTTACATTGGATTTACTGTGTACCAAATCGGTGCTATATAACCATTTTTTAATGGAGTCCATAGGGAGTAGGTTTACATTGGGAGACCAGATCATATTGTTTGTGGATGAAGTTGAAATAAAAACATTTTTATTGAAGAATTATATTTATTGAAAAAAATTATGCATAATTTCAATAGTACTCTAAGCATGATAAATACCAAATAACGTATGAATTATAAGGAGGAGGCGTTGATCACATCCTATATATTAAGAAGAAAAAAGATCAAATAATTATGGTGATCATTTATGTGGATGAAATAATATTTATAGGGTCATACGATGAACAATGAAACGTGTTTCATGGAAAATATTAATCCCAAAATGGGATTAGTTGAGATATACCCTAGGGGGGGTAAGTGAATCAAGGTATGAAATCATTTAAAAAATAATCACTTTTTATTAATTATCTCAATTTTATAGGTTATCTTGACCTCTTATTTATAAGGGTAACTTTATTTTTATCTTTTTTCATTGTTGATATAGTTATATTGTTTATTTTTTTTATACATTAATAAAATTATCTTTTGATTGATTTACTCCACCATACTAGTTTGTGATTGTATAGAATTTAGAGAATAAAAATCACACAAAAGTATTCAACTTTTACTTGGTTTACCTAGATGGGGTAATCCACAAAATATACAATCGATAATGAATCAATGATCCAATTAACCACTCTTCTAACTAATCAATGAATGAATTTAGACTAGGGTAATACTTCCTAGATTCAATCCCCTTATTATGATTTTTTGTTTTCTTACTACCACCCTAGGATCACAACCTCAGACTCCCCCTTTTTCCACTTTTCTAATGGGAAAACTAATAGGCGCATATGAATAAATCACGTAGTCTCACCATTATTGATTTTCATCGATTATTTGTTTGTGCACATTTATCTCTAGGAAACTCTTTCATATACATGATGTGAATCTCTAATCGAACAAAATCATCTTCTCATGAAATTTCTTAGAAACTCTTCCCCTTATTTATATTCTGATTTCACTATGATTTTTGAATTTTTTGTAACTTTTTAGTGTTGTAACTAGTAAATATACCTTCATGTATTCCAGAAACACCATTATTCTCCTCAATAAATCATATAAGGAATGCTTTCTTCACTTTTAAGAATAAAAGTATAACTCTTGTTCATATACTCATATTTTCAAATGGTTTCAATATTTTCTACCCAGTCTGCTATACATTTTTGGAATGATTTATATTATATACTTAAGTATAAATATATCTCAACTTCTAATATCTCTAATCCTTAGTAATTGTCATGGTCTTGAAAGCTGATAAGTATAGAAATGTTTTATATCTCTTATATGTTAAATTAAATCCTATTTATAGTTGAGTCAACACCATATTCCTCCCATTACATTTTGTTTTTTATTAGATTTGGAAAATAATACTTTCTTGATGTGAAATTAAGATAAAAAACATAATCCCTAAACTTCTTTCAACCTATATATTAAAAATACACCCACTAATTATAGCTAAAACATTTCCGTTAACATTTTTATTTCCCATGATGAGCATCATGGCCCAATGAGATATCCACATTACCATGATTAATCATGCAATTTAAACAATCTTGAAATTCTATATTGAACCTTCCATGAGTCATCAGTTAGTTTCATGTACTAAACAATATATGTAATATTAACCATATTACTTGATTAATTAAGTATGTCATAACTTTTGTAAATGAAAAATCAATAAAATTTACAAAGGATTGATCTTTATGAAGACCATTGATCATCCTCATGTATAACCGTCGTTATAGAAACATGAAATAATCCGTACAAAAACCTTATATCATATTTTTTCAAAATAAGATGTTTATGATGTTCTATAAAGATCCTTACAAAGGCCAGATAAATTATTACACTATAATAATGATCCTTACATAGAACCATTTTTCAACATTATTCATTATTATTATGACCCCTATAGTGGCCATCTTTCATCCTAACACAAACCACTCATTTATACTTACAATAATACTTATATATATCACTTCATCATTATAAAGAACATAAATTTTCTATATCACATTATGCTTCCAATTAATAAACTACTTCCACAGATTCATGAACTGTTATAGTGAAAATATTTCAGATGAAAAATAGTCTTTAACATCACCGTGTTCCAATAAATTTACATGCAGACTAGTATTTGAAATCAGTTTCATGAAGATGTGGTTATGATAATTACATGATAACTAAAGATATCAATGTTTCAATCATCAAGCATGAATAATGTGGCTGGAGGATGTAGATTATTGGGAGGATATCATTTCAAAAAAAAATCACATATTTTAATATATGGATACTACCCATTTTTAACCACGCCCCAAAAAATATTTTCTTTATGAATGTTCTTTTTTATTAACATAGACATTCTAGTAACCCCATGAACAAATACCATAGTTTCTGACCTACTCAGCAGGTCCCCATGCCACCACACACAATACTGTCTTCATATTTATCTCCTCACACTCCCCTACTAGTGCTAACCCACGCTAGATTTCTATTTTTTCTCCACTACCACTCTCAGGTGGGACCTTTGAGATTGACCACCATTATTAATGGATGATTTCATAGGTTATTACCTTAAGTTCAACCCATTTTTTTCTCTAACTCTTGTTCAATAATTTTAAAAAAAAAATAGATCTTCTCAAAAGATTCAATAACTCAAACACAAATAATGATGATCTTGGGATTGAATGATAGGTAGTACAAAATATAATATTAATTAAGGATTTAATATGAAACAAACCATTTATATATAGATCTAGTCCTCTCATAAGGGGTATACCTTATCTAAAATACCTCTCACATGTTCACAAGAACATTAAAAAACACCTTTCATAATATCTAGACTTATTTTCTCGTAGAAACACTTCTATTTGATAAAAATTTACAATCATTTCAATTTAAAACAATTTATTTAATCGCTACCTTATCAAGAAAAGAATACAAGGCTAGCTCACCATTTTGAGTCCTATGATGATAAATTTAAATCAATCCATTAATTTTTACCACATTCTTTAATAGTTATCTTATTATTTCTAATATCCAATGATAAATACATTCAACTTTACATATATTTTCCTTAAAATAATATTTTTAACAATACATATATTTCCAAAAAAACAAACATAAAATCCTCAGATTCCAATAGTCTCCCTATTTTGATTTTCATGAACATATGAACATGGGACCAACATTACTAAATCAAAAGAATTCCCAAGAACAATCTAGTATTTAAGGTGACTTCCCTTGTCCCCATTATTGGAAATGAAATAATAATGGTATATTTTTTTAATTATCATTAATAGATTCTCCCCGTTTATCAAAAAAATGTAAAGGTTTCCTTTATCAACTTATACACCCTATTATTTCTAAATATCATTAGTAAAATACATCTACATACCTCTCCCTTTGACAACAGTTCCGTTGAAAAATAATAAACCATCACCACTTCATATTTTGACTTCAAAAATTTTATGTTTATTCATTACCTCTTTTAACCATATTTATATTTTTTTTTGTTAGACTATCCAATTCAAAAATTATCCTTCTTGCCCATTCTATTTCATCTTATCCATCACAAAATCAATAAATCACTAAAATATGATGAGTAAAATTACAAATTTGTATTTTAGATATGAAAAAAATGCTCTAAGCCTAATATGTCAGAGATTAATGTAGGATACAAAATTATAATTCATCACACTCAATGTTTTTTATATCACTCACTTGATACATTAATACCATAACAGATTCACTGGTGAATTTATTCAAAAAACCACATAATGTTAACCAAACTCATAGAAAACTGTAAAAAATTAAATTCAATGGAAAAAGGGTGTGTGATATATCACTTATAGAATCAAATGATACCATTTATTAATAATAGAATAATAATTCCACTTGTCCTCCATGATTTAAAATTATCATAGGTTTGTTAATTCATGGAAGATACCTAAAAACCTTTAAAAATTCTTTACCAACACTATAGTATTTGAAACATTATATTCAGGAAAATTTCTTCTATTTGTTGATTAGACTTGTTTTGAATAATAACCCAACTCATAAAAAATTAGAATCATATATTCAATAACATTTGATAACATTTATAATATAAAAATAAAATAAAAAACATCCATGAACTAGTCTACTTTTATTAATCTATCATATTTTGTTTAGTGGGATGCCTTTACTAAATTTATAGCTTGAAATCAGTTATTGAATGTTTGTTTTACTTTTATACCACTATGTTGGTTTAATGAATGATTTAATATCTATTTATTTTTCAAATCAGTCTCAAATCCTTATAGACATTAGATTTAGCATGGAATATATTTAATTCATATAGATCCAAAATTTATTTCTTGATGAAAATACATTTAACATTAACATATTATGTTCTTATTCCAGGATAAAGATATGTTTCTTCGGGAGCATATTTTACCCCAGAGATTTTAACTCCTCTTCAAGACTACATCACCTTATTCAAATAAATTAGAAAAAACAAAATGAAATGGAATAGGGGTGGATTCCACTTTCTTTAAGACAAGGTAGATGATAAGTCATTATAAACCACTATTTTTATATTTAATTTCATTTAACAATCAATTTTGGGATTTTAAGTTATACTTATAATATAGAATTCCTCCTATACATCTTTATGCTTTTTCTTTTCATCATAACCCAACTAAAAACATGGTATATCCATAAATATCCTCACCATAAAGGAATTCAAGGTTAATAAAAAGTAAAAGTTTCCTTCTTTATTTCATATTTCTACCTTGTGTTTCCTTGAAAGGTACAATATTTTTTTGGGATATACTTTTGTTTTATACACGCCTTTTATGTGGATTTGTTCAGTTTTTGAAACATGTCATTTCTTCTATTATTTCCAAATATTAATCTTTCATTTCCACGATAAATTTATCTCAATAATGGATTCATAAATACATTAATATAATCTTTTAGAATGAAATTATTCTTTCACTAGACCCTAAAATTTATTTCTCAAGGGAACATATTCATTATTGAGTTCATATCAGTCTATTTATTGTATTCCAACTTAAAATCCCTTGAGGTTTCCATTTAAAATATTATTATGATGGTATAAATTACTGTAATAATAACCATACCTTCTCTATTGATTTTGATAACTTAGTCTTTCATATTTTCCACTAGAATAAAAAATATTTGTACATTCTAATGCTTTAAATCTAAAACTCAAAAACATTCCACACATTCCAATAAAGTAGAAAAATGTCGCTACACCATCTTTTGGAACTAATATGACCTTTATTACCTTTTCATGGACTTTATTTTTTGTATTTTTACATCCTCTACAATTTTCATTTATCATGAATTCCTCTGGTTCTCTTCTTCTCATAACCTATAGAGGTTTCATTATAAACAACACTAGTTTAACCAAGAGAATGATGCCTTTGTGGCATGATAGTATGTTCATGATTCCAATATTAAACTACATACTTATTCATCAACTCATAAAATCTTCCAAAGGATATCCAAAATTTAATTTTAAATAATCATCATGTTAAGGATTAACTTTGTAATTTGATTATTCCACTTAATTCTTAGAAGAGATAATGTTCTTCTCTAATTGATGAATATTTTTTATATTTAAATTCAAGATGAAAATCTATATCCTTATGATGTGTCTTCACACTAGAAAAATTATCCTCCAATTTATAGGAACTTTTATTACGTATTTCACTTTTCAACTTAAACATCTCATTAATTTAAGCTATATAGTCTTTATGTATTACCATTTCACACTACATCCATTGTTTATCCTCAACTAATTATAATAGGTGAGTAGAAAGTTCATATTTCCCAGTCCCATGATGTGATAAAATTTTGAGTTTAAATTATTTTTGTTGGAACCATATTTGTGTTTTATAACTTTTTTTGAAACGAACTATAACTCTTTAAATTGGAATTTATTTCTCTCACTTAGACCAGAAGCCACTCAAGAAGTCATTTATTCAATCCTTTAATCTTGTTAACATAAATTTACATAAAACTTATTTATATCCCTTGATATTTGTTTTATTTTTTCAGCTTCATATTTTCCACTTTTATCAACCGATATTACTCCTATGAAAAGTACAAGACATAAACTTTTGGATTCATTTGTATTTACTAATCATTATATGTTTTAAATTTATTTAAAATATAAGGTTATTCAATCATGCCTACAAAATAATTTTTTGAATGAATTGTTCATAATCTAAATTATCAATGTCTTTATGCTCAAGTTTTCTATATTTCCTCGTCATAACATCCTAATATCCATTAATTTTACAAAAAAAATAGGATTCCTTTTAAAATTTGATTCATCTTATGATTATTAAAATTTTCTATGACTAAAATTAATATAAGATAAAATTGAAATTTAAACATTAAATATCAATCAGAACATGACAACGAAAAAATTCCAATAAATAGTATACCTATACTCTAGTACAACTTATTAGGCCCAAAAAATTATTTGGGGAAATATACCTTTAGGTGAATCAGGATATATAAAATTTTCCAAATTAAAAACCGATCCTCAATTATCACATACAATTACATGATCTTAAAGTATTATTAATATGGTTCACTTTTTTGTTATTTTATAAATGTTGATCTAGTTATTGCCTTTCATATATATGATTTTTAAACAGTTTATCTTTTGAATTCATTATCCAAACTTACCAATTTATATTCATGTGGAATTTATAGAAATAAAAAGAATATAGGGAATAAATGATTGCTACATGGTTCACCGTAATAAGAAAATTTATGTTTTATGCAATCGATAGTGTGTTGATGCACCAATTAACAAATATCCTTATTAATCAATGTTATGGAGTACGTTATGTCACTTCATATTTGGTTTAATCGACTTAGAATGAGTTTGTGTTGGATCACTACCACTCTTGGATAACTTCCTCAAAATACCTTCTGTGTTTGTTGATCTAAAGGGAAAACTAACTAGAACAAAAGAGAAATTGAGAATTTTCCACACTATTGATTTTCAATTAGTATGTTTTGATGCACACTAATATTAGGGTATATATATCAGAGAAAACCCATTAATCTCTTCTTGAACAACATCATGTTTTCATCCATCATCAAGGAAACTCTTCTCAATCCTTATATCATCCATACACTATGATTATAAAATTTATAAAACTATTTAGTGGTGTAACTAGAATATCATTCTTGATATATTTTTAGTAACACCCTAATTCTACTTGATAAATTAAATAGTGAATGGTTTATTCAATTTTATGCATATAAGAAAACCTTTTGTTCTTCTACTAATATATAGGAATGGTTTCCCTCTTTACTGCATAATCTTCTCAAAATTTTGGGAATCATATATATTTTATGATTAATGATAAATGTATGTCCTTTTTTTCTCACTTCCATTCTTGGATAGTGTGATCTCATTAAATGTTGAATGATATGAAAATATTTTACTTCCACTTAAAATACCATAATATTATATTTATATTTGAGTATACTCATCATTATATATACTACATTTCCATTTACTAATATTTAGAAAATGAAAATTTCATAACATGACCTTGATCTAAAAAAAATTCTATAAACTTATTCCAACCCATGGATTAAATATAAACCTTCATCTCAGTACTAAAATCTCTAGGTTATTTTCATTCCTTTCCACAATTTGATGTGTGGTCAAACCAGAACAATATTTTCATCCTAAATTACGAATTTAAAATAATTGAGAAATATTCACTAGAACCTATATTAATTCATTGATGAGTATACATTACATAAATATAGTTACAATATTATAAACAATTCATGATTTATAAAATATATCACATCTACTAAAACTATATGATCATGAAAATAGACAAATTGATGATCTTTATGAAGAAAATAGATTACCCTTATATAGAAAAATCCTTTTTGAAATGAAAAATAATCCTTATTCAAACATGAAATTATCCTTACAGTGAATTCTTATTTCAATTTTATATAGTGATCTATACAGAGATATAAATATTTTTTAAATATTGTAAAATTATACTTATATAGGTTCATTTTCTGCATATTGTATCCTCATGATCACTCTTATTGTGGTTAGAATTCATCCTTATGAAAATAACTCTATCATCCCTATGATGGTCTTTATGAAGCTCACTACATCTTATAATTTTTTTCTAATCATCCTCATGAAGATCATTAGTTTCTACTTTTTATTGATACTTTAAATTTTTCCAGCACACTCAATTATTCCATAATTGTAGTGGTGAGAGTATTTTACTCATTACATAGCCTCTGAAATCACCTTGTTACAAAAATATATTCATACACACTGGTCTTCAAAATATGTGTCCTAAAGATATTATTGGGGGTGTTTCTAAATGAGTAGAGATATCATTGTTTTGATCATCATGCAAGTGAAATGTGGTAGGATGATGAATATAATTAGTACGTCATCATTTAAAAAATATATTTTAAAAGATGATTATTACCCACTTTTAACTATAGACACCTCAATTTTTCCATTATTTAATAAATTATTTATTATCATTATCATGCTAGAACCCCTAACATGTGCCTCAGTACCTGACCTTCCTAGTGGGTCATTATGCCACCCTATGTAGTTTTCTCTTATTTTGTGCCACCCTGAACGTCATTTCTTGTACAGATCTATATTGGATTACAACTCCTACTCTACTACCACTCTTAGGTGGTTCCTTGCTTTCAAACAACATTATTAATGGAAGCCACCTATAGATATTACCTTGAGGAATGGCCCTTTTTTAGACTATTCCAATATAAATTACAAAATAATGAGATTCTCAATAGATTATATCAATCTTGCACAATTTTTAATGATCATGGGAATGAATCAAATGTAGTATATGCTTTAATTTGATGTAATGATTTAATATTAACCAAATTTTCTATTTAAAACCTCAAGCCTATGATAAAATATATCCTTTTAATAGAATACCTCCACACACTCACATTGACATCACCAAAAATGATTTCAGAATATTAAAAAAAATTCCAATATAGAAACATCCTTTTGACAATAACCATCAATCCTTAAAATTCTCACCACCTACTTTAATAGATTCCTTGTTAATCATGATATCCAAAACCACCTCACCCATGTGAGTTATAGAATGATGATTCCACATAATCATCCAAGCATCACCATCTTCATTAATATTTTCCTTATCGATAATTAAATTTAGTTATATATCCATAAAATATAATATATATTATCAAAATAACATATATTAACAATTAATCATAAATTGTGTAAAAATATAACAAAAACCTCCTAGACTCCAAATAGTACATGAAGTGGAAATTAGAAATATCCATGATTGATGAATTAATATTTTTTCCTGTCTTACAAGTGATGCAAGAAAGGGATAGTATATTTATTTACCATTTAAAATATGTCAAATAAATAATCAATAGATTTGGAATGGATGTTTCTATTCAAATATTAACTCTAGTGGATACGTAGAAGAATGTTTCAAGAGATAATAGTGGAAAACATGGGAATATCATGATGTTAGGAAAATACTTAAAAGTTTATTGTACATTGAGACAACATGATTCAATATTGAATTTTCCACATAACAACATGCATAGTACCAAAGTTATTTGATGGAAATGCACATTCTATAAGTGAGATGAAATCTTAATTATTTCAACAATATGATTTTCTTTGGGATTTTATATCAAACAATATCACATAAATAGTTTTTTGGATTTAAAGATTTAGATTGGGTGGTTTAGTAAATAATTTGATGTCAACATATGGTGGTGCATTCTATCCTGGAGGTTCTTAAATTTATTGGATGTGTATGTAGAAATAATGTGTTTCGCTTAACACTAATGTAGTTGAATACATTGTGAATACTCAAGAATGTACTCAATTACTTAGGATGAAGAAAGAACTCGAGGATATTGGAGTTAATGTAAAATCTATAATTTATATCTTGTGTATGAACTTGATAGCTAGTAATCATAGAAAAATAACATCCATAATTTAAGGAAAAATAACATTTTGATAAGGTTTAATTTCCACAAGTTGAATGTTGAGCAAGATCTAGTGATGTAAATTAATTTTTAATACAAACTTTTGTTGTGAATGTCATCAAAAATGCATTACCCTGGGACTATTTTGAATAGAACTTGTTGGTATTTGGATTCTAACTATATCAACACCCTCTAAATGTTTGTATTTATAGCAAGGTATGATCACTCTCTTGTAATAAATATTTATTATGTTCCCTTTTAAAAATTCATTGATGTGATATTTTGGTTTATTATATAAGGGGGAGAAGATGGAAACTATTTGATACAGGATTTCGATGATTAAAATTTAAAGGGATGGGTTTGTTCATTCATATGAAAAAAGAGGAAGCTTACGAGGTTGATGTTTTAAAATGGGCTAATATAATTTTAATTCTTAGTCAATTGGATAAATTTTGGGAAAAATGTTAAAGAGAATGCAGTGAAATGAAGTGTTTTAATGTTTATATTTTAATTTACCTACTATTTCTCACATTGACCATGACTCAAGTGGGATTAGAGTTTTTTATTTGTGAATCATTGATACACACTTTAAATTTATGAATTTTATATTGATTTTATGGTCAGATATAGTAATTCTTAACTTGTTTGAATGGATATATTTTTAATCTATTTTTGTGTTGTTAAAAAACAAGAATGGAAATATTTTAAGAAACTCCCATTAAGAATGGGTCATGGGTTGTTTTTTATAACATTTTATTGAAGTTGTGTCCCAAACAACTCAAAAAGTTATGGGAAATTCATGATGTGATGATTGGATGTGACCATGAGTGGTTTGAATGAATCATGTTTGAGAAAACATTAAATAATTTTATGATGTTTGTGTATGTAAGAGTGATCTCTAGGATAAGATAATGAAATATTATAATTTCATGTAATTACCCTTGTATATTAATTAAGTCCATATTCATACATAAAATGTTTGGATGATACATAATATATTTTCTCAGATTTTATGAAATGTGGAAATGTATTGATTCAATGTATTTGTAATAGGTTTTTAATAACACAAAATAGGTTATTTGTCACACATAAGAAGAAAAGGAATATACGTAAGATGTTAGTAATGAAATGTAGAAAGCAGAAATTAGGTGGTTTGTAGAATATATAATAATATTAATTTTATATGTAATAAGTTGCCTGATACAAAAAATATTGGTTGATAAATAATAAGATGGTTGGTATGTAATATATAGTGGGAAGATATGTATGATATTTAAATTTACTCCTATAAGAGGAGGTGATATTGTTTTAACTTTATTTGAAGCTAACTATAATAATATTTCCACTAATAAAAGGATAAATTTATCAATCCATGTGAATTTTAATTTTATATTATGAATTTTAGTTTATTATTTATAGTTAGGAAGAAATGATTATTTGATCATTCCATTATGGAGGACTATACTATGATATTATTGGTGATTTAAAATGAAATTTATATGAATCCACACACATGGATATGCTGAGTAAAGAGTGTTGATATTAATGTACCCAATCTTAAAAGGGTGAAATCAATGAAATAAATGAGTTACGTTGAATCATATTTCATGAAGATAAACATATGGGATTTCAAGTGATTATAAATTTAAAATATGGGGAAACATTTATTTTGATATTATTGGATATGATGGACTGGTAATGTTGGAAGATTTATATATTCAAATGATTAAAATATTTATCACATAAATATTGACTGAATAAAATATTATAAAGGTGATATAAAGAAGAATGTGAATGTGGAGGCCCTCTCAATACCGAGAATGCAGATATATTTTTATTTGAAATAACTGAAGAAGTAGATATGAGACAGATTAAAGATAACTCTTTTAGAAATTGGAGGATAATTCTAATATCACACTGTAATGTTACTAAGGGAGATGAATGTATTTGAACACTTCATCTCACTAGAAGATTGTGAAAGTGGTCTTGATTTCTACTCAATCCTTAGTGAACGTTTTACTTGTTATTCATGGATAACGGTGGAAGATTGCAAGTGGGGTAGAGATTTTTATCTTCTTATAATAGTAATTCATTATTTATTAGTGTATTTATGGTTGTAAACAAAGTGGGATAATGTGGGAACATCATATTATAAAATAAAAGTAGTGCACATAGTTTTTAGGTGAATTGACAAATCAACATTTCACGACTCTTAGATCATCTTTGTTTGGGTGATCCAATGAATTACTCATATCCATATCTTTTATGACTTTAAAACATCAAATAAATTTCTAGGGATTTAAATTATTCATGATAATCATGGAATAATATCTCTAGTGAGGGTCAAATGCAAAATACAAACACCTTTATTTACCCCCTCGAAGGGTGTCATCCTTTCTTAGGACCGAAAATTATTTTACATATTAGAAGCATATTTTTGGCTTAGAAATTTACTATTTTTATTGATAATATGATTAAAAATTATATTTCTATGTGTATATTCATTTATAATACTAAGAAATCAAGACAATGATATAATAAAAATAAAATAAATTCATTTTTTGGATTTTCATATTAACTTATATATGTTTAATCTTGTTAAATTCATCTGGACATACATTGTGGAAATTTTCATTAGTATGATAAGGATGAAAATTTCATTATATATTCATATATTGAACAATGTTTTTATAAAGCTTCTAGAAGTTGAGAATATTAAAAATCAATCTTATCCCTATCAATTCAAGGAAATACTATTAAAATCAAAATAATATCCCAGATGAGATTTATGTGTTACTTTAATAAAAATAATTTTTTTAAAAGTCATTATCACCAACTTCAATAGAATTTTTAATATAAGTTAATAACTATATGTTTTGTTAGGGAATAAATACATCGATGGATAAGGGAAAATAAATTGATTTTCATTCTATTGATAAGTCACCTGAGAAGTAGAATAAGAATAACATGATTGAAATTGACATTCAAATAAAAAACCTTTTAATTTAAAAAATTCAACTGATAAAAAATTTATTAGGATTAGTTTTTTTATAATAATATCTTTTTGAATGTGATATTATTATAAGTGGAGAAGAATAAAGAAGAATGATCTATAGTAAAGCCTTATTTTTTCTAGGATAAACCTAAGGAAAAATTTAAAAGATAAGTTGTTGATCGAAATATAACCTAGAATAAAAACCGAAAATATACACCTGGATGTTGTACCAATATAATATTTCTAGGATTATTCAACCTTTTCTATTTTTTCAATATTTTTTGGTTTGGGGGCAGTCACTGAATTGGTTATACTATTTTACTAGAAATTGGAAGGAGACTATTGTATATCTACTTGAGAAGTCCTCCTCACTCACATCATCTCTTAGGGGTGTTGGATAAGATGCATAGAATGTAATTGATGTTATTTAATAAGATACTAGTCTACTATATATTAACCCATATAATACATTTGGATGTAGTTCCACTTGACAATACTTATGTGGATGTTTCCCAATAATATGTTCATTCAAAATAAAACCATCCTAAATTTTAGAAAGAGAATATGAAGTTTATAGTTTTTAAATATCTCTCACTAATAGAATCCAATATTCTTACTTCTCCAGAAGAGAGTTTATCTCATTATAGAAATCCATCTAAAGATAGTACCTTATCAAAGAGGTATTCTAGCACTATCTCATCATCTTAATATTTTTCTAAGGTAATGTAAAATTCTACACTTCAAGATATATATAATTGATGTAATGGAATTGATGTTGATAAATTTATTGACCTCATTTATGTTAGGGATTTTAATCTCACAAAGATTAAATAAGATGAAGATATATAAGAGGACCAACCATCCATTCATTGAGAATAGGTACAGTAATAATAAAAGAATTCTAATAGTTTATCAAAATTCATTATAAGTATGAAATTGTAATAAATAAAATAGAAGTAATATTATCAATATAATTTCATTAATTATTTTGATATTGTAACCAATATTTTCTATGATTTAAATAAGATAGCTGACATGATTCAGAAATATATGACTAACAATAAAAAATCTATATGGGAAAAGCATCTTTTTGATATTGTAGATGAAATTAAAGAGAGTTAAAAATATATTAAATAAGAATTTTTTTCATATCTAGAAGAAGTGGGACATTTCTTCATACCTTAAATCTTTTTATAAGGATATAATTTCCATTAATTATTAATGTGTTTCTTAGTATGAACACATTGAATTTCTATGAAAATGTTAAAATATTTTAAAAAATATCGTTAAGGATCAAGGAGAAAATATTAATGGGAATTAATTTTCTAGTGAAGCATTAAATTAAAATAAATTTCATAGAAGAAGATAATAACATGAAAAATATGATTATAATATTTCTAAATAATGGTTAATTTTTTGATTTTGTGATACTTTTTTATGATTGCTACATTTTATATATCAATTTTTAAATATAAATTTTTAATTCTATGATAATCAAATGAATTTTCTCATCCATTGCATGATTATCTTTTCTAAATGTTTATTTGGAATTTTTGATAATGTTTTTTAAAACCTCAGATATGTTGAATAGGATGATGATATCTCATCAAGATATTTAGTGGAAACTTCCTAATTAACATATGATTAATAACAGTATGGGAGAACATGGTTCACATGAATCCCATTGAGTACTTTTTTCCATTTCCCAAAAATCATCTCATCGATGACTATGTATAGATATTATTTCCACAAATTTAGAATAGAAACTATAAAGGAGTCAAACCTAACACGCCTTCTCCAATTTTGTCTATGGATTCAAATATTCATAAAAAGGAAGATTCCCCCTAAAAAAATTCTTACAGACAAAAATTTAGGTCCCTTTTATACATTATGGTAAGGGGGACCTAATATTTTTAGTTGCCCTTACACTATTCTGCAATAATAGGTTGTTGTGAAATTGATAAAGGATGATAATCCCAAATAATAAAATCCATCCAATTTTGATATCTCCTTAATATAATGAATTTTTCTTCAACGAAAATAAATACTCATTCTATAAAATAAGATACACATCATATATGATATGAACATTATTCTACATGTGGATCCATAGAGCTATGTACATGTAAATTAATAGTTTTTCTCAAGAATGAGCAGACCCTAATGGATGTAAAATTGGAATGAAGAAAAAATATTAGGTATATGTAAAATATTATCACAAGAGTACAATGTTTGAAAATCTCACTAATATTCTATGATCTTATCATCCTCTTCCTATCTATTCTCATTGTATAATTCCATTTTCTTCATCCCTCACCTCCAATAAATGTCATAATAAAAGTTTTGACTATGATCTCATCACACCAATTCTATAATTGTTATTGATCAAAATATAACCACAATTTTATTTTTATATTTTTCATTTAAAAATATTTTAACATTATTTTTAAATAATGTTTTATATTGTGAACTATTTCAATTCCCTATATCCTCAATATTATACTTTTACTCTATAATCCAATTACACATAACACCATTTTTATATATTAATAAATATGATCCTTCAATTATTGTACTATGTCCAAGAAGGGTAAAACATTTAGTGTTTAACAAGATTCTATTAGAGGTTTTGTATTTGAATTATTTTATATTCAATTTCTATAGTAAGTTGGTTGTTTCCTGTATTTGAAAAATTTAGGAATAAGTGGTGTTAAGAGATTAAGTTACCACAGTAAGATATACCTCTATTGCTTATATATCATAAAAACTTCAACTAATTTATCTGTGGTTTCATATTTTTCTCATATGAATACTATTTTGAGTAATTATATATTTATTAAATAGGTCAAGAATTAAAAGATTTTGGAATGATTAAATCCCAAAAATTGAATTTATACTCATTCTAAATGAATATTTATATTTATATCAATTTAAAATATAAAAACTATTTGAAAATAAATTAGTTATAAAAAACACATACAAAAATATATTAATTGAAATAATATTTAATACATATATATAAAAAATATATTTACTTACACATAAAATCATTTCAAACATAAATACATCCTATGCATAGATGATGTGTAAATATTGTCTATATTTGTTTACTTTAAGATATAGTATTTCAAAAGGCTACAATTAATCCGATCACAGTATGATAGAAACATGTATGTATGATGCATTTATTCGCTTAAATTTCCTTCCTTGTATGCATTTTATATTAGAATACCCCAACATATATAAAGCGTTAACCCTTGATATCAAACATAAAAAGTATGGTTGATAAAAAATATATAATTTCAATAACTCTTATTTAGTTAATATATTAAAATTTTTATATAAACAAGATAAATATAAACATAACTAGTTAATATAGATCAAATTTTTTAAACTATATTTTGAATTGAATATATGGGAAAATAATAATTTTACTCATAAAATTATTTTTAAGAATAATTTTAATTAAAACAATTAATTAAATTTTAGTAATACTACAACACCAATTTCTACTATTAATTAATATATTCAATAGTTAGTATAACCTACTGATTTAAATGAAGTAATAAAATAATAAATATCATATTTATTTCCATGCCTAAAGAAATCATGACTTTTATGCTACCTGTAAATTCTTATTCCTCACCCATTTTATTGTAACGAAAGAATTAGAAATATATAATTTCCTAACATTTCTCAATTTGATCACAAATATATTAATTTTTCAATGTAAACTTATACTAAATATAAAATAACTAAGACATAATTTTTATGATATTAAAAATGACATAAAATAAAGATTATTTTTCCATAGGTTTTATAAAAGTAAGGAACAACTGATTCAAAAAAATATATATTTTGTATAGAAATTATAATTAATATACTATTTTTTATTTGGAAAAATTCAGAAAACAATAAGCACTAGGAAATATTAATATGACTGGTCAGTTCCCAAGAATACGAGTCTTAAAAAAATTATTCAAAAAAATCATAACACCCACCACCAGACAGACTAGATTAAATATTTTTCCAACACAAGTAAATTTTTTACCAAATAAGTTAAAATTATGAATGAAGAAATAGAATTTGATCTAAAAGCGATGATAAAATAAAATAATTATAAAATCTATTGTTTAGTAGTAATTAGTGAATAACCTAATATTCTTGAAATTTTTCTTAAAAATAATCGATTTCCATATATAAAAAACAATACCAAATTATAAAACCATAAGATATTGTAGAAAAATTATAAATAATACTATTAAGTATTGGTGAAATTAAAAAAATAAACAAAATGGAGTATGTTGAGGTTATGTATTCATTGGATATAGATACCGAAACCTAGTAGAAAAAGAAAAAATTTAAATTCAAACTCCTGAGATGAAAATGACAAAACACACCATTGAAAAAATATTACATACATCAATATATATTGAAATATTAAGATATTACCTTACATAATAAACTATAAATGTACCTTCATGGTATTACTAATATAAAAATAGGAAACCTGGCAATAAATACTATTATCCTAGAGGAACCTAATTAAACATGGAAATAGAATACAAAAATTAGTTTTAATTATAATATTACTAAGATGGAAATATTTATGAATGATATATTGATGAAAGAACAAAATTCCAAAATTATAATACACCTAATGTAATTTCATTGATCAGGATCTCTTATAAAAATGAATAAAAATTACTTGGAACATGTTATTTTCAAATCATTGAGGAATTTATTTTCCATGTAATTAAAATTATGGTGGGAAAATTATTAAAATAAATACATCAAACACCCTATAACAAATTATTATAACGTGTCACCTAGTGTAGCTCTATTTTTGTTGTAGCATGTAATTTTTGGGAAAATAGATCAAAATTTATTGAAAAATCACTATATATTATATCAAATATAAAATTTATAAAATTAATTGATTTATTATAGTATAAACATCAATATTTTTTAAAGGTTATAGGAAGGGTTGATTACATAAGATCATTCTGGAAAGGGAAATTCATAACAGTCCTTTAACCAAATTTTATAATGAAAATATTAACGAAGATAAAAAGGATATAGTTAGAAAATATAATATTTTATTTTAATTATAATTTTGAATAGACTAAATTCTTAAAGATGTAATTTATTAAAGACATATAATATATATGATGATATAAATATATCTTTTTAATAAGATGAATTACTATTATATTTTTTTGAGCATATAAAGAACATAGAAATATATAAATAATATTTAATTATAAAAAACACAATCGTGTGGACAAGGTAAAATATTTAACATCGGACCAGTAATATTACTATTCAAAAATAATCAAAGAAAGGGAATATACAAGAAAAATAAAATATAACAATTATAACATCTCTTTGGGATAGTGTTTTAAATTTATAAGAAGTATAAAAATTGTAAAATATTATAACAATAGGATTCAAATAGGATTTAAAAAATATAATAAACAAGAATTTTTTTTTATTTCAGGGAAAATTATATAAGACACACTAGATATATTTAATTATAGATTGAGAAACTATAATTCTAAAAATATAATTTTTAAACACCATTATGGAAGCATAATTACATGTTAAAATTATAATAGTTATAAATGATGAATATCTTACCACATCCATTATATTAATGGGTATAGGAGAATATTTAAATTGATTACTATAGTATTTAATTCCAAAAAAATTGAGCAAACTAAAAGAATAATTCACACAATTAGTGGATATAACATTGAGTTTATAAATTAGCTTTTAAATGTTAAAATATTATATAATAGTATCATAATCCAAAAATTATTTTTTTTTGGTTATAATTTTTTAAATATAGTTCATACTGAGAGGGACATTTTTATCAATGTTTGAACAAATTTTCAAAATAAATAAATTAATAGATAGAAAATTTTTAAGCATGTATGTGTTCTTTGATTTTAAAAACAAAATATTTTTTTAGATTCGTGATAATATGTGTATCTAAATGAATCCAAAATATTGACATTATATCCTCATATGATGATGTTCTTGTTCATTTTATTATAAAAAATTATTTATCATATATCTAAATATCATGTAAGCACTTTTGTTATCACTACAATAAATCATATCATATCAAACACTTCAATAACCCATATGTTTTTTTTCAAATAAGTTTCACCTACACTACATTTTCACATTACAACACATGGTATGTCACATCATTGTATTTATAGGTATTTTACTATGATTTAATAAAATCAATCAACAAACACTCTTTTTAATGTTTCATTCATTCTTGAAATATTAATTTAATAATTTGGGTATTTGGAGGAAGCTCGGGGAGGCAAAATGATGTTTATTGTAGGTTGGAGCTACAATAGTATGTTTACGCTATAAAAGCAGCTTTTACGATATAAGTTTGTTTTTTATGGCTTGAGAAACCGATGGTTCATAGAATTTAAGTGGCAGAGTGGTGCCCTTGAAAAATATGTTTACAATGTATGTTAATTTAGGATGAGTATCCCTTTATCTTTGAGGACTGTGGTTCTAATGTGTTTACGGCCTAAAATTTATTTTGATGGAATAAATAAATAGACACGTATGAATTACAATGAAAAAGTGTGTCTTACATTGCATGTCGGGCGACTTACAACCGATATACGTGTTTGATTTTTGATGTTTTTCCAACCATTAGTACATTTATCTATCTTGGTTGTTTCAAGATGAATGCTATGAGATTTTGGGGGAATTTCTTGCTCCACATCCATCACCTTGATCCTGGGTTTTAGATGGTGGTGTTTTAGTAATTAGTGTGTATCCTTTCTCCCATTCATTGTTGTTGTCTATGTTTTTTTTGTTTTAGGGATCCTTTGTGATGATTTTTAATTGGTTTAAGGTGATTCTAGACTGTGTTTTGTTGGATTCTTGGTGTGGTATAGGTTGATCAATGCTTTTCATGTAGGTTTATTTTTTATAAGCTATTTCTTCTTCACCAAGTGGGTTGCAATGATATTGGAAGTATTCATTAAGGTAGGGGATCACCATTATCAACTTTTTACAAGCTATGTGTAATATCTTCATGTTTTGTTTTCCTTGGGAGGATAATAAGAATAGGCGTAATGTGATAATAAACTGGAATAACATATATTGATGCGTATAGGATAGATATCACATAATTTACTACACTGATTTATGTTGTTGATGATATTGTGCATTATAATTTCCAACACTAAAATTAATGTTTTTTGGGAGCCTTGTTTGCAACATAGATGGTATAACATGATAAACTTTCTATTTTATAATGTGACCAAGCCCTGAATAATGGGATAAAGAATGTATATTTGGATAATAAATTGGTTTCCCATTAAATTGGGTTTTTGTGATATTACCCATGATAAATAAATAAGTAGTGTTATGAAATACCTTTAATAATTAATTAAACCTAGGATGTTTTGTTGTTATGTGTGTTTGTTCTTATTGTGTTTACTTTTTTGGTTTTAACTGTTGTGTGGTAATGGTAGTGAATGGCTTGGCTATGTGATTTGTGTGATATTAGATGGTGGTTGGTTGGCTTGTATTCCAAGTGGGTAGTTTTATGATGATGTTCACAATGGTTTTGATGTGAAGTTATGGTGAGTGATGGTTATGGTGTGCAACTGCGATGATTTATAGTGGAAAGTGAGGTGGTATTGGGTGGTTATTATGTGTAGTGATTTTTTTGTGATATGTTATTCTGAAATATGTTACTATTTTGATGAGATGTCTTAGATGTTGGGGATTAGTGATGATGGTTGATGTGATATGGGTGAGTCATTTTGTTCCATGTTTTTGATAGTTTCCCGGTTATCCATGGAATAAATAATGATGATGAATTAAATGAATAAATGAATGAGTAGTGTAAATTTTATTTAAAAATTATAATAAACGAATATTACTAGGAATGTGTTACAGTTATAATGTGGTGAAACTAGTAATTATATTTTGTAAATGTTGTGTTTCTTGTATTTTGGCCCTATAGTGTTTCAAATAGTGTTCACTGTAGTTGTGATACCTGTTGTGTGGTATGGAGGTGGTGATTTGGTGTGTTCTAGTGTAGTTTTTGTGAACCCATATTTTAGGAATTGTGTGATATATATAAATATTTATGTTTATGTTTATATTATTTCATTACATTCTCCACTTAAATTTAACATCATTACCGATTCTAAGAGATTCTAGGTTCGGTGTATTTTTCCAACATTGAGTATGGTGTGGATACAAGTAGTTGGCTAAACGCTCTTCCCCACTCATCATTTAGATGTGATGGCCCAAGTTTCCATAGATGTTATGTTAAGTGATTTCATATATATTTTCAGGAATGACATGATTTGATGAGTTTATGATTAGACGTGATATATTTTGGGGGTCATGCTGGGTAGTATGTCAGAATGAGATTAATTTCATTCATGTTCATGATACCCTACTGGACTGGTTTTTTATTGGGAGGACATTAGATGAACTCAGAGTCTTCTTGAAAGATGTGATTAAATATTACTGATGATTTCATTGGATTTTAAACATTCAATGGTCTGGTTAAGTAGGGATGCTTCCCAAACCACCTCGAAAATGGGTGGTATTTGAGGTTATGTGATGTGAAATATACAGAAGGGATATTAGCTTATAACATACGATGCCAGGGAATGAGAGTAGAGAATTAGTTTCAAGGTAACATTATATTTTATGACCACGATTCTCTATTATTATATTGGATGTGTGATTTGGTGGGTGGTCCATGGTGAGTCTGGGATTATTCAGTTGACCTATATTAGTTCTTGTTGGTTATGAATTCTTCTCACTAGTGCATTATCATACTCTTAATTACATGGTCACTTGAGACCATAGTTATGTCCCTATTGAGTGTGCTTTTATGCTGACCCTACATATATAAATTGTTTATTTTGTTCCCTAGTAAGACATTGGGGACCGATATAGATATATATAGTTTCTGTTTGGAGATGTTTTTGAGTCACTTTCATATGAATTGTCTATTTCTATATATGTTGGATAAACTTATTTGTATCAGTTTTTCTTTATTCATGAATTGTGGGAATTATTTGGGTATATATAATATAAAATACTAGAGTTATTTTGTGATTTTGTATCCTATTTTTTGTTATTTATTATGTTAGAGGGAAATTCCTCCCAGTTTTGATATTTTTATACCCATGGTAGTAGTTGTCAACCCGTGGCCTACTGTGTGTGGGAATCGTGGTTCATTATTTATAATTATTTATTTTGGTAAGCGTATGGGGGTGGGGTAATCATATAGTATTATCAATGATCTAATTGATAGATAAGATACAGTATATATTTAGGAACCATTAGTTTTTCAAGTTTTCATATGATAATTGTGTAAGTTGATCATATTATGTGACATAGGATAAGGATATCAGCTAAAACACGAGACATTATGCCCAAATATGGTATAATGTACAAACTCTAAGATTATTAAAAGGAAATGTGATGTTAAACATTTTATTAGGAAGATCCAAAGAACAGGTACATCAATCATCATTTCTTGTGTTCACATTTGAAAGGGGTAGTTTTGGAAAATAAAATGAATTAAATATATAATATTTGATAAAATTCCATGATATGGGGATTATAAATTCCTCCTATTTCTCATAAATGGTACATGTTTTTTATTCTTTAGTGGGTTGGGAAATTGAGGTTAAGTAGGCTAACCTAGTTTATGGTTCATGGTTTGACCTGGTAGAGAAGTGTAACGCTTGGTAAAGATCCTTATATTCTTTTCAAGGAAAGATCATTGTGGTATATGAAGAAAGTTTTGAGTATGGTATGTTTTTGAAGAGTATTTAAGGGGGGTTATCTTTTCTGGATATATTCAATAAATATCACCAAATTATGAACAATGTGTTCCAACATTTCATTGGAATGATATGATTATGGTCCTTAAGTGTGTGTTTATTAAATGTAATGAATATTTATAAAAATTAATGTAATAACTATATATTATATTCCATGGTCAATATAAATTTCAACTTCACCATAATATAATAAAGGGTTCCAACTAAAAAAAAAGACACCTTCAAAAAAACATTCCAATGAACAATAAAATGAATGTGATTATGCTTTCTAGATCCATGATGATATATCCAAGTAGAGAATATGATTCCCTCATGAAACAGTAGTCCTCAATGACTATAAAAGTAAGAAAATAATAAACTATTAGGGCGTGGAATAAGATTAGAAGATTCCTTCCTCTGACTATCTCTATAGTCTCCTATGATATTCTATTCATATATATGCTACTTTCATCTTTCCATATTCCCTATCCATTATATTCCATTAATGTTTCCACCAAGGTGATTGAACACGGCCCCACAACACTAATTATGTTAAGCATGTCTACCCGAATATATCAAAACAAATACAATTATATGATTATTTTTACATGTATTTAAATTATATTTTCATATAATGATTTATGTATATGGAAATTTTTTTAATTCCTTTCTTCTTGATCGTTCAATTCTACTCTATGGTCTACATATTTGTGGTACTATATTTATAGATTAATATAGATGATAATTCCCTTATGGTATCAGAGATAGTGATATTGGGTTAAGTGATAATTAGATATAATCAATTGTTTCTTGTTAGATTATCACATTCTTCATTATACACAATGAGTTGGTTATTTGTTTGATATTAGTGTATAAATGTAGGTGGGGTCAGGAATGCTTGGTAACATGGGGGAACGTACCTTTATTACTAACTAATCTTTAAACCTTTGCCTTCTATGTATTAGGTATCATATATGTTTTATATGGATATTAATCTAAAAGATTTATTAAAATGAAATTTGATCAAATATTATATTGGTATGGATTTCATAAACTCCCAAAAAAAATATCCATATCCAATAAAAATAAAATTATAAATTTATATTTGATTTATCTAAAAAATTAATAAACAATTTATTCCCATTGAAAAAACCTTAACAAAAATATATTTATTATAAAAATCGATATTTCAAAGAAAACTAATCCTTATTCATAGGATTAGTTTAACCTGTATAAATCCCAAGAATATATGATAACTAAACTATTTTATATTATCTTATGTATGATATATAATGATAAAAATCATAAATAGACACCTTTATAATATTGCACAAAAACATATATATAATGGACCCATCCACTTCGATTAATAATTTAATACTATTTATTTATTCATTGGCCTAGACATATGTAAATACACGATCATTGATATCAATTTCTTAATAAATCTAATACAAGGTTTATAGTATAAATTACATACATTAGTACACCTATTTTTCATAGATTACATTAGTGAAATTGTATTATTATTTTTTAAAATATATGGGAGTCTAATACCTTACATCCTCAATCTATTTAATGGTATAAAGATGGTTGTCCCACTTCAAGGAATTTTATTCAATTTAAAAACTAACTAAAATTAATAACCAATACATTAAATATTTGGTATGATATACTGATGTAAATATAGAAATAAAATTAAAATGATTGTTGTATTGTTTCAGGCATTGGGAAAACCTGAATTTTATTCCACCTAAAATACAATGTTTGTAATAAAATATCCCACCAAGGACTTCTTACTCATGTTGGTCACATTATTAAATAATAATACATTTTGATCATTATATGGATTCAAATAAATAACCCAAATATAGAAAAATAAAAGATGATGTATAAATTCTTCAACCATTTTATAGTAATGATAGTAGTAGTATAATATTATCTTATAAATTATCATAATATGATCCATTAATAAATATTGTATATTGTGACATTAGCGTAAATATATTATAATTAAGATAAGTTTTTTATGGTACTAAAAATGATCTAAAATGAAAAATATTTTCTGATAACATTTGATAGAGTGAGATATAACAAACTCAAAACCAATATTATAAATATTTGATATAAATAAGAATGAATATAATATTTTTTAATTATTATAACAATTCATAAAATTTTACCCCCCAAGAAATATTAGTATGAAAAAAAATCCTATTAAATTGTGTCTTAGAAAAGGAGTTAAATATTTGATATAATTAGTGAATTATGAAAAAATAAATTAGTAATAATTAGACAAAATTATAATATTCTTGAATCAATTCAAAAAGAAGAATTTATTATCATTAATAAAAATTAATACTAAATTCTATAACACATGAAACGAGACCAAAATTATTTGAACAACTATCACATATTCATATAATTCAAAAAATAGAAAAAAGGTGGCCCATTTTGTTCCTATGTATTCTTTGTATCCAAATAACCCAAACACAATTGTAAAAGAAAAATACATCATTCAAACACCTCAGATAAAAAAATTCCCATATTGAAAATTCAGAACCTATATAAAAAATATATAAATAATAAGAGAATAAACTACTACCAAACCACAAATTTTACTACATGTGATTACTATGAGATAAATTGGAAGCATTTTATTATATACTATTTTTCTAGAGCATCCTATCGTAGCTAAAAAATAAGGGAAAATGATTTCAGATAAGTATATTATAAGAAATAAAATATTTTTAATGGAATATTGAAGATAACATAAAATAATAAATCTTAATATAATCTATGAAATTAAAATGGTTGAAAACTCTTATAAAAAAATAGAAAATTATTTTGGTTATGCTATTACTATGTTATAATTGTTTGATTTATTAGAAAATTAATAGGATGTATGTATAATTGTGTAGAAAAATGTAGAAAACACCATATAGATAAATTCCCCTAAGGAATAACATAATGGTAAACTTATTAAAACAAAAATAGGATAAGATACTAACCCTTATAAAAGCTCTCCAATTTTAAAATATAAAATTATTTTTTAAGAAATACTTCAAAATTAAAAGAGGTATTATTTTAATAATTATCAAATATATTTTAAGGGACATACATTAAATGAAGGTATAGATCACTGTTTTTTGGGTTTAAATTCTTCATTTTACTCTATTAAGGTTGAAATTCAACCTCAAGACCGTATCTACAGCATATGGGACTTGTTCGGAACCTGGATCCTGTGAAATTAGAGTGGTTGAGATGGCTGCATAGTTATCCCATACTTAGAGGTAACCATGTGACTTAACAATATGGGGAATTAAGTTCCTAATAGGGGCCACTGAGTTTTTCCAAAACCATATAAGATGTGGAACACACCTATTTAGGTGTTGTAGAGTTGTTGATTGAGTTATATTTCACGGGCTATACACAGTGTGTCAAACCATGCACCTAGCCCATGTTTGGGGTGTTTTTGGATGGTTTTCGGTGCTCGATTGGTGTACAATTTGGCCAATAGTGTACCTAAACCATGAGATCACCTTTAATAAAGGTTAAATGTCCAATTTACCTTAAATTATATTAAATCAAAAACCCATATTTTCCTTCCTCATTTAATCATTTTACCACCCATTTATCCTCCTTTGGATCTCTGCCAAGCAAAAGCTTGGCTTCTAGAAATAATATCTATTTGATCACCATTTTTATCACTGTTGGGTGTGATGGATTCTTCTAGGTATGTTCTACATTCCCCTTACTTATAATAAATGTTTACCTTCCCATGTTCTATGTTATTTTGGTGCAATCTCATTTAAAATAATTTTTGGGAATTTGTGTATTTCAATGATTTCTCATTTTATGTTTCAAATAAAAGGTTTATACATGATTAGTGGTCATACATAGCCCTAAGGTAGGTGTTATAGAATCTTTCAATCAAATTATATGTTTTTTATCTTTTTTAAAAAAAAATTATGTTGTACATTTCCATACAATTCCATAAAATGTGATCTTATTTTTTAAATTAATTAAACTGTGTTAAGATACTATCATATACTATATTAAATTATTAGTGGTTTCATATCTCTTCGACACCACCCCTATGGGTGTATTGAATGATTTTACCTCTCTAATTTATATGCTTCATTGACCCAACTACCCTCTATGTGGTCTATCATGACCCCAAATGAGTTTTCTATTACTTACATAATATATGGTTTATTTTAATTTATTATAGGTGGGTGGAATTGACACACCACATGCCATATATTTATATAAATTAATTATATGAACTATGAAACCCTTGATTAGATTAGTTTAAATGACGCTAAATTGATTATATATACTTTTCCATTATTTTTATTAACATAAAATGTTTATTGGAAATTGGTCATCAATTAAGTGTTTTATTGAACATGGAGTTTCAAACTTCCTTATGTTGGGTGATGATAATGATGTCTCAAAAAATTAAACATTACATGGATGATGGGAATTTCAGTACACATTCTGCCTCATTTGGTGTCATGCATGATTACTCAGCCCACTATCTTGGTTATTCTAGACACTATTGGACATGCCCTATTGAGTTTTACTCACACACTAATCATGATTCCTTTGGATCCGGAGTAGACTCCGTAATGGAAAGTTTTGATAAGGGAAAAAAACTTACCAAAATTGCATAATCTATTTTTTTATTAGTGTATGGATCAAGGGAGTAGAAGACTAATCATATTCTCATGATTCTAGTGGAGCTACCTTTTAGTATATTTTTTGGTTTTTTATAGATTTTTATATATTCCTGATGCCATGTACCACCATCTCCTCTTTTTGTATTTTAGTATTCCATGAAAAAAATTTAAATGAATCATCATGTGGGTTATGATTATTATTTCTTCTTGGATGTTTCCCTTTCTACTATTCTTATTTATGACATCTGTTTTCATTGTGTTGTAAATTATATCATGTTTCTGATATTTATAATAATTATTGGTTTTGTTTATCTAATATAATATGAGGGTATAGTATCCCTTTTGTGCCACCATAGACTCCTACTAATAGTTTGTATCCTATGGTATATGGGGAGGTGTGATTGAAGCCATGTGACCCACTACCTCAGAGCACTATCTAAGTGACACCTGATTCAGGACATTACTATATTGTAATAAATGTTGTTTTTCCAATTATTCTTACTATTAGGGTGTTATAGAAGACATGAGGATGTATTAGAATTTGGTAATGATATAGTTAGAGGAAGTATCTAACTCACATACAGGAGAATCCCAAATTACCATAGATAAGTTATTACTGTTCTTTTTAATTTCCTATTATAGTTGATTTGATTCCAAAGTTGGGTGATGCATATGTTTTGTGAAATTATTATCACTAATATTATTGTCATTAGGGAATTTTCTCTTTTTCTGGTATGTTAAGGGTTTTTCATCTTATACACCATAATAGGCACTTTAGAACATATATACCATAAATTTTCCATGAAATGTTTATTTACTGCCTGAATAACCCACTACATATAGTTAGTTCTATGATTATAATATGTGGAAATGTGATAAAATATATTGCATGGATACATAATTGAATTATTTAAAGTTCTTACATAAATATAAATGTCTTTCCCACATATATATATGATTCTACTTTAATAAAACAATCTATTCCATTTTGATCCATTAATCTCATATTTCATTGGAGGAAACATTATTTGATTGGATTACTTGAAAACAAATGGTAATTTATGAAGGTTATACTTAAATAAATATGGAATTATAATTCTTGTAATAAGTAATTTATTATAACCTGTTACATCCAGATACCATATGCAAAGGCTAGATTATAGTTACATGATGTTCAAATTGAAATTTATATGAGTATCGATTTTATAAATTTTGAATGATGACACAATTAAATGGGTTGTGATATATATATATATATTAATTTGTATGAACATAAATGAAATTAAATCATTAAATGAAATTGTTACCACTAAATGGGGATTCCAATTGCAATGTTGTGGTTGTTTTCCTCTATACCATTCAATAGACACTACATATATCAGAACCCCTTATGTGTGATAAAATGCCAAGAACCAAAATAGGCCTTTGTAGTGGGTAGTTGGTGGTGACAATTATGATTATTATGGTCTGTTTTGGTCTTCATATATCATGAATAAATGGATTTTGGACCAAGAAGAGAGGTATGACCTTTTCCATTGAATTTTTATTTACCTATCCTATTATTTATCTGTGATCTTTTTAACTACTAAATTATTTTCTTATGTGTTTGTTTGACATTATAGAGTCATTAAACCATAATGTCCTGATGTTTTATGCCAAGAAGGTGGTGAGGACCATGCTTTGATGTTAGAGTGCCCTAATCCACATGTATTACCTCTATTAGTTCCACCAGTGGCACCACCATATTTTCTTAACATGTGTCTAAATGCCTATTTTCATGAGGGTTTACTTGGTATGATGCAGTTTATGCAAGGTGATTCTTGACCATCCATGTCTATGATAGAGTTGACTGAAGAGTTCCAACTACAACAATCTCCAAACATTTTTCGGGGATAGAATACCTCAGGTTACTGTGTCATGGTTGGGGGATATTATTTCTATATTCATGTTTTATGAGACACTTCTCGAGAGGAGGGTCCAGCCAGATTCCCATATGTTGAGTGGTTATGGAAAGAGATGTTGGTATTTCGTTACCCAGTCATACCAACCCCAGAATAGGGTATGGATATATTTATTAAAGGTCAAATACCATTACTTATTTCCACATAATTTTCACTACCACAAAACATGGCAAGGCCAGCGCCACACTTTAATCAGCGCTAACGAAAAAGAACTGATAAAGGGGGGTACAATTATGAGCGCTAAAAAAGTGTTGATAAAGGGTACCTTTATCAGCGCTAAAAAAGAGATGATAAAAGTACCCCTTTATCAGCATTTTTTTAGCGCTGATAAAGGTACCCCCTTTAATAGCGCTTTTTTTAGCACTGTTAAATGTACCCCCCTTTATCAGCGCTTTTTCATTAGCGCTCATAAAGGGGGGGTCTTTATCAGTAAATTTTTAAAAAGCACTGATAAAGGGTCTAATTCCAGAAAAAATTCATTTCAAATATATATTAATATTTAAATATATAGATATAGTTATATTGATATAAATATAATATATATATTTTAAATATAATTTAAAATATATTTTAGATAAGTTTAAATATACATTTACACTTAATATATAAGATATTTGGTGAAAATGGCTTATAAAAAATAAAATATATATTTTTAATTAATAATCTGACAATTATTATAGAGTAATAGTCATTTAATAAAAATTTGAAGACTAAAAAAATTAAAAAAAATTAAAAATGATCCAAAATATGTTGAAAACGCAACTCGAACTTCAAATGGCCATAACTTTTGATCTGGGTGTCCGTATGAGCTCTACCACATATCAAATCGAAAACTGTGACGAGTTATATGTCTCTAGGAAAGAGAACTTCCTGGTTATGGTTTTTTCGAGGCCAAAAAAGGCCCAGAAGTCCTCCAAAACTGAGTTTTTATTCAGGGTACCTCGATTTATAAACATTTTGTGGATTATCAGCCTTGTTTAAGGGGGTATTATTGGCTTTTTTTGTGGGGACTGAATTTATTCCAAGTTATTACATTCATATTCACACATAAAAATTTAATTATAAATATAAATAACAAAATATATTTACATATAAAATTTATTAGCTTTATCTAAATAATAACTAATATCGATTTTATTTAAAATACAAATATATGAGTATTTATATACCTATATATTAATCTTACTATATATATATTAATCTAACTATATATATATATATATTAATATAAATACATATATATTAATATTATTATATATATATATATATATTAATATCACTATAAATATATATATTAATATAACTATATATATATTCATATAAATATATATTAATATATGAATAAATATAACTAAATATATATATAAATAGAGATATATATTAATATAACTATATATATATTCATATAAATATATATTAATATACGAATAAATATAACTATATATATATATAGAATGAAATGGAAAACAAATCAAAATAGAGGAGTGGTAAGGGCTTTGGCGCGCAGGGGGGAGGTCTTGAGTTCAAAACCTGGTCGAGCTAAGGGCGCGTGCGCATGGGGGAATATTGGAGCTAGTGCTGATAAAGGGTGGAGGGGGTGCATGGGGTCACTAGAGGGGGGTGAAAAAGCGCTGTAAAAGGGGGGCTCAAGCGCTATAAAGCCCCCCCCCCCCATTGGCATGATTTTTTAAATTTTTTAAATTTTTTTAAATTTTTTAACTTTTAGCAGCGCTTTTAAGAAAGCACTGATAAAAGAGGTCCTTTATTAGCACTAAAAAAGTGCTGATAAAGTATGTTCTGATAAAGGACAATTTTATCAGCACAAAAACAAAGCACTGATAATGGACCCTTTTATCAGCACTTTGTTTTAGCGCTGCTAAAAGAACCCTTTTATCAACACTTTTTTTTAGCACAGATAAAAGCTGTCTTTATCAGCGCTGATAAAGGAGACCCCCCTTTATCTTCAATAGCTTTAACAGCTCTTTTCTAGTTCTGATAAAAGGTGTTTTTAGCGCTGATAAAAGAGGTATTTTTAGTAGTGTTTAGAGCTAATCATTCTATAGAGTTCACAAGGATTCGGAATGGAGTTTTGTATCTGATGGATAATTATTCTCATTTAATTGAGCTATTAATATTTTCACTGACATTAACTGGTGATGATATCATGAACCTAGGGTGATTCTAGGATTAGATTGTATCCACCATCTGATCATAGTTTATTGTTTTCTAGTTGAATAAAATTTCTACTATTTTTAATTTTTGAACATATTTCTGAGTGGAATTTTAGGTAAGCCAATGGTGTGACCCATAGAGGTTTATCACATAGCCATACTTGTGGGTTTTCTAGTGGAAGGAAGTTTTATTTCAAGGTATCCCATGAGGGTAGTAGAATTCATGGAACTTGTACTAATATATTCTTTATATTACACATGTTTGTGATGTCGTGAAAAAAAAACACCCATGTATATGGGATCGAGTTGAGTACAAAGGATAATTATGAATGGGGAATATCTAGTGCTTTCGCAGTATTTATACACAAGTACCTAGAGATAGGGTCTACTCATATTCCATGATCTAGAGTGGCACTAGTGGTATATTTCTAGGAAGGCTTATGGAAAACCACTGGCTCCTCTATCTGATGTGGTGTTCGAGGTAGATGGAATCAGACTCAGGACATATGATTCCAGCAGAGGGGGCATGCTTTGGCTAGTCAGGTTGTTATTCATGGTCATGGAATGGACCAATTACATGCATGAAATCATATTTCAAAGGATCCTAAATCTAGAACATCTACTATTATGGAAAATGATCATGATTTATCTGCATTAGGGTCTCCTTAATTTGATAGAGGTTCATCACACTCTTTAATTTTCTAGAAATTCTAGAGAGTTTGGGTCTCAAGATAGAGTACTTATATTGCTTGATGAAACTCGATACCAAATTGGGTTTCTTATCAGTGAATGTTATTTAGTGTATGGATTTTCTCTTTGTGTTAGGTTGTTCTATATTTCACTAGAATCAAATTGTCATTAATATGATACGGTTTGATGTAATTCTTGGAAGGAACTGTATTGTTCCCTATCGAGATCTAATTGATAGTTATCCCTGGAGGGTGATGTTCACATCACCAGAGAGTGGTAGATTTGTTCACAATGGATAACAGGATGTTAATGTGTCTCGAGTGAGAACTAGAAAGATGGTGTTTGTTAGAGTGATAGCTCAAATCCCTAGTCTCTATTGATTGATAAAGCTATACGACCTGCTATTTTGTCTCGAGTGGTGGATCATTTTAGGGACGTCTTTCCAGAAAACATTTCTAGGATACCTTGAATACGATATGAATAATTAACCACTGTGTTATTTTCTAGATAAAAACCTTTTACTACTAATCCTTGGAGGATGGAATCTATGGATCACCTAGAGCTCAAGAAGTAATATGAGGACTTGTAATCTAAAGATTTTATCTGACATTTCACCGTGACAGGGGGTTCACCAGTCCTATATTCTAGGAACATGGAAATTACCCTCTATTTTTGAAAGGATTTATGATAGTTGAACCAACTGATAGTTAGGAATCCATTTCAAATTACTTGAATAGATGTCCTCTTTGACCTGATCTGAGGAATTTCGGTGTTTTCAAAGATTTATTTGAGGTTAGGATATCATCAGGTGCATGTTATGTATTTTTACATACCTAATAAATCACTATGTAGTAGGTATAGTATTTATAAAAAATTGGTAATGTAGTTCGGTCTCATGAGCATGCCTGATATGTTTATATTTATGATGAATAGGGGTTTCTACCCATATCATGATTAATTAATGGTGGTTTTTTTGGATGATATCGTGGTGTATTATTTTTATTGATTCAACCATGTAAATATCTTGAGATCATGTTGAATAAATTATGAGAGCACCATATTTATGAAAGGATCACAAATGCAACTTTTGGATCAATAAAGTCTATTTCATAGGTCATATCATCTCAAAGTCAGCAGTATCAATGGACCCAGAGAAGGTGAGAGATATATTTTTATTGGTGCATCTAAATAATATATTTGATATAGAAATTTTTTTGGGGTTGTACGGGTTTTAGAGAAACTTCATCCTTTATTTCTCAGTTCAAGTATCACCTCTTATGGGGTTGACTTTGAAGGGAGTGAAATTAGTTCGATCTAAAACTTGTGAGAAATCATTTCTAAAGGTGATTATAAGGTTGAATCTTGTGCCGATAATTATTCTTCTGGTGCCAGGAAGGAGTTACACGGTTTATTCCGATAAATCAAGTATCAGGTTCGGAGATGTTATGATGTAGGACATACGAGTCGTTGAATATATGACTCATCAATTCAGGACTCATGGGTGAAATTAATCGATGAGAGGCTATGTGTTTGTAGTTTTTTTCATGTTTTATATTGTTGGATGGATTATATAGTCGGAGAAAATTGTGTGGGATAAACATATCAAATATTCCTCAAGTAAATATTTATACAGTGGGATTTGTATCTCACGTAGTGTAGATGGTTCAAATAATTAAAATACTTCAATTTTAAACATTCTTATTTTCTTTGGAAAATAAATTTCGTATTTGATTCTATGAGATGAGAGACTCAGAAATAGGATGTTAAGGAGTCCTGTTGTGAGTTGAATATCATGGCATTGTTTTCAGATATGCGTGTTGAGGATCATGGGGATCCTAGGAAGACTCTTCTATTAGCTTTATCAGTTACCTGTACCATTTTTGAATGTGTAAAGATAATGAATATTTCAGATATTGAGGACCTATTCTATATGAAAATATTCTCATATGGGGATGCATCACATGGTTATACAATGGATGATGATGATACCATACTCATACATGGTCATGTTCGAGTTCCAAAAGTCATACGGGAGGAACTGATGGTGGAATATCATCCCTCAACTTGGGTAGTACATCATATTGTTACTGATATTTATCAAGAATTACATCACCAGTATTGGTAGCCTGATATGAAAATCATTATATCCAACAATATCACTCATTGATTTACATGTTAGTATGTGATGGTAGAACAAAAGTGAATAGGAGGACTTTTACATATGTTTTAAATTCCTTTGTTGGAATGGGATGATGTCTCCATAGACTTCATGTAATGTTTTCCAATATCACAATGAGGAAATGATATGGTTTTCATCATTTAATATTTCATGAAATTATCCCAATTCATTCTTATTTGAGAGACCTTCTCATTAGATATGATAGGGATGCTATATATCACAAAGATCTTATGCCTTCATGTAGATCCATGTCTTATTGTATCTGACATGGAATTTTGATTCATGTTGAGGTTACAAAAATGGTTTTAGAAAATCATGGGTACATAGGTGATCCTTATCATGTACAACCACCCTCATACCAATGGACATATAGAGCAAATGATTTAGGTGTTATAGGTCATGCTTAGTGAATATGTCCTCGGATTTGGGGGTTCATTTTGGAAAAACATTCCCCTAGTTGAGTTCACATAAAATAATATATTTCAAGATACCATCTAGATGGTACCTTATGAAACCTAATATGGTAGCCCATATCAATCACCACTATGGTGGTAAGAGGCATGGGAGGTAGAACTACTCAGACCACATATCATTTAGAGGATAGTAGAGATGTTACAAGTAATTTGAAAGCGCTTGTTGAAACATCATTCTGAACAACAATATTTTTCCAATAAATGTCAATGAAATATTGAGTTTGAGGTCATGGATTGGGTTTTCATTTGAATTATCCCTAGGTTAGTACAATGAAAGATTAATAGTTAGGGTAAGATTTAATATCTACTCATTAGTATTTTTGAAGATGTGGAGATAGTTGGACCATTTGATTATTGAATTTCACATCCTAAGAGGTACCGGTCTATGCATGATGTTTCTAACATGTCTCAGTTCCACCAATATCATGCATATTAAACATATTATTTAAAACATGAAGCGTTTGAGTTAGAAATGGATTCTTCCTAGGAGGAGTACACAACGTGCATCGTAGACCAGAGTGTGGTGACTCATCGAAGAAGGTTAGTTCCTTTATTATGGGTTATATCATAGTAAAACAAGTTATGTGATGAGACCTAGGATTGGGAAGCTAATGTACATGCCCAGTGTCTAGTTCTTTTCATAGATGATCCCTATTTTCCCTCATAAGTTCAACTCATGGACGTGTTTCTTTAAGCAGGGTGGGTTGTAATGAACCAACTTTTCATGAAGGAGTGGGTCATTGTTTTTTGTTTTAAATTCATTATTTTATTATTATAAATATTAAATACATACATACGAAGGAATCAATAATGTCTCTAGATTATTCAATTCATCTTCCATTGGAAATTAGAGAGGTAGATTACGTCGTAAGTTAGAGAAAAGTTACTTGTAACTATGTAACTCAACCATGTGGGGCACTCATTGAAGAACAAGAGGTAACATGATTTTGATTAACCATGCGAGATAGGACTCAAACCAATGAAGGTTCTTTATTTGTTTTGATAGAGTCAATTTTTCCATGAGTTATGCATGTTTAGTCAAACTATACACCTAGCCTATGCATGTGGGGTTCTAGGAATTCATTGGTTACATGGTTTTAACATAGTTTGGTTGTCCATAATTCCAATATCTGTGAACCACTTTAGTGAATGTGAATTTAACTTTTTTCACTTAAATGATCTCAAATACACACCCCTCTTTTTTTACTCCTCCATCTAACATGCATCCCCTTTCTACTCCAATGGATATATCCCAATCCTATGCTAGGATTCTCTATAACTTCTTTATCCAATTTCCATTTTTATCAGCATCTGTTTTGTTAGATCCCTCTCGATTATCTCTGTATTCCACTTCATTCACATTATAGTTTATCATCACAACTATTTCTATATTTTGGTTCAAGACCATTTACCCTATTTTTATGTAATTTTACTATTTTGGAAATTTATTTCATGATATTTTTAATTAAAGCATTGTAATGGATGATTGGTCATCCTTAACCCTAAGGTATGTGTTATAATACATTTTCGTTAATGTTTAGGGGTTTTGTATATTACTTCGTAGCACTACATACTAGAATTTTTCATACGATGCATTAAAATGATTTCATCCTTTTGAAATTAAATGAACATTTTTAAGATTCCATCATAGACTATATTAAATTATTATAGGTTTTCCACATCATGAATACCACCCATTTGGATGTGTTAAATGATTTTTCCTCTCTAAGTTAATTATTTAATTAAACCATCTTCTATCTAAGTGGCCTGGATTGACCTAAAATGAATTTACATTTCTTTAAAAATTAAATGGTTTAATTTAATTAAATTTATGTGGGTATAAACGAAATGATAAATCTTATATTTTTGTATAAATGAATTTTATGGAATGTGAAACCCATGGTAATACTGTGTTAAATGATGGTAAATTAATTAGAGGTAATACCTCGTGATTATTATTATTATGAAATGGTTATTGTTAGATGGAAAATGGTTAATGTATTTTTTGAGGACGTCTTTTCATTCTCCCATAAGTTGAGTAATGGGAATGAAATCTCACACCATTTACCTTTACTTAGATGATGGGAATAACATTTCATGTTCCACTATATTGGTTTCTCGGTATGACGACCCACCCCATTATCTTAAGTGACATGATTAATATTTCACATTCATAGGTGATTCAAGTATAGTACCCTTTTTGGAGCCTATATCTTGTTAGACTAGTCAAATAAGCTTATGTTATGATCATGGTATTTCTATCACCTTGTATCTATGTAAATTCCTCAAAATTTACAGAAATATAGAGAGTATATAAATAATGAAAATTATTATATAAATACATATATATGATTACTTATACATTGTAAATTGATCAGAATCATTTCATACTATTAAAAATTAGTTAAAACCCTCAAGATGTCTAATAAGAACCTGATCTGACTAGTATTTATTTCAGAACTATTTATAATTCATTATTCTTCCACAATACTATTTTACGCACACTAACTGGATTATTCAAGATAGTATTGGTGGTGGATTTATGATTCTATCTCACTCCCTTCTTGGGAATCCTTTTGTACCTATGTATACATCATGACTATAGGTGGGGACATGGGAAGGATCCCTATCATAGACACAAGACCTATTTTTTCTTATAGCATAGAGTTTGTGAGTATAGGAAAGAGAATATTCTCATGATAGTAGTGGATTTGTCTTATAGTTTTTTGTATTTTTGTATATGATATTTTATATTCCAAAATTTTTATAACCCATATTCCCTTTTTATATATCAACAAATCAAGACATTATTTTTTATATGACTCAACCTATGGCTTTTGACTATTATTACCGCATGGATTTTTTTCCAATGTTCTTATTTATGATATCAATTTTTATTGTGATTTTAGTTTTCTCATGTTTTTTCTACTTCTATATATTATTTTTCTTGTTGTACCACTCTAATATATTTCTATAGACTCCCCTCCATACCACCATAGATCCTCGTTCCTAGTCGGTGAATTCTTTTTTTGTGGGCAAGTTCCCTTGAGGCAAAGTGACCCAACAAATTAGGGCATCGATTAAGTGGTTCCCAAGTTATGATGTTACATATACAATGAAAAAAAAATAAGTTTTTGAATGTAATAAGGATAAATGTTTTTCAAATTTAATGAAAAATGGAGAAAACTCTGAATCATTATACACATAGAAGTTCATAGGTGTAATACCAAAAAATATTTTCGAGAAAAAATGGATTGAACTAACGAAATTAATTAATTGAACTATAACATATGAAAAACGAAATTTTGGAAATTATATATTTATAATTTATTATGAAGTATTATTTAAATTTACATATTTTATACTAAAATTTAAAATAAAGAGAAATAAATGAAATTAATAAGAACATCACGATTTTTTTTAAAAAAAATTGATTATATGAATTTTAATCCCCACCAACAATTTATAAACATTATTGTACATTTTTTAAATTTTAAATTAAAAATATGGAAGAAAAAAAATCCTGATAGTCTATTAAATAATAATTACTATTCAAAAACTATGATTTTAATAGAAGACAAAATTGATAGATTAATTGTAGTATGAAAAGACCGAATTATTTTAAATTCAGATGAATGAACTATTATAATAGATATTGTTATATACAGTAAGAAAATAAATGAACCTGATTTTGATAATCAGTAATTAATTATGATAATTTTAGAAAATATCATAACCTATTCAAATTTTGATTCAAAAAATATTTTGTTATTGAAGATGACCAATTAGAAATAATGGCATATAATTGATCAAAACATATTAATATATAATCTATATTACATTAGTAACATTTAAATTTTCATGAGAATATAAAGGACTTAAAAATTTATAAATAAAATTTAATTATGAAAAGTTCATTCTAAATAATAAGGGGGGATGTTTGAAAGTAGTCTGACCAAATAACCATATTGAAATACTCAATAAAATGGAATAAAAAAAATTATTTACAATAATATATCTCCATTAAAAAGTTATAAATTTGAAAAATAAATTGGAAAAATTTAAATGAAAATTGAATATTAGTCTAAAAAAAGTATATTAATATAATAAAAGAGTGGTTTTATTAGAATAAAAAAATATTTAAGCTAAAAATCAAATGAAAATATAGAGATGAAAACGACTATACAAATAAAAAAATTCTTAAAAATCCCTGGGAATGAAATATTGATGTTATAGTTAGTATAGTTATAAATATTGATTAAATGACCAGTATCACTACATTAATATATTCATAAGTAGATTAAATTTTTTTCATAGAAATATTATTTCCAAAAATATATATCTAGTATATAGTAAAATGATTGCACTCTACTAATGGATCTATTTATGATGTCAAATATAACTTTTATATATAATAATGATAAATGATTATACTATCATCATAAAATAATTTATTTTCATAAAAAATATTACTTTTAGTCATCCATAAAAAATCCATTTTTATCAAATTTAGAACTATTTATTTAAACAAACCAATCAATAGTTGGTAATTTTCAATGAAAAATTTGAGATTTTAATTTATAAAAAATAGATTTTAGATTTTCTAATATAATTTTTTTTGATAAAACCCAAAAATTTTAAATGTTTACACTACTTAATGATGTTTTAATAATATTTATTTTTATATTAATAGTTGATTCATTTTATTAGTTTAAAAACATTTAAATATTTTGTAAATAATTATACCCTCTCTTATTCATAATATACCCTCAAACATACCAATATCCCTTATAGACTTATTATACATGTTTAAATATTTCACTTTTTCACATTTAAAAACTAGTTAAATACCATTAAGGTACATACCCATACTTTACCATGCATTACAAAAATATTTCTTTCGATACAAGTTCCAAAAAATAACTAAAAGGAATCCAAAATTCTACTTATTTATATTTAATTTTTAAATCACCTTGTTCCTATCCTATAAATAGTTTCACCTTAACACATAGGACCCAAAAACCATTTTTTATTAAATATAGATCACTCGAGTTATCACTGATAGGCTCAAAATTGCATATTCAAATTTTACAACTAGTGTGAATATGTATACCATGAAAGGATGGGATATATATGAATTCATACATACTAACCTGAATATATCAAAAATAATTCAGATAATGATACATGGATGATATAATAATGAATTACACACTACTATTTAATGAAGACATATCATTAAAATATGAAGATAGGAGATTTTGGTTCACCTAAATCCCATTAAAAATTGTTTCTCTTTCCATAAAAGTGTATTATTGATTAAAGTGTTTAAAAAAACCTTCCCCAAAGTAGGATTCATAAAGGCATGGTAGTAGGGACACTCCATGCCTTCTCAAATTATAGATATAGATTCCAATATATATCAAATATTAATAACCCCTTCTGAAAATATTTAAAAAAATAAAGGATGAGAGTGTTACCTCACATCATGGTAGAAGTAAACTTTAATTTCAAGAGATCCCCACTCTCACCCATTAATAGTGGAGGTCTTCCACCTATTAAAATAAAAGGGTCCCCAATAATTGATGAAATCTAATATTGGTTTCAACTAAACATAATATTGGTTTCTGTAAGGTAAATAATAATTCATTCTATAAAAATCATCCCATTAAATTACCAAAAGAATAAGATACCATCAACTGAAGACATAGATCAACAGTTAAGTAATGAATTGGATTCACTCAAGATACATGTGACACTAATGGCTATAAAATTAATATGAGGGAAAAATATCAAGTAGAGGAGAACAAAGAGATCACGAGATCTTTCTCTAATAGTCAGCTTAATCACCTCAGATCAACTTCACCTCTTCCCATCCGTTATCCTCACATAATTCCATCTTTATAGATGAAATTGAAATCATTTTAAAAATAATAGCCTTTTTAAACCATTAAAAATATTTTTCCATTTTAAAATATAATAATAACATTTTATTCCCTTTTTCAAAAAACATATTGTATATTTGTTTTGAAAATTTATTTTTCAGTCCTTTTAAAATAGTAGTTATGTTTTATATGATTCATAAAATTATTTTAAATCTACCATTAAAATAATAATGAATTTTTATGCCTTAAAATTTTTTGAGCCTCTAAAAAATAATCTATATATCATTTAAACAAAATAATTTTGTATTACTTTTATAAAAATAAATATTTTTTTATTCAACTAAAAATTAATCATTTTATTTTAAAAATATTTGTAAATATTTTGTTCCATTTAATAAATTATTATTTCATAAAAATACATTTTTATTAAAAAAAATTTTCATTGGTTTTAAAATGGTTTTATAGTATTTATACCTTTTTAAATAAAATATGAATATATACATCGTTAAAAAAATAATATTTTATGGTCTGAAAAATAATTTTTTTTCTTCTCTCACAGTACTAAAGAAAATAATGGAATTTAATAAATGAGTTTTGTGTTCTTATTCTTTAAAAACATTAATAATTTTTATGGATTTGAATAAAATAATGATTTCTATAAATTTATATGATATAATCCTTTTAGAAAACATGGAATAATTTTTTTAGTAGAAAAATTAAGAGTTTTTTACATGTTATGATATAAACAATATTTTTATATTTTATATATAATAAACATGTTTTCATTTTAATAATTTCATCCTTAAATTTTATGTTGTAATTATTTCATTAAAGAAATATAGATAAAGAATTATATTTGATTTCTTATATGCCCATGTATTTTATTAAATCATATGATTCCCTATAGTACCATCACCAATAGATTCATATGATTACGGAAATGATTCCCTCTATTCTCAAGAATCAAGAATGAATCAACATCATATGAAAATTTAAAAGGAAAAAACCTAATCTTTTAAATAATAAATAATTACAAAATATAAAAGGTATATCCACAAGTCTTGTTGTTTTTTGACCCAAAAAAATATATGTATAAGTTTATATTTCATATAATATTCATTTTTAGTGACTGATTGAATAGAATAAATGTCACAAACCTGGCCGGGTTCCCTGGAAACCCCATAACTAATCTGGCCCTAACATGACCAGAAGGGCATTCCTGATTCCCACGTCCTAGCGATTAATAACTTGCATCATACAACATAAAAGGTGGAATGATTTTTCAATAAGAATATGGAAGTAAAAGATAAAAGATAAAAGATAGTATGCATATCAATAAGAAAACTCCACTAGGTGTTAAATTACAAGAATATAATGAGGCATAAAATTCAAAGTACTAAAATCTAATGTACTAAACATGAAAAATAGCCACAAGGTCCCAAAGAACACAAATCACCAAGTCTTATGCTCAACAGCTGGATCCAACTCCAATAGATCCCTTACCTTTGCTTGAGACGAGAAAGAGAATGTATATAAACACCCAAAGGAAAATGAAGGTTGTGATCCTAAGCCAAGTAGGATACCACCAAATATTCCATAAAAGATTCCAAATATGTATTTTCAAATTAAAGTATTTCAATTTTAAATATAAACATGTTTGTAAATATAAAGAATATTTAAAAAAATCTATTTATCCAATTAAAATGATGTAAATAAACATTTTAAGCAATGTATTTACTAATGATGGAATATATCTAAAAAAATTTCATAAGTAAAACATTTATATAAAAAAATTTATATGAATTCATTATGCATGTAAAGAATTTAAAACAAAAATCGACTTACATTTATATTTAAAATAAAAATAAACAAGCAAGCAACATTTTCATCTAGAAAAAGGAAGATAGCATTAACCAACAATAATATTCCACACTCTCTATTTGAACTGAGTAAAATGTGTATACACATTTCCCTATGACACTATCCAAATGAGATCATCATGAAGCCATCAAGGATGGGACCTGCTTCATGTATGTTTCAGAACATTGTTTTATCGTAGAGTGTATCCAAATAACTCACTAACTACCTAAGGCTTGCATGAACTCTTACATGATGTGATAACTATTTTAAGAAATCTTTAACTATGATCAATCTCATTCTTCTATTTGAAAAATTCCAATTTAATTATATTTAAAACGAAAATATGTTTTATTAAAAAACATTCCTTTTCACAATAAAACCAAATGGGTTTCTATCAAATCATTTTATGCCATTTTAATTATTATAAAATCATATCAAAAAAAATTTCATACTTTTCATAATTTATTTTCTACAATTAAATTCAACAACACAATTTAAAAAATTCCCATCAATTCCACAATTTAAATTTAACAATTAAAAGCATACAATTCTTCACAATCCCACCCCAATTAAATGCAATTGGGGGTTTTCCATATTTCAGCGCCAAAACCATTTCAAATCCTACAATTAAATGTAATAGGGTTTTATCAAATCAATTGAATTAATGAGTGATATTTTGAGTTTAAATAAACAATTGAAATAAATCTTGCAATATAATGGTATTCAAATTTGGAAAATTGGGATGGAACCACCAACTTATTTCATAAAGAATGAAACATGAAAAAACAACTATAAAGGAGAACAAAGGTGAAGGAGTTCGTGAAATAAAATCTAGAAGCAATTTTCAATACCACTTGACATTGATCAATTAATTCATAGATGATCCATCAAAAAACCAAGAGGATAGAAGAAGAGTAGCACAAAGAATGAAGGATATCCCTTACCCTGGAATCACACCATAGATTTAATGGAGATCTAAATCCTGTCAGATCAAACCGGAATGTGGGTACCCTTGAAAACATCATGGAGAGTGTATATGGTCAAGAGGCAAGAGGTCTAAAAATAAAACATCAATTGGTACTATAAAACATGTGGTTTTAACCTGTTCGTGGTCTTGTTCATGATGTGTACCCCCGTGTCACGATATGAAGGTCCCATTGGATAAAAACATCGAAAAACTAGTTGTATCGGGTTAAAAATTTTATATTTAACCACTAAATGACATGTAAAATAGGAACACGATGTGTACCAGCTCACGGCATGTGCACCTCATTCAAAATTGAAAACCGACACCAAGTACATAGCGTGTACTTCTGGTACACAATGTGTACCTATTCTACAGTCTGTATTAAACCTAAAAAATCATTTAAAAGGATTCTTAACCAAATGAGAACATAGAAAAGGTGGAAAATTACCTAATTATGGTAATCATATGTTAAGACCTCCCCACTATTAAAAAATATTCCCCAAAAAGGCTATGACAAAGTTTCCATTCCAAAATGATGAGCCACTTCTTTCTCATTAGTTCCTCACGTTCCCATGTCTCATGATTATCATGACTATACTGCCGTAGAACATGAACACTTCTACAAAAATGGGAATTATTAGTGCACAAAATGGGCTTTAACAGCGCTAAACAAGTGATTTAAAGATCAAAACTGATAAAGGCTCCCTTTATCATCCCTAAATAAGCGCTGATAAAGGATTCATTTAGTAGCACTAAAAAATGCTGATAAAGGGATCTTGTATCACTACTAAAAAGGCACTGATAAATGACTCCATTATCAGTGTTAAAAAGTGTTTATAAATAGGTTTTTTATTAGCACATTTTTAGCACTGATAATTGCCCTGCCTGCTGTAACATAAAAATCTACAGGAGCGCACCCAAACAAGACTTGCAAAAAATTCATCATCTCAACAAGTATACCCATACAAAATTATTGCATAATTCATAAGGTAATTACTCCAAGTACACCCATACAACAAGTAAAACCATAAAACATTAACACATAATAGATAAGTTAATTAAATACATAAAGAATTCAATTCGGAATTCAGGGGTTTGGGGTGGTTGTCCAAGGGGGGTAGGGGTCTAGGGGGATGGGGGTGTCCGAAGGGATAGGGGTGTCCAGGGGGTGTGGGAGTCCAAGAGGTTATGGGAGATCTACAAGGGGAGTGGGGCGGTGTCCAAGGGGTGGTGGGGGAATTCCATGGGAGTGGGTGTGTCCATGGGGTGGGGGTGTCTAGCTGGTGGGGTGGTGTCTATGAGGGGGGCGTCCATGGGGGTGTCCAGGGGAGTGGACTGGTGTCTAGGGGTTGGGCTGGTGTCTAGGATGTTGGGGGGGGGGGGGCTTTCCAGGGGGTGTGTGTGTCTAGGGGGTGGCGTGGTGTCCAGGGGGTGGGGGTGGATGTCCATGGGTGTGGGGTGTCCAGGGGGTGTCCAGGGGTGGGGGTGGATGTCCATGGGTGTGGGGTGTCCAGGGGGTGTCCAGGTGGTGGGGTGGTCTCTAGGAGGGGTGGGGGTGGCCGTCCATGGCTGTGGGGGTGTCCAAGAGGGTGTCTAGGTTGTGGGGTGGCCTCTAGTGTGGGTGGAGGTGCTATCCAGGGGGTTGGTGGGTGTCGAGGGGGGGTGTCCATGGGGGGGGGGTCATGGGGGTGTCCAGGGGGCTGGGGGTCTTTCTAGGGGGTGGGGTGTCTAGAGAATTGGGGTTGTCCAGGGGGTGGGGGAGGTCTATGGGGTTGGTTGGTCTGTCTAAGGGGGGTGGGTTGGTGTCTAGGGGGTGGTGGTGGATGTTCATGGGGGTGGGGGTGTCCAGGGGGTGGGAGAGGTGTCCAGGTGGTGGGGTGGTGTCTAGGAGGGGTGGGGGCATACAGGGGTGGGAGAGTCCAGAATGGTTGGGGTGTCGAGTGGGTGGGGATGTCTAGGGTTGTGGGAGGTGTTTAGGTGGTGGGGAGGTGTCTATGAGGGGTGGGGGTGTCGTCCAGGGGGTTGGTGGGTGTCCATGGGGGTGTCCCAGAGAGTGTATAGGTGTCCAGGTGGGGTTTACTCTTACACGTCACAAATGACCCAAAGATCATTCTATTAATGTATTAACATAATCTGAATGCATTTGGTCAGATTTATGTAAGTCATTTATTGTTTTCACTTAAAATTATGCCCATTTTAAACAAAAGAGAGAAACTTTGAGTGATACCGGCCACACCGTGCCTCAGATTGAGGTGGGGTTAACTCATACTCCTTAAAACTGACCCATGGATCATTCTACTAAACGATAAACATAACACAAAGGTGTTTGGCCAGGTTTCCATTTGTCAGTTGTTTTTTACACATAAAATTTCGTCCATTTTAAACAAAAGAGAGACACTTTGAGTGATACCGGCCACACCGTGCTTCAGATTGAGGCGTGTTTTACTTGTACAGGTCACAAATGACCCATGGATTTTTATCCTAAAGGATCCATTGAATCCAAATGCGTTTGGTCAGATTACTGTACGTCATTTGTTGTTTACACTTAAAATTCTCTCCAATTTATACAAAAGATAGACACTTTGAGTGATACTGGCCACAATGTGCCTCAGATTGATGCGGGGTTGACTCTTAAACATCAAAAATGACTCATGGATCATTTTAATAAAGGATCAACATAATCCGAATGCATTTGATCAGATTTTCTTAGGTCATTTTTTGGTTTTACTTAAAATTCTGTCCATTTAAAACAAAAGAGAGAGACTTTGAGTGATACCAGACACACCATGCCTCAGATTGAGGCGAGGTTGACTTTTACATTACAAAAATGACCCATGGATCATTATCCTAAAGGATCAACACAATCTGAATGTGTTTGGTCTGATTAATGTAGGTTAGTTGATGTTTTCACGTAAAAGTATGTCCATTTTAAACAAAAGAGAGACACTTTGAGTGATACCAGCCACACCGTCCCTCATATTGAGACATGATTAACTCGTATGTGTCAAAAATGACCGATATATCTTTAAAATAAAGGATCCACACATTCCAAATTTGTTTGGTCAGCTTTCCGTAGGTCATTTATTATTTTCACTTAAAATTCTACCACTTTAAACCAAAGAGATTCACTTTGAGTAATACCGGCCACAACGTGCCTCAAATTGAGTTAGGGTTGACTTTAACATTTCAAAAATGACCCATGGATCGTTCTCATAAAGGATCAATGCAATATGAAAGTGTTTGGTTGGATTTCTGTAGGTCATTTATTGTTTTCACTTAAAATTATGTAAATTTTAAACAAAAGAGAGACACTTTGAGTGATACTGTCCCCACTCTGCCTCAGATTGAGGCAGGTTGACTCATAAACGTCAAAAATGACCCATGGTTCATTATCCTATTGGATCAGCATAATCAAAATTTCAGTTGGTTAAATTTTCATATGTCAGTTGTTGTTTACAATTAAAATTCTGTCCATTTTAAACAAAAGAGAGACACTTTGAGTGATACCGGCCACACCATTCCCTGGATTGAGGTAATGTTGACTTTTACACAACAAGAATGACCCATGGATTGTTCTTCTTAATTATCAATAGAATCTAAATTCATTTGGTCATATATGAAGTTATTTTTGGAGATTTTACTGGTTTTTCTTATCGAAATCCCAATGAAAAGAGGTTTTATCATTCTTCCACGTTGTTGGTGCATTTGATCTATTAAAATGGGAAAATGAATCATTGGAGAAACGATTTTTTATTTAACAACAATTAAAATTTTCTTATTAACATTTACATACAACAATGTTTCATCTTTTTATCCCCTTAACCCCTCTTAGAATTGACCACCAATTGTACACATCCCCAAGTTAGATCTTCATGATATTTGTGTACAATCTTCCATCAGTTATGCTGCCCACTTTTTTCTGAACAAATCTATATCATCTTGTGGGTATGAATATTTTCAACAGTTATAGTGGTACTACAAAATTTATAAATAAAAAATTAATAAATAAATTAAATGAAATAGTAGTTGTTTTTAGAAATACCTCTTTTGGGATTCTAGTTGGTTGATGAAAAATGGCCTCTTCCATAAATTTACATACATAATAACTGCAATCATTATAGTTTGTTTGTTTTGGACACTGCAAAAAAATTGATCATTAAGAGAATAAGTAAATTGAGTTTATATGTGTTGGGATAGTGAAATTTTAATATATATACCCTGATTTTTGTCCAGACGTAGTACTTGCTCACCTCATTAGGCTTAGCCCTTGTCCCCATTCCTTTTCTTAGACGATAATGATACACCACCCTATCATAATAGAACCCTCTGTAAAATATAATATAAATTACATTACTTCATGTTTATACCTAAAATATAGGATTTAATGTCTTACAGATTCACAAACTCCATCATGTGTGGTCGGTTTGTTGGATATCCTTACATTGAATATAGAAAATAAATATTTGGAGTATCCAAGTTCATCGCAATTAGCATCCAATGTTTCTTAAAAACACATAAAGAAATAAGTAATAAAATAAGTAAAATATAATTGATATTATTTAATCGTAGTGTTTTACCCCTGCATGGTTGGTATTATGATGAATCTGACATCCAAAATCTTGCTTTCCAATTTTTTCAGCATGTCATTAACTACTTCATCCTTTTTTATGGCTCTGATTTCGTTAGATGTGTTGATGTATTATGAGGACTAACAAGTCCTAATTTTTGATCATGGGGATATTCCTTCAACTATTTTTTATATATACGTTAGTCAATAATATAAAATGCATTTAGTCATATTTTTCACATTATATCATCTTTTAGAAAATCAATTCATGAAAGCATACCTCATATATAAATTTACTACTGTGACGCCTAGCCAACCTTTTTCAAGGATCTCATTTACATTATCAGCAGTAACAAAATCTTGACTTTTTACTTCATATATATTCTTTTTTAAAACCACTATATGACTACTACCACCTCTTAGCATCATATCCACATGAGTCTGTAATGATAGTAAATGTGGATAGAGAACATGTGGTGTTATTTTTCATTCAGTATCTCTTTGGGATCGGTTGGTCGATCCTTTAGATGATTGTGTGCCGATGTTTCTTGTCACCCCTTACATTTCTCTATCTATAAAATAATTCATTGGTTTAGACCCTTTTTCATTAATTGTTAAAGGTATATCTTGAAAAAAACATGAAATAAATACTGCGTTTTCCCCATATACTCTTACAAGTTGTGACGACCATGCAATTAATGTCCCAATAGCCTTTTCGGCCATATGAATATCATCGTCATCAAGTGGAATAGGTAGCTCTGAATTTGGATCATGAGCTGTAGTAATTGTCACAATCAGATGATCTTTTGGAAGTGGTCTATCATGCAGCTTGTCCTCTAGGATGTTGAACACTGTAGCCCTCGCTATAAGGTGATAGGTGGGTGTTGACAGATCTAAATCAGAGAAATTATCACCCTATAAAAGATCAGTATAAAAAGGAATTAGTGTTTGTCTAATTCATATTTCATTGGAAAAATTATTAGAATTTTTATTACCTTGGATAAGACAGCTCTCTGAGGGGAATGGCTCACCACAAAGCTGGTGGGGGTGGGCTGGGATCTTCACGTGGTGGTCGTTCCTATGTAGTGTCTTATCCTTGCCTTCCACCCATAAAAGTTTCTAGAAACTCTCCCTGACATTCAAATCGTTTTTCAAGAGTTTCTAGTCTTTCACTCATTTGTTTCATTTTTTGATATCTATCTTCTGTTTATTTTTTTTCTCATAATATACTTGGGGTGTCACCCCAAACCCCACCCCCCTTACATGAACTTATTTTTCTGGCTCTTCAAATATGTCGATAATAGGTCGGTATCCACTACAAGAGCAGCTGATTTTTATGACTATCAGATATAGGAAAATAACTAGTTATTTTTATGTAATAGAAATTTAAAACAAATCTTTTTTATCATCGTTTCATACTTACTCTTATTTCCCACACTTTTTTTGTTTTTTAATCTACTAGTTTCCATTACTTATTCACACGTGCCTCCTTCCATAGCACATGATGTGGGATGGCAGTATCTTTAGTTTTAGAATCATAAATCAACACATAAATATAGAAATATAAGTATGATGTTATTTCTTGGCACCTATCAATATTACTACAAATTTAAAATACCTATCATTTTCTTTTCCAGTGAATCATACCCCATCCTTACTTTACGATAGGGTTATGTTGGTTTTTGGTGCAAGTTTCTTATTTTTAGTAATGAGTATCTGTTTCATAAATGAAATGCTGATAATCAAAGTGATGAATTCACAAATCCTCAATCAACGTATTAAGACCCAAAATGTACTTGAAGCTTCTCATCCCCACAACAGCCAATAAATGCATCCCATGATTCTTGGGATATCAGTTGAGTGTAGACAAGGGGTGGGTGTGGGTTTATTTTACCTTTGGAATCATTTAGGTTAAATTTTGTTAATATAGTGCAAAAACCTTGATTAATCCTTCCTGCAAACCTTAGTACATAATTCTTATGTGAATCACCTACTATAAATGTACTCTGTAAGAGATTGAGAAGAGTAAGACATTGTTTCATTGTTTTATTTTCTAGTAAATTAACGAAATATTATCATAATGTTCCCATAATTTACTCCCAGATCACAACCTTCATCTAGGACACAACATGGTGCCATGATTCTATGTCAATCAGAACGCATTACTGAGTGAAAATTCCAATTTAACTACTAAACATAGCCTTGTTGGGATTCAAATGTTGGCCTTGGGCATTCCATCCAATATCAAATTTGATGCCTTTTATTTTCACCTTAAGAACTTTGGTTAACACCATCAAAATACGACGTACTTGTTTTTTCTATGATGCTGATCCTAAAACACTGACCATTTCATCGATATCAGCAAATATATATGTTCTTAAGGAATGGTACCAATGACAAGTGCTAATGGTTGTTGGACCTCAACACTAGGAGCAGCAACAGGTTCAGAAACTTGTTGTTGGTCTGCACTTTGTGTAGTCACAGCAGCAGCAACAGTAGTAACAACTTGAGAGACTTTTTCAGCCTCGAGTTTTGGAGCACCAGAATGTGGAAAATTCATTATCTGCAAAAGTGGTTGAATAGTTAATTTAGATTACATAAACTGAGTAATGATAAGATAATAATAATAGATAACAATATCTATATTATGATAAAAATGTGACCTGTTTATTGAACTCTCTTTCTTTTTTTCAAATACTTAAGGGATTTGACACCTCTATTGAATATCGAAATCCCATCATTGTGGTCTCTTCGAACATACACAACATCATCTACATTGGGACCGATGAGAAATTATTAAAATGTACCACTGAAAGGATCATCCTCAACTAAATTTTCATTGGACACTTTAGTAGTTTTGGTGAATAACATAACAATATTCCAATTTCAGTTTGCAGGATCTGAAACATAAAAAATATGTACCACTTGTGATGCCATTATAATCATCTCACCTTTGTACCCTTCTTTATTAAAATCAACTTTCACAAATACCAATTCATCTATTTTAACACCACTATTGTTATCAACCCATTTACATTGAAAAATTTTCAATTGAAATGTCGTATAATCCAGCTCCCATATTTTTTTGATAATTCCAAAGTATGGCATATTTGCATAAATTGGATTTCAGTCTTTACTACTATAAACATGCATCAAATCAACCACAAGTGTTACTCCACAATTTTTCATGGTACTATCTTCATCATGTTCTTATGTATATAATGTATAACCATTAATTACATAACCATTGTAAGATAATACATACACACTTGGTATGGCGGCCAGCCATTGAAGTCGTTCTAAAATTGAATTTGGATTTTCATCTAACTCATTAAAAATATGGTCCTGAAACCATCCTATAATCTATTGATTATATGTATTTGATATCCATTTTTTAGGTCTTGATGGGTTCAACTGCCTAAGAATTTCTTTGTGGGTTTCAATATATGGAGCAACCTCCCAACTATTATTCAAAACACAAAGGCGGACCTGCTCCCAATATGTGATATTTATTGTCATAACACATCTTCCAAAAATTCCCTCACCCTCAATGTAACGCACCAACCCTAGTTATCCAGAGTTGGTGCATTGTTACATAACATTGGCATGATCCCAAGAAAGATCAAATCTCGAAAGACCGATTGGTTTAGTAGCCTTGGAAACACTAGAAATATTCATAAAGTTTTACATTACATGACAAAGTGAAAAACTACTACAACAACACAGTCTCCATATTCCACACTCATATCCCCACATACTATCCCTTCAGGTCATTCATAACTTACTTCTTCAAATTCTGGGAAAATTAAAACATAGAAAAGGGGTGAGCTCAAATGCCCAGTAAGGATAACAATAGAGCGGAAACATTCAAAAATAAGCATTAACATTTAAGGTAATGTATAAATAAAACAAAAGCCATTTAAACTTGAACTTCAACATACTATGGAAAAAGTAAAATGAAATAATGCCATTTACTTATTCACATGGATATTCTACTAATCGAATAATCACATGCAAAATCAATAACCACATTCATAATGATGGAATGCATAATGCCAGACTATCATAACCACATAGCCAAGGCCTCGTGCCAAGACTACAAATAATATTTTTTCAAGTCCTTGTGCCAAGACACTAGTTTGTCTCATGAGACCTACCGATGCATCGAGGAGCTATAGCGGGCTTCACCCGTCACATATTAAGTCCAATGCATTCCCATATGAAAAGGTTTAAACATAACATAAACATTCGTATTAAAACTAGCATACAAAATGTCAATACTTTCACCATAAACTATGAATGGTATAAAAATAGCACATCCACAGTCAAACATATCACAAAACGTTCAATAAAATATAGAATTTTTGTATCATAATAAATCAACTTCAAATAAGCGTAAAATCCATCACAGGATGTTGACATGGATGAAATCAAAACTCTTTTTAGAGAAATATCTCTTTCTATTTTTGAAATAATTTAAGAGTCATATATTTATAAAATAAAACATTTTATTTGAAAATATTCTTATAAGCTTTTAAGGGAAGCTTCGATGATTTTATAACGGTGTAAAATAACCGTACTCGCCGTATAAGTTAAAAAAACATTCTTACCTTAATTCTGTCGAAAAGGCTAAAAGCACCTTGTTTGGAAAACGACGAAAAGATTCCTTTATAAAACTCTTATAAAAATTCAAACAAGGGTATAAATGTCTTTAACCCATATTCTTTTAAATAGTAATAATGTTTTGAAATACATTTCTAAGAAACATGGATGTGGATGATAAAGAGATCCCAGTATATTATTACGTATAAACAACCTCGAATAATGAAGTGATTGTAAAATAACCCTTACCTTGTACTTTTCCTTGGTTGGGGTAGGTTAACCTCCTATATAATAGTGAAATACTTGTTATTAAATTATACAAGAATCATATGCTGTCATATGATATCATATATGATCTTTTAACATTGTTTTGTTAATAATATCTTAGAATTATCATTGTTTCAGGTGTTAACTTACTCGTTTTCTTTTATTTGTTTTATTACGTAAGCCATGTTTGTAATGGATAGTTTGTATATTATTCATATCCATAATGATATAAAGTCCTTAAACATCATTGTTAAATCAGCAGATGATAATTATACTTGAATGGATACGATGGAGAATGAATCCCATCGCGTCCGTGGAGACGGTAGTCCGTACGTACGCACGAGAGACGATATCATTGTTTTGATATTAAAATAATATATAAATGGATGTTATATCATATATACAGAATCATTAACATGTTATATTTATTATTTAACAGAGTTACACATCATTATTATACCCATCCAAATAATAATATATTGAATAACAATTACACCACGACGTGGAGACGGTAAGCCATACGTACGCACGTATGGTGACATGCTATTCAAAGGGTGGATAGAATACTGAATATGGTTGTACCATATTTATAATAACATCACAGTATATATAAGATACTATAGTTATTATTTTAGAATGGTAATAACAAATAAAGAAGATGTGGAAGAAGAAAGGAACTTGGAAAAGGGTGGTGAAATCATTACCTCTTCTTCGGGTTCTTCCTTTTGATTTGATCAAAAGGGATCCTTAGGTTGGATTTCTGATCAAACTAAGGCCTCTAGGTTGTATTGAGGGATGTTGGGAGAGTATTTGGGAAGATTTAGGCTGAACCAAATGTCTTTTATGGTGTGAAGAAATGAGAAGTAGGAGTTCCCTTTTATAAGAGGGGTGAGAGGCACCTTTGGAAAAGCTAGAAATATTAATTTATAATAAATTCATATTCGGTTTCTAATGGCTCCAAAGTTTATTATTCAAAGGTTAAGGTGGGGATAGGTAGAAAAAAACTCATTAAATAGAATTTAGACAGGTTTGGGTACTTATATTAACCCTATCTTTAAGTATTAACTCTAAGTTAATTAGTTTCACTTTTACAATGTCTCTTTGTATTTTTATATTATATGGTTAATAAACATTCCATATACATCCAAGAGACCCCCAAGTGGTACATTAATGAGACACCTATCATTATATAAGTCTCTTGGCCGATTTTTAGATTTTTAGGAATCTAATACCAATTAATAATATAATATTTGTTTTAAAAACTCTTTTATGTGAATTTTAACACTATTCAATAATTGATTTTTGTGAAACTCATAAAATATTGATTACTTCAAAAAAATTCAATTAAATAAATACAAATATATGATATTATTCTATAAAATTAGTTTAATTCATTAAAAGTTTCATATTATATTTATTTGGGTATTTATAATATCAATTATTTTAATTTTTCACTATTACAGTAATTACTCCATCATCATTGTCTCATAAATAAATTAAATTATTAAATGTCTAAAAATTATATATAAAATAGTTTTATGTAGGAAATAGTTTTCTTTTTCTAATAAATATTTATAATCTAAAATCCAACATATATATCCCTATGTAAAAATTGTTTTTATAAAAGATATATGCTTGTGTCATTTTTGTATTCATTTTAACTTAATTAAAATAAAGTGTCCCTATCACCTACATGTGGCTCCATGAGGTCCCAAAATTGACCCAATGATGACCATGGTCGGACATGTATCCACCAATAAGGTTATGACACGTTTTAGGGCAATTTTTTATTATTATAATATTATTTTTTAACCCTTATTTACCATATTTACCCTTAACCATGGTAAATAAAATATTTACCGCAGTAATTATTCAAAATGTCTAAAAATAAAAGTTACCTATTTTCACAATTTGAACATCCTGATTCCAAATATGGAATCCATTTTTCCAAATTCAAAACACAGAAGTGGCAGAAATTAATTTAAAATTAATTCCCGTTGTTAAAACAAAAAGCGTGTTTTTAAGAGATAATAACTATCAAAAGATTGGCATTTGTTTATGTCCGGTTTAATTGTAAAATTATGTCCAATGAAAAACATTGAATTAAATGGTAAAAATATATTATAAATATAATTTAAAACCACTCAAATTCATAATTTATCAATATTAATTATTTTGATTTAAAAATATGTTTTTAATTAAAAATTTAGTAATTTTCACTATTCATCAAAATATGAAAGATATCCGAAAAGTACCAAAATTTCACCCTAGGATAAATTTGATATTACGAATCCAAAAATGAAGTCCATTTTGAAATATAAAATATATATAATTTCAAAACGTAGCTATTACTACTCATAATGGCTAGTTTGATTGGTTGTGGTGTGATATAATTCGATGTTGCGTACAACACACGCTATCGCATTATTCAAAGAGAAGCGTACCATAGAAGCTTGGTGTGTTACATTCTCCCCTCCTTCAAATAATTTCATCCTAGAAATTTCTAGAATACTTATCACATGAAATGACTTGGGTGGTTCTTCATCATAAGTTCCTCGGGTTCCCACGTTGCCTCTTCCATCTTATGGTTTCTCCACAAAACTTTTACCAGACGCGTCGCCCGGTTTCTCAGTACTTGTTCTCTCGTATCAAGAATCCTGATGGGATCTTCACAATAGGACAGATCGGGTTCCAGTTATAATTCTTCATAGGTGAGTACATGCATTGGGTGAGGCATGTATTTCCACAAAAGAGATACGTGGAACACATCGTGAACTTTGAAGAGACTTGGCGGCATTGCCAATCGGTAAGCTACATCCCCAATTCGTTCTAGAATTTTGAAAGGTCCGATGTACCTGGGACTCAATTTACCTTTCTTACAAAAATGTATGACTCCCTTCCATGGAGATACCTTCAGGAAAACAGGATCACCGACTTGAAATTCCAAATCCTTTGTTCGATTATCGGCATAGCTCTTCTACCTACTTTGAGCTGCTTTGATGTGATTTTGGATTACCTTCACCTTTTCCATCATTTCCTCCACCAGTTCTGGGCCTACAAGATTTCTTTCACCAACGTCATCCCAACAGGTTGGTGTGCGACATCTCTTTCTGTATAACGCTTCATATTGTGCCATCTGAATACTCGAATGGAAGGTATTGTTAAAGGAAAATTCTATCAAAGGTAAATATTGATCCCACCTACCCTAAAAGTCAAGTGAGCAAGACATCAACACGTCTTCTAAGGTTTGAATAGTCCGTTATGATTGTCTGTCTGTCTGAGGGTGGTAGGCAGTGCTCAAATAATGTTCATTATCCAAGGATTTCTGAAGACTTTTCCAGAATCTTGAAGTAAAACGGGGATCACGATCAGAAACAATTGATAGGGGTACTCCATGAAGCCTCACAACTTCATTAATATATAGTCTTGCTAGACGTTCCAGTGGTAGATCTTCTCTTATAGCAAGAAAATTGATTGACTTGGTAAGACGATCAACAATAACCCATATTTCATCGTTCCTTCTAGGAGTCTTTGGTATCCCAATGACAAAGTCCATCGTAATATTGTCCCATTTCCACTCCGGTATGGGAAGAGGTTGCATGACTCCCCCAGGCAGTTGCCTTCCAGATTTCACTTGTTGACAAACCATACATCTTGACACAAAATCAGCAATCTCCCTCTTCATGTTGTCCCACCAAAAACGTTCCTTCAAATCTCTATACATTTTGGTGCTCCCAGGGTGTATTGAGAAATTGGAACTATGAGCATCATCCAGCAATTCCCTTTTTAGATCAGGTATATCAGGAACACAAAGTCTCTTCCCGAATTTCAAAATTTTGTCTTCATACACAAAGTCTCTCAGTCTCCCATCATTCACAGCTTTAATCTTCTTTTGAAATTCTTCATCATCAGTCTGAGAACTCTTAATCCTTTCTAGTAAAGATGGTTTGGCAACCATTTGAAAAAGAATTGATGTTTCACCTTCCCTGGTTATTCCCATGTCCATCTTCACTAGATCCATCAAAATTGGATCCCTTTCAATTCTCATCACGTTCAAAACTCCATGGTCTTTTCTGCTCAAAGCATATGCCACCTTGTTTGCCTTCCCCGGGTGGTAGTGTATCGTGCAATAATAATCCTTGAGTAATTCAAGCCATCTCCTTTGCCTCATGTTGAGTTCTTTTTGTGTGAAAATATACTTCAAACTCTTGTGATCAGTATAAATCTCACATTTTTAACCATAGAGGTAGTGACTCTATATCTTCAAAGCAAAGATCACAGCTGCTAACTCAAGATCATGAGTAGGATAGTTTTGTTCATGAATTTTCAACTGTCGTGATGCATAGGAAATAACCCTATCATTTTTCATTAGGACACAACCAAGTCCTTTCTTCGATGAATCACTATAAATAATGAACACATCATTCCCTGATGGTAGAGTCAATATAGGAGCATTGACTAATCTTCTCTTCAGTTCTTCGAAACATTATTCACAGTCTTTTGTCCAAATAAATTTAACCCCTTTACGTGTGAGCTTCGTTAATGGGTTAGCCAATCGGGCAAAATTCTGGACGAGTCGTCGATAATAACCTGCTAAACCAATAAAACTACGTACCTCAGTTATACTCGTAGGTGCTGGCCATTCTTGGATTGCCTTGGTCTTATAAGGATCAACAGATATTCCATATTTAGAGACAATATGGCCAAGAAAAGAAATCTCTTGAAGCCAGAATTCACACTTTCTAAACTTCCCATATAATTCATGTCTTCTCAGAGTCTTCAAGATAATGCGCAAGTGATTTTCATAATCTTCGTAGCTTTTGGAGTATACCAAGATATAATCAATAAATACCACCACAAATTCATCGAGATACTCCTTGAAAACTCTAATCATCAGATCCATGAATACAGAGGGTGCATTAGTCAATCCAAAAGGCATTACAGTAACTCGTAATTCCCATACCTGGTTCAAAATGCTGTCTTCGGAATGTCTTCCTTCTTCACACACAACTGATGGTATCTAGATCGAAGGTCAATCCTTGAAAGGTATTGAGATCCATGCTGTTGGTCAAATGAATCATCAATTCGAGGTAGGGGATACTTGTTCTTTATCGTTATAGCATTGATATCCCAGTAGTCGATACATAACCTCATAGATCCATCTTTCTTTTTATCAAAAAGAACAGGGGCTCCCCTTGGAGAAACACTAGGGAGAATAAATCTTTTATTACTCAATTACTCTATTTGTTTCTTTAGTTTAACTAATTTTACAGTGGCCATTCTATAAGGGGTCTTTGATATAGGCCTTGATCCAGGAATTAAATCAATGTAAAACTCAACTTCTCGTTCTGGAGGATGTAAAGGTAAATCTTCCGAAAATACATCTACAAATTCTTTCACAACAGGTACATCCTCTATTTGAACATTCCTTTCCTCACCCACAGTCATTTCATTCTCTTCCTCCCCAATAATTGAATTTAGTTGAGCTACTGGGGGTGGATCTAAATAAGAATTAGGTGGTGACGATTCTGCTCTAAAGATAAGGTGTTCCTTATCATTATCATCAAGAATCGTAACCTCTTTATTCTTAAAATAAATCTTTGCATCATAGTCCGAAAGCCAGTCCATACCGAGGATTATATCAAAATCAATAATAGGTATGATGATGATATCAACAGATAAAGAACATTTAAGTGTTCTATTGGGGACTGATTCACAAAACTTTGTTGCAATGATACTTCCCTTAGGAGTTTTAACTGACAACTCCCTTGTTAAATCAAATAGGAAATATCTAATTTTCTTAGCAAACTGGGAAGATATGAAATAATGCGATGATCCAGAATCAAATAATGCATTTGATAAACTTGAGGAAACCATTAAATTACCTGCCACCACATCTTTCGGAGCTTCTACCTCAGCAGTAGTGATAGAATAAGCTTGGCCTTGAACCCTTGGATTTTTCTGAGGTAAGTTCTCCTGACGTTTAGGAAATTCATTTGCATAATGTCCCATCTCCCTACAATTGTAGCACTGAACATTGGTAGCTTCCTTCATCCCCTTGCAATCACGAGCTTGGTGGCCTTTTTCACCACACTTGTAACAGACTCCCATTCACTTCAAGCAAGTACCGGGGTGTTTCATCCCACATTTACCACAGGATGGATATTCAACCATTCCCTTCTTCCCCTTATTTCCATTCCCAGATTGATCAGCAGGTCTCTTCTTCTCTTGTTTTTCTTTAAAGTCATAAGACATAGATAATTCCTTTTCGGTCTTGATAGCACATGAGACAATGTCTTCGTACAACGAAAAGGATTGTGAGACTAATGCTCGACAGAGAAATGGGTTTAACCCATCAAAGAAACGATCAGTCCTACTTATTGGGTTACGTATATAATCTCCAGCATACCTCGCTAACTTTTTAAAGTTAGCCTCATACTTTGCGACATTCTCATCCTCCTTTTGTCTCAGACTCAGAAATTGCCTTTCCATATCTGCTCGATGGTCGCGAGGAAAGTATTTTTCTAAAAACAGATCTTTGAACTCTCTCCATTCCATATTTGATACTTCATCATCTTCCTTCATGTTTTGAATCAATGACCACCATTGATCAGCATCTTCAGTGAGGCGGTAAACTGCCATGATAACTTTTTCCCTTTCACTGCTCCCCAAAGCCTGAAATATTTTCTATAGGGAATTTATCCATTGCTCAGCTACTAAGGGATTTTTACTCCCATTGAACGTTGGTGGTTGTTTCCTCATTAATCGATCTAACATTTATCCTCCACGCTGTGGATCAGGGTGCTCCATACGGGTAAGGTTATTATTCATAACCTGAGTAAGTTGTCCCAGTATGGTGATTAGCTGATCGGCACCAGTTGCATCACCAGCTCCACTATAATTATCTTCAGCAGGAGGGAAATCCTTACATGGAGTGCGTTCATTGATTCGGTTTCCATTTCTTCCACTAGGCGCCATTTCGAAACAATGGCATAAACTAGATCATTTTATGAAACAAAATACATAATCTCATACTTATAAAACACTTAACATAAATTGAACTATTTATGGATATAATCCATAATCATAAGAATTTTTCCTTTGTGGAAGTATATACTCATAAACCCTTCATAATGATTTGTAAATAAAATGAGAGTTATCCTAAGCATATACCCCGGGAGTGTCATAACCAAGAGTGTAGCAAGGCCCGTTGTCATGCACCAGTTCCCGTTCGAGTCTAGCTCAAAGCGGTATTTTCGGGTTTTACCCCTAGGTACATCTGTGCCAGAGCCGCCTCTACCTACTCGTATCTGGACAGGGATGTATTGCTCAGAAAACTCAAAAAATCTCTACAATACCAAAATTCTATGAAGTTATTCTATACTAATCCTCAAAGTTCATCTTAGGTCTACATGCTCTAATCAGAGTTTATCTAAATCTAGCTTCCAAGGTTTGTACTAAACTTCCTCTGATACCAACTGTAACGCCCCGACCCTAGTTACCCAGAGTCGGTGCATTATTACATAACATTGGCATGATCACAAGAAAGATCAAATATCAAAAGACCGATTGGTTTAGTAGCGTTGGAAACACTAGATATATTCATAATGTCTTACATTACATGACAAAGTGAAAAACTACTACAACAACATAGTATCTATATTCCACACTCATATCCCCACATACTATCCCTGCAGGTCATTCATAACTTACTTCTTCACATCCTGGGAAAATTAAAACATAGAAAAGGGGTGAGCTCAAATGCTCAATAAGGATAACAATATAGCGGGAACTTTCAAAAATAATCATAAACATTTAAGGCAATGTATAACTAAAACAAAAGCCTTTTAAACATGAACTTCAACATAGTATGGAAAATGTAAAATGAAATAATGCCATTTACATATTCAAATGGATATTCTATTAATCGAATAATCACATGCAAAATCAATAACCACTTTCATAATGATGGAATGCATAATGCCAGACTATCATAACCACATAGCCAAGGCCTCGTGCCAAGACTACAAATAAGATTTTTTCAAGGCCTTGTACCAAGACACTAGTTTGTCTCATGAGACCTACCGATGCATCGAGGAGCTATAGCGGGCTCTACCCGTCACATATTAAGTCAAATGCATTCCCATTTGAAAAGGTTTAAACATAACATAAACATTCGTATTAAAACTAGCATAAAAAATGTCAATACTTTCACCATAAACTATGAATGGTATAAAAATAGCACATCCACAGTCAAACATATCACAAAACCTTCAATACAATATAGAAGTTTTGTATCATAATAAATCAACTTCAAATAAGAGTAAAATCCATCAAAGGATGTTGACATAGATGAAATCAAAACTCTTTTTAGGGAAATATCTCTTTCTATTTTTGAAATCATTTAAGAGTCATATATTTATAAAATAAAACATTTTCTTTGAAAATATTCTTATAAGCTTGTAAGGGAAGCTTCGATGATTTTATAACGGCGTAAAATAACCGGACTCACCGTATAAGTTAAAAAAACATTCTTACCTTAATTCTGTCGAAAAAAATAAAAGCACATTGTATGGAAAACGACGAAAAGATTCCTTTATAAAACTCTTATAGAAATTCAAACAAGGGTATAAATGAATTTAACCCTTATTCCTTTAAATAGTAATAATGTTTTGAAAAACATTTCTATGAAACATGGATGTGGATGATAAAGAGATCCCAGTAGATTATTACGTATAAACAACCTCGAATAATGAAGAGATTGTGAAATAACCCATACCTTGTAATTTTACATGGTTGGGGTAGGTTAACCTCTTGTATAATAGTGAAATAATTGTTATTAAATTATACAATAATCATACGCATTCATATGATATCATATATGATCTTTTAACATTGCTTTGTTAATAATATCTTAGTATTATCGTTGTTTCAGGTGTTAACTTACTCATTTTATTTTATATGTTTTGTTACGTAAGCCATGTTTGTAATGGATAGATTGTATATTATTCATATCCATAATGATATCAACTCCTTAAACATCATTTTTAAATCAGAAAATGATAATTATACTTGAATGGATACGATGGAGAATGAATCTCATCACGTTCGTGGAGACGGTAGTCCGTACGTACGCACGAGCGACGATATCATTCTTTTGATATTAAAATAATATATAAATGGATGTTATATCATATATACAGAATCATTAACATGTTATATTTATTATTTATCTGAGTTACAGATCATTATTATATCCATCCAAATAATAATATATTGAATAATAATTACACCACGACGTGGAGACGGTAAGCCGTACGCACGCATGTATGGTGACATGTTATTCAAAGGGTGGATAGGATGATTTATATGGTTGTACCATATTTATAATAAAATCACATTATATATAAGATACTGGAGTTATTATTTTAGAATGGTAATAAAAAAGAAAGAAGAAGTGGAAGAAGAAAAGAACTTGGAAAAGGGTGGTGAAATAATTACCTCTTCTTCGAGTTCGTCCTTTTGATTTGATCAAAAGGGCTCCTTAGGTTGGCTTTCTGATCAAACTAAGGCCTCTAGGTTGTAGTGATGGATGTTGGGAGAGTATTTGGGTAGAGTTTGGCCGAACCAAAAGGATTTGAAGGTGTGAAGAAATGAGAAGGAGTGCCCTTTTATAAGAGGGGTGAGGGGCTCCTTTGGAAAAGCTGAAATATTAATTTATAATAAATTCATATTCGGTTTCTAATGGCTCAAAAGTTGATTATTCAAATTTTAAGGTGGGGATAGGTCGAAAACAACCCAACCAATAGAATTTATACAGGTTTGGGTACTTATATTAACCTTATCTTTAGGTATTAACTCTAAGTTAATTAGTTTCACTTTTACAATGTCTCTTTGTTTTTTATATTATATGGTTAATAAACATACCATATACATCCAAGAAACCCCAAAGTGGTCCATTAATGAGACACCTATCATGATATAAGTCTCTTGGCAGAACATTAGATTTCTAACAATTTAATACCAATTAATAATATAATATTTGTTTTAAAAACTCTTTTATGTCAATTTCGACACTATTCAATAATTGATTTTTGTGAAACTCATAAAAGATTTATTAATTCGAAAAAATTCAATTAAATAAATCCTAATATATCATATTATCCTATAAAATTAGTTTAATTCGTTAAAAGTTTCATATTATATTTATTTGGATATTTATAATATCAATTATTTTAATTTTTCACTATTATAGTAATTACTGCATCATAATTGTCTCATAAATAAATTAAATTATTTAATGTCTAAAAATTATAAATAAACTTTCATTATGTAGTAAATCGTTTTATCTTTCTAATGAATATTTATAATCTAATATACAACATATATTACCCTATGTAAAAATTTATTTTCTAAAAGATATATGCTTGTGTCATTTTTGTATTCATTTTAACTTAATTAAAATAAAGTGTCTCTATCACCTACAAGTGGCTCCATGATGTCCCAAAATTGACCCAAATATGCCCATGGTCGGAACTGTATCCACCAATAAGGTTAGGACACATTTTAGGGTAATTTGTTTTTATTATAATATTATTTTGTTAACCCTTATTTACCGGATTTACCTTTAAGCATGGTAAATCAAATATTTACCGCAATAATTAATCAAAATGTCTAAAAATAAAAGTTACCTATTTAAAAAATTTGAAAATCCTGATTCCAAATATGGAATCCATTTTTCCAAATTCAAAACACAGAAGTAGAAGAAATTAATTTAAAATTAATTCCCGTTGTTAAAACAAAAAGCGTGTTTTTAAGAGATAATAACTATCAAAAGATTGGCATTTGTTTATGTCCGGTTTAATTGTAAAATTATGTCCAATGACAAATATTGAATTAAATGGTAAAAATATATTCTAAGAAAACTTTAAAACCACTCAAATTCATAATTTATCAATATTAATTATTATGATTAAAAAAGTTGTTTTTAATTAAAAATTTAGTAATTTTCACTATTCATCAAAATCTGAAAGTTATCCGAAAAGTAGCAAAATTTCACCCTTGGCTAAATTTGATATTCCGAATCCAAAAATAAAGTCCATTTCGAAATATAAAATATATATAATTTCAAAAATTAGGTATTACTATTCATAACAACTAGTTTGATTGGTTGTGGTGTGTTAGAATTCGATGTTGCGTACAACACACCCTATCGCATTATTCAAAGAGAAGCGTACTGTAGAAGCTTGGGGTGTTACACTCAATGCGTCTTTTGTGAAAAGATTTTGGGAGACTAATGGTTTTTACATCAGATGGGGATTCAGTATAGAATTCAATGGCTCCTGAACAATATATCTCTCCACTATACAACCCTCTGTCCATCATTGATTTTTAACATACCCTTTCAAAATCATCATACACCATTCAATAGGGTACATCCATATATAGTGAGAATGACCTCAAAGTCAAATCTATCTCACTAAGTGAATAATAAAATGAACCATAATATCAAATAATGTTATCAAGAAGAATATTTCTAATTCACATAATATGATGACAATTTTTCTTTCCATAGGTGGAAATTTCTACAGGTCATAAACATTGCTATATATAGCCTTCAAAGAAAAACAATTTCTGGTTAACGTGTGGTAATCATTCTTGGAAAAAATGAAATGTAAAGCTAAAATAATTAAATATTACATCAAAACATGGAATTCATGTAATTTAAAACCTTTTAACTTCAATTGATTCATTGAAACAATGTTATTGATATTTGATGAATACCCCTCTGAAAACATTTCATCATTGAAGAAGTTGAAAAACTAATATTTGTAGGCAGCTGGAGAAAGAAACATTCTATTTTCACCCTTCAAGAGATCCAACTCATCTCATATTACCATTTCAACCATGTCTAACCTTGCCTTAATTCCTTTTTTTGTTTTGCCTAGGGAATTTAGCAACGTTCTGGTAACACTGTCACATACATTTTTTTCACATACATCACATCAAGAAAATGTCTGACATACACACAAATCTAGTATTGTAATTAAAAAAAATATAATCTCTTTTTCCAAATTATTTTCGTAAGGTTTTTCAAAAATGGTTTACCAAAAATAGTGTTCACATCTTTTACTTTCTCAAATAGCTGATCACCTGTTAGTAGAGACAGTGTTGTGCGTTGTTTTTAACTTACATTGAATGATGTCATCCATGATCAGATATTATGCCGACGAGGATGAAATCTACAATGTCCTAGAAACAAAAATTTGGATGAATGTTTCAACATAATTGATTCTGTATCTTCTTTGGACATGAGACACACTTGAGGTCCTTTAATTCTATAGCATGAAAAATTTCCATAAGTAGAGAAATCATTTATCATGCCATACAACATCACTATTTATGTGAATTAATCACTTTTATAAGCATCATATAATATAACACTTGAATCCCACAATAACTTTCAATCCTCGATTAAAAAATAAAAATAAAAATCAATATCTTTACATGGTTGTTTTGGTCTTGATATAAGCATAGATTACATGATGAATTTCTGCTTCATGCATAACCAGGGTGGCATGTTATAATTTACCAAAATAACAGGCCATGTACTGTGAGTGCTGGTTCGAAAACCTAAAGGATTCACTCAATCTGTATATAGTGGAAGTCGAAGGTTTCTCGTCTCTTTTCCAAATTCAGGATACTAATTATCTATTCACATCTGTCGAGGAGAGTCAGCTGGATGACATAATTTCCCATTTTATTTCTTTTATCTTCATGTCATGACAATTGTCTTGCTGTTTCTTCACTTCTATATAGACGCCTAAACCTTGAAATGATTGGAATGTAGGATAAAAATTTTGTAGGTCTGGATTAATCATTCTTGTATCGAGATTCACCACACTTTGAGAATTCTAGAAGTGATTTTTTCACCTTGCGAAATAATATACAGTCTTTTGGGCAGACATGTATTCTTTCTGAAATCATACCCATCGAGTGTAGCATTCGTTTAACATAATATTTATGGCTTGGGAGATCATTATCTTCCGGGATCATGTCATTCAAGAGAGCAAGTAGTTCTGTAAAACTAAAATCACTCCATCTATTGCCTTCTTTCAATTTATACGTCTTCAGTACAGCTGACAATGCTGTATATTTAGTGTAACCAGCATACAATGTCATCTTTCCACAAATCATTAACTTCTCAAACAATTTTGTGCAATCCTGGAGTTCATATTCACTTTCCCATGTTATTGCTTTAGTACAATCTTCATCATCATTGACATCTCTAATCAAATCCTTCATACAGTCTTCTTCATTATCCATATTTCTATTCATATCTGATGATCCATAAAACGTAGTTTTATCCAAACCAGTAACTAAATTAGCTTTTTCTCCATGTTTATTCCGACATTTATAACTCCGATCCATTCCGGGACATATCAAATGTTCTTCCAACTACTCTAGAGTAATTAGTCTATAATAACAACAATGTAAACACGAACAAAGGATTTGAGAAGGATCTTTTGTGTGATCCTTTTCAATCATGATGAAATCTATCACTCCGTTCTCGTACTCTATTGTCAAATGATTAGCATCCATCCAATTTTTATTCATCTCCATCCTATTTGAATTTCAAATATTAGTATTTATGGTTCAAATACACAAAAAAATACATCCAAATATAGTTTAAGAGATCCAATTCCTTATTAAAATAGATACTAATAGAGCCTAATCATTTACAATAAATATTTGGAAATCAACAGAACCAGGATAGACCCCCCATAAAAATCAACACACTTTCCAACCCTCTTACAATGGGGTTTGTGGGGGAAACAAATAACCTTGGTTTATCCAAAATTACTATGGAATATCATAGGTTTTGTCACCCAAATTAACATATGAAATAAAATATTAAGGTTAGTGAACATAAATTCTATCATGAACGTCTAAAGAATATGCAATAACTCTCCCTCACTAACATGGGGTTTGTAGTACACCCAGTATGTGGTATTCATAATTTTTATGTTTTTTATATCTTTAATGTGCATGGGATGAGTTGAGAAGAATTTGGGAGAGTTTGGAATGGTTTTGAATAAGTTTGGAGGATTTTATTAGGGAGCATGGTTTTCTCATGGTTAAGGTAAACCGTGTGGGTTCTCTAGGAAACCGTGTAGGGGGAGGTAGTAGGCTTCGCACAGCCTACGCAAAGTTTTCCAAACTGTGTGAGGCAACTATGTGGACCCCTCCTCTTGAGATAGTGGCATGCGCACCAAAACAGAAATAAGATGAAATTGTATAAGACTCCTCTAATTTGAACAATTAATGTGATGTTAGATGCGATGTAGTTTTATGGGTTTCAATGGTGCTAAACAATATTTTAACTTTTCCATAAGTTAGGTCTGTATGGATATCCAATTGATTTTATAGAATAAGTGACATGCCCTTGTCATTTTGTTGTTATCAATCTACTATTCTTCTTGATATAATGTAGTGGTTTTCTTAACTCTGTATGAATAAAAATATAAAATATTATAGAAAAACTGAATTTTAGATTCCCTATAAAACTATTTAAAAAAACAATTGAAATCCCATTAAAAAACCAACCATTTACACAAATTCCTATTTAAAATTAAATACCATTTTTAGAATAAATAATTTAGTTCGAAACACTCGTTCTAAAATTCTTGCACACATTGAAAATAATCCAAATTATAAAAATGAAATATATATTTCTCATTCTAAATAAATTACAAAAATTCAAAAAATGTTCTCTACATTTTTATAATTAAATCAAACACATCTCAAACATTTCAAATTAAATAAATTCTTTCTTTCATGTAAATACTCACACACAGTTTCAAAAATTAATTTATTTCTCAACCATTTTAATTTCAATTCCGAATCTTCCATGTAAAAATTAATAGAGAAGAGAAAATATATTTAAATCATTTAAAAACCATTAAAATATTTTTCATTCCCTCAGAAATTTGGTTTTAGAATCAACTCACTCAATAAAATATCCTTTTCCATTTAAAAATATTCTTTTACAAATGCAAAACAATATATTAAGTACTTAAATAGGATAATATGTAAAAACTTACAAGAATTGGTATATAATTCACTATTAATGTTTCAATGATTGGGGAAAAATATAAAAGAGAAAATTAAGGTCAGGTCAAAGATATGAAATCAAGGAAAATGACTATATAAAGAAACTGAAAAGATATATTTAAATCCAAATGGGTATGTTATATGAATATCCATGTAATTCCATTATGGGTTGAAGTAGGTTTCTCGATAATTGAACTAAAAGATTGTGGTTTCATGGCCGATGAAAGATTCACTAAATGCAATGCATACCACTATTTCTAAAAAATGTAATTGGTTGGATGAAGTTACATCATAATTCTTTTATAAGAGCATGAGCCACAAGTTTTTGGGAATGTGATTTATAAGGATTATGGTTTAAAACATGATTTTTATAACAGGTTTAAGATGAAAGATCCAGGAATATCCAAGAAGATTTTTGGATTGATAATTTGGATATATTGGAAGGCTAGAATATTGGTGATATCTTAGCAGTAATATATCCAAAATATAATCAATAGATTTTAAAAGATCTAATGTAATCCTATTTAAACTTTATTTGATGGAATATTTATATTATATGATGTTTAGGTTTTGAGAATTTAATTTGAGACCCATTATGAGGAAAATATTGTATTATCATTAGTAGTTAGAATTTTTATGTACATGATGATTTTTACATAATCATATACTACCTTAGTAGTGGAATTTTTTTCCCTTTCATTTCAAATCTAGTAAGGGAACCTAAGTAGGTTGTAAAAAAACCATCCATTAATTAATGGGATAGGATGATTCGTTAATGTTCATTCAAGAAGATGATCTTCTATATGGGTTTCTAGACACAAAAATTATTCGATATTGAGATACCTAGAAGTGAAAAATTGTATTAGTCTTATCTTATAGAGGGAAAATGGTTATTTTGATGTCTTAGTTAATGGTGGTTGTTGATTTTTCAAATATGGAAACTAAATTTGTAGAATAAAATAAAGTGGGAAAAAAATTTATTTGGTTATGGAGATCATTTAAGTATTTAAACATATTTTAGGAGGAGGGGATACTCTATTATGATATTTTGAGTGTGATAAACCAAAAACAATCAGGTGATTCATTCAATGATGAAACACATTGGCTTCATATTCAATTTCATCTAATATTTATTTGAAGAAATATTGTAAGAGTTATGAAAAAATATGAGAAATACAACCCATTTTATACATTCATATTGTTTCATATCCATGAAAACCTAAGGAAATACTATACCTCAGTGGGACTTGTGTGAATAGATCAGATAAATAACATCACATATTATATAATGGAGGAAATATGGTTGTAATTTCAAATTCTATGACCTTTCCATGAATATCCCTCAAGTAGTCATAAAATGGGATTTTATTAGGAAATGATCTTGTTTCAATTTTTTTAGATCATCCAAGAGTATATGTCACTAGAAGTAAAAAAATTGTTAATGTAAAGGGTAGAAGTATCATAAGACTGCATTAGTTTGTAGATTGATGTAAAGGGTGTGTTTTTATGGTTATTTCCAAAAATTGGTAAAGATTCAGTTCACTAGAATGGGAAATTGATACATACAATAGAATCTTATGCTTCATATACACTAATAATATCTCACCCAAGATTTTATGTCTCTTTATCTCCAATGTATGAAGAAAAAATACAATATAAAATTCATGAATTTAGTAATTCTTTTCGTGTGGTATTAGTTTTTCAGACCCATAAGCCACAACATTACTCCACTATATTATGACACACCCCAAACTCAATCCTGATTCATCATGATAGAACTCATTACCATATTTTGATTCATGGGGAATAAAAACTAGTTTTAATGTATGAAATGGACCAAACTAGGTTAACATGAAATATCCCCTGAGATTACCAAACATAAGTTAGGGAACAATATAATAACCAAAACATGTCCCTTGAGTAACTTGAAGCAAGATAAATAATATAGTACAACACGGAAGAAAAAAACACATCCATAAGAAATACAATGCTAAATAAAAATGATAAACCTGAAATAATATAAATCTCCATGAAAAATATTATCGATATGAAAAAATAATTTACACCATTTAAAACTTATGGTCAAACGACAATGATGATGGGGGTAGCGAAAGCCATGGTAGGGGAAGAGGTGGTGGCGTGGGGGGGGGGGGTGCGACAGTGGTGAAAATGGGCTTATGGTTAGGAGGGATAGTTGAGGTGGATTCAGGGGTAGCATATGTAGAGGCAGGGTGAAGGGTGCAACAGAGATAGTGGATGGGATCATTCTGTGCTACATCAGGAGGGGAAGGTGCGACCGCTAGAGGGGGAGGTGCACTGGAGGAGCCACCATCCATTGAGAAATGGATGAGAAGGGTTCGCAGAAAGTAGGGTCCAACGCAGAGGAGGAGAAGTAGGGTTTGCGGTGAGGAGGATCTGCAGAAGGGGATAGAGGGGATTGATAAGAAGTAGGGCTAGCGGTGGAGGTCCATCAAACAGAAGATCAATGGGGGCTGGAGAGTTGTCGCAGGGGTACAATACCGCGAGAGCATGAGGGAGTGATAAACAGAGGAGACTGCGCACCGGATTTTATAAAATATGGGACTACAGTTTTATCAATTCTAAAAAATCATTGATAAAGACTCTCTTTATCAATGAAAAAAATTAGCAGTGATAAAGGGATTCTTTAACAGTGTTTTTTAGCACTGATAAGGGGTTCTTTTTATTAGTGCTAAAATTTTAGCCTTGATAAAGGGTTGATTTATCAGTGATTTTTCCTTTATGATAATAAAAGATAGATCTTTCCATGAATATTTATTATAGTAGTGGAACCAATGATATTTTCCTGTCATTAAGTACCTTGGAATAAGAATCAACTATCCTGATTGGTGGCTTAGTGAATGTTAAATCATCCTCGATCTCACGATCAATATAATTAAAAATGTGATATGGATCAGATAGATACTTTCTCAACTGCAGTACCTTGAACACATTATGTATCGACACCAAATGTGGTGGAAGTTCCAAATCGCACACAACCTTCCCCAGACGCTCAACAAACCCGAAAGGTCCCACAATGTGAGGAGAAAGCTTCCCATTATTCACAAGACACGCAGGGACCAACCAGTGTGAATCCTTTAACAACACATAACCACCTGCAAAAAATTCCAAAAGGTATATGATGTTTATCAACATTAGAATTATATCATCTCTGTGCTGGAAGCATTCTCTGAAATATCATCTAAATATTAATTTTCTTCTCCTACATCATGATTAGTTTGATCAATGAAATTTCACCAACATCCGACTATCACAATGATGATTTACAAGGATAACCATAGAGGGCCTCAAAATGTTCCATTCTGATCGTGGACATGTAACTATTGTTTTAATAAAACTCAACCATCCCTAAGTGATCATCCCAAGCCCCGCTGAAATTGAGAACATAGGTTTGAATCATATCCACTAGAATCTATATAGATAACATCGTTTGGCTATCCGACTATGGATGATAGACCATGCTCAACTGAAAATGAGATCCCAGTGCCTCCTAAAGGACTATCAAAAATCGGTAAGTGGACAGCTGATCCCTATCAGAGATTATAGCAGATAGAACTCCCTACAAGTGAAAAAGCTCTTTCACGTAGATATCTCCCAACTCCTCAACTATGTAAGTATCATAAATGGGTATAAAGTGAGCCGACATGGTTATCCTGTTGAGAAAACCCCATATTCTATTCTCTTTTCTCTACGTATGAGGAAACCCAACCACAAAGTCCACAAATATCTCATCCCACATTTATGTAGGTACTTGAAGTGGTTGAAGAAAAATTGAAGGCTTCTATTGCTCAGATTTCACCTTCTGGAATACATAACAATGAGAGATAAACTAAGCAATTTCATTTCTCATACAAATCCACTACAACTACCGCCTCATGTCATAGAAAATTTTTGTGGTTCTTGGGTGAAAAACTCAATTATAATTATATAAATCTCTCATCACTAAATTTCTGGACTCTAACAGCACCATAATGTTGTTCTAATAGAGTATAACACCCTCTTCAAAGAAGAACCACTATGCAATTATCTCCCCACTATAAAGGGATTATTTAATGATACAAAACTCATCGTCAAGATGTTGGTATTGGAGAATAATCTTGAGAAGATAATATGTTAACTGAATTCTTGGTAAAGAAATATCAAACCCTTCCTCCTGAACTCTAATATGAAACTGTGCAAAAAGATCCCTCAAATTCCACTCAGTCAAAGATTATTTCACTGCATGGGTTGGATGTTTCCTACTCAAAGCATTAGTAACGAGATTCCCTTCCCTCGGGGTATAGGTTATGTCAATGTTGAAAGACTATATGAACTCCACCCAATGCATTTTCTGATGATTCAAATAATTTTTAGAGGACATATAACTCAAGATTTTGTGTTCTTAATACACCATAAACCTTTCTCCAAAAAGGTAGTGCAACTAAATTTTAAGCGCATGAATCACAACATCAAGTTTCAGATCATGGGTTGGATAATTCTTCTCATGTGTCCTAAGCTAACGACATCCATATGCCACTATATGATCACCATTCATAAGAACATCTCCCAAGCCTGAACAAGATGCATCAGAAAAGTCCACATATCCTTGTATGGAATGTAGAAGAGTTATCACCATCACAGTAGTAAAAAGACACTTCAGCTCAATAATAGAACTTTTACATTTATTATCCAACAAAAAAATCACCCCCTTATAAGTTAGACAATTCATTGGAGAATCTATCTTCTATAATTCCTTGATGAATGTACGGTTATATGCCCCTAAGAAAAATAATCTATAGATCTCTAAGAAATTTCATGGTTTCTCTCATGTCATTACAGCCTTCACCTTTTTAGGATCATCAAATACACCCTGTTTAGACACCATGTGTCCCAATAATTTCACTTCATGAATCCAGAAATAACACATTGAAATCACGGCATAAATGTGGTGGTTTCATAGAAACTTAGAACTATTCCTAGATATTCCCATGATGCTCTTCAGACATGTAGTAAACAATAATTTCATCCAAAAAGACAACCATAAAGGTATAAAGATACTCAAGGAAAATATAGTTCATCAATTCCATACAAATAGCAGTATAATTTGTAAATCCAAAAGGAATAATGAGGTACTGAATGTGAACGTACCTCCTCCAAAAGGTGGTTTTTAGAATCTCATCTTTTAATATCCTTAACTAATAGTAACTAGATCGAAGGTCAATATTTGAAAAACACGTTTCCCCTCTTATTTGATCAAACAGATCGTCAATCTAGGGTAGTTGATATTTTATTCTTTATAATGAATCAATTTATATTTCAATATTAAACACATAGGAAAAGATAACCATCGAATTTCATAGAAAATAGGACCAAAATAACCCAAGGTGTGATACTTGGAAGAATAAATCCTTTCTCATAATGATCATCCAACTGAGTCTGTACATATTTCAGCTCAGCTAGTTCAATGCGGTAAGATGAGATATATTCAAGTCCAGTACCATAAATTAAGTGAATAGAAAACTCAACCTCTCTCTCCATTGGTGGACTATATAAATATGATGTGAACACATCAAAAAACTCGGTGACAAATAGGGGAAGATCACCACCCATTGAATCTTGCTCTAGTACAAAAGAAAACATTGATATCACATTCCCCAACACTGGGAATGAAGGTCTGACTCTACTCAACCTTGGGTCCCATTCTCCTTGAAATACACGATGCAAATCCCTAGGTGTAGTAAGGTAGAGCCATCAGCGATAAAAAACAATTCAAGCTTTGTTCGAAATTATCCAATCCATCCCAAATTCGATGTTATAATATTTCATATCAAGAACCAAAAATTTCCAAACTAGCTTGACATTTGGTAGAGAGAAGACACTAGCCTAACAATAGAGGCCCTACTCTCTCTTCTCCCCAAGGGGTGTAGTAATATCCATTATACAATATAGTTTCTCCGTAGAAAGATTATGTAATTTAATGATAATGGTTGAAATAAAAGAGTGAGATGCACCAATAACAAAAATATCTGTCAATAATGACAAGAAATTGTAACGGTACCTCTCTTAGTTGTTCGACCTATGTCTGATTCCTCTAGACACTCTTACATAGTGTGAAGAAGATTTGTTCCTAATGTACAAGGCTGGAACTTTTTTATCATTTAATAATATGATTTCTACATAGTTATAGCATGATCTGATGATCCTAACCCAGTATTTGAAGTAGATATGTGAATGTAAAACCTCTGTAAGTGACCTGAACATTATTAGGAGCTACATTTCTTAGGTGCCTCGGTGAAAACCCTCCAAGAATGTTCTATCTTTCAATAATGGTAGAAAGTCAATTGACTTTCTCATAGAGCTGTAGGTGGTATGATATGACTCTATCATAAAGAACTTCTACTAGGAACATCACACTTGTTTTATTCCTTTGAAGGAACCAACACTTCCACAGGGAGAAAAAGGGACTCCCTTCAACCCTGACATGCTAGCCATGTTATTCTCAACCATCAACTCAAAATCCTGCACATCAATATTTCTTTGTAGTTTCAGTAAGAAAACATGAGAATAGATATACGATCAGAGACCCAACTAGAACCATCAAGCCTTAATAATCTCATTAGATACAATCTTAGTTGTAAACTTCACCATCTCTAAAAATGTATTTGAATACTCATTTATGGTTTTTTTGGTCTTCTAAACCGTGGAAAAACTTCATAGCCTTAGCTAACATGATCACCTCTGGATAGAGCTGATTGGTGAAAATAACCATGATGTCTTTCCACTATAAGAACTCATGTTTCCCTACCATCACCATCATGTCCCAACATATCCTACTTGGTCCCTTCAGCCTGAAGGTGACACACTTCACAATAATCACTTTCAATGTGTTCAAGAACTCAAACAGACGTTCTATCATTCCCAACCACTCCATAACATTTTGAGTATCAATAGAACCTTTGAAGACTATTGTCTTCTAGTAATGGAAATCATGGGAATGATTCTGAATAACATGCCCCAGAGGATCCATGACTATAACCTGAGCGAGAACTGAAGGTGGTGCATATCCCAGAGCATGGACAATGCTAACAATAACTACAACCAAATTCGGATGAATAAGAATATTTCGTTACTGAAGTTCAACAATAGTCTTTTCCTATATTGTATTTTCACATCTTCTCATAGGGATGATGCTACAATTCATTTGTAGATAAACATAGAACATTAGATTAACACTCAAACTGACTAGTAAGTGAAAATATTCTCAACAGAAGGGAAAAACAAGATTTGGATTTCCACTTATCCAAATCTCTATAGGGAAAACACTATAACTAATCCAAAAGACATGTTTACATAAGCACCCTAGTGACATAAGGTTCATTTCTAGGAGATATGGCCACAAAATCAATCCAATCCACATCCTAAGTCCTAAAATCATTTGATAAAATGCATACTGACTTTAAGACAAATGTTGAACAAGCTACTCTAATACCAATTCGTCATGAACTCGGTCGGGTACCCTCGTAACCCAATAACTGAACCACACTAATCTAACCCGAAGGGAATTTTTGATCCCCATGGTTTGGATAATAGCATTGGAATCATACAAAATACATGTGGGAATAAATTTTCCACAAGAATGCAGAAGAAAATGATAAAAGATAAATCAAAATATTCATATCGTCATGAAAACTCCACTGGGAGTTAAAGTACCAGAATACAAAGAGGCATAAAATCCAATGTACTACAACACAAAGTAACAAAGAGGAAAAATTGCCTCAAGGTCCCTAAGGAAAAAAACTCACTATGACAAAAGCTCAAAATAAGGATCCTCCTCCAGGAGATCCCTTACCTTTTCTTGAGCCTGGAAGGTGAAAGTCTACACAAACCCAAAAGAAAAAGTATGGTGTGAGCATGAGCCTAGTAGAAAAACACCAATGATTCCATATCAGATTCTAAATACATATTTTCAAATGAAAATCATTCAATTTTAATGATAAATAGGTTTGGCATTATAAAGCATATTTAAACATATCATGCGATGTAGTTCAAATGATAAAAATAAATATTTTAAGAAATGCATTTACTAGTATGAAATATTTCTAAATCAATGGATTAAGTTAATCAATTATATAAAATAGTATATTTAAATTTATCTGGCATGTAATGAATTTCAAACACAAATTATCATACATTAATATTTCAAATATAAATAAATACGAGAGAAACATAGTCATTTGTAAAAATGTATAATAGTATTAACTAACTATAGGATTTTGTACTCTCTATGTGAACTTAGAAAAATGTGTATACACATTCCTCTATTAAACTAGGAAAAGGAGACTCATCACCAACCTATCAGGGATGTGACCCGCTCCATTTATGTTTCAAAATGTTATCGTAGCATATTGTTTATCCAAATACCTCACTAATTATATAAGGCTTGCATGACCTCGTACATTATGGGAGAACTATTTTAAGATTTATTAAAATACAATCAATTCCATTTTTCCATTTCAAAAATTCGAATTTCTTTTCATTTAAAAACAAAATAGTATTTATTCAAAATAATATATATTTTCACAATATAAAACCAATGGGTTTCAATAAGATCTATTAAAGCCATTTTTAGAGTTTAAAATCCATTCAAATCCAATTCCATCCATTTTAGAATTCATTTTCTACAATTAAATTAAAATTTTAAATTGAAAATATTGCCATCAATTCCAAAATTTAAATTCAACAATTTAAATCCAACAGGTTTCCACAAACCACCCTAATTCAATGGAATTGGGGGTTTTCCAAATATCCATCGCAAAACAAATTAAAATCCCCAAATTTATTGGATTGGGATTTATCAAAGAAATTTAAATAAATATTGAGATTTTTTGAATCAGTAATTGAAATAAATCAATCAATGTGATGGAAATTGAATTTTAAAAATAGAGAAGGAACCACCTACCACTTTCCCAATGAAGGACCCTTGCAATAACACCCATCAATGAGAAAAACAGTGAATGAGTTATTGGAACACAATCTAGAGGAAATATATAATACCACATGACATAAATCAATCAATCCCTAGATGATCAATCAAAAAACCAAGAGGAGGGAAGGATAATAACTTTATAATGAGGAAGAACCCTTACCCGATAATCACACCGTAGATGCAACAAAGATACGAAGCTGATGGGATCAATCATGAAGGTGGGGAACCTCTGAAAACAACCAAGGGAGAGTCTAGGGTTGAGAGAAAAGAGGTATAGAAATAATATAATAATATTTGAAGCCAAATGTATGGTTTTAACCTCGGTGTGGGCCGAGTCACGAAGTGTACCCCCTTTTCACGATGTAAAGGACATGCTGGATGTGTACATTGAAAAGCTAGTCACCTCAGCTTAAAGAACATTTATTTAACCACTACATGATGTGTACCTCAAGTACATGGTGTGTTCCATCTCACATCAAGACCTCCCTATTCATGACCTAAAACTAACACCAAGTACATGGTGTGTAGTTTAATTATATAGAGTATACCTGTTCTACCCTTTATAGTAAACCTAGTAACATCATATAAAAGTAACTAAACTAGAACATAGAAAAGGTGGAAAATTACATGATTAATGTAATGGGATATTACAATATCTATGATGTTTTACCAATTTATAATCATAAAAATGTCTTTTTTATCAAATTTTAAATTCATAAAATAAAAATTACTTTTTAATTAAATAATTTTTCTAAAAAATGTTTTGAAGTCACTATGTTTTGAAAATGAAGTCAGATATTCAATAATTTCCCAATTAAAATAACTATGGTAATTTATACAAAATTAACCAAGAAACAATGTAAAAACTTATAGGTTATATATGATTTAAACATAAGGAAATTAATTATTAGGAATATCAATTGAATAACATTAATCAAAATGTGGAGATATACATATTTGATTAGTATTCAAAACTTCAATATAACATGTTGGTTGATTTATATTATTTAGGGATTTTAAAAATTATAAAAAAAAATTCCCACCTCTATTGTCTATAAAAGTTACTATTCTTATATTATTTATTAAAGATTAATGTTTAATGGCCTATGTATTTGGTTGTCGGGATTTATGATATATAATAGAAAAATAATTTTTATTTGGGCCTTGTCTAGGTGTCAGTGGTGTAGGTGTAGTACTATGATTGTGTCTTAGGTGTTTACATGGGTTTTGGACTGTGATTCTATATAATGTTGGTGAATTTCTATTGTAGAAATTTATTGGAAGAGGTATGGACATGTTTAGGAACGATAAAAAGAAATATGGTATTTTTTGGTGTTTTGGAGTTGTAGTGAATTTATAGGTAAATTGAAAAACCCTTATACGTAAGGGTAAATACAAATCTGTGCATAAGGGTAATCTAGGGCTAGAAAATCTGGTAACTCATGCCTTACTATCTTCATGCATTAAGGTAACTAGGGGTGACTCAAGAATTTCTTTAGTGTTAGAAGTCCCTATGATAAATAAGGGTCTAATACGTAAGTGTCAAATCATACCCTATAACATGTAAGAATTACTATACGTAAGGGTTACCGGATTTTATCAAAAGATGGAAGAGTAATAGAAGTAAAAGTGATACATAAATAATAATTCCTTGATATATAATAGTCACATTATACATATGGGTTACTGAAGGTGAAAAAACGGTAAAGTATAATTAAAGTAAGGGTTGATAGATGATATGTAAAGATTAGAAAATTGTTAATGGTATTTATATGGGTTCTACCTTGGATACTTAAGGGTCCTAGGTAGGTGAAATTTGATAATACACCAGGCATTTCACTATAGTATGTCAGGGTTATGTGGGGTGATGAATAAGGATCACACTATAGAATAGGGGATAAATAATGGTCTCATAGGGACACACCTAAGGCTTCTATGGAGTGGGATTTATAATAATTGGTCCTCATGATTGCCAAATATTTTGAGTGTGACTAACATTTTTCATATTTATCTAAAATAATTAAATTATTTGGTTTAATGAATTAAAAAAATTTGATGGTGGGTATTTAATCTAAAACATAATGAGTCTGACCCATTTTTAACCCTTTTTCATTCCATCAATTTTATTGAGAGAACTTCATTCATTCATGTTAGTTATTCATTTGTTATATCACAATGTGTAGTAGTGGGTAATACAGACTATTGTGGACTATTTATTTCATGTTTCTATTTTTATCACTTTATCTCTAAACTAGGTTTTTTTAAATTTCGCGATTTATTCCTATTAGAGTCTAATTGTCCAGAGATTATAGGAATGTTTAGTCCTCCTAGATCTAGTAAGGTGGTTACTAGATATCTCATATGTCATACAATTTTCCATGTCATGTTTCATATATGAGCATGGCTATAGTTATATATGTGTGACTAGGACTGCTGGATTCCTTTATTTATAAGAGGTTTTAGGGGTTGTCTCATGTGGAAAATGTTTGTTTTAGCATGTTATAGATTGTTTTTCATGGTTGTGTGTTTATAAGGATAAACTTCCTAATATAACATATTACAAATAATGTTTCTTAGGATTTGATGATTAATATAGTTTAGTAGTGTGATACATATGGTGTAAACAATTAGTATGAGTGGTGATATAGGTTTAATTAGTTATCTATTTAGGATATTTGTGGTATTTCTAACCATGGTAGATGTTGTAGTTTGGTCATGTTCACACAATATAGGGCAGCGAAAGAATTTTGAAAACTCATTATTAGTGATATAATCTATAATTTGAGTGGTATATGGGCGATATTGTAGACCATCATTATGGAGGAGTGATATAACAAAGATAACTATAACATATAATGATGATTAGATCACATAACATAATATAAATTCTACTATTAATGCAAAATATGTTATGATATTTTAGTTTATATGTGATTTGGTAATCTTGTTTTATTTGGAATGATGAAATTTGTTATGGTCAGTGTATAACACCGTTGATTAAGATTTGTTTACAAGAATGAGGAGTCTATTTTTATAATAGACAGTGAATTCATTGTTCCATTCTGGAACTAGAAAAAGATGGTAAAGGCCCATTCATGGCTGGTTGATAATTATTGGATCAGATTCTATGATGTATTTTTTTTCTTGTTCATGACTTATTTCCTAAATTGTATACATATTGTTGTTATCAAGGGATATCACCAATTTTGGCCTATTGAGCTTGTACTAAAACCAGGATTAAACTATCTAGAATGCATGAAAATTTTATTTTTCATTTCAAATGTATGAGTGAGGGATCATCTTCATGATACTGGTGGAGGTGGTAGTAAATATGGTGCATTGGATTGATGTTGTAAATTTGTAGAGAAGGTGGGTTGTTCCTTAGTTTTGGAGATGTAAGGGATTTTGGTTTCTTTTTTCCATGTATATATGTTATCATGATATGGGTGGTATACCTATTTTTATATGAATTTTTTGACATAATATAAATTGTTTTACATCATTTATTTTATTAGGAAATTTCATTACTTTACAATTTATTTTCATCCACATTTATATTATGGATGATATATTGTTATTTTTATTTTTTTTAAAGGGTAATGTTTTATAATTATCACCTATTAGACCATCACAAATAGTTATAAAAATTTAGAATGTATATATTGATTCCAAAGGTGTAGTGGAATTATTGTATGATTATTGAAGAGTGATTTGATTCAGGATATTGTAATGGTGTATGAGAGAAGTTTTTTTCCAAATGGTACAAGAAGTATTATTTAATATTTATTTTTTTTGGATGGAGGTTTTATAAGAAATTAAAAATTTGGAAGGATTACATGTTGTGTGTCTCAATAGCATTTTCATGATTTTTATATCAAGTTACCAGGGGAACTATGATTTATTTTTAGTTTTCATGGTAACAGTTGAGTTATTTTATTTGGGTAAATTGTTATTTAATGCTATTGAATGTTATTTTAGACACTTGGATTGAGGTTATAGTGGTGGTATTTTGGCATCATTTTAGGAATGTATAACATACCTGGTATACATTATAACGACCCATACTTTACATACATTGTTAATACATAAAAATTGAAGCATACTTATTACATCATATAACAAAACCACGAAAGGACCATATAGGTATAGTGTCTTTAGAAACTAGGAAACATAAACAACTGGTTCATAAAGCATCTACACTATCTCCAATTTATTTCATCAAATCTATAGTCCCTTTTGGAATATCTTACTTAATAACCTTCTTCATGACCTTGGGAAAGAAAACATACAAAAGGGTGAGCTCAAATGCTCAGTAAGGGTAAACAAAAGAAATATCAATCACATCATATTCATAAGATCATAACTTTTGGAAATCTTAACCTGCAAAAGAGAGCATAATTTCATAACATGCGATAAATCATAGTAGTGAAATGGAATCCCAACAATCATAACATAAATCATGAAACATTGTGGAATACACACATAATCATAAATAATCCTTTCTTATTAGTCAAGACTCATTGCCAAGAATATCTTAGTGGACAATGTCCATTTCTGAACCAAGTTCACTCCTCGTTTCAGTCCTATTTCACTGAACCGGTATAACCTACCGTTCTAGCCATGTCTATCTCATGAGATATAAAATCTCTACCCAATGCATTGGAGGGAGATATATGTCCCACCCATCTCATAATGATACCATTAATATGTTTTCCACAAAATCATAAATCATACATCATTGCATAACTCATGTAATAAAAATGGGGTTCTTAAACAACATGACAACATAAAACAATTCATATAATATAATGAAATTCATAAAAATAATTCCATCATAGATTAATCTAATCAATGTAATAATATGTATAGAAATAGAACCCTATATTATCTTAGATGGAAAATAATTTTGATAAAACACTTGAACTCCATTCATGAGGAAAATATCCTTTCTACTTCAAAAACATTTTCCTTTCTTAACATGTCATAAAATTTTAAACTAAAAGAAGTTGATTAAAAACAAACTTGAAAACTTGTAAAGGAAGCTTTTTGGAAATAATTTTTTAAAAATCCATTCATGCCGTATAAGTTAAAAAAACATTCTTCTCGTACTTTTGTCAGAAAAGTCAAAAAGTACCTCGTACGAAAAACAACAAAATATTCTTTTAATATATTTTACTCTAAACTCACCAAAGGGTAAAAATGGATTTAAACAATTATAAGTGGATGGATATAATATTACATATTGAGGAATCATGGATGTGGATGATAAAATACACCACAGTAAATACCAAAGTATAAACAATCTCGGATAAAAATGAGATTGTTATATTTCCCTTACCTTAGGTACAATTTTATTTGTAAGTGTCCGAAACTCTTGTATATTGATTTAAATAATGTTATTGACTTATTCCAGAATCATAATTATTGTTATGATATCATATATGGTCATATTCTTAGCTTCTTAGTAGTAATATTTCATTTCTACTTGGTATTCGGGTGTTTATAACTTTTTGTTCTTATGCGCGTTTCGTCGAATAAATTCTTTTTATTCTCTTTAGGTTATAGATACATCATTTACAGAATTTTATTAATGTACTATATATCATATTTATTCATTCAATTCATTTATATAATCATTATGCAATGAAGATCATGTAGAAGGAATCACATCACATCGTGGAGACAGTATTCCGTACGTACGCACGAGCGATGATATCGTTCCCATGATCGTGGAATTTTATTGGAGTGTATGTATTCTATTTCAGAATCAATATCACTTTAAAATAATTATATATAGTTATTATGTACACCATTATACCCATCCAAGTATGGTGGTGGTGGAAAATAGATTACACCACGGTGTGGAGACGGTATTCCGTACGTATGCACGCGCGGTGATTTATTTTTCTGTAGGATGGATAGATGGTGAAATAGGGTTGTTTCAGACTTATAATAACATATCAGTATGTGAGTGATACTGATGTTATTACTTCATAATGAAACAACTAAATTAGAATAAGTGGAAGAAGAAATAAAGATGAAAGAATCGGCAACGGACATTACCTCTTCTTTGAAGTGCATCTTTGAGACCTCCTTTTAGAGAACTAAAATAGGTCTTTGAAGAAGACCATAACCTCTAGGATGTTTCTAGGGAAGTGTATAGGAAAAATTGGCAGTGTTTTTCCGAGCTTGAAGGCTCAAAGTGGTGTGAGGAAGAGGGGGAGGAGGTGCCCTTTTATAAGGGAGGAGAGGGGCACCTTTAGAATAACTAAAAAAATTATTTTATTATAAAGTCAAATTCGGTTTTTAATTGCTCCAAATTGATATATTTCGAAGATAATGTGGGTAGGGGTCGAAATCATCTCATCCAATAGAATTTAGACAAGTTTAGGTTTCAATTTTAACCTTATCATTTAGATTTAACTTTAAGTTAGATAATTTATCTTTTACTGTGTATTCTTGTTTTCTTACACTATATGGTTAATAAACATACCATATCAAGACAAACGAACCCCAAGTTGTTTATTATTAATATATATAACCTTGTCTAAGTCATTTGGCCGAACCTTAGATTTTTAGGAATAAAATAACAATTAGTAATATAATATTTTTTTAAAAACTATTTTATTTCAATTTTGACACTATTTAGTAATTGATTTTTGTGAAAACCATAACAGAATGATTAGTTCGAAAAAAGTTACTTAAATCAATAAAAACATGTCATATTAACATATAAAATTAGTTTAATTCAGAAAAAGTCTCAAATTACATTTATTTGGGTATTTATAACATCAATTATGTCAATATTAATAAGATAATTACTGCATCATCATTGTGTCATAAATAAATTAAATTATTTAATGTCTAAAAATTAAAAATAAAATATCATTATGTAGGAAATATTTTTAGATTTATAATGAATATTTATAGTCGAATTTATCTTATGTATAACCCCATATTAAAAATGATTTACTTATTAAACTTTGATTTTAACAATTTTAACCCTTCTTTAAATAAATTAATCATAAATGTCCTAATCTAATCCATGTGGGCCTAAATGGTCATATTTTATTCCTAAGGTTGTTTTTGGTCGAATTACACTTATCCAATAGAATAAGGACATGTGTTAGGGTAATAATAATATCATTTTTACCCTTAATTACCCTATTTACTTTTAACCGTGGGAAAAAAAGTAAAAAGTTACTATTCACCAAAAAATTATTTTCATCTAATTAAACCAAATTTTACATACTAACATCAACCGTGTCTCTCGGATTTTCTAAATTCCACTCACAGAAGCGGTAAAATTATGTTTTATGAAAAATTTAGTTTTTTTAACTACCACTTAGTGGTTTCACTATTCATCAAAAATTGAATGTTTTCAGAAAAATACCAAAATTTCACCCTAGGCTACTTTCGATATTCCGAATCCAATAATGAAGTCCATTTTGAAAAATAAAATTTATAAAATTTCACAAAGTTGTTATTACTATTCATAACGGCTAGTTTTAATAATATTTTAATAGCATATCATTGTTTAGTGAAACACGACATTGTGTACGACGCAAGCTATCGAGGAAGGCCGCGGTTGCGTGTAAAGAAAGCCAAGACAGTGTTAGTGAAAGATTCCATTGATGATTTATATAACATAAAAACAAAATATTTCACATAAAAGTCTCGGGTGTTACATTCAACCCCCCTTAAAATGAATTTTTCCCTCGAAATTCGTCACTTTGTAACAAACAGATGAGGATACCTCTCCCTCATCATATCCTCAAGATCCCATGTAGCTTCTTCTAATTGGTGGTTCCTCCATAAAACTTTCACCAATCGAGTGGTCTTGCTTTGTAGGAATTTTTCGCTACCATCCAGAATCTCTATCAGATGTTCTTCATAAAAAAGTTCTTGCTCTAGCGGTACAACTTCTGAGCAAAGTACATGTGAAGGATTAGGTATGTACTTTCTCAGGAGAGATACATGGAACACATCGTGAACTTGAGAGAGATTCGGTGGAAGTGCCAATCGGTAAGCTACCTTCCCAACACGATCAAGTATTTTGAAAGGACCGATATATCTAGGGCTCAACTTCCCCTTCTTTCCAAATCTCATGATTCTCTTCCAGGGAGATATTCGTAAGAACACTTTATCACCCACTTCAAACTCTAGGTCTTTTCTTTGGTTGTTGGCATAACTTTTTTGTCGACTGTGAGCTGCTCTTATGTGTTTTTGAATAGATCAGACCTTTTCTTCCATCTCATCAACAATATCAGGTCCTAATAGCTTTCTTTCGACAACATCATCCCAGCAAGTTGGAGCCCTGCATTTCTTTCCATAGAGAGCTTCATAAGGAGCTATCTGAATACTGGAGTGAAAGCTATTATTATAAGAAAATTCCACCAAAGGTAGGTGTTGATCCCAACCACCATTGATATCCATAGATCAAGCTCTCAACATATCTTCTAGGGTTTGAATTGTTCTCTTAGACTGAACATCTATCTGAGGATGATAAGCAGTGCTGAAACTCAACTCTGTATCCAGAGTATGCTGAAGATATCACCAGAACTTCGAGGTAAATCTTGGATCCCGATCAGATATAATAGAAAGTGGTACTCCATGCAATCTTACCACTTCCTTTACATATATCCTGGCAAGATGATCTAGAGAGAAATCCTCTCTAATAGTAATGAAGTGTGCTAACTTGGTAAGACGACCAACTATGACCCAGATAGAATTATTTCCTTTGGATGTTTTAGGAAGTCCTGTGACAAAGTCCATAGTGATGTTTTCCCATTTCCATTCGGGTAGGGGTAATGGTTGTAACATCCCCTTAGACTTCTGTCTCTCAGCTTTAACTTGCTGGCAAACCAAGCATCGAGATACATATTCAGCACCATCTCTTTTCATGCCATCCCACCAGAAGTACCCTTTCAGGTACTTATAAATCTTCGTGCTTCTAGGATGAATAGAGAATGATGAACTATGAGCCTCATCTAGCAGCTCCTTATTTAATTCTGCGATGGGAGGAACACAAACCCAATTCCTGAACTTTATTATCCCATCACAATCAAGGTTGAATTCAGGAATATCTCTCACCTTATTTTGTAACACAACATCTTCTTTCTGTGCCTCTTTAATCATCACATGTATAGATGGTTAAACATTCATTTAAGAAAGATAAGATTTTCCCCTTCCATTATAATTCCAAGATCTATCCTTTGTAAATCCATAAATATTGGATCTTTTGTGATCCTCATCATGTATAAACTGGCATGGTCTTGTCGACTTAATGCATCTACCACCTTTTTTTCTTTCCCAGGGAGGTAATGGATTGAGCAGTCATAATCCTTAATCAGCTCCAACCATCTTCTTTGACGCATATTCAGATCCTTTGTGTGAAAATATACTTTAAACTTTCATGATCAGTATAAATGTCACATCTTTATCCATAAATATAATGCCTCCAAATCATTAATGCAATGATTACCGCAGCTAACTCCAAATCATGTGTTGGGTAATTTTTCTCATGGATTTTCAACTGTCGTGAGGCATAAGCTATCACCATATCATTTTGCATAAGAACACACCCCATTCCCTACTTGGATGTGTCACTATAGATCACAATCCTTTCTCCACTACAAGGCAGTGTGAGCATAGGTGCATTGGATATCCTTCTTTTCAACTCCTTGAAATTCTCTTCACATTCTACCGTCCAAACATACTTAACTCCTTTCCGAGTCAACTTGGTGAGTGGATTAGATAATTGTGAAAAATCTTTCACAAAACGTCGATAATATCCAGCCAAAACAAGAAAACTTCAGATCTCAGTTACTGTTGTTGGTCTCGACCATCTTTCGATAACCTCTGTTTTTGCTAGATCCATAGATATCCCCTCTTTTGAGATTATGTGACCAAAAAATGAAACTTTTTGAAGCCAAAATTCACACGTGGTAAATATGGCATAAAGATTCTCCTTTCTCATGGTCTTAAATATAATTTCCAAGTGATCTTCATGTTCTTCCTTGATCATTGAATAGACAAGAATGTCCTCTATAAAGACTACCAAAAATTGATCAAGATAGTCTCTAAATACTCTATTCATCAGATCCATGAAGATAGCAGGGGCATTAGTAAGACTAAATGGGATCACTATAAATTCATAGTGTCCATACCTTGTATGGAATGCTATATTTTTTTATATCCTCCCTTTTGACCCTTAATTGATAATACCTTGAACGAAGATCAATCTTGGAAAAGTATTGAGCTCCGCGTAGTTGGTCAAATAAGTCATCAATTAGTGGTAGAGGATATTTGTTCTTGATAGTGATCTTGTTAAGTTCTCAAAAATCAATTCAGAGTCTCATTGATCCATCTTTCTTCTTAAAAAACAGAACAAGTGCTCCCCAAGGTGACGCACTAGGGTGTATGAACCCCTTATCAAGATTCTCTTGGAGTATCTTCTTCAATTCTTGCAACTCGTTTGGGTCCATTCTATAAGGTGTCTTTGAAATAGGCAAAGAAACCGGTACGAGTTCTATTGAAAACTCAACTTCACTATTTGGTGGAAGACCCGGAAATTCCACTGGAAAGACATCATCAAACTCCCATACAATGGGCATATTCTTAATCATGAGTTTCTCACCGACCATTTGAGATAAATAACCCTCATTTAGTGGAATCAAGACCCATAAGATGGAAGAAATTTCCACTGGAAGGTTATGTTCATCCTTGCATTCATAGACATTCATAGATTGATCTGGAATATGAAATGTGACTTCCCTTCTTTGGAAATTGATATGATCTCTATATAAAGAAATCCAATCCAGGCCAAGAATCACATCAAATTCCACTATAGGAGGGATCACCATATTTACAGGAAGCACTTTCCCACAAACTTTGATCGGAGAAGAATTATAAACTTTTGATGCGACTGTTGTGCCATTAGGTGTTGTCACAGCTAACTCAACATCTAATAGTTGAGGAAATATGGTGATAACCTTAGAAAAATCTTCAGAAATAAAAGAGTGGGTGGCTCCATAATCAAATAAAACATTTGCTACTCTAGAGTGGATTGTAAGTGTACCTTTCACCACATCGTTATCGTACTCCACATCACTGATAGAAATTGCATTTGTCTTTCCTTTGTCTTTAGTCTGAAGAGTTTGTTGACGTCGACCATCATCATCAACCCTTGGATTAGGGCATTTATTGTCATAATGTCCCATCTCCTTGCACTTGAAACATTGAAGTGTAGTAGGTTCATTATGTATATCCCTTCCTTTTTTTTCATCATTAGACATCTTCTTCCCATCATCGCGGCATTCAAATGCCCGATGACCTTCCTTTCCACGTTGTCCCTTTGAGACAACTCCCTCCATGTTTATTTACACACATTGAGCATAAGGGAAAGCTCATATTTTTTTATTGTGCTCTTTAGATTTTCCTTTGAATTCCATTTTCCTCTTCTTATCAAACCCATATGACTGATGGGTTACTCTAATCTCCATCTCGACTTTGAGAGCACATAAAATGATTTCCTTGTAGCTATTGAAGTCCCTTATGGCTAACACCCTTCGAAGACTTGGTTTTATGCCACTAAAGAATCGATCGATCTTACTCTCAGGTTGGATAATAATACCAGAAGCGTACCTTGCAAGTCTTGTAAAATTTCCTTCATAGGTACCAAAAGATTCATCATCCTTTTTATTTAGTTCAAGTAACTCCTTCTCCATCTTTTTTCAGAGAATAATAAGGAAGTACTTATTGAAAAATAAGTTCTTGAAATTGTCGCATTCCATGGACTCAATTTCATCCCTTTGACTCGTATTCTTAATAAGATTCCACCATTGATCAGCATCTCCTTCCAAACGATACACTACTAGGATGACATTATCTTGTTCAGAACATTAAAGAACTGAAAATATCTTTTCAGTAGTACTAATCCATTTTTCAGCAACTAATGGATCAGTATACCCGCTGAATGAAGGTGGACGCTGTCTCGTGAAGGATTCAACAGAATGTTGCTCCTTCCATTGCTCGTTTGGAAGTCCTGCATGATTCATAGCTTGAGAAAGTTGTGTGAGCATGGCTACACGATTTTTCATTCCAGCTCCCATAACGTTTGGTTTCTTAGGGGGACAATCATTGCATTGTCCGTCACATTCCGCATTAACACGGTTACTTCGGGTTCCAGCCATTGACTAAAACCAAGAAGAATAGTGTTAGCAACACTAATTATAATAGGAAAACCACATAATCAAGAATACAATTTCACACTTATGGTCTTATACTAGGTTATTCATGGCCATTTCTAAAACACCTAGATTGTGTTCTATTCTTAGAATTATCCTTAGGGTTCTTACTAAGGCTTTCACATCCTAGTTTCCAAAGGATGACTATACCTTCCCTCTGATACCAACTATAACGAACCATACATTACATACATTGTTAATACATCCAAATTGAAGCATACTTATTATATCATATAACAAAACCACGAAAGGTCCGTATAGGTATAGTGTCTTTAGAAACTGGGAAACATAAACAACTGGTTCATAAAGCGTCTACACTATCTCCCATTTATTTCATCATATCTATAGTCCCTTTTGGAATATCTTACTTAATATCCTTCTTCATGACATGGGGAAAGAAAACATACAAAAGGCTGAGCTCAAAATCTCAGTAAGGGTAAACAAAAGAAATATTAATCACATCATATTCATAAGAACATAACTTTTGGAAATCTTAACCTACAAAAGAGAGCATAATTTCATAACATGGGATAAATCATAGTAGTGAAATGGAATCCCAATAATCATAACATAAAACATGAAACTTTGTGGAAAACACACATAATCATATAGAATCATTTCTTATTAGTCAAGACTCATTACCAAGACTATCTTAGTGGATAAAGTCCATTTATGAACCGAGTTCACTCCTCATTTCAGTCCTGTTTCACTAAACCAGTATAACCTACCTTTCCAGACATGTTTATCTCATGAGATTTAAAATCTTTACCCAATGCATTGGAGGGAGATATATTTCCCACCCATCTCATAATGATACCATTCATATGTGTTCCAAAAAGTCATAAATCATACATCATTTCATAAATCATGTAATAAAAATGGGATTCTTAAACAACATGACATCATAAAACAATTCATATAATATAAAGGAATTCATAAAAATATTTCCATCACAGCATAATCTAATCAATGTAATAATAGGGATAGAAACAGAACCCTGTATTATCTTAGATGGAAAATAATTTGTATAAAACACTTGAACTCCATTCTTGAGAAAAATATCCTTTGTACTTCAAAAACATTTTCCTTTCTTAACATGTCATACAATTTTAAACCAAAAGATGTTGATTAAAAACAAACATGATAACTTGTAAAGGAAGATTTTTGGAAATAATTTTTTAAAAATCAAATCATGTCGTATAAGTTAATAAAACAGTCTTCTCGTACTTTTTTCGGAAAAGTCAAAAAGTACCTCGTACGAAAAACGACAAAAGATTCCTTTCATATCTTTTACTATAAACTCACAAAAGGGTAAAAATGGATTTAAACAATTGTAAGTGGATGGATATAATATTTCATATTGAGGAAACATGGATGTGGATGATAAAATAGACCCATGTAAATACCAAAGTATAAACAATCTCGGATAAAAATGAGATTGTGATATTTCCCTTACCTTAGGTCCAATTTTCTTCGTAAGTGTCTGAACCTCCTGTATAATGATTTAAATAATGTTATTGACTTATTCTAGAGCCATAATTATTTTTATTATATCATATATGGTCATATTATTAGCTTCTTAGTAGTAATATTTAATTGCTACTTGTTATTCGGGTGTTTATAACTTTTTGTTCTTATGCGTGTTTCGTCGAATAAATTCTTATTATTATCTTTAGGTTATAGATACATAATTTTCATAATGGTATTAATGTACTATATATCATATTTATTCATTCAATTCATTTATATAATCATTATGCAATGAAGATCATGTAGAACGAATCGCATCACATCGTGGAGACGGTATTCCGTACGTACACATGAGTGATGATATCGTTCCCATGATCGTGGAATTGTATTAGAGTGTATGTATTCTATTTCAGAATCAATATCACTTTACAATAATCATATATAGTTATTATGTACACCATTATACCCTTCCATGTAAGGTGGTGGTGGAAAATAGATTACACCACGGCCTGGAGACGATATTCCGTACGTACGCACACGCGGTGATTTCTTTTTCCGTAGGATGGATAGATGGTGAAATAGGGTTGTTTCATACTTATAATAACATATCAGTATGTGAGTGATACTGATTTTATTACTTCATAATGAAACAACTAAATAAGAATAAGTGGAAGAAGAAATAAAGATGAACGAATCGGTAACGAACATTACCTCTTCTTTGAAGTTCTTCTTTGAGACCTCTTTTTAGGGAACTAAAATAGGTCTTTGAAGAAGACCGGAACCTCTAGGATGTTTCTAGGGAAGTGGAGAGGATAAATTTTCAGGGTTTGGCCGAGCATGAAGGCTCAAAGTGGTGTGAGGAATAGGGGGAGGAGGTGCCCTTTTATAAGGGAGGAGAGGGGCACCTTTGGAATAACTAAAAATATGATTTTATTATAAAGTCAAATTCGGTTTTTAATAGCTCAAAATTGATAAATTTAGAAGATAAGTTGGTTAGGGGTCAAAATCATCTCATCCAATAGAATTTAGACATGTTTAGGTATCAATTTTAACCTTATCATTTAGATTTAACTTTAAGTTAGATAATTTAACTTTTACAGTGTCTTCTTTTTTTCTTACACTATAAGGTTAATAAACTTACCATATCAAGCCAAACGAATTTCAAGTTGTTTACTATTAATATATATAACCTTATCTAAGTCGTTTGGCCGAACCTTAGATTTTTTGGAATAAAATAACAATTAGTAATATAATATTAGTTTTAAAAACTATTTTATGTCAATTTTGACACTATTTAGTAATTGATTTTTGTGAAAACCATAACAGAATTATTAGTTCAAACAAAGTTACTTAAATCAATAATAACATGTCATATTAACCTATAAAATTTGTGTAATTCATAAAAAGTCTCAAATTACATTTATTTGTGTATTTATAACATCAATTATGTCAATATTAATAAGATAATTACTGCATCATCATTGTGTCATAAATAAATTAAATTATTTAATGTCTAAAAATTACAAATAAAATATCATTATGTAGGAAATAATTTTAGATTTCTAATTAATATTTATAGTCTAATTTATCTTATGTATAACCCCATATTAAAAATGATTTACTTATTAAACTTTGATTTTAACTATTTTAACCCCTCTTTAAATAAATTAATAATAAATGTCCTAATCTGATCCAAGTGGGCCTAAATGGTCATATTTTTTTCCTAAGGTTGTTTTTGGAAGAATTACACTTGTCCAATAGAATTAGGACATGTGTTAGGGTAATAATAATATCATTTTTACCCTTAATTACCCTATTTACTTTTAACCGTGGTAAAAAAAGTAAAAAGATATTATTCACCAAAAAATTATTTTCATCTCATTGAACCACATTTTACTTACTGACATCAACCGTGTCTCTCGTATTTTTGAAATTACAATAATAGAAGCGGTAAAATTATGTTTTATGAAAAATTCAGTTTTTTTAACTACCACTTAGTGGTTTCACTATTCATCAAAAAGTGAAAGTTTTCTGAAAATTACCAAAATTTCACCCTAGGCTAATTTCGATATTCTGAATCCAATAATGAAGTCCATTTTGAAAAATAAAATTTATATAATTTCAAAAGGTGGTTATTACTATTCATAACAGCTAGTTTTAATAATATTTTAATAGCATATCATTGTTTAGTGAAACTGGGTATTGCGTACGGCGCAAGCTATCGAGGAAGGCCGCAGTTGCGTGTAAAGCAAGCCAAGCCAGTGTTAGTGAAAGATTCCTTTGATGATTTATATAACATAAAAACAAAATATTTCACATAAATGTCTCGGGTGTTACATACATGAGAATGATTGTGGTTTCTATTTGGTTTTGGTTCTACAATCAAAAGGGTTTTTGAAATTTATTGTCCTTATAACGAGCAATATGGTGTTTTTTGTTATATTGATTATTTTTGGAATTATAATCAACCATCCCGGGGATATGATTCATTATATGAATAAGTATATGAATCCTATGTGTGTGCAATGTTTATGGTTCCTAACATTGAAATAAGAAGTTGGTTCAATGAGGATAGATGGATTGGGACATGGGTTAGGTAGGGATGTGTAAAGGTCAAGGGTCACACTACTTGTTATAGTGTTACCTATTTGAGATATCTTGCCATTTATATGTATACCAGGTGTTGAATTCAGTTCCTTTTGATATTCTACTAATACAACCCCTATTAGAACATCAGGTCAGTGTAGATACTTTTCCACTAAGGAATGCACCAGATGTGACCCCTATAGGATAATGTGAGCATTAATTTAGTGTTGGGGTGCACAAGTACCTCCATGGAATTATTTATATGACCATATTATATCAAACTAATTTGTCTTTATATATATCATTGATTGATGAGATCAGGGAGTTGATTCATCTATATTATTCATGACAGGGGAGTTCTAGTCACCACTTCCTCCATTTTTCTAGTGATTGAGTGGACCCCCTGTAGTGGAGTACTAAATTAATTCATTATATAAGATTTTTTATCCAATCCAGATGACACCTGGGTGGAGGGTGAAACGAGCTATGTTTATGCTTTGAGAACTAGAAAAACACTAGGGGGTATGAATATGTATTGAAATTTAAATAATACTAGATTTTGGAAATGTAGTTTAAATTGATATTCATTAATAAATTTTTCCATGAGATGTTGAATGTGTACCATGAGAATGATTTCATGAAATTGGTGTAGGGAGAGACACTAGTCATGGACAAGTATTTGTGGGTCAAAGATTTTACATTTTTTTCAAAAACTCTAGTGGGATATAAGATATCCAAAGTGCATTGATTAAGAGATGGTTTTTGGAATTAAATCTAGGTATTGGTAAATATATTTGTGTTGATATAATTTATATATGTTGTGACTCAAGAAATTATAGAGGAGGGGAACCTAAAATATGGTTATATTCCAAATAAAATATTAGAATTAATTGCGGTATGTATTGGAGCTCAGGGTAGCCAGAAGTGGGAATACGAGAAATCCTAGTATAGAAGTAAGAGAATTGGATCAATGATTCCACTAAGGAGTAGGTCTCCAGGAAGGTATTTACATTGTTGGTTGATAAAAGATGTTCATGACAAGTGTAATTAACCATCAGAGGGATGGGAATGTGGCTGGATAGTGATGTTTTTATGATTTTATCAAATGACCTCATAGCCAGCTAGGGGTCATGAATCAAGACAGACTCGAGTGTTTACGGTAGATATAGTAATTTTACCTGTAGTTGGTAGTCATGATATAACTATTCATAGGTAATGCCTTTGGTTATGGGATACCAAGTAATGGGGGTAGTGAATGAAAATATCTTTAACTGCACATAGAATAAAAAATTTTGGTATTAGGGATTCAGGTTAGTTTCACATGACCAATAAGATATATTTGGATTAGGAATAATTTTCATTAACAATAATTGATATTTTTTAAAGAATAATGGGTTTTTTGAAAGATGGTTACTAATTTATGATGTGAATTTGTGATAAATTTAATGACTTTTCACTAGAAGAAATTGAGAATATGATATGATGAATGAAAATCGTGGGATGCATTGGAATTAGGAATGAATGAGGGGATCAAAATTGATATTTGATTATGATGGTTGATAATTGGTAACTATTTGTCGATAGCCAGTGCATACTAATTTTGGGAAGATGGATGTGTATGACTCTGTAATACTGTTAGTTAGTTTATGAAGATGAGACTAGGTATTTGAGTCCAATAGTTGGGAGTTATTATGTAAGGTATTGAAATGTTTATATTATATATTTGAGGTTACCATGAATAGAACAAATGTTTTTATAACGTCCCGGGCTGGCTTACCAACGAACCGGTAGGTCACATGGCCTCATGCGCGTCTCCCCGTACGCCAGAGGCTACCGACTAGCAGTGAGGGTATCAGGAGGTGATAGTGGGGAGACTATACCCTCACATCAGAGTAACACTATGGTTTTATCATAGTAAATAATATTCAATAGAGGAAGCATTAAACAATTGAAAGGCAGAAGCAAATGACTGGTAATAACCATTCTATAAAAAGGTGACAAACGCCAGTTTACAATGCCTGCATGAACAGATGATGTTACATTTATGAAAGCTGGAAAACATTTTAGCATTATTTGAAAACAATACAAAAATAAAGGACAATAAATCTCGACGGTGATCCCCTGAGCATCCCAATCTACTGCTTGGTCCTTTGCTCCCAACACCTCAGGTACAAAGAGCACAACACAAACCTAGGTCCTGCAAGCAAGAAGGTCTACTTGTGTACCCCATTGCAATGGTGGCCCGAGTAGGGTGGGAGATATAAATCTCAGTAGGCTGGCACCACCAGTGTCTAACCCAATCCAGACAGTGTATAATTATTAAACTGTGAGCTGGTATGGAGAAACAAGTAAGCAGAATTTCATAAGTAAATAACACTTGTCCCAGTTCCAAGGGAAACCTGACGGTTATACCAGCTTCGGCTCATTGCCGGTAGATTAACCTAATCGTGTTTCCAAATATATATATAAACATTTAGATAATATTTGGAATGGGGTAATAATGCCTCACACCCATTAGTAAGATTAGTAGGCACGAGGTAAGAATGCCTCTCGTCCCTAAAGGTCAACTAGCAAGGGGTAAGAATGCTGCCCTTCCATACACATATAGAGAATAGTGGGAACGAGGTAAGAATGCCTCTCATCCCTAAATCAACTGGCAAGGGGTAAGAATGCCTCCCTTACATCATATTCATTTAATCATCATGGGTTATAACGGCCTCCCATCTGTCACATTCATAATACTGGAATGGGGTATAACTGCCTCCCATCCAGACCTGTTATCATCAATAGAAGTAAACTGGAAAGGGGTAAGAATGTCTCCCTTCCAGACATGTAATCATCAAAATAAGTAAACTGGCAAGGGTTATGAAAGCCTCCCTTCCAAACATGTACTGTCACACTGGCATGGGGTATAACTGCCTCCCATCCAACCATGTATCTATCACTAGGGGGCCTCATCATGTGCTCACTTTTATTATCATTCATTATGTGGCATCAACATGTGCTCACTCACAATACAATCAGGTCTTTAGTATACTGCTTTTGGAATTACCTCATAAGCATTCAAATAATCATACCACATACACATAAGCAAACACATTCACGTTTCTACTTAATGAAACCCATCATAAGTACCCTAAACAAGATATTTACATATTCATTCCACTCACCCAAGCCATTCTCATTACGTTAACCGAAGGCGTGGTCGTACCACCCTAGTATGTTCCTTCCTAGTTTCACCATTCCATTTTAAAGGATACGCCTATCATTCTTTAACCCTTTGATACCTTCTAGAGGTTACCATTCATTTATTCTTAAGTCATCCCACTATGGTTATCATCTTACTCAATATGCCTAAACATGGAAAATTGACCCAAACACAAGTATCATTGCCATATCATTCTATTTGTCTCAACAAGGCATGTTCACATACAAGGCATCAAAGAGGCACCAAAAAAATGTAGTAGGCAAGCATAAAAATTCAATCACTACTTTTTATCTTGAAGACAACAGACCTATGATTGAGGGGTTTTAATATTAAGTCATAATTTTAGTTACCAAGAAACCTCTTTTATATTATTCTTGAAAATCACACGATTTGCACAGAAGCATTTATTCGAAACTAACATGGAGAATTAAAATACTAAAACGATGCAGTATTAAACTCTTTGAAAGAATTACTTTAATTTAAAGGGGCATATAGAGGGACCCTACCTCAAGGTGGATCCATCCGTCCACTCTGGCTCTTGGCGCTTTCTAACTAAGAGTCGCAGGCGATTTGCCTTCTCTTTGGCGACTCGAAACCATGCCAAAACCTAAAACTCACTATAAACTACATACTAGGAACTCATAATCCTCAGAAGCACCAAATTAGACAAGTGAAAAACAAATAAATAGGTGAAAACCCTGCCTTGAAACCAAACTGATGATCTGAAACCACTCGAACCGCTTCGCCTTTGGCGGCGGTTGCCGGAACAGGCACCAAAGAGTCCCAATGGACCTTCCGGATAACCTAGAACCAATAGAAAACTGAAAATAGGATCAACCCCAAGGCCCTTGGGTTCGACTGAACTATACGGGTTGACGAAGAGGCCAAAACCTGGTAGAAAAACATGAGCAGAGGAGGGAGAGTGATTAACTTTATGATTTGGAGAGAAATCAAGGGGAAAACCTGGGAGAAAGGGCATCGAAGAGGAGGCCGTAGGAGGGGTGTCACAGAGCTCATAGGGGGAGATCCCAATGGATTCGTGTGGGTCGAGTAAGGGTTTGGGAGAGATTATATTAGGTTTTTATTTATTTCAGTCTCTTTTATTTTTATTTTTATTAATTTTTTAAAAATAGTCCCCTGCACGGTTTGATCCTCATGGTTTTCCAAACCGTGATGAAACCGTGCGCCACCCTCTGTTTAAGAGAGATCCCTCGCATGGGCTAGGCACACATTTGGGGAAACTGTGTGCAGCCCATGGACAAGCCACTGCCCACTTTAATAAGGCCGCGCGGTTTGGGCCGCACGGTTATCCAAACCATGCGCCAACCGTGTGCCCTCTGTAGCTCTTTTAAAAACAAGGGTTCAGTGCTTTTGAAACCTCTTGGGCCACCCGAGAAACATAACACGCCTTGGCCCATGACCAAAAACAATAAAAGGAAGAGTTCCAACCTTCAGAACCTTGTTCTAAATCCCGGTATTCAAACAATCAGTTCAGTAATCGAAAAATTTCAAAATTTTTATGGTTTTTGTCTGGTTTAAAGCGTGGGTCATTACAACCTTCCCACGTTAGAAATTCTCATCCCCGATGAGCCTCTGAGAACAACGTACCCATAACCCAACCTACAAGGTCGTGAAGCTTCATTCAAATGATCACGTTGCATTTACAAACATCAAACACACCCTTATGAATCCATTAAACACATGGAACTTAAGCCACCAAAACTCGAGCCAACGCTCATTTCTGAAACGAAACACCAAGATGGCTCTTCCCAAGACCATATACCCAGAGACACGAACCCATCATCATCTCACCAAGAATCTCGCCATAGGTACTTCCCATCTTAGATTTTTTTATGTTAAGCAACCAACTCCAAACTATGGTTCAGACCATCATTGAAAATAAATTTCAAAGCACGCCCCAAGTGTTCCCACGACGCACCAAGCGTTATTTGAAACAGATCAAACGGTCGATTTCCCATCGACCTCAAGGCCCAAGTCGAGCCGGTTATTCATAATAGGCATCGACCGACACAAACCGCACTCGCCTCTACCTGATGGAATGCCAGAGAATGGTATGTCACCGACCACAAACATTAAACAAGAACCCCGAGTCGAGCCATCTCCAGATGAATATTTACAAGAACGCTCGGCCAAAACGGAAGACGTATTTCAAAAAGAACCACAATGCCTTTCTCCAAGGCACCTTACATTTAGCACAAACACATTCACCGAATACTCTACCCATCTTTTGATGACGTTTCCAATATCAAACCATAAAAGAATCCACGCATCCCGCATGTAATGCCGAAAGAGAACCATCTGATCAAGACAAATGGCTTTAAATCATTAGCGTGTATAAGACAGACGCTCCCATAGTGCATCTAGAATAAGGACATGATATGGGACATGATCGTCGCTAAACAGTATACACTACGAAGTTTTAACGGATTCAAGTTAATCATACCAGACAACTGGAAGGAAGAATAGTCGAACCTCAACTGGTCGACTTTAAGGAAGGAACTCGGCTTCACCAGCCGACATATCCACCCGCTTTAAACTCGCATGTCTCACAGGCATTCAGACACAACCAACCCATCTCCAAAGATATTCTAAGAAGAATCAATTCCACATGAAAGGACACATTTACCAGATTCGACACAACACGCTCCCCACCATAGGAGTGTCCTAGTCATCGAAGGGAAAGGTGATAACCTAGCCAAGCACAAACATGCTAGTACACAAACCTCAAAAACGGTCATGTGACGCTCCTCCACCAAAATCACATCACCAAACAAATGAAGAAGATCCAAACAAGGAAACCATCATGTCAAAACACACGAGTCATTCGAAAGCCATCCCAAACTTTAGGACGAAACGATTCATTAATGTCGGGCCACTCTACTGAGGAGATGACCCAAAGCCGCAACGAAAGTCAAAACCCAACGACCACCCATCCGAACAAGGGTTTCATTAGAAAAACAAGAGTCCAATGAGGGGCAATGGCACTCGGACAACACCTCATGTAAGAAAACCGATGGTATAAGCAAGGCCTTAAAACGCTAAGGGTGCTTCCAACCAAGGGATAGCCCCTTATGAAGATCAAACATCGACCCTAATGCCGCTTTACACGAAACAAAGTTTCTACTCTCAAAATATAATCATCAAGCCACCTCTAATGAAAACAACACCCACGGGATACACCTACCATCCCGTTCCAAGGTAACTCGATGAGAATCTCAAAACTACCCCTTACACAAGGGTTTCAACGCACCACCACGAGTCCCATTACCAAGCCCTTAACATTTTATCTTATTTAAACATTGACCAATTAAAAACCTCAACCCCGCATCAAGAAAACTGGAAAGTTTCACAAAAAAATCCTTTTAAAAACATTTAAACATTAATAGACATCCCATCTTTATAAATAAAAAAGAAAAAAACATTACCATATAAACAAAAGGGAGACCTACTAGGGTCCCATTCTATCCATCTCGGGTTCTTCAAAAAGAAACCCCAAAGCAATTAGTCAATTTTCAAACATCTAAACACCCATACTAGGTCATCTCATACAACAATTTCCAACTGACCTGCTCGGGTCTAGTTGCACATTTAACAGTTAGCCAAAACCTTTAAATTTCGAAAATAGGAAACATTTTCCATTTAATCATTTCACAATACACAAAGCCTTTACATTTAATATGGGTTGACATCTCCCAATTCATGAATCACCCATACACTTCATGGATTAAAAATTGAATCCCCATTTTTATCAAAACCATATTCCAACACAAAATTTAACATGCTCACATAAAACGGTCCAACTATACGGGTGGCCACCTACCAACCTATAAAGTGCCCATACACATTATAAATTGGCATTTGGCTACCCTTTTTATTCAAAACCAATTTACTTTAGCATTTTTTTTAATTTCCATTGATTTATATTTCTATAAAAATCCCTAAAAATATATTAATATTGTGCTCAGAATGGTTTTAATATACGAGTTAACCCTTCCTGGTTGTAAGGCGCCCATACACATTAAAACTAAAAACTAGCTCCCGTCATAATCAAAACCAGTCTATTTTAGCACATACATACTTTCACTTGTTAAAAAATAACTAGCATGTTCTCACAAGCAGTAAACATAGAACATGTTATATCACAGAAGAATGAAATATCAATCGAGGCACAAAATCAGATCAGCAGGCAATTACTAATGAAACTACATGGCATGGCACTATGCATGGCATGTTAATTTCCTATGTGCCTAATATGATGCATGGAATGCAGCTTTCTTGCCATATTATTCCAAGGGTGAAATTAAAGGAATCTCATAAACCATAAGAAGAAGAAAATACAATAGTCACTCAAGGTGAAGTCATATCAACATTAATAGAAAACAACATGAACAACAATATCCAACCCTGTCCACTTGGTCACTTGTCGTACGTGGGGTGATCAGTCCCGAGCACAGCTATTAGTCAAGTGCCGACACTTTCCAAATATCTTGTCTACCAACCCAAAACAATAAGGAAAAAAGAAAAGAAATCCTCTGATACCACTATGTAATGTCCCGACCCGTCTTACCATCGAACCGGTGGCCGGACCGATAGGTCACATGGCCTCAAGTGCGTCTCCCTGTACGCCAGAGGCTACTGACTAGAATCGAGGGTCTCAGGAGGTGATAATGGGAAGAATATAACCTCATATCTGAGTAACACATTAGTATTATCAGAGTAAATATTATTCAATAGCGGAAGCAGTAATCAATTGAAAGGTAGAACCAAAAGACAGGTAAAAACCATTCTATAAATAGGTGGTAAACACTAGTTTACAATGCATGCATGTACATATGATGTTACATTTATGAAAGCATGAAAACATTTCAGCATGCTTTGCAAACAATACAAAAAAGAAAGGATAGTAAAGCTCGAAGGTGAACCCCTAAGCATCTATAGCTCCTGCTTGGTCCTGTTCTTATAACAGATCATCTACAAACAACAGGACACACAACCTAGGTCCTGAAATCAAGAAGGTCTACTCGGGTACCCCAATGTGATGGCGGCCTGAGTAGGCTGTGAGATAAAAATCTCTGTTGGAGGGAACTACCGGTGTCTAACCCAATCCAGATAGTGTATAATAATTAAATAGTGAGCAGGTATGGAGAAACAAGTAAGCAGAACTTCATAAGTAAATAACACCCATCCAGGTTCCCAAGGGACACCTGATGATTATACCAGCTTCGGCTCGTTTCCAGTATAAGAACTTGATCATGTCACCATATATATATATATATATAAGCATTTAGATCATAGATGGAATGGGGAAATAATGTCTCCCACCCATTAGTAAGATTAGCGGGCATGAGGTATGAATGCCTCTCATCCCAAAAGGTCAACTGGAAAGGGGTAAGAATGCCTCCTTTACATACACATATAGAGAATAGCGGGCACGAGGTAAGAATGCCTCTTATCCCAAAATAAACTGGAAAGGGGTAAGAATGACTCCCTTCCATCACATTCATTCAATCGGCATGAGGTATAAATGCATCTCATATGTCACATTCATAATACTGGCATGGGGTATAACTACCTCCCATCCAGACATGTTATCATCAAGAGAAGTCGACTAGAAAGGGCTAAGAATGCCTCCCTTCAAGACATGTAATCATCAAAATAAGTCAACTGGTAAGGGGTATGAATTCCTCTATTATAGACATGTACTGTCACACTGGCATGAGGTATAACTTCCTCCCATCCAACCACGTATCTATCACTAGGTGGCCTCAACATGTTCTCACCTTTATTATAATTCAATATGTGGAATCAGCATGTGCGCACTCACAATACAAACACGTCTATAGTATACTGCTTATGGAATTACCTCATAAGCATTCAAAGAATCATACCACATACACATAAGCAAACACATTCACGTTCATACTTAATGAAACCCATCTTAAGTACCCTAAACAAGATATTTACATATTCATTTCACTCACACAAGCCGTTCTCATTACGTTAACCCAAGGCGTGGTCGTACCACCCTAGTATGTTCCTTCCTAGTTTCACCATTCCTTTTTAAAGGATAAGTTTATCATTAATTAACCCTTTGATACCTTCTATAGGTAACAATTCATTTAGTCTTAAGTCACCCCACTATGGTTATCATCTTTCTAAATTTTCCAAGACATGGAAAATTGACTCAAACACAAGTATCATAGACATATAATTCTATTTGTCTCAACAAGGAATGTTCACATACAAGGCATCAAAAAGGCACCACAACAATCCAGCAGGCAAGCATTAAAATTTTATCAATACTTTTTATCTTGAAGAATGTGCACCTCTGATTGAGGGGTTTTATTATTAAGATGTGAGTTTAGTTTCCAAGCAACCTCTTTTATCTTATTCCTGCAATTCGCACGATTTTCACAGAAGCATTTAATCAGAACTAACTTGTAGAATTAAAATACTAAAACGATGCAGTATTAAAATCCTTAAATGTTTCAATTTAATTTATAGGGGAATGGAGAGGGACCCTACCTCCAGGTGGATCCATCCGTCCACTCAGGCTCTTGGTGCTTTCTAACTAAGAGTTGCAGGCGAGTCGCCTCATCTTTGGAGACTCGAAACCACTCCAAAACCATGAACGTGCTATAAAAAACGTGCTAGGAACTCATAAAAATCAAAAGCCACAAATTTGACAAGTGAGAAACAAAGAAAGAGGTAAAAACCCTACCCCGAAACCAACCCGACGATCTAAAACCACCCGGACGGCTTCGCCTGCAGCAGCGGTTGTTGGAATGTGCACCAAGGAGTCCCAACGAACCTTCTGCATATACTAGAACCAAAAGAAAACTGAAAATCAGATCAACCCCAAGGCACTAGTGTTCGGACAAACTATACGAGTCGATAGAGAGGCCAAACCCTAGCCAAAAAAGTTGATTAGAGGAGGGAGAGTGATTACCTTGATGATTTAGAGAGAAATCGGGAGGAAAACTGGGGAGAAAAGGCATCAAAGAGGAGGCCGTAGGAGGGGTGACGTGCGGCTCACAGGGGGAGATCCCCTTGGATTTGTGAGGGTTGGGTGAGAGTGAGGGATAAATTAGATTAGGTTTTTATTTATTTCATTCTCTTTTATTTTAATTTTAATTAATTTCTTAAAAAGAATCACCCGCACTGTTTGATCCGCGTGGTTTGCCAAACCGTGCGCAAATCGTGCGACACCCTCTATCTAAGAGAGATCCCTCGCATAGGCTAGGTGCAAGGTTTGGGAAACCGTGTGCAGCCCGTGCACAAACCACATCCCACTTTAATAAGGCCGCATGGTTTGGGCCCCACGGTTATCCAAACCGTGCACCAACTATTTGCCCTCTACAGCTCTTTTAAAAACAAGGGTCTGGCGCTTCCGAAACCTCTCGGGCCTCCCAAGAAACATAAATGGCCTTTATCCACACCCAAAAACATTAAAACAATGTGTTACAACCTTCGGAACCGTGTTCTAAATCCTGGTCTTCAAATGACCGGTTCAGTAATCAAAAAAGTTCAAATTCCTTCGGGTTTTTGTCTGGTTCAAAACGCTGGTCAATACAGTTTTCATCATCATTTTGGTGTTTTGGGAATGAAGTGTGTAGGATTCTTAGGATGTTGTAAAATTTGGTAAGTGTGTGTACCTAGATATATTGGGGATAAGCTATCATATGGTAGAGAGGTTGTAAAGGATCAGTTATATGAGAGTAGTGACTATAGTCCGATATTGTATCATCCATGAGTATTTGGTTCTTTTCTAGCTGTTAAGGTATTACTGTAGGCTATTGATCAAATCATGGTAGTTTTTAGATAATGAAATCTATTTTAACCAATTTTTATATTAAAATGCCTTGATTCTGATGATTTTCTTATTAATAAATATATGTACGCATGATGATTTCATCATATTTTTTAGAATACTATAAATTTTGAGAAATAAGTTAAAAGTGTGGAAAAGGTCATTAAATCGATTTAAAAATGTTTTCAACAAATTAGGATGACCGTGGAAATATAATGGGGTAAATAACTCATGAACTGAGGTAAAAAAGGGATTTATAAGTAGAAATATAACTATACACATCATGTAGTCATCACATGCGATGAAATAATGAAAGGTATGAAAGAAATAGATGTCGTGAAGTAGAACAAACAATCCTAGAGTGAAGATAACATGTGTCTTGACATGAAAAATTTGGTCACTCCATGACACATTTGAAGATGACCCAGAAAGCCTGTATGTCATGAATACCATTCACATGGTGAAACATTAAGATTTCATGTAATCATTACATGATATGAAAAGGTCAGGATGACCCAAAACCAATAATAAATCAATGTATCATGTGGCAAAGACCTCTTTGATAGAATAGGTAAATCTCATGACTTTTCTTACACATTATAATTCCATTAAATGAAACATGATTCCTATGTAAGTCTAAAAATATAGGGAAAACATCCAATCCAAAGGGATACCTTGAGACCAAAGTCTAGGGTGAGAATTTTTACTACTATAGGGTCCTTCAATACTTTCACTCCATTTTATCATTATAAAATTTTTATATTTCTTTATTTCCCTTTTATTATCTTATCACATGGATGTGGGGTTAAATTCTCCTTATGATAGGGTTATGTAGCTGAAGTTAGAAGGTTTCATTGCCTCTTTTTATTTATTATTCATGAATTTGGATTTCCATAGTTTTTTAAATCAATTTGAAGTCCCTTTATTTTACTTTTACCATAGTCATAGGAATTTTAATATTAATAATATGGTATAATTGTACAAATGGTGATGCTGAATTATGAAATAAACAGTTTCACATTCATGGAAAGCATGATTAAAAATGGTACGGAGAATCTCTCAATTTGGTGAAACCCTAAATTCTTAGACCAGGGAAGTAGGGTATTTCCACATTATTGATGGGATACCATAACTATTAGATCCAACTCATCTTTATGGAAACACAAAACATGGTTTAATCAATTTTTTTTTTCTAAAATCCAATTTCACCTAAACCCTATAACTAAAAATCCCAAGAATTCATTATCATTGTAATTATAAAAATACAGTCGGGTTTTATTTAATATTTTGTTTTATTAAAATAGATCAATCTAATGTTTATTCACCTATTTCATCTATTTAAATAAATCATTTCACTTCATAACCTAATCAAACTAATTCACCATTTCTGTGGGTTCAACTTCAATCTTTTTAAAATCAATCTTTTAAATTTTTAATATTGAGTTTTTATAAATTTTTATTTAGATTATTCCTTTGAGAAGTAATTATGTCCTTTGAGCCCATAAAAATTGGCTCAATTTCTTGAGAGGGTTACAAGATAGTTTTTATGTTTGTGTAATTTTTTATTTTATTTCATTACGTTATTTCAATTTCCTTTTTTACGTTGGGTGTTTCATGCTACTGTTATCAATAATTTAGATCATAATGCATGACCAAAACACGTCTGAAGAAATAATTGATTTTGAATTAGATTCAGAGCCTAAGAAAATATTGATAAAGTGTATAAAAACAACCCTTGGGGGCATAGAAATTACCCAACATGATGGTGTTTAACAAAAAGATTTAGGGTTGTGAATGCTTATGAACTACAAGTTGCCATAAAATAAATGATTGAAACCAAGAATCCTACCACCTTTCTTTTCTATAAATAACTTTTAGATAAAAAAAATCAATAAGATAATCTCAGATTGTGTGAAATTCACCAAATTACAACATGAAGACCCAAACATGAATCTGGTAATATTCCTTAAACTCCACGATTCACTCCAATTCTAGAATGTTTTAAGAGATTCTATAAGACTCTGTTATTTTTTGTTTTCATTATGTGAGTGGGATTGGGATTAGATCAATTTCAAACCTACACATTCCATCAATAGATTGGATAACCTATATGAGAACATTCATACCCACTTCCTCCCACCTTTTGAATCGATGGACATACTGGTAGACATGGTAAAAATCAATCTATTATAGATAAAATCACTTTAATCTACATGGGAACATTTTAATGAAATGACTGATAAATTTCCCCATCATGCTATAGATTTTTCGATGTTGATCCAAACGTATTATAATGGTTTTAAATAGGTAAAAAGATCAATTATTGGTACAATAGTTAGAGGATCACCAATGAAGAGGTGTCTTGATGAGAGCTATAACTTATTAGATGAAATATCGAGTAATAGTTTTCAATGAAAAGGAGAAGGGACCCAAAGAAAATGTGTTCATCAAATCAACAATAATGACTATATTTTGACATAGATGGATTCTTTGATTAAGAACATAAATGTGCTGATGGGCCAGTCAAAAAACCCCATCGTGTAGATAATAAGGATGAAAATTATGCTGACTTTAATTTTGGTAATCAATTTTTTGGTTCGGAATCCACAAAAAATCAAGAACAATGATATCAATGAAGGCCACAATGGTACAAAAAAAAGCACAGTAAGTGCCCACAGTAACAATCTTAGTCAATTCATTGGAGGAAACATTAGATACACTCATGACACCGACAAGGGATGTACTCAAGATTTTAAAGGAAGATTCAATGAAAAAAAATTATGGATTATAGAATATATAGCATCAAGTTGTAAAATATTAAGAAAAGATCAAAGGGAGACCCAGATTAGTACAACTCGAATTCCCTAAATTATGTTCCCATTAATATTTAAAAGTTATACGAATTATGAGATAGATGAAGATAGAAGTATGTGGTATAAGAATTACAGGACTAAATGTAGAACAAATAGTTGATTCAAGTGAAAAATAATTTAAAAATATAGAAGAACAAGTAGTTGATGAAGATATAAAATAAGTACCACCATAATTTAAGATGATACTACCTTTTCTAGAATGAATGTCACTAGAGAAGATGAACACATAGAAGCCTAAATTTCTGGGACACATATATATATCAGTATACCATTTTATGTAGTCCTTGAAAACATGTAGAAGTATAAAAAAATACATGAAATTGCTAGTAACCAATGAGAAAAAGTTAGGTGAAATGGTCATTATTCCACACACACACCAGAGTCTTTAGCAGTGGTATTAAAGGACCTACCCAAGAAACAATGTGATCAATTAAACATTTATATTCACAAATTTATAAGACCTATAAAATTTGTAAAATATTTTTGTGAATTATGTAGAAGTTTAAATATTATATCGTATGTGACTTTCAAAATATTGGGAATAGATGTCCTAAATCCCATAGGATTTGAAATTCAATTATAATAATAAATAGTGAAGTACCACCAAGGAGTCATCAAAGACATCCTGATCAATTTCTACAAATAATACCACTTTGTTGACTAATTAGGTATGAATATTGAAGATGAGTAAAATACAATAAATATGGGGAGATAATTTTTTTCTATTGAGAATAGGATGATATACATATAAAGAGGATAAACATTTCTAGGAGTTTGATATGATCTATTAAGTTTCAAAATCCACTGAGAAATGATGAACTATGATGCTAGAGAGTAAAATGAGTTTCAAGAAGATACAACACCCAAATTTGAGGGTTTTTATAAAATTAAATAGGTACCTGAGATAAATGATGTTGTGAAAGGGGATACTTGACATTGAAAATTAAAAATAAGAAAGATAAGTTGAAGGGAACATCACTAACACAAGTGGAGTGAATGACACCATCAAACTTGAGAAAGGACAACAAGTATTAATGAAAATTACCTTCTATTTGGTTTATCTGTATTTTATAAGAAAAGGTGGATCCATCTAATGGTTATTAAGAATGTAATACCATTAGAAAAATATAATTTTTCTGGGAAGAAGGAATGGAAATGGCCTATGTGAAAAATACATAACATATACAAGTTATGGACCTCGACGAGGTAATAAAATTTCAATCATCGTTTACCTGAGATGAAGCTAAAGGATGTAAGGTCGATCTAATGATGGTAAACAAAAGCACTTTTTATAGGAAACTTATGTTTTTTGTGTTTTTGTTTATTTTATTTTTGTGCGTGAATTCAATCACTCCAAATTTCGTAAATTTCATTTATTTTGGAATGTTATTTCACATGTATATTTTTAATTTATTGGACCATCGAGACCATATCCAAAATAAAGTAGTATGGAGAACAAGAAGAGGTTGTAGGCATAAAACACATAATAAACCACATTCATGTAGTGAATCTAAGGAAATACATGTCATGATTCATGAGTATATAAAACCTATGAAGCTGACTTCGAAAAATCAAAAAATGGGAGTTATATTTTTAATTAATAATATTTCTACTGTGCTCCCACATTTAATTTATATAGAGGTTTTAATTTCCAATTACATGCCCCAAATTTGATTGAGTATTTAATCAACCATATTTTGAGACATAGAATACCATGGATAATTACCATAACCTGAATTTAAATTTCTTTTTCAATAAATTTTAAATTGAAAATCGGTAAAAAAATTACTAGAGAAAGGAATGTAGACTAGGATTTAACAAATAATTATTTGAGGAGTATGTTAATGATTTTATAAGAATTTTTTCTCATATTTTTTCAGTCTTTAAAATTCTAATATTTTCATTTATTGATATAATTATTCATATGAATTCTTATGATTAGTTATCTTAACCAATATTCTCGTTAATTAGGCATCCAACAAGCCTGTTATTCTCATTTTATTATTTTTTATATATCTTGAGAGACTTGAGCATGTTACCTTTTTGATATTCATTGAAAAATTATGAAAGCTATGACCAAACAGATTCAATCCTAATATGATTTGGGAATATTCTATTAAAATCATATCTTTGGATCCACCTTGAAATGATAATTTTCTTTCCCATGAAATCCATGAGAGGCCTTCTTATGAAATTAGATGAGTTCCAAGCCTATTTTTTATATTCCTACATTTCATAAAATAAATGGAAATATATTCCAAAAATAAGTGTGGTAGAGTGAATTTCCATGCCAAATAGGGTTATTTTTAATTGATCATACATTTATATTTTTTTCATAATTATGGTAGAGGCGATGATATCATTCCTTGTATTTTATTACTCAACTCTCTTGTTTTAAAAAAGTGGGTTCTATCATTGGAGGATCAAAACTACAACTACCAAACATATTTTCTTTTTATTTTAAGTGTTTAAGTGGTGGATGTGAGATTTTTCTTAAGCATACCATTCAAAAATAATAATAATAAACAAAAATGAAAAAAATAAAAGAATGATTGGCTGATTCATCCCCTTTTCATACATGTATCATTATCCCTCTTTAAACTTGTGGGGGATAGATGAAATATGTAGAGGGATATATTTAATGTTATTTTCTATTTATATCATGTATTAGGATTTAGAGTAAAGCCATGTTTTCTATTTAGTTTTTATATCATATACCTACCTAACATAATGACTTAGAGTCATTTGATCCTAAAGGATGAAGCAATCATGAATAATTGTGATTATATCTTTTTTTGGAAGAGATTCTAGATTTCTGTAAAGCCTTTGATAAGTGAATTTTTCTTGAGGTATGTGCGTCACTCTATTAATTTAACCCTTAATAATGAGAGGAAAAATTAATGTGATTTAAATAAAAAAGGATTGTATATTAATAATAAATTGAAAACGAAAAATGGATTATTGAATATGTTTTACCATTTGAAAAGAGGAAAAGTAAAATTCATGGTTATTTTATTCATTGATAAATGAGGTCTTAATAAAATTTCAATGTCTGATGCATAATGATTTAATCATTCCATTTGATCAATTATTTTTATTGACATTGGATTTAAAGAATGGTAAGGTTAACATACTTTGTATTATGTCAAGATTCTATAATTAAAGAAAATTATGAATTCACATGTCTAGGGATTTTATAGTTTCACTTATTATATACATTTTTTATATTAAAATGTTTTGATTTTGATAATTTTATTTTTAATTCATTGTTATAAACAAGATGTTTTATTCATCATTTTCAGGATGTTACAAGCTATGGAAAATGATAAAAAGTGGTGGAAACAATAATGATATCCATTAAAAAAAGGTGTGAATTTTTTTATGATAATGGAAGAATACTAGTATAATGACCCAATATTTTCATAGATTAACATTATGACATTTTTGGGAAATATCTTATACATTACACCAATACACGATGAAAGAACTTTTTAGTTTAGGCAATTTGTAAACATGGAAACATAAACAACTGGTTTATAACATAAGTACTTCTTCATCCAACAATTTATTCATAACTTTAATCCTTTTTGGCATATCTAATTCAATACCATTCATTATTTTCAAGTGAAAAGAGACATAATAACATGAGACCTTGGATGCCCTTTAAGGGTAAACAAGGGAGTGATCAATAAAAATATAATAATAAATAATATGTACATGAATTTTTATTTGAAATTCATATCCTATGTATAAAATATCATAATATAATTTTATGCAATAAATCATAAAATTTTAGATAGAAAAAAAGAACATAATCTATAAGGGTATAACCAAAGATATAGAATTGTGGCATTCACATAAGAGTATAAAATGATTTTTATAGAAGTCAATGAATCAAATCCAATGATGAATTAGTAGTATGAGTTCACTCCTCATACCATCTTGGCAGTCATGGTTAACTCCCATGAATACCTTAGTAGTCATGTTTTACTCCCAAGACCATCTTACTAGACAATGTCTCATACTGAACCGAGTTCACTCCCCGTTCCATCCATGTATATCTCATGACATGTAAATCATTACACAATTTATTATACAGAGATATAGGTCCAACACATCATTTAATGAAAACTATACATACGTGTTCCACAAGAACATAAATCACTTATCATATCAAAACCCAGTGAATTTAAAGGGTTTCATAAACATCATACAAACATTACATTACCCTTGGAAAAGTATTGAGATTAAAAAATCCGATTACATAAAAAAAACCATTAATGAAATAATATTAATTTTATTATTGAGTCATATCCCCAGTAAATCATAAACTATGTCAATGTATTTCATCTTAGATGGAAAATAAATTTGAATGATCTTTTTAAAACATTTTTGGGGGAAATATAATTTCCTCTTGGAAAAATTATTTCAAAACCATAAAATATTCATCATACTAATATTATTTAAAATATATTTTATTGTTTTGAAAAAAATATTTGAAACTTTTTTAAACATCTTTGAAATCCATTTTCTAGAAAATTATTATAAGATAATTTAAAATATGTTGAAATTTATTTAGAAAACATTATTACAAAGGAGCATAGATTTTTATATTAGATAAAATAACATTGCAAAAAGCTTATAATATAATGAAAATAATTATTTAATTTATGAAAAATATCAAAATTAATTATATAGACCTCATAAAATAATATATTTGAAATACATAACTCAAATAATTCAAATTGAGACAAAATTACCTGACCGATTTCGTAACTATTGAATCATAAACCCCATGAAAGAGAGTTCATAAAAATGATATGTAAATTCCATTTTATTTACAAAAATACTCAGAAAATAAAATCATGTTTATTATATAAACCACCCAAAATAATGAATTAGTTAATAAGGCAAGTGTCCTATAGAAATAAAATTGCCAAAAAATCTATTTCCTTAAGTCCTGAATTCCGTAATATACGTTCAAATCTCATTTATAAAAATTATATGTTTATTATTGATATATTATGGAACCACATTAAATTATATTATACAAAAAAAAATTAATTATGTCCTTATATTACCCATTTTTTAATATTTTTCATGGTAAAATTTTATTTCTGGTAGTAACCTTTTTTTCGCATGTTTTTTGATTTGTTATATTTTTTGTCCTTATAATTTTATCACAATTCAATAATATAAATAATTATAGTATTTCATTAAATATAATATATAATAATTAAATAAGTATTTATTATAATGTATAAATGATAAAAATTAAATACACCTTTCATGGAGACGGTAAGCCGTATGTAAGCATTAACATATATTTCATTTTATTCTCCTATAAGAAGAAAGAATGATTATATGATATATTATAATTACAGAATCATATTTAGGTTATATATATCATATATAATCCCAAAATACTTCCTTATTTCAATCCATGTTAAATATAGATGAAAAATTAATCACATATAATCATGGATTTGGTAATCCATATGTACGCACATACAACATTATCATTTCCCAAAACATTATATGGTAAATTGGTATATAGGATGTTATCAGGAAACTTATATAATAGATATCATAAATAATCATCAAAACCATCATAATTACCACTCGTGAATGATGATTATGTAAGATTATTTGTATCACTATGTTGAGACAGTAAGGCATATGTACGCATGAGTGATACTTTCGCTTCTTATTCGATGGGGCATGGGTTGTATAATGGTGTTTTCATAGACATAATAAAATTTAAAATTATTGAGGACTATAAATTTATTATAATGGAATATATCATATATTTATATTATGTATATAAGAGTAGAAAAAAAGAGTGACTGGTCATATAGATTACCTATTCTTTAAAAAAACTCCTTTAGTACCCATCTAATATACTCTAGAGTTGGTCCTATAGAAATAACAAATCATATTAAATGTGTTTATGTAATTGGATAAGAGAATTTTTTTGATATTTTCTAAGATAGAAGTCTGAATTTGGGGGAATGTGATTAGGGTGGAGGTTTCCTTTATATAATGAAGAAGAGGTTTACTTTAGAAAACTCTCTACTATATTAATTTATAATAAATAAAATCTCAACACAAATACCTCCAAATAGTCATATATTAGAATATAAGATGAGATAAGGTGTTAATATCCTCAACCGATAAATTTTATACAGGTTTGGATGTAATTTTAAACCTTATCTTTTTATTAACTCTTAGTTAACCCATTTTAATTTTAACTATGGAAAAAAGTTATTAATATTAAGAGGATATAATTTTTACATATAAAGTTTCAATTAAACCTTAAATAGTCCATTAATGATATTTTATACCATAATTTATCATATTTTTCCTCATTTACGATTTTTTATATTTTCAACTAATTTAATAAAATTGTGTTTTCATAAAATATCATTAATATCAATTATGATATTATTCCTTATATCGACTTTACTAAAATTCACAAAAAAAGATAAATAAAAAAATTAACATAAAACTACAAAAAATGTCATATTCACCATTAAAATTTGGGTATCACCATAATTATGTAAAAATATATTTATTTTAATATTTAAAATATCATTTAATTGGTTATTTCATTTATTAAGTAATTATTGAATCATCATTTTGTAATTATTTATGATAGATTTTGAAATCCTCATATCAGTCTTAACATAAAATATTAATGTTCAAAAATTGTAGTTAACCTTAATACCATTCTAGAATATTAATGATCAAAACTATAGAAATATGGTCAATAAATTTCTAAAAAACATAATATAATTGATCCCCCATATATAATAAAGTAACTATTTTTTCCATATACCAAACATATGAATTCCTTCATCATGTATTCTCTTGAAACATGGTAATATACTTAATTAACATAAAATATAGTGAAAAAATGCATAATTTCAAAAGTCAACTCTCTCCTTAAATCATAAATCCATGAACCCTATAAAATAAATTCATGATATTATAAACCATCTTTTCATATTATCAATCCCAAGAACATTGATATTATCCTATTTATAATTGAACATCTCTTTATTTCATTATCTCAACATCATATACATATTATTGTTTATCCTTCCTTTAATCAAGTGTTTTCTAAAAACAAATACAACATTTCCATTAAATCCATTATTTAGTCTATCATAACCACTAAACCCATTCTTGTAAATCCTTAGTAAAAAACTAATAATCTAAAAAATCCTAATAATTTTTATAATTATTTAATCCAAATAAATAAACACATTGATTATTTCACTTCTATACATAAGTCATTAACAAGGTTATCTCATCCTACACCTTAAAAACTATTTAGTATCACATTTCACATGTTGTCTCATCATCAATATTAATATAACCATTTCTTTTTCTGCCTGGATGATTATCTTCATAAGATTTTCACATAATACATTGATTTATCTAATATCCATTCATTCCACTTTTGATGTATTCATCAATTGATAACACCTTAGTGAGGCTAATATTCCCATCTATTATGTTAGCTAAACATTTCATTTTTACTTTTGTAGTAACTTTCTCTAGGTCATTCTTTTCCACAGTCAAATCAAATTCTTGTTCCTCAAAGAAATCTATATGTTTTTCTCTTCCCAAATTATTGATAAAAATGAAACATAATATTTTTCCTTCATGGTATTCACTACCATAATACAGAGAAGACTCTTTCATTTTTCTCTTGGGTGACTTTGAGATTTGGTTTAGGAACATGTTGAAAATCATTTTCTTAGAAGACTAATTAGGCATGATCATAATGCCATTTCCACCAGTGATCATAATATTTTACAACTCATTATAAAATTCTTGATCACACTTACAATTAATATTGTTCCTTTTGTTTATTTCCATATTCTAAATCTATAAGCAATAGAGTTATAAATACTTATCATAGAGGAAAAAAATATATATGAAAAATAACTAATAGAATGCCTAAATTATTAGGCCTTATTTATTCTATGAGAGCTTATACTTATCGTTATAGACATCATTAGACATAGAAATATACATAGGGATCTCTATAATTTTTTATATTCCTATTTTTTAATGGTTAACTAAACATTTAATCTGATACCAATTATAACGAGCCAGTTTTTTCTTAAATTTACACTAATTCGTTTTTTGGAAGATTTCATACATTACAAAAATACACACCTAAAGACCATATTTTTTTAGTGACTATGGAAACATAGAAACATAATATACTAGTTCCAAACACATCTAATTATTCTCCCACTTATTTATTCATCACGAGAACCCTTTTGACACATCATACTTAATTAGTTCTTTATATCTTAGGGAAAATAAAAATAATAAATCATGAGATCAGATTCTTAGTGATGGAAAATAAGAGAGGTATCAATCATAACATAATTATAATGAATATGTACATAAAAAACATCTGAAATTCATATACTATATATAAATGATCTACATATAATATCATAGAATAAATCATAGAAGGTCATAAAGAATCAAAGAATATAATCTAAGACAGTACAACATAAGACATATAATTATGGCTCACACATAAGCCTATAATTTAATTCCATAATTGTTGAGGAATCGCTACTAATTTTATCATAGTATTATAAGTTCACTCATCATACCATCTTGGTAATCATGTTTCACTTCCATGAACATCTTAATAATCGTGTATTAATCTGAAGTCTATCTTAGTAGACAAAGTCTATTACTGTACTGAGTTCACTCCCCATTCATAACATATCTATCTCATGAGATATAAATATTTACTCAATTAATTTTAGGGAGATATAGGTCCCACCCATCACATAATAAAAACCATACCTATGTACACCATATGAATATAAATCATTTATCATTTCAGAAACAATGATATAAATTTGGTTTCATAAAAATCACTCAATCAAAATATAACTTATGGAAATGATATGGGTTTCAAAAATATCATTCCCTAATAAAAATAAACCATTAAATAATTAATAATAATATTATTCCTAAATTATATACCTAGATAAGCTTAAACTATGACAATGTATGCCATCTTATATGGAAAATAATATTGAAATATATTTTAAAAAACATTCTTAAAAAAATTTCCTTACATTTTTTAAAACTGATTTTCAAATCAAAAAACATTTATCAAACTTTTTAATTGAAAACAAATTTAAAATTTATAGTGGAACATTCAAAAACTTTTTAAATATCTTTGAAATAAATTTTATTGAATGTTCTTATAAGATTATTTAAAACACTTCTAAAACATTTTTATAATATATTCTTTTAAAGTGACACAGATTTATGACTGATGGGAAAAAAATTACATAAATATTCAAATATCCTAAAAATAATTAAATTCATGATATAAAATTTTAAATGGAATTATATACACCTTATAAAGAAATATAGCTGAAAAAAATAACATGTGTCTCAAAGAAATAAAATTCAGACAAAATTACTTGACCGATTTGGTAAATTTTAAACTGTAAACCACAAATAAGTGCAGTCATATACTGGATATGTAAATAACATATAATTAATAATTATAATCATTAAAAATACTCTTGTGTAGTATATAAACCACAAAAAATAATCTAGTAGCTTATAAGGCACATGTACCACTAAAATAAAATTTAGAAAAAAATCACTTACCATAAGTCCTGACTTCCATCGTATACATTCAAAACTCATGTATAATAGATATATGTTAATTATAAATAAATTTAATATCCATAAAAATTCATACCATATAATATCTTTATTAATTATAAAGTTCTATTACCCATTTATAAACAATTCTCATGTTAATGCTATGTTTCAGGTAATAACTGTTTTTTTTTTGTGTTTTGATTTGTTATATATTTTATCCTTTACTAATATATTTATTTTAATATTTTAATAATAATAATAATAATATAAAAATAATATATATTAATTACTTAATTATTTATAATAATCTATAAAATATAAAAATAAAATACACCATTCATGGAGAGGTTAGGTCGTATATACGCAAGAATGATGTTTTCATTTAATTCTAAAATTAAAAAAAAGAAAAATTATTTGATATAATGTCATTAAAAATAATTTCTAGGTTGTATATATCACATTTCCCCATAAAATTTATCTTTATTACCATCCATTTAAAATATTTAATAAAAGCGAATCACAATGAATCGTGGAGATGGTAAGACATATGTACGCCCGAGCGATGATATCATTTCCCAAAAGATTTGATGGTAAAATGGTAGATATGAGGTTATAATGATAATTATTTTATAAATATATTATATAATAATTAATCCCATTATAATCACCACTCAATAAATATTGTTATTGAAGTTGAATTATATCACTACATAGAGATGCTAGGTCATACTTATGCACAAACAATACCTTCACTTTTTATTCGATGGGAAAAGGGAATGTTTAATGGTTTTTCCATAGTCATAATAATATTTCTTCATATTTATGATGTTGAATTTTTTAATGATATAAATCATTGATTTATTGGAGTTATATATTTGTAAAAAATGATAGTGATTGGTTAGAGTGATAACCTCTTCTTCGAAATGACACCTTTAGATATCCAATGAGGACTCTTGAGTTGGTCATTTAGATTGACCAGAACCTGTATAATGTTGATAGGTAAGTGGAGAAGAATTGTTTTTATAAATTTTTTGATCTACATCACTCAATGTGGTGAAATGGGAGGAGGTATGAGGTTCCCTTTTATAATTAAGTAGTGGGGAACATTTGGAATCTCTCAAATATATTAATTTATAAAAAGTATAAAATCAATCCAAATACCTCCAAAAGGTCATATATGCAAAGATATTATGTGATAAGGTCGTAATAACATCCTCCATTGTAATTAAAATATTTTTTGAGGTAATTTTAAACCTTATCGTTTTTAATAAACCTGAGTTATCCTATTTTATGTTTATCTTTGGTAACACAGTTTTTAATATTAATGGGACGCAATTTTTACATATAAAGAGGAACTTTGTCCATAAATTTTCCAATAATGATATGTTAGACCATAATTTATCATATCTGTCCTAATTTAGTATTTTTATGATTTATAATTAATTTTAAAAAATGTTTTTTTATAAAATATCATTAATTTCAATTAATACAATATTCATTATATTGAATTTCATAAAATCCATAGAGTAGGATAACATCGAATGAATTTACATAAAACATCTATAACATGTCATAGTAAACCAAAAAAATCATGTGTAACATTAATTAATTCAAATTATATTTATTTTAACATTTATAATATAATTTATCTAATTGATTCATTAATCAGGTAATTATTACATCATCATTTAGTAAATATTTATGATAATTATTTCATCACTACAAATTAAAAATAATTTTTTTGAGATATATAAAAATTTATATTTCTGAATATCATATATGGTCTAACATATCTTCTATTTATCTCCATATTAAAAATATTATACATATTAAAATTAAGAGTGAATGTTTTTTTCACTCTCAATGAGTTTAATAATATTTAAGCCATTTTCAAGAGAAATTATACATTAAAATTTTCAATTTTAATAATTATATGTTAAGGGTATAATTATATTCCTTTATAATCTTTTAGGAATGTCATTTATCATTTAATAATATTTAATATATACTTTTTACCCTTAATTACCTGATTTAATCTTAACTATGGTATCAAAAATTAATAAAGATACTATTTAGATTGTCTAAAAATAAACTAGTAATAATTATTAAATTTGGAAATTATAATTAAAAGTATAAAATATGTTTTTTATCATTCTGAACAAAGATTTTTTAAAAATTAATTTTAAGTTAACCATGGTGAAGTAACGAGAAAAAAAGTTTTAAAAGTGAAAACGTCCAAAAGATTGACATATTTATCTATAAAAAATTAATGTGAAATTGATTCCAATGACCAAAATTGTTTTAAATGATTAAAACTTATTCTATTTATACTATAAAACAAAACAATTATATAATTATACACAGTAAATTATTTCAATGAAAATGGTTTTTTCAATTAAAATTCATTATTTTTCATTATTCATCAAGAAATGAAACTTATCTTAAAAATTCCTAAAATTCAACCACATTAAATTTTGATATAACAATTTAAAATAAATAAGTATATATTTTCACATATAAATTCTAAAAGTGTCTAAAAATGATTTAAAATGGGTTCTCCACTAAAAGATGTTAAAATTAGCCTTATGAAAATACATGGTTTTCTGCAAGAAATTATGTTTGTTATTATATTAAGCCTATAAAATAGAATAAACCAATATAAAAAATATTTTATTTAATATATGAAATATTTATTTCTTTAATATCAATTACGATTTGTAATTAATTTAGTTTATTAATACAAAATGACTTTGTGTGAATAAAAATAAAACTATTTCCTTTATAATTTTTTTAATATATTTTCATTTATAATTAATTACTAACAAATTAATTTAGATAAAATACTTATATTTTCATATGTTTTTTATTACTATTAATATCTACTAATTTAATGAATATGTAAATTTTTATTATAATTATTTTAAAATTATGTTTTTTTGTAAAACATAGTGCTGCATGTAATGAATACTATAAAAAAAGTGTTTTTGTAAAACAAGGAAAAAATTGTGTTGCACATTATAAAATTTAATCTATGTGTTTCTTATAGTGAAATGATGAACTATTTTTAAATATTATACATGTAAAACTTTGTTTTTTTGTCATATAATGAAATCTATATTTAGTATTTTATGAAATGAAAAAAATATTAAATTATTCCGAGACAATTATTTCAAATAATATAGGGGTGTTACATCAGGGGAACAAAACTGAAGAAATTGTGTGAAAAGAGGTTCCTCATGCATAAAATTGACATTACACATCATGTAATCATTGATCATCATGTAGTGATGAATGATAAAAAAAATATAAGTCACAAAGTGGATAAAACTCACCAAGAGTGACGAAAAAATGTTTCACAATTTGAAACTTATAGTCCCACCATGATGCTTATGAATATGATCTAGAATGACCTCTAATAAATGACTCCATACACATGGTTCAATATTTAAACATCATGTAATCACTACATGACATTAAAATGTCTGGATGACTCATACTGGTCAGATTTGATGTATAAAGTGGTGAATACATATTTATGGCCTCGATACCACCCATGCCTAATATTTGACAAATAATACTTCCATTGAATGACACATGATCCCTATGGAAGTCAATAAATTTAGGGTTAAGCCACCGCACCAAGGGAAGATTGAGAGAAAAATTTATAGGGGGGAGATGTATGTTTTAGGACCTCCACCACTTTATCTCCATTTTCTAAATATGCTTTCTTCTATTTATTTATTTACATTTTATTATTTCATCAATGGGATGAAATCGTAAATCCACCTTATGATAGGGTTATGTGTTTAATGGGATAAGGTTTCATTGGATATATTTAGTTTATATTCATGTATTTGGATTGTTGTAGTATATTAATTCAAATTTCAATCATTTTTTTACTATTTTCAGGACCATTGGTATTTGAATCTGAAAGGAATATTATAATTGCACAACTAGTTACCCAGAATAAAGGTATGAAAATTTTTTCATTTAGGGAAAGAAGATTTAAATATGATATAGACAAAGACATTATATAGAGAAACCCTAAATTATAAAACTAAGAGGAATAAGTTATCAATGTTTTTTGGAGGGAATACCATGACCATTGGATCCGTCTCGAATAAACTATGAGTCCAAATAGGGATAGATAAATTAGTTTCCAAAAATATAATTAAACTTGAACCCTAAAACTACAAACCTCGATACACCATCAAATATGATTCCAAAAACAATCAATTTTATTTTATTTATCCTTTCAATTTATTAAAATAAATCATACCAATATTTTGTTCATGTATTTATTCAATTTAAATAAATCAATTCCTGTAGAATACTAATAAAACTAATTCCCCATCTCTATGGATTTTACCTCAAACATTCCCAATACTATATTTTAAATAATAAAGTTTAATATTTTTAGTTATTTTAAATTTGTATTTTTATTTAACCAAGGGAAATAAGGATGACCTTTTGACCCTTCATTATCAAAGTATGGGGACTATGATTATGAATCATTTAAGTGAAGGTATTTTATAGGTGGTGTTTGTAATAGATTTGGTTGTTTTCTAGATGCCCGAATAAAATATGGGTTTTATTTAGGATTTTTCATAGTTTTATATATTATTTGGTAAAACAAAATACTCTATATACAAAAGTGTACATGGATACCCATTCATAAGGGTTGGTTGTGATATAAACTAATTATAGTTATGTTTTTTGGGTATCCATGTGTAATGGTAAAGATAGATGAAATGAAATTTATTAAACAATTCAATGTCCCTATGAAATTTAAGGGTATAATATATAAGGTTAATTATTACCTTGTGATACATAAAGGTTAATATATGAAGGGTTCTTGTTAGTAGTCAGAAAATGGTAATTCATAGGATGCCACAGTGATATGTATGAGTTCTTTCCTTGACATCTAAGGGTCAAAATGTACATAAGAGATATTTATAGTTAGAAATATTGTATGGTATGGGAGGGATAAAGGATTGTGTATGATAAGTAATGGTATAACATAGTAAAATGAATATATATGCTCTTTTCCTTAGACACATATGGGTCATTGGATAATGATATTTTATAAAGTACCAAGGATTTAACAGTGGTATATATGGTTTACTCTGTGTGATTTTTAATATTAGCTCATAGGTAATGGGGATACAGAATTGTATCTATTGGAAAATTCATAAGTGTTTCATGAATCCTTACATAAGTGTCATAGTGTTTTCCTAAAATTATAAGTGTGACATATATTGTATATATTTCTCTAAATAAATTAAAATAATATGTTAAAATGATTATGAAAATGGAAAAGTGGATATTTAATCCAGAAAAAAATTGGCATGACCATGATATCAAATCTCTTTTTTTCTTCTAACCTTATTTTACGATCATTATTTATTATTTAATGATCTCCGCTCCATCTATTACAGGGAGTAGTCACTAAAATGCAAGATTCCTTAATGTATTTAATATTAATTTCACTCATTGATTCTCTATTGTCAATTTATTGTATACTAAATCAGGTACTATTTCGTATTACCTTATTTATTATGATTGAAGTCGATTCTTCCAAATAATCTCAGAGAGTGGAGTCCTACAAATTACATGCAGGTGGTGTCTAGCTATTTATATTTCCATAAATGTTTCTATGCGATGTGTAATAAATGAATGATAGTAGGGTTATTTATGATTTTTTTGGAACATAACCACTTATGGTTTTCATTATTTTTAATTGATTCTTTGGGGTTGTACCATGTTGATAATTTTGAGTTTATCTTGCTATGTATTTTTATGCATAGTTTTATAGTTCTAGGGTTAATGGATAAGATGTTATTTCTTATTCCTAATTTGATTATTTATATGGTTCAGTGGTGTGTTGTAGATGGTGTGGGAAGTTATCTTGGGTGGCATGGAGGCTCAATAAGTTTCACCCTTGGGATATTGGTGATGCTACACACTAGGTGGGATGAGGTCATTAGGGTCATGTGCATATGAAAAATGGCCTAAGAGATGGTTTTTAGCACTCTTTATTGATATTATAATCTATATATTGACTAACATAGAGGTGATTGTGTTGACCATTATTATGGGGGAGGCATACATTATATATGACCATAGGTTATAGTGATGAAAAAGATCACTAAATGGGAGTTTGATAACCAAAAAATATGTGAAATATTATATGATATGGTGGTGAATGTTTCATTAAGGAATCATCCTTGACACATAAGGGTGAAATTGGTTATGATTTTAACATGACATAATATGACATAGTTTTGGGTGGAAGGGTGAAGGAACTTCATATGTGATAGACCATGGATGCATCATTCCACTTCAAAACTGGACAATGGACGTAAAGGTCCACTTATATCTGGTTTGGAATGAGTGTATTAGATTGAATGATTATTTTTCTATTTACTTCTTATTTCATAAACCAATATATATATAGATATTATCTAGAAACAAAATAATTGGTGGCCTACTAATTTTATACTAACACCCTTCGGGAGACATTTTAGATATGTGTAGAATATATATTTAATTGCATGGGTAAGAGTAAGGATGTTTATTCAGGATCCTAGATAATATGGTAGTGATGATTGTATATAGGCTAGATTATATGGATTTATTGATGAGATTGGGGGTTCCTTGGTGTTAAACTAGTTGTAGGTTTTGGTTTTTTTTCATGTATGTATGTTATCATCCTATGGGAGGTCTATAAATTTATCAATACATGGATAAAATTTTACTCAATATTTTTAATTGCATAGAATTTTATGGTTGGTAATTTCTTGAACATTTTATTTTCTATACACTATTATATTTCATTGGATTCATTTTAATGTAGTTTTCTTTCATAGGGTTTAGTGCACCCATTATCAACTACGATACCCTTAGTACTAGTTAATAAAATTTTGTGTATAAGGATTTACCCCATTGTATAAGTGGAATTACAATCCAATTACTATAGGGTGATCCATTTAAGATGTTTTGTAGTGAATGTTTGAAAAAACACCACTCAGATGTCTGGAATAGCCATTGTATGTATACAATTTTTCAATATCATTTCAAGTCCAATTTCATTATAAAATTTTGAATAACTAATTGTTGTGGTGCCCAAATAATTTGATCTCATATGTAATAGTAATTATATACATGGGAAACCACTTCCACATAGTTCTAGAATTACATTTAACATGATAAATTAATACAAAATCACTATTAAAATGATTTTTTACACTACCATGTTGAATATATATTATATCGCATTTATTGGCTCTACCAGCAATTATACCAAGTTTATAGATTTTAATAGATGAAATATTTTTGTTATCAAATTCTCTATGAAAATAGTTCTTTTAAATATTATTCTCCTTATTTTTTTTAAATAATTATTTATAACATTACATTAATTAATATGATATTCTGTCATGTTTTTATCTCCCTTTGTAGAACTAGTAACTACCAACATTAATTTTTCAATCTCAAACATAATATGTATAATTTTTTTCAAAATTGTAAGAGAGGGTAAAAATAATATATTTATATTTAGTATCATAATATTGATTTAACACATAATCCATTTCATTAAAATCATTTTCATAAATTCTCTTAAACATTTAATTTTTTATTAAAACATTTATAATAATTTTGAATAATAAAATAATATGTTTTCAACTCCTCAAAACAATAATCTCCATTATTTGAATTATAATAAGAATAATAGTCAATTTATTCTATTTGTAACATAAAAACATATTTTAATTATTGAAAATGTAAATATTTTCATGAATATCAATCCAAATAACCATTTTTTATTCGGAATAATTACATACTGATTTAATATCACTTTAATTTTATCTTATTTTTAATATTTTTATAAGACATCATTTTATATATTTTTTAATAAAGTAATTTCAAATATATATAACCTGTGTATTTTACATTTAAATAATTTTAATTTACTTTATATTTAATTGAATTTTTTAAAATTTATATCATCATTTTTAAATGACATTCTTCTTTATTACTTTTTTAAATCTTTTATTAATTTATTTTATCGAGTCAGTTCTCAAGAACCAAGAAACATTATACTTTCTATAAGTGATATAGTAAAAGTTTTTAATATTAATAAATATTTTATCTCATGGTGTTTATTATTCTACATGAACTTTAGTCTAATATGGTCCTCAAATTATTTGACACATCAAAAAGTTCAATAAAGATCCAATAAAATAAAGACCTTGCGGTGTTTTGATTATATTATCAAATACATGTTCTCTGATCGCGTGGCATAATTTTAATGGAAAAAGAATATATAGTTTATCAGGGGTAATGGGATCATATTACATTTTGTATTCTTAGTATTATATTCCCCTTAGTAATCTCTAAGAGAGGAGGTTATGAGAACTAATCTACCAGATATAATTATGCATGTTGTATGTGTATTTGGAAGTTGTCGTATAAAAATGTGTGTAACCATGCATAGAATTTGAGATTCTTATTATTGAATATCATGACTTATATAATTTTATGTATTGTAAAATCTGTTATGACATATGTTCATGTGAAATTTAGATACATTGGGTATGGTATTAATGATGTAACATTAATGAATAAGTTGAGGAGTTATTTTTCCTTCTCTTCCATGATGGCTGATATATTTGTCCCTTTGATGAAAATCCAAATATATTATATTTCAATGTCTATAGAAGATATATAAATGGGTCCATTTGAAAAAATAAAAAAATTATAGTACAGATATATTAGTTGATGACACATGTGATGCAACCTACTTAAAGGGTGCATTGAGGTAAATGGATTAAATTAAATATTAAGCATTCATATGTTGTTGGTATAGCTTTTAAACATCCGTATATCATTATTAAACATGATTTATTACAATATATCACTCTTGGAATTTGATTTGGACAAAATGCTATCAATATGAGGGCATGGGGGATCAAAAAAAATGTTTATCCTTTAGTTATACAACTTCTGATTAATTGGAGTTTTTTAAAAAGTTTTCTAGATTTGTGGGGACCACCAACCATCCATGTGAATTATCAAATGTATATTAATTCAATTATATTTTTCTAGTTTGAATAATAGTAAATGAATTTATTTATCAAGGTATTCACAAAATTATTAAATTATATAATTTAATATGGGAACATGTCATTTTTTAAATATACATCACACTATTCAATGATTGTTAGAAATGATGGGGGAATGAGTCAATTTAATGGGTTGTGGTTTATAAAACATCATCTAATTATGTCACCATTTGGTTATGAAAACTTTTATAATAGGCATGAAATATTTTTTTAGTTATTAATGTTTTTTGATCCAGTTTAAGAGGATTCACTTATCTATGAGATTAAGGGAATTTTTGGAAAGCTAAACATAAATATTTAATCTCATTTTTTGAGACATTAATAGAAAGGGATTCTATTTACACGAATTTAGAATGTTTTCTCTAAAATTATTCCTTATTTCTTTCTTTTGGAGATAGAAATAGTAAGAACAAATTGACCTAAGGTTTAAAATCAATTCTGTGGTATTTTAGAAAATATATGAGCATTTTACAGACATTGAACAAATTCTCTAGCACCTAAAAATTGAAAGAATCTATTTTTATGGATCCATGGTTCATGTGTGGACGAAATAGACTAAAGATACTATTATTCATTCAATCAATAATGATCTTGAGATGCCTGGATATCGGAAATATTATAATGTTCCAAAAAGGTACCATTTTATTTATTTTCAAATTATTCATTTAAATTTCATGAGAACTTTTGATGAATAGAGTATCAATATAATGAGTCAAGTATCTTATAAAATATTTAATTATTAAAAATTTAAAACTAAATAGAGTATGTGCTTCTACAACATGTTTGGTTCCTTTAATGGTTTTAAGGAATTCATGAAATTATTTATGTTGAGATATTAGTTTAATTTGTTATCATTTGGATATGGTAATTAATATGGACTCAACACCACTCACAACAAGAAGAAAAGAATTTCTACAATCATGTTATGATCGATCAAGGACTAATAGAATTTTGAAATCAATAAATATATATATATATATATATGGGTAGTTAGGGAAGAATGTCTTACTACTGGTATGGGGTGTTGTCATCAGGGATTCATGGAGATTACCAGTGGTGTCACTCGTTAGAGAAAAGTACCACCAATGTGGGTGATTTTAGTCACATGTACTGTAACGCCCCGACCCCAGTTACCCAGAGTCGGTTCATTATTAAATAACATTGGCATGATCGCAAGAAAGATCAAATCTCTAAAGACCGATCGGTTTAGTAGCCTTGGAAACACTAGATATATTCATAAGTTTTACATTACATCATAAAATAAAAAACTACTACAACAACATAATGTTTCCACAGTCCACACTATAATCCCCTCATAATATCCCTTCAGGTCATTCATAACATACATCTTCACATCCTGGGAAAAATAAAACATAGAAAAGGGGTGAGCTCAAATGCCCAGTAAGGATAACAATATAGCGGAACATTCAAAAATAAGCATAAATATTTAAGGCAATGAAGTACTAAAACAAAAGCCTTTTAAACTTGAACTTCAACATAGTATGGCAAAAGTAAAATGAAATAATGCCATTTACTTGTTCACATGGATATTCTACTAATCGAATAATCACATGCAATATCAATAACCACTTTCATAATGTTGGAATGCATAATGTCAGACTATCATAACCACATAGCCAAGGCCTCGTGCCAAGACTACAAATAAGATTTTGCCAAGGCCTTGTGCCAAGACACTAGTTTGTCTCATGAGACCTACCGATTCATCGAGGAGCTATAGCGGGCTCCACCCGTCACATATTAAGTCCAATGCATTCCCATATGAAAAGGTTTAAACATTACATAAACATTCGTAATAAAACTAGCATACGAAATGTCAATAATTTCACCATAAACTATGAATGGTATAAAAATAGCACATCCACAGTCAAACATATCACAAAACCTTCAATACAATATAGAAGTTTTGTATCATAATAAATCAACTTCAAATAAGCGTAAAATCCGTCAAAGGATGTTGACATAGATGAAATCAAAAAACTTTTTAGAGAAATATCTCTTTCTATTTTTGAAATCATTTAAGAGCCATATAAAATAAAACATTTTCTTGAAAATGTTCTTATAAGCTTGTAAGGGAAGCTTTGACGATTTTATAACGGCGGAAAATAACCGCACCCGCCGTATAAGTTAAAAAAACATTCTTATCTTAATTCTGTCGAAAAGGTTAAAAAGCACCTTGTTTGGAAAACGACGGAAAGATTCCCTTATAAACCTCTTATAAAAAGTCAAACAAGGGTATAAATGACTTTAACCCATATTCTTTTAAATATTAAAAATGTTTTGAAATACATTTTGAAGAAACATGGACGTGGATGATAACAAGGTCCCAGTAGATAATTATGTATAAACAATCTCGGATAATGAAGAGATTGTGAAATAAATCCTTACCTTGTACTTTTCCTTTGTTGGGGTAGTTTAACCTCCTGTATAATAGTGAAATAATTATTATTAAATTATACAAGAATCATATACATTAATATGATATCATATATGATCTTTTAACATTGGTTTATTAATAATATCTTAGTATTATCGTCGTTTCGGGTGATAATCGATTCGTTCTTCTTAAATGTTTGGTTACGTAAGACATGTTTGTAATGGATAGATTATATCTAATTAATAATCATAATGATATTAACATTATTTTTAACCCTAAAATGAGAATAAGAATTGAATGGATACGATGGAGAATGAATCTCATCGCGTTCGTGGAGACGGTAGTCCGTACGTACGCACGAACGCTACTTCCATTTAATTTTTATTTTAAAAGAATCGAATCCAAATGATACATAGGTATATTACTATTACAGTATAATATAATATTTTATATATGTTACTTAAGTTCATTAACACCATACTTTATACGTTCCATGTGTGGTATGAACGAGTCATATCATTTTAAGGGGACGGTAGTCTGCACTTCCTCAAATGAAATTATCGTATGTATATACAACATGAAACAAATAATGGTATGAAATAAAATGGAATTACAGAAGCTTATATATAAAATATATATCATTAATATCATATTTAATTGCAGTTCCATCATAATTGCCACCATGAGAGGCGGTAAGATGTATTTGAACAATCATCGTTTCGTGAGGCGTTAGTTTTCCATCCACAGAAACATTATGTTCATCATCCATTAGATGGAGTTGTGTGTATGTGTAGTTTGAATACTTCTTATAACAACATCCTAGTATATTGTGGATACTGGTGTTGTTACAAAATAAAGGAAATAAAAAGAGTTTGGGGGTTGGAGAAGCAAAATAAATGAAAATAATTTAAGAGAAATCGTTACCTTTAATTTAGGTAACTCACTTTGGTTGGAACCAAAGGACTTCTTGAAATGCTTTCTGCCTAAGAGGAAGCTTCAAGGAGGAGGAGAGGAATGTTGGGAGCTTAGTTGGGTAGGGTTTGGACGAGCCAAGTGGCTTGAGAGGTGTGAGGAATGAGTAGAAGTGGTCTCCTTTTATAAGGGAGAGGATGGGCTCTTTAGGAAAGAGTGAAAGTATTACTTTATAATATAATTATATTCGGTTTATAATGGTCCAAAAATCATTGAGGTCTAAGATAAGATGACTCATATTCTAAATAACATCAACCAATAAGAATTGGACAGGTTTTAGATAATATTTTAATCATTATAATCTTATTTATTTAAATGATTTATTAATGAGGTAAACATTGCATCATTATTGTGTCATTAATAATTTAACATATATGGTGTCTAAAAATTATAAATAAAATATCATTATGTTGGAAATCGTTTTAGCTTTCAAATGAATATTTTTAATCGAAAATAAAACATGTATAACCCTATATAAAAATTGTTCTTCTAAAAGATGTAAGCTTATGCCATTTTTATTTTTATTTTAACTTTATTAATATAATGTGTCCCTACCACATACAAGTGGCTCCAAGGGGTCCCCAAATCGACCCAAGGATGCCCATGGTCGGTTATGTGTCCACCAATAAGGTTAGGACACGTTTTAGGGTAATTTTGTATTATTATAATATTATTTTTTAACCCTTATTTACCGGATTTACCCTTTAACCATGGTAAATAAAATATTTACCACAGTAATTATTCAAAGTGTGTAAAAATAAAAGTTACCTATTTACATAATTTGGACATCTTGATTCCAAATATGTAATTCATTTTTCCAAATTCAAAACACAGAAGTGGCAGAAATTAATTTAAAATTAATTCCCGTTGTTAAAATAAAAAAGCGTGTTTTTAAGAGATAATAACTATCAAAAGATTGACACTTGTTTATGTCTGATTTAATTGTGAAATTATGTCCAATGACAAAAATTAAATTAAATGGTAAAAATATATTCTAAATATACTTTAAAACCACTCAAATTCATAATTTATCAATATTAATTATTTTGATTAAAAAAGTTGTTTTTAATTAAAATTTAGTAATTTTCACTATTCATTAAAATATAAAAGTTATCCGAAAAGTACCAAAATTTCACCCTAGGATAATTTCAATATTCCGAATCCAAAAATGAAGTCCATTTTGAAATATAAAATATATATATGATTTCAAAATGTAGGTATTACTATTCACAACAGCTAGTTTAATTATTTGTGTTGTGTGTTAGAAATCGAGGTTGCGTACAACACACGCTATCGCATTATTCGAAGGGAAACGTACCGTGGAAGCTTGGGGTGGTACATTCTCCCCTCCTTCAAATAATTGTGTCCTCGCAATTTCTAGGGTATTACTACATAAAAAGACTCGGGTGGTTCTTCATCATAAGTTCCTCGGGTTCCCACATTTCCTCTTCCATCTTATGATTTCTCCACAAAACTTTTACCAGACGCGTCGTCCGGTTCCTCAGCACTTGTTCTCTCATATCAAGAATCTTGACGGGCTCTTCGCAATAAGACAGATCGGGTTCCAGTTCTAATTCTTCATAGGTGAGTACATGTGTTGGGTCAGGCATGTATTTCCTCAACAGAGATACGTGGAACACATCGTGAACTTTGGAGAGACTTGGCGGCATTGCCAATCGGTAAGCTACATCCCCAATTCGTTCTAGAATTTCGAAGGGTCCGATGTACCTGGGACTCAATTTACCTTTCTTACCAAAATGTATAACTCCCTTCCATGGAGATACCTTCAGGAAAACATGATCACCGACTTGAAATTCCAAATCCTTCCTTCGATTATCGGCATAGCTCTTCTGCCTACATTGAGATGCTTGGATGTGATTTTGGATTACTTTCACCTTTTCCACCGTTTCCTCCACCAGTTATGGGCCTACAAGTTTTCTTTCACCAACGTCATCCCAACATGTTGGTGTACGACATCTCTTTCCGTATAACGCTTCATATGGTGCCATCTGAATACTCGAATGGAAGCTATTGTTATAGGAAAATTCTACCAGTGGTAAATATTGATCCCACATACCCTGAAAGTCATGTGAGAAAGATCTCAACATGTCTTATAGGGTTTGAATAGTCCATTCTGATTGTCCATCTGTCTGAGGGTGGTATGCAGTGCTCAAATGAAGTTCAGTATCCAGGGATTTCTGAAGACTTTTCCAAAATCTTGAAGTAAAATGGGGATCACGATCAGAAACAATCGATAGGGGTACTCAATGAAGTCTCACAACTTCATTAATGTATAGTCTTTCTAGACGTTCCAGGGGTAGATCTTCTCTTATAGAAAGAAAATGTGCTGACTTGGTAAGACGATCAACAATAACCCATATTGCATCGTTCCTTCTAGGAGTCTTTGGTAGCCCCATGACAAAGTCCATCGTAATATTGTCCCATTTTCCACTCCGGTATGGGAAGAGGTTGCATGACTCCTCCAGGCTGTTGCCTTCCAGCTTTCACTTGTTGACAAACCATACATCTTGACACAAAATCAGCAATCTCTCTCTTCATGTTGTCCCACCAAAAATGTTCCTTCAAATCTCTATACATTTTGGTGCTCCCAGGGTGTATAGAGAAATTGGAACTATGAGCATCATCCAGCAATTCCCTTTTTAGATCAGGTAAATCGGGAACACAAAGTCTCTTCCCGAATTTCAATATCCCATCTTCATACACAAAGTCTCTCAATCACCCATCATTCACAGCTTTAATCTTCTTCTGAAATTCTTCATCATCAGTCTGAGAACTCTTAATCCTTTCTAGTAAAGATGGTTTGGCAACCATTTGAAAAAGCATTGATGTTTCACCTTCCCTGGTTATTCCCATGTCCATCTTCACTAGATCCATGAAAATTGGATCCCTTTCAATTCTCATCATGTTCAAAACTCCATGGTCTTTTCTGCTCAAAGCATCTGCCACCTTGTTTGCTTTCCCCGGGTGGTAGTGTATCGTGCAATCATAATCCTTGAGTAATTCAAGCCATCTCCTTTGCCTCATGTTGAGTTCTTTTTGTGAGAAAATATACTTCAAACTCTTGTGATCAGTATAAATCTCACATTTTTCACCATAGAGGTAGTGTCTCCATATCTTCAAAGCAAATATCACAGCTGCTAACTCAAGATCATGAGTAGGATAGTTTTGTTCATGAATTTTCTACTGTCGTGATGCATAGGCAATAACTCTATCATTCTGCATAAGGACACAACCAAGTCCTTTCTTTGATGCATCACTATAAATAACGAACCCATCATTCCCTGATGGTAGAGTCAATATAGGAGCATTGACTAATCTTCTCTTCAGTTCTTCGAAACATTCTTCACACTCTTTTGTCCAAACAAATTTAACCCCTTTATGTGTGAGCTTCGTTAATGGGTTAGCCAATCGGGCAAAATTCTGGACGAAACGTCGATAATAACCTGCCAAACCAATAAAACTACATACCTCAGTTATACTCATAGGTGCTGGCCATTCTTGGATTGCCTTGGTCTTAGAAGGATCAACAGAGATTCCATCTTTAGAGACAATATGGCCAAGAAAAGAAATATCCTGAAGCCAGAATTCACACTTGCTAAACTTCCCATATAATTCATGCCTCCTCAGAGTCTTCAAGATAATGCCCAAGTGGTTTTCATGATCTTCGTAGGTTTTGGATTATACCAAGATATCATCAATAAATACCACCACAAATTCATCAAGATACTCCTTGAAAACTCTATTCATCAAATCCATGAATACAGAGGGTGCATTAGTCAATCCAAACGGCATTACGGTAAACTCGTAATGCCCGTACCTGGTTCGAAATGCTGTCTTCGGAATGTCTTCCTTCTTCACACACAACTGATGGTATCCAGATCGAAGGTCAATCTTTGAAAAGTATTGAGCTCCATGCAGTTGGTCAAATAAATCATGAATACGAGGTCGGGGATACTTGTTCTTTATCGTTATAGCATTGATCTCCCTGTAGTCGATACATAACCTCATAGATCCATCTTTCTTTTTAACAAAAAGAACAGGGGATCCCCATGGAGAAACACTAGGGAGAATAAATCCTTTATTACTCAATTCCTCTAGTTGTTTCTTTAGTTTGAATAATTCTACAGTGGCCATTCTATAAGGGGTCTTCGATATAGGCCTTGATCTAGGAATCAAATCAATGGAAAACTCAACTTCTCGTTCTGGAGGATGTCCAGGTAAATCTTTTGGAAATACATCTACAAATTCTTTCACAATAGGTACATCCTCTATTTGAACATTCCTTTCCTCACTGACAGTTATTTCATTCTCTTCCTCACCAATAATTGAATTAAGTTGAGCTACTGGGGGTGGATCTAAATAAGAATTAGGTGGTGACGATTCTGCTCTAAAAATAAGGTGTTCCTTATCATTATCATCAAGAATAGTAACCTCTTTCTTCTTACTATAAATCTTCGCATCATAGTCTGAAAGCCAGTCCATACCGAGGATTATATCAAACTCAATCATAGGTATGACGATGAGATCAGCAGATAAAGAAAATTTATGTGCTCTAATGGGGACTGATTCACAAAACATTTTTGCAATGAAACTTCCCTTAGGAGTTTTAACTGACAACTCCCATATTAAATCAAATTAGAAATATCTAATTTTCTTAGCAAACTGGGAAGATATGAAACAATGCGACGATCCAGAGTCAAATAATGCATTTGCAAAACTTGAGGAAACCATTAAATTACCTGCCACCACGTCTTTCGGAGCTTCTACCTCAGTAGTAGTGATAGCATACGCCTGGCCTTGATCCCTTGGCCTTTTCTGAGGTAAGTTCTCCTGACGCTTAGGACATTCATTTGCATAATGTCCCATCTCCCTGCAATTGTAGCACTGAACGTTGGTAGCTTCCTTCTTCTCCTTGCAATCACGAGCTTGGTGGCCTTTTTCACCACACTTGTAACAGACTCCCATTCCCTTCAAGCAAGTACCAGGATGTTTCTTCCCGCATTTACCACAAGATGGATATTCAACCTTTCCCTTCTTCCCCTTATTTCCATTCCTAGATTGATCAGCAGGTCTATTTTTCTCTTGCTTTTCTTTAAAGTCATAAGACTTAGAGAATTCCTTTTCGGTCTTGATAGCACATGAGACAATGTCTTCGTACGATGAAAAGGATTGTGAGACTAATGCTCGACGGATAAATGGTTTTAACCCATCAAAGAAATGATCAATCTTACTTCTTGGGTTGCGTATATAATCACCAGCGTACCTTGCTAACTTTGTAAAGTTAGCCTCATACTTTGCGACATTCTCATCCTCCTTCTGTCTCAGACTTAGAAATTGCCTTTCCATATCTGCTCGATAGTCACGAGGAAAGTATTTTTCTAAAAACAGATCTTTGAACTCTCTCCATTCCATATTTGATACTTCATCATCTTCCTTCATGTTTTGAATCAATGACCACCATTGATCAGCATCTCCAGTGAGGTGGTAAACTGCCGTGATAACTTTTTCCCTTTCACTGCTCCCCAAAGCCTGAAATATTTTCTCTAGGGAATTTATCCATTGCTCAGATACTAAGGGATTTGTACTCCCATTGAACATTGGTGGTTGTTGCCTTATGAATCGATCTAACATTGATCCTCCACGCTGCGGATCAGGGTGCTCCATACGGGTAAGGTTATTATTCATAACCTGAGTAAGTTGTCCCAGTATGGTGATTAGCTGATCGGCACCAGTTGCATCACCAGCCCCACTATAATTTTCTTGAGCAGGAGGGAAATCCCTACATGGAGTGCGTGCATTGATACTATTTCCATTTCTTCCACTAGGCGCCATTTCTAAACAATGGCATAAACTAGATCAGTTTATGAATCAAAATACATAATCCCATACTTATAAAACACTTAACATAAATTGAACTATTTATGGATATAATCCATAATCATAAAAATGTTTTCTTTGAGCAAGCATATACTCATAAACCCTTCATAATGATTTGTAAAGAAAATGAGAGTTATCCTAAGCATATCCCCCATGAGTGTCGTAACCAAGACTACAGCAAGGCCCGTTGTCGTGCACCAGTTCCCGTTCGAGTCTAGCTCAAAGCGGTGTTTTCGAGTTTTACCCCTAGGTACATCTGTGCCAGAGCCGCCTCTACCTTCTCGTATCCAGACAGGGATGTATTTCTCGGAAAACTCACAAAATCTCTACAATACCAAAATTTTAGGAAGTTCTTCTACACTAATCCTCAAAGTTCATCTTAGGTTTACGTGCTCTAATCAGAGTTTATCTAAATCTAGCTTCCAAGGTTTGTACTAAACTTCCTCTGATACCAACTGTAACGCCCCGACCCCAGTTACCCAGAGTCGGTGCATTATTACATAACATTGGCATGATCGCAAGAAAGATCAAATCTCGAAATACCGATTGGTTTAGTAGCCTTGGAAACACTAGATATATTCATAAGTTTTACATTAAATCATAAAATGAAAAACTACTACAACAACATAATGTTTCCACAGTCCACACTATAATCCCCTCATAATATCCCTACAGGTCATTCATAACTTACATCTTCACATCCTGGGAAAAATAAAACATAGAAAAGGGGTGAGATCAAATGCCCAGTAAGGATAACAGTATAGCGGAACATTCAAAAATAAGCATAAACATTTAAGGCAATGAATTACTAAAACAAAAGCCTTTTAAACTTGAACTTCAACATAGTATGGAAAAAGTAAAATGAAATAATTCCATTTACTTGTTCACATGGATATTCTACTAATCGAATAATCACATGCAATATCAATAACCACTTTCATAATGTTGGAATATATAATGCCAGACTATCATAACCACATAGCCAAGGCCTCGTGCCAAGACGACAAATAAGATTTTTCCAAGGTCTTGTGCCAAGACACTAGTTTGTCTCATGAGACCTACCGATGCATCGAGGAGCTATAGCGGGCTCCACCCGTCACATATTAAGTCCAATACATTCCCATATGAAAAGGTTTAAACATAACATAAACATTCGTATTATAACTAGCATACGAAATGTCAATAATTTCACCATAAACAATGAATGGTATAAAAATAGCACATCCACATTCAAACATATCACAAAACCTTCAATACAATATAGAAGTTTTTTATCATAATAAATCAACTTCAAATAAGCGTAAAATCCGTCAAAGGATGTTGACATAGATGAAATCAAAACACTTTTTAGAGAAATATCTCTTTCTATTTTTGAAATCATTTAAGAGCCATATAAAATAAAACATTTTCTTTAAAATGTTCATATAAGCTTGTAAGGGAAGCTTTGACGATTTTATAACGGCGGAAAATAACCGCACCTGCCGTATAAGTTAAAAAACATTCTTATCTTAATTCTATCGAAAAGGTTAAAAAGCACCTTGTTTGGAAAACGACGGAATGATTCCCTTATAAACCTCTTATAAAAAGTCAAACAAGGTTATAAATGACTTTAACCCATTTTCTTTAAATATTAAAAATGTTTTGAAATACATTTTGAAGAAACATGGACGTGGATGATAACAAGGTCCCAGTAGATAATTATGTATAAACAATCTCGGATAATGAAGAGATTGCAAAATAAATCCTTACCTTGTACTTTTCCTTTGTTGGGGTATGTTAACCTCATGTATAATGGTGAAATAATTATTATTAAATTATACATGAATCATATACATTAATATGATACCATATATGATCTTTTAACATTTCTTTATTAATAATATCTTAGTATTATTGTCGTTTCGGGTGATAATCGATTCGTTCTTCTTAAATGTTTGGTTACGTAAGACATGTTTGTAATGGATAGATTATATCTTATTCATAATCAGAATGATATTAACATTATTTTTAACCCTAAAATGAGAATAAGACTTGAATGGATACGATGGAGAATGAATCTCATCGCGTTCATGGAGACGGTAGTCCGTACGTATGCACGAACGCTACTTCCGTTTAATTTTTATTTTAAAAGAATAGAATCCAAAAGATACATAGGTATATTACTATTACAGTATAATATAATATTTTATATATGTTACTTATGTTCATCAACACAATCCTTTATACGTTCTATGTGTGGTATGAACGAGTCATATCATTTTAAGGGGGCGGTAGTCTGCACTTCCTCAAATGAAATTATCGTATGTATATACAACATGAAACGAATACTGGTATGAAATAAAATAGAATTACAGAAGCTTATATATAAAATATATATCATTAATATCATATTTAATTACAGTTCCATCATAATGGCCACCATGAGAGGCGGTAAGATGTATTTGAACAATCATCGTTTCGTGAGGCGTTAGTTTTCCATCCACAGAAACATTATGTTCATCATCCATTAGATGGAGTTGTGTGTATGTGTAGTTTGAATCCTTCTTATAACAACATCCTAGTATATTGTGGATACTGGTTTTGTTACAAAAGAAAGGAAATAAAAAGAGTTTGGGGGTTGGAGAAGCAAAATAAATGAAAATAATTTAAGAGAAATCGTGACCTTTAATTTAGGTAACTCACTTGGGTTGGAACCAAAGGACTTCTTGAAATGCTTTCTGCCTAAGGGGAAGCTTCAAGGAGGAGGAGAGGGATGTGGGGAGCTTATTTGGGTAGGGTTTGGACGAGCGAAGTGGCTTGAGAGGTGTGAGGAATGAGTAGAAGTGGTCTCCTTTTATAAGGGAGAGGAGGGGCTCTTTAGGAAAGAGTGAAAGTATTACTTTATAATATAATTATATTCGGTTTATAATGGTCCAAAAATAATTGAGGTCGAAGCCAAGATGACTCGTATTCTAAATAACATCAACCAATAAGAATTGGACAGGTTTTAGATAATATTTTAATCATTATAATCTTATTTATTTAAATGATTTATTAATGAGGTAAACATTGCATCATTATTGTGTCAATAATAATTTAAATTGTTTAATGTCTAAAAATTATAAATAAAATATCATTATGTAGTAAATCTTTTTAGATTTCTAATGAATATTTATAATCCAAAATCCAACATGTATAACCCTATGTAAAAATTGTTCTTCTAAAAGATGTAAGGTTATGCCATTTTTATTTTTATTTTAACTTTATTAATATAATGTGTCCCTACCACATACAAGTGGCTCCAAGGGGTCCCCAAATGGACCCAAGGATGCCCATGTTCGGGTATGTGTCCACCAATAAGGTAAGGACACGTTTTAGGGTAATTTTGTATTATTATAATATTATTTTTTAACCCTTATTTACCGGATTTACCCTTTAACCATGGTAAATAAAATATTTACCGCAGTAATTATTCAAAATGTGTAAAAATAAAAGTTACCTATTTACATAATTTGGACATCCTGATTCCAAATATGTAATTCATTTTTCCAAATTCAAAAAACAGAAGTGGCAGAAATTAATTTAAAATTAATTCCCGTTGTTAAAATAAAAAAGCGTGTTTTTAAGAGATAATAACTATCAAAAGATTGACACTTGTTTATGTCTGATTTAATTGTGAAATTATGTCCAATGACAAAAATTAAATTAAATGGTAAAAATATATTCTAAATATACTTTAAAACCACTCAAATTCATAATTTATCAATATTAATTATTTTGATTAAAGAAGTTGTTTTTAATTAAAATTTAGTAATTTTCACTATTCATCAAAATATAAAAGTTATCCGAAAAGTACCAAAATTTCACCCTAGGTTAATTTCAATATTCCAAATCCAAAAATGAAGTCCATTTTGAAATATAAAATATATATATGATTTCAAAAAGTAGGTATTACTATTCACAACGGCTAGTTTAATTAGTTGTGGTGTGTGTTAGAACTCGGGGTTGCGTACAACACACGCTATCGCATTATTCGAAGGGAAACGTACCGTGGAAGCTTGGGGTGTTACATGTACGACTAGGTTGGATAGAAATAATGATTGCAATAAAATGGTAACAATATTGGGTAATTTTCCACCCAAATTATATATTTTACACCATATTAATTGGTGGGTTCGTTGGAAAATGAAAACACCACACACAAGGAACAATGAGTATTATAAAAAATAATAATTATATATGGAGTCCTTCAATGGTGATCCATATTTATCAACTTGTAAGATTATTTCAAGGAAAACACCTCATTAGTGACATTGCATTCAGATAAGTTGCAAAAACTCTTGATTTGTTAGGTAGGTTTGGATCTGACCGACCAGGACTGCTTTAGGCCCTATTTATCATTCAGGTACTAGTTCTGGTTCAATATAGATTTGAAAATACCAAAAAATAAAAAACTATTTCTATCTACATGGAATATATTAAAAAAATTTAGGTGTCATTAAAAATATCAATTATTAATTAAATGTATTTCAATATGAGTTTAATGAATTAAAAATCCTCTCATGATTAGTTTGAACATGTGTAGTCTTTATAATTCAATTTTATAACATGTTGAATGTTTCTGGTCATATAATGAACCTTTCATGTTTGGTTACTTATTTATTGTTAGATCATAATATAGATGTACATGTATATAAGATGGAATAAAACAAGAAGGGGTAAATTGATGGTTTAAAAGAATTTTATTTAAACACGTAACAGTGGACTTAGTTTAAGAGATCATAAAATAATAAAATTCACAACCAATAAAAATGACTATACCAGTCATGGATCTGATGGATATGATATATATTAATACCAGAATTAATGAAAAACAATTTTATTCAAATTCAATACAATGATCAGACTAATAAAAATTTAAATGATTCAACCATACAACGTATAGAATCTCTAAAAACAATACGTAATGAATGAATTGTAATTGAAACAATTATAAAATAATTTTAATAGAAAGAGGAAACAATAAAATTATCTTTATTATACAAATAGCAGTGGAAATGTAAAGGTATTACAATTATTTTATCCCAAATAGTAGGTTATCCTTTCAACTTGGATAAAAGGTATGTTTTAACACAACCTTTGTATGCCATCGATACTCTATTCGGCACGACAGTCTTCATATACTGAGAAGCCATATATAAAGAATGTAATCAACACCTATATCTTTCAAATACTCAAAATCCCTCGATATGATGATTATCACCACGTCTTCTATCCACATAACCCCTCAATCGTTATCACAATGATTAGACGCACAAGGAAAAACAAAACACTTATAGAAACACAAGAACATAGAACAAGTCATTCATGTCTTGTATCTTGAAGGTGTTTTCACGAAGCGAGAGAGACGTTCCATTATCTCTCTCCAGAACCTAAAATAAGAAAAATTTTCAAAAGTTTTATATTCTGGTTCAAATGACCTCTTATTTATAGGCCTCATGTTCTAGTGGTCATATTTCCTGCAATGGTCATATTTCTCCTAAAAATTCATAGGGACATGGACACCTAACATTACAATGGTGAGAAAACTAAATACCTGACATCATTTTTATTGGAATATAACCAACTCAATGAAATCATTTTTGTTAGAAAAAAATATGTACAGAATTATAAAATAATGAATAATAAGAAACATGTATAGGGTATCGAAGTTACACATGAGTACAATGCATTACCTGAGCACGATAAAAAACATGGTTATGATGTATATCATGATTATAATTTATATCATGGTTATGATACAAAACATGGTTATGATGCATAACATGGATAAGAATCATATCGTGGTTATGATTTATTAAATTATTACGATTCTTAGCATCGTTATGATTCTTATAATTGTTACGATGAATGATATATAATCTGGTTACGATGCATATTTACAATACAACACTCTACATAGTTACGATACACATGGTTATGATAAAATACTTACCCTGGTTACCATACACATGGTTATGATATAATACATAACCTAGTTACAATACACATGGTTATGATACAATAATTAACTTAGTTATGATTCATGGGGTTAGGATGAAAAATATGAATATGATATATGACCAAATTATGATGTATGTGGATATGATTGTAAAAAAATATTTTATGATTATGATAAGAGTGAAAAAATATGTGATTATGATTGAAAAACAAATGGAATAATATTACAATGTAGATCAACAACATGTGTGGTTATTATGGAAAACAAAATCAGTGATTAGGATTATATTTCGTTACTATATATGTGATTATGATGAGAATAAAATATATATAACTATGTAAAAAAATAAATGATTATGATAATAATACAACATATATGAAAAAAAATATGTGTGATTATGACTGTAAAACAACATACATGACAAACAAGATGTAATTTGTGATTTCCAAAACAAAAAGATTAATAAGAAATTTGAAACATGTTTTGACTCAACAATATCCACCTTTTTGAAAAGAATAAGACAAAATAAACAATAAAGACTTATCTCCCCCTGATTTTAATAACTCTTATGAATGTACAAGTTAATATGACTAATTCCACCCTAGGATTAAACAAATCAATTGGGATCATATTATCTTTATATTTACTTGCTAGTTCTTCCCCTTAATAAGGTATTCATCAAAATATTTCTTTCAAAAATATTCTTTCCCTTTGTGAATTTCAAAATGAATAATGGAAAAAATTCATTTCCTATAAAGGTTTATAGGAATAATGTATGAAACAATATTCATTAATTAGAATGAAACAAAATATCATTACAATAAGAGTTCAAGAAATCATTCTTTCCCTTTATTTTTCAAAAATACTGAACATAAAAAGATTCATATTCTTTAACTCTTTTTTATCTTTCTTAACATTATGAATGGATTCTATTCAAGCCTTCATCTTCACATCATGTTCAGCAATAACCAATTCTTGTTTTCAGAGTCATTGTTCTAGAAGTTAATTTATTACTTCCTGTACTTTAAGCCTTACTTTGTTAGAATTGATATCATCCAATCTGAGACTGTAGCCCTTATTCAAAATTACAACTCTATTTGAGAGCAAAACAAATTCATTTCATTTTTTCACAAACTTCTCTTTTAGATTTTCAAGCTCTTTAGAGGCTATACTTTTTGAGTTACTGGGTCGTTGAAAGACTTCAATATTTTCATTGAAATATGCAGTCCAATTTTTTATACATGGAATTGAGATCATTTTACTGATTCACTAATTCATGTTGATTGTTCAGATGATTCTAGAGACTATCATCAATGTTGTACAATCATTTCATGACCTTATTAAGAGACTTATTGTGCTCTGCAACACATTCCTTGAATATCTTAAAATCAACTTCAAGATTTGTAAACATGTCCATCAAAGTCTTGAAGGATTCTCTTCTAAAATTATGAGCATTTGAAAGGATTTATAACCTATATTCAATCTTTGAAATTAACAATATCATATTTTACTACGATTCAATTCTTGTTCGATATACTGAATTTATTTTAAAGTGATTGTCCATTTAAAATCCATATCTTTAGTGAATTTTGGGAGATCGCCGAAATGAGTTTTAGTACCAATCAATTGATCTGGATGATTCCGATTCTTGTTGGATTCTTCCTCTTCTTCATCTTTTTTTGACATTTGAATGTGTTTCGTGGATGTAACCCATTGAAAACCTTTCTTAGAAGGGTAGGGATATAGAGATGGATATTTAATGAATGAAAATCATGAAGAATTGTCTGAATTGTTTCTCTTGTTTTCATACTTTTTCATGGTTAATTATTCTTCTCCTAGACCTTGTTCTTCTTCCCCTTGTTATTCTTCTTCTTCATATTCTTGAATAAGACTATGTGTAGCCGATTGTTCAGAATCTGGTTTTTCTTTACCGATATCTACTAGATTTTATAGAGTCAGAACCAGTGGCTCTCTTATTACAATTTTGGTTTTTTATTGCTCATCTATTTTGAGAAGTGTATCATTGTCAATATATTTAGCCTTTGTCTACATCATCCTCTTATTCTTTTATTTTTCATTTAATTCATCATCCGATCTTATTTTCAAATCCAATGCTTCAGCTAGATCCAAACCAAACTGAGGATCCCCTTCTTTCTTTTCTTCCTTTTTATTTTTCCAATCATCTAAAACCTCATCTAAAACTACCTTTTGTTTCATTGATGTCATTTTAGTTGGAATCCTAACCACCTTTCTTTTTTTTATGTTGTCATGGATGGGTTAGAAGGTTTCTCACTACCATGAACTACTTCCTTTTATTTCTCAGCATCCAGATCATTCTCAAACTTTTTAAATTCAGGATTGAATCGAAACATGATCCTCGTTATCATGATTTACTAATTAATGGCTCTTTGAAGGATGTTGTATCTGTCAAAATTACAACATCACTCTAGATAATATGTTATTTCAATAACATACGGATAATAGTGAAAAAAATGATTAGCTGAGATTTTATATCAAAATATCAGATCTTCTTGATTATTAAAAAAATGAATCCCAAAAGGTTTAATTTACTCATATTCACCAAATAATCATGAACATACATGTATGAACCGCTAAATGTTTCCTTGTGTCCCTTTTTTGGTACTAAAACCCCTTGCATCTAGTGTGATATTAGTCCATTATCACCTGATAAATGACTTACCCTAATCTGGTTCTCATGAATCAAAAAAAGTGATTCTTCGGCTTTACTCTTATCAAAAGACCCATCAGATTCCAGTAAATTGTGTGATGGACATAAGGCGCCACACTTAGATGGTACTACTAGAAACATAGATTCTTGTTTTATGGAGGTTGTCTAATTCTTGTCATACATCATAATTGATATCTTAATACTGTTGTCTATCTCTATTGATTCATAAAATTGTAACACCATATCATGATACACAAAATCCTGATCTGAATTTGGTCATTCAACAAAAATTGATTCCATACCTTGTAAACATATTATCCTATTCAAATATGATAAAAAGTCTCATAAATGAATCAGGAGAATAAAATTTTACAAAGAAAGGTCATGGAATAGAATTATTTCTGAGAAGTTTTCATTGAAGATGAAGTAGTTGACTCAGACATGAAAGACTATCTCAACCCTTGATGAGTTCTCTTGTTATAAAAGATGAGTATATATATGATTATGAAAACTAATGTAAATTATAATTACAAACTGCTCTGCTTGTATATAGATCATCAGGACTTGATAGAAAATCAGATGAGTTCAACATAGGATAGGTTCCTTAAAAATGAATTTAACAGTTCATATTATATCCATAAGATCCAATGGTCGAGAATGATTTCAAACTCTTGCGGGTTTTCATATAATAATATTGTATTCAGAATGAAATAAATGAAGAGTTAAAAGAATTAATTGAGAAAAAACATTTTGAACAAGAAAAATAAGGTTTAAGAAATTGTACATGTTAGAGTATCAGGACAGAAGTATTAGTTTCGGTATATTATTCTTATGAAAATAATTCAAAAAATATATAAAATCAATGAGACCATAGATAAATCTAATACTGATAGAATAAAATCAACATAGTATTAATTATCTAGTACCAATAGAAAAATCCAATACTAATATCCGAGTACCGATAAAATAATGGAATACTGATAAAATGAAACCGATAAACATGTGAACTCAATAAAATTAAAACAAATAAATGTAAAACCAATAAAATTAAAACTGATTAGATGGTGAAAATGATAAAAGTAAAACCAGTTAAAATGGAACTGATAAACATGTAAAACTGATAAATGTGAAACTGATAAATTAAAAACCGATACATGTAAAAATATAATATCTATATTGGTAATAATATAAAACGAATAAGGGTAATACTAATTAACATAAAAACTAATAAGTGAACTAGATAAAATGTGAAGCTAAAGATTTAAATGTATACCCCCTATGAGAAGTAGTGACCCAATGTTAGGAGATGGTTTAAACAAGAAATAGATGTGAATGATTTCATTACAGTGATCATTCCTAGTTTTTAATTAATGTATTCAAATCTATCAGAAGATAATGGTTTTATTAAAATGTCATCACGTTTTTATTGCATTCTGATTAATTGTATAATAATATCTTTTTTTGTGTGATCCATAATAATGTGATTCCTAATATCTATGTGTTTTTCATGTGAGTGTTGTATGTGGTTCTTACTAAGATAAATGAAACTAGTATTATAACATAGTACTTCAGTTTTGGAAAATATCATGCCATAGTTAGTGAGTGTGTGTTGCATCCACAACACTCGAGCACAATAACTTCCAGCTGCTGCATATTCTGCAATAGTACTGGAAAGTGCTACTGAATGTTTTTTTCATAACCTAGAAACTAATGAATCTATGAACAAATGACATGTTCTGGATGTTATTTTTCTATCTATTATACAACCACCAAAGTCTCATATGAAAAAAAATTAAAAATAATAATTTCAAGAAGAATAGAATAGTCTTAAATCCATAATTTCCTGTAAGTAGAGAAAAATTATTTTCACTGATTTAAAATGTGATTCCATTGGATTTTATTGATATATTAAGAATAATCATGCTGAAAACATTAATTCTAGATAACTAGTTTTTATGTATAAAAATCTTCCTATCGTACCTCCAAATGATGTTTGATCTACTGGTTTCCCAACTTCATCTAAATCAAGTGTATTTGAGGTATCGATTGGAGTACTTATAATTTTAGAGTTTTCATATCCATTATTTTATGTAAAACATTGATATAATTATTTATGGATATATAGGATCCTTTTGGTTTTTGAGAAATTTTAGAACCTAAAAAGAATGTTAACTCACCCATCTTACTCATTTCATTCTCATATTTCATTATATTCTCAAAATAAATATATAGAGATTACAAAGTTGATCCAAATATAATTTGATCAACACCATTTGATATTTTTTAATTTTAAATAATGCTGAAAAGGATAATATAATTTGAATAGATTCAAGTCTAGATTCTGAAGAACAATCTTTTTCATAGTCTCTTCCCTGTTTTTGATTATAGCCTTCAGAAACAAGTCTTTCTTTATTTCTTATGTTGACTCCATTTTCATCACATTTTTTCTGAAAACCAATTCAAAAATAATTATTGTTTTTTTAAGAAATGTTACCAAGTTATAGAATTGATTCCATTTAAATTCATTTATTTCAAATATCATTTACTTAATCCAATCTTTATCACCTAAAGCTTCATTCGAAGTTTTTGTTTCAAATTGAGATAGAAAAGAAAAATGTTATATTTCATTTCTAAAGGATTTTCTAGTCCTTACGAGTTGATTTACATCACCAGTGATATTATCACTGGGATTATTCCTAAGAAACAATTGATTTGGGTTTTGTAAAACCTTTTCATAAACATAAGATAGAAAGTATTCTAGGGTACATGTTTTAGAAATGTTCTCTTGGGTATTTCCCTTTTTAGAAGAGTTTTCAATAAATGGTTGATAATCAATTATTCAAAAAAAAATATTTTGATGTAGATATAAATTTTTTAAAAAAGGGTTGAGTTTCATCAAATTTAACATGCTATGTTACCTCAACAGTACAAGAGTTTTTATTCAAAACTCTATAGGCCTTACAAGTAGTATAATAACCTAGAAAGATTCCTTCATTGGATTTGGGTGTGAATTTATGTTGGTTATCATTAATATTCAATTTGAATACTTTTCATCCAAAATACTATAAATTACAAAACATTAGGTTTTTGACCATTCCACAATTCAAATGGTGTTTTATTAAGAAATAGTCTAGTTAAAACTTGATTTATAGAATAACATGATGTATATACAACTTCATCCCCTAAATTCATAGCAATTGAGTATTCACTCAACATGGTTCTTGTCATTTCTTGAAGAATATGATTTATTCTTTCAAAAAAAATCTTTTTGTAATGCCCCGACCCCAGTTACCCAAAGTTTTAGCATTATTTTAATACATTGGAATTATTACAAGGAATTAAGTCCCGAAGGACCGATCGGTTTAGTAGTCTTGGAAAATATATAACATACATGAATGTTACATTACACTTTATAACATAAAAAACAAGATAAATAATCCTTTATGAACACCATTATTCCCTTTGCTTAACCCTGAATATCAATCACAATACACTTCTTTGAATCTTGGGTTAAATAAAACATAGAAAAAAGGAGATCTCAAACACTTAGTAAGGTTAAACAGTACAGCGGAAACATTCATAAATAAACATAAACATTTAAGGCAATGTATAACTAAAACAAAAGCCTTTTAAACATGAACTTCAGCATAATATGGAAAAAATAAAATGAAATAAATCCATTTACTTATTCACATGGATATTCTACTAGTATAATAATCACAGGAAATATCACTAACCACTTTTATAATGATGGAATGCAAAATGCCAGACTATCAAAACCATGTATCCAAGGCCTCATGCCTAGACTACAAATAATATTTTTTCAATGAATCGTCCCAAGACACTAGTTTGTCTCATGAGACCTACCGATGAATCGAGGAGCTATAGCGGGATCCACCCGTCACTTATTAAGTCCAATGCATTCCTCATATGAACAGGTTTAAACATAACATAAACATTCATATTAAAACTAGAAAATGAAATGTCAATACTTTCTCCATAAACCATGAATGCTTTAAAAATAACACATCCATAGTCAATAATATCACCAAAGATTTAACACAATATGGAAGATTTATATCAACTTCAAAATAAGTTTAAAATCCAATAATGAATTTTGACATAGATGAAAATAATTTGTAAAACTTTTTGAGGGAAATACACCTTTTTCATGAAAACATTTAAAAGTCACACAATTTAAAAAATAAGTCATTTAAAACATTTTTGAATCAAAGTGTCCCATACCACTTTGAAACTTTTTAAATGAATTAACATTTTAAAAAAAATCAATTCCATATAAATAAATCCTTAAATACCATTTTGAATACATGGACATTAATGAGGAACATTTAGAAAAATAAATATTTAAAACATTTGAAATGATGTTTTAATAAAAAATTTCCCTTAAAAATCCCTTTGAAAACTATTTCATAAAACATGGACATTGATAATAAATATGTCCCAGTAGATACTTACATAAAAAACCTCAGATAATAAATAGATTGTGAAATTAACCCCTAACAATTTGTTAACATACGAAACATAAAACCCATGAAAGAGGTATCATACAATGAATATGTAAATACACATAAATTAAACTGTATTATACAAAGAATCAAATTATGGGAAGTATATACACCACATGAAAGGTAATAGTGTCAATAATGCATGAATCTCACTGGAATAAAGAGTGAGATGAAAATCTCGTACCTTGCACTTTTCTTTAGTCGAGGGTACGTTTAACCTCTTGTAAGAAGATCGTAGTATGTTATTATATTATAACAGAAACATATTAATACTTATGATATCATACATTATTAATTTATGACTTTATACTACCCCTTTAATAATAATTTCCATGTTAAATTAACATTTCGGGTAATAATCTTTTTCTTTATCGTACGTGTTTTAACTTGTTACTCTTGATTGTATAACTTAGATCATGATTTAAATACTTCCAGAATATAAAACATGATAAATATATAATATATATTTAGAATATAAATATGTATAATAGACATATATATGAAATGTAAAACACCGTTTATGGAGACAGTAGTCCATACGTACGAATAAAATCTGTTTCTGTTTTCATATAGTATTGAACAGAAATAAGTGAATAGGCTATATGTAAGTAAATAAATAATTATATATATAAATATATATATCTCTAGTAGAATTATTATTTCATATATTACATACTTATTTGTAATATATATTTTTATAATCGTTGATGAATGGTGAACTTGGAAATGAATCTCATCGCGTCGTGGAGACGGTAATCCGTACGTACGCACGAGCGAAAATATCGTTATTTTGATATTAAAATTATATATAATTGGATTTTATATAATATATATAGAATAATTATCATGTTATATTTATTATTTACATTAATTATACATCATTATTATAACCATCTAAATAATAATATATGGAATAACAATTACACCACAACGTGGAGATGGTAGGTCGTACGTACGCACGTATGGTGACATGTCATACAAGGGATGAATTGAATAATGAATTTGTTTGTTCCATAATTATAATAACATCACATTGTATAAATGATAATGGAGTTATTATTTTATAATGGAAATAAAAAGGGAAGAATAAGTAGAAAAATAAAGGAACTTTAAAGAGGGTGGTGAAGACGTTACCTCTTCTTCAGGTTCTTCCTTCTGATTTGATCAAAAGGGCTCATTATGATGGCTTTATGACCAAACTAAGGCCTCTAGGATGATTTTAGGGAAGTTGAGAGAGTATTTGGGTAGGGTTTGGCCGAACCAAAAGGCTTTGAAGGTGTGAAGAATTGTTTAGAGGTTGGGTCCTTTTATAAGGGGGAGGAGGAGCTCTTTAGGAAAAACATAAAGTATTAATTTATAATAAACTAGTACTTACCCATGCATTCGCACAACATTACGTTCAATTATTACTTTCTAGAAGACAAAACTATACTTAAATATTAATAAAGAACATCAATACTATATTTATTGAAAAAAAAAATAATGAAACTTAATATTGAACTGTAATTGGAGAAAATATATAGAATTGAAAAAATAAGAAAAGAAGAAAAGGAAACCAGGTTACATGTTTCACTGTCAAATAAATCCCAAGAGATTCAATTTAAGGATTCTTACCATTAGGCATACAAACACCCATGAAATACCATAAATGAACCCAGATAGAAAGAACTACATTCAGTCATTAAACCAAACACAATAAAACCTAAAAACATACATGAGATAAAAATGTTTCCAGGATCACATTATTACATAGTTAAAAATCACAAAAAAGAAAAGGAAATAACGGCTTTATAAGAAGCAGTTCCTCAAATAGTACTCTATCATGCATATGCTCATAGATATAAATCAAAGGAATACACATTTATTTGTAATGTTGGGAAATAATATATAAGAAGTAATAGACTTCTTGGTGATCCGAATTGGTCCTAGTGAGCCACTCCTTGGCAACTGGATTAATTTCATGTCTATCCTAAAATAATGTTGAAAAGAGTTAATTTGATCATAAATGCAAAATAATATAACATTATAATGAGAGAAAAAAACACATGTTTAAGGCAGTATTAAAGTCTACATTGATGAAATTGAAAATTGAATTATTATGCATTCAATATAATACGTTGAGAAACTTCACCAAGAAAACGTGAAAATGATCCTAAAAACAAAATCACGGTAAGGAGAAAAATAGAATTTTCAAAGTCAAATCCATGAAAAATATTTCAGTGTTGATTATCCCCAATTTCCCCCTAGAATTTTGTTAATAGGACTCATCCTTCCATCTACAAGATTATTTAGTTAGCTTCCCTCTTTAAAAAATGAATTTTCAAAATAAGTATTTCTACTATCAAAACCCCCAAAAAAGAGAAAATGAATTCCAACATTAGCTATATATATAATATTCATGAAACAGTACAACCAATTAAGGGACAAATAGAAACATCTTAAACAAAACATAGAAAACAAACAGCAGAATATCCAGATCATTGCAGTTTTCCACAAAAAACTATTGTATATAAAAAAAATATGATAGTAATTGTGCATAAAACTATAGTATGTAAAAAATATTTGGTAAAATTAAGTAATAAAAAGAGCCTAATGAATGCATATAAGAGCTTACTGTTTGACGATGAGCTGCCTACGTTTACCACCCGAGATTGAAGTGAAAACCAAAGTCGTTAATAAAATTGCATTTGGAAGAAGCTTCATCAAATAAATAGTATGTACATAACAGTAAATGAGGAAAGTGTTGGGCATAACCATAATTTCTAAACAATACACGTTTCGATAAGGCATCACAATACAGTTTACAGTAAGGAATAAGAAATTCTAGAACAAAACAGATGTTGGAACATTACATATTGTGGAATTAACCTGTTTGTTCAGCAGTATAAAGTTGAAGTGACATATCTGCAACATTCAACTTCAAGTTATTTTTTAGTCATGAATATTTAGTAATAGCATGAATAGAGTAAAAGAGTTTAATGTTTAAAGAAATAGTCAATAAGTTCAGTTACGTTTACCTGTATTGAAAGAGGTGTTGTTGTACTGGAACACTGAAAAATAGGGCCTAAAAAACAAACATGTCAATAGAAAGTAACTAGTTTATAGATCAATTATTGACTAAAAAGTGAACGACTTGTCTAATATAAGACAATTATTATAAAAAATGACAACTGTGAAAATGAGTAAAATAAATATGATAAGATAAGAAAACCTACAGAACATAAACTGATGAAAATCAGTCTAGTGATACATAATGCACCTCATGGGCCAGTGATACCTAATGCACCTCACGGGCCAAAAGTGCAGACAATAATTAATGCAACGATAGAATCAGATCACAAAAATGGACATCTTTATTCTCATTTTTCTGACAGTTAATCAGCTAATAGGACCCACAAACAAAAAGTTAAAGATAAAATTGGTTCAAAATAAATGGTACCTCACGCAAGACAATCAGAGATTTGAAAAACCAGTCACACTCCATCAAAGTACACATAGTAATATACTCCTTTCCGAACTACAACCAATTACATCAGCTTCAAGGGGAGAAACAAAAAAAGTAAAGGAAAAATCTGAAAAGACCACTTGTTAACAGCACTGGGTAATGTATGTATTTATAGAAATATATGTCTATATTTATATAAATATTTTTCAAACATGAAAATTACAAATGTTCTGTCCATACAGCACTGTATAAGTACTATATACTACCAGGACACATAAAACCGGCTATGTGTACTGTATTCATTTGTATAAGTTCAATAATTATAAAACTTCACAGTGTATACAGCACTATGTATTGTAAGCAGTGATAGAAATTCATAAAAATAAATTATATAAATCTGTTGAAAACATGAGAAATCTAAAAGGTCAGTGTGTACAGTATATATGTAATCATTGTTGAGCTGAAGACAATTCGAGGAGAACATATTTACATAGGAAATATTCACCAGAAGGAAAAATAAAGCAAGGTACTGTAATATTCAGTACGTGTAGTCCTATTTTTTTCCCTACAAATGAAAATTGGAAGTGTGATTACAGTTTGATGATGCATGACTGATGTTCATAACACCACCATAAATTGAAGTAGAAGCCAACATGTAAAGAGAAACCTAGGATCCTGGACCATATAAAATTGAAGCAACAAGAAACCTAGTAGATGAAGAGATTCCACCAGCGTTTGACGATCAAAGATAAATAAATTAAAAAAATGATAAAATACAAGGTTCAATTAGACAGATATCATGAAAATAGAAACCGGGTTACAAGTATCAATGTCCAATGAATCCCAACAGATTCAATTTAGGAAAGCATAACATTAGTCCTGAAAATAGCCATGAAAAACCATAAATGAACCCATATAGAAATAAAAACAATGAGTCATGAATCTGAACATAATAAAACCTCAAATATTGCCTTCGAACAACGAGCAGTATCATATGTAATAAGTTGTACCATAATAGTTTAATATGATCATAAAATGCAGTCAACTATCAGGTCAATGCTTCCACATGCTGGAAGATGCTAGTGTTGTCCTTCCAAAGGAGTTGAATCTGTACATAATGCAAACACCCATGCAATACCATATTTTTCTTGTAAAATGATTCATTGATATAATAAAACACATGAACACTGTTTGAACATAAAACATAATAGAATACCCCAAAATAATGCATGATTCACATGCTGAAACAGTGTTTGTCAAAGTAAAATGAAGATCACTCTTAAAAACTGATCTATTTATTAATTCAATGTACTTTAAACCAAGGAATTCTAAACACTACTGTGTAATTTAAGTATCGAAAACCCCCATCCTTGAATGTTGTCTAGTCCAGAATATGTGTGTGCAAATCCAGAAGGTCAGAAGGTTTTATAAGGCAATCTGAATATAACAAAAGGATAATAAATACTACAAATTTATCAAATTGAAATAGCCATATATAAACTAAATTTTAAGAGTGGTCATACTATTCAGGTAGAAAAATGTATGCACTGTCTCCAAATATGGTTGTTAATGGTACCTCAATGCAAAATCCCTGTGAAAAAATATGGAAAACGACAAGGTATTCAAATGATTTAGTATTCAGAAAACATGTTTTGACCATAGAAGAATACGATGGAATGAACCCTAAATAATATACCATAATTAATTTTTACTGTCATCCAATCAGAAATTTAAATCATTAATAGGGAAACATATCCATAAAGATCCTTCAAAACAGATACGATAACATATATAGAGTACATAACAGTCATGTATCCAAAAAATGACCACAATGTAGTTTTTTAACTTAATATGCTGAACAGAAAGTTCATTGAAGAGGCTTCAAGGAGAAGTTGTCTTTGGCATTGGTAGACATCCATATGAAGAGGAAAATCCACACTGAAGTGCAGTCACCTAATTAGTCACCAAAGACAAACAACAAACTTTACAATATAATTAATTAATGATAGCTGGAAATGAAACAAAAGTAATAAAAAATCGACATTCGGCATATCTCAAGAATGATGAAAACCTTATTCATATAGCAGAAAACATGGTACATGACACAACAATGCTAATTAATGACACTAACTAAACATAAGTAAACCTATTATATTGTACAAGATACAGTAGTTATTTCAATTTTTAGATATTAAAAATAATCTAACTGACAAGGAACACTGACTGACAAAAGGTTTACAAACAAAACGTTAATACAGTTTAGAGACTACGCATGAATTTTGTATGGAGTAAAATTTGTAATCTCATTTTCAAACAATTAGATAGAGTTAGTTTTAAAAATTACCTTTGGTTAGAAATAGATACATTTAGTCAATTTTTTCTGTTTTTTTCTTTCTCAGTTGCACTGTTTGGAGATGATGTTCATTGGCAAAAGATGATGCAGGTTTCGGGTCTGGAGACAGGGACCCTTCCACAGTAGCTTCATCATCGAAGTCAGTCATCAATTTTTTACATGATAGTTGAATTGTAATGAATGAGAAGAATCCAATACGTATTAGTAATACAAATATAACTTGAAATTATTTTTGAACAGATGGAAATTCACCAACAGTAGAGTGTTATGAAGATTATAGGCAATGGGAAAAAATATGAAGAAAGATATTGAACTGTATTGAAGATATACACCATCAGTGTTACAGAGTTTGAATTCTAAAAATTTATACCTGGGTTAATGAGACAGCAGTAGTACTTATATCAACAGCATCACATATGTTCAAGCTGAGTCCTGAAGAAGAAGCGCTTTGATGTTCCTAATAAATATGGTTAAAAGAGGTTAGAACATTTCATGTATGTGCTGTATGTTTTCATAAAAAATTGAATTGTAAGAAATTAACTATATAAATATTGTTTTTATGTAATCTTCAGCATGATGCCTTGAAATTGCTGTGGAACATGGAGACAACGTACCTGGTTGTGTATAGAACTCTGATTATAGTTCATGATAAAATCTTCATTATCACTGATAAAGAGCACCGTGTACGTGTTCTGTTCAGAACTGCGTTTTTGATTATGAATGTTGTACTCTGTCACATCAAGTGAGAGCAAAACTTTCTATGATTTGGAAAAATTTAGCTCAGGGGGGAAACCAAACTCATCATGGTCCTATGTTATAATAAAATGGGAAAGTGGGTTAAATAACATTATTTACATGAAAAAATAACAAAAATCTAAATAATTTACTTGTATCATATCATCACTCAACTGTGTAGCTGATTTTCTTATAAACTGCATGACTTTCTTATCAAAGAGAACAATAGATAGCGAGTCTATGTCATCTTTAATTAGCAGTTGTACTCTAAACCTGATATATTTATATATGTTTACTGTCTTTACAACTTCTATCGTATAAGAACCATAGTAATGAATAAATAGTTCGAAAAGAAGGTAGAAAAAAATGAATACCTTGGAGTAGTGAAGTCTGCTGTTTTCTTACAACTTTGGCACCAAAATTTTCCATCGGATACTTGTATTTTTTTGTGCATGAGTTGCACGATTCAAAATACCAGTGATGAGTGCTTTGAAGTTTTACTATTGTTGCATCAATCAGACACCTTGTCGGCTATGAAATAATTAGTAATATTAATACAGTTATCAAAGAAGATATTACATGTAGTGCATGATAGTTGACATCTTGAAATAATTGGTAATGGATACTATATTGACCTACAGCAGTTGTTTAACATCAAAAATGTATTTTTTGTTATTCCAATAAGGAATCGTTGTAATGCAGTTGTTTGATCTTGTTGCTGGAGGACTTTGAAACAGGGAATGCCTTATGAATCTAGTTGTGATTAATGATGTAAAACCATTATTATGGAACATAAATAATGTTAATTTTATACATATAGAACTTATTTGAAGGCAGAGTATGTTCACAAATAATGTCAGTTGATAGTTTACCTGCTCCTAAACTCATGGACTACTGGGATGTCATGGTTGAGTAGTATTTTCGAAGCATTAAATGAAGTGGTGATAATAACTGATGCTGGGACATGTGGAACAAAATGTGAAGGAAATGAAGTTTTCATAGTAATAAAAATACAATTCATTAAGATAAACATGAAAAGAATTTTTTTTAACACATAGATAGATTTCTTACATGTCAACCACATCGCCCTGACCAACTGCAAGATCACTTCTGTAGAGGATTCAATGTTGTTCTCCAAGTACTCTGACATGATGTTTGCAAACTCTCCCCACAAGCTACAATTTATTTGCAATACTCTACAGGAAATCATAGTAGATGCTTTGATAATAACAGTACTAGTTGTCTATTGTAGTGGGAAGAGCAGATTGCAAACCTGTCATCCTCTAAAATGACTTGACGCTTTTGTTTTGTAGTACCAGCAGAATGTGTGGGGTATGATTGTCGTATATGTCCAATAATTTCTAAAACAGACATGAATGACTTTGAAGGAGTAGTTTGTCAAGAAGAGTGGATTACTGTTAAGTAATGTATGTATGAAGACTATAGAATATAAAGAGATTGAATAGAATAACAAACAAAATATTCTGTAGATACAAAATAATTTTAACATTAAAGAACTGATATTTTCTGAATAATAGACTAAGATAAAACAGTGATGTTATTTAATGTACCTATTAGATGATTTTCCAGAATGGATTTGTTGATGATGTCATCAAAATTGATGAACTTGAAATAGAAGAATGGTAACTGATCATCTGTTGGTCGAACAAAGGTTGTTGTTGTGAAAAACAATCTGCAAGCATGTCTTGCCCCAAAGTAACTTCCTTGATTAGGAGCAATCTGGATGTTCTGTATAATGTAGAAAAGTCCTCCGCACAGGACTGGTTTGTACTTGTTAATTGCATGGCGGTTGTTTACTGTACACTGTATTTCTGTATCCTACATAGAATAATAAAATTTCTAGGTGAATATTTAAAATCCAGCTGTCTCATTTATGACACATGAAATAACTTACTACAGAATAAATACATACAGTTGGTGTTATAGAAATAGTACATGAACTGTAATTTTTGCAATGGATAAACTCACTTAGGCATCACAAATAATGAGATCAACAGCTGCAACACCATATTTGGGTGAGGAGTTCAACAACAAATTCAATACACACATTTCTATTTTCAATGTTTCGTCCGCATCAATAGTAATCTCATTCAGAGGACAGATTTTGTGTGACATGCTTACAATTCTGCATGATTACAAAAATTGTACATATATGACAGATGAAGCATCCATTATAATGTTGTGTGATGATATATAAGAAAATAATCAAAGCATCGAATTGTATTAATTTAAAATGAAAAGATACCTATCACAGGTTATCAAAAATTTCCCTGTAGACAACATTTTCTGTAAAGTTAGTGATGTGTTTTTCTCTATCATCAACTACAATTTTCAAACCACCAGGTGACGTCACTCTAGATACGGCAACATAAAGTTGTCCATGACAAAACATAGGATTGAAAAGATACAAACATATAGAAGATAGAGACTGGCCTTGACTTTTATTAATAGTCATTGCATAAGAAACAGTCAAAGGATATTGTCTTATTTGTAATTTGAAAGGCCATCTGATGTCATTGTGTGTCATATTTATTCTTGGGAAGAAAGCAAGATATCCTGAATGACAACCAGTTAATGTATCTGCTCCAATGACATGGTTACCCAAATGTCTAACAATAAGATGTGTACCATTGCATATCCCCACTGATTGGTCAACATTTCGAAGCAACATAACGGGTACTCCGATTTTCAAAGTAATTTTATGTCCAGGTAACCCAGAGGTGGTGATACCATTCAGGACATCAGTTGTATATATGTTCTCTGGCTGATCTGTATCAAAACTAGCATTGCTAACAGAATTAGAGCTGAAATAATATTTTCTTTCAGAAGTAGTAAGAGTTAACATCTAGTCATTGATTTCCTGAACAACGTCACGTGTTGGTGCTAATATTGCACGACCTTTCAAATATGAATCATCTGAATAGTTTTCAATAAAATCCAGGTAAGAAAATGCAACAGATGCTGTTAGAGGGGATTTATCTGTTTCAAGAAGGTAGGTGGATGGTATTTCAATGCACGCGGCCCCATCAGCATGCTCTCCAATGCGACCCTCACCAATGTCCAAAATCCACACTGCAAAATCTCTAACATTGGTAGGATCGTCAACAGTATCGGGTGATTTCAACCTCATGTTCTGTGTCAATGATAAAACCCGATAGTGGTTCCATAGATATCATGATCGTATACATGCAAAGATAATGTCACTTCTCTCTCCTCCAGGGATCACAGGTAGTATTTGTCTGAAATCTCCACCCAGGACCACTATTAGACCACCGAAAGCTAAATCTGAAGAGTTTTCATTATTTAATAACATAATATCTCTTAATGTTCGATCAGGAGCTTCAAAATAGTGTTTATGAATCATTGGAGCCTCATCCCGGATAATCATTTTGGTTTTCTGTAGTAGTTGTGCAACATCACTCCCCTGATGTTTGTTACACACTGAATGGTCATTTATAGAAATTGGTATTCAAAATTTTGAATGAGCTTTTCTACCTCCAGGTAAGAGTAATGAGGACATTCCACTAGAGGCAACAGCTAGAACAATTTTTCCTTCAGACCTTAGTAGACATGTTAAAACTCTCCAGATGAAAGTTTTACCCGTACCTCCAAATCCATGCAAGAAAAAGAATCCACCATCAGGATAAGATAACGCAGTCAAAATTTCTTGAATTACATTTCTCTGTTCATCAGTAAACATTTTGTCTAATGTTGTGTATTCAAGAAGCATCTTATCTCTATCATAATTAATCTCTTCCTCCATAAGTCGATTCGGTTGAGGAGACACTGTATACTCTGAAAGGGGCATTAGAGGATAACAATGCAGAGATTTCCCCTTGATGCAAAGAATGTTGTCTATTTCATACAGTGCATACATTTGTTTTTGATGATCTGTCAATATCAAGTCTACAAGATAGTGTAATAATGTTAGAAAGTTGTGGGAAAATTTCATTAAATTACAGTGAAGAGATTAAGATGTTTGTACCTTGTAGTTGTTGTCGCTGTTGTTGGGCATATAAAATGTCTTCTGTTAGGATTTTCCAGGTTTCAAACCAAACAATGTCAGGTCGAGAAATAGAATTTGAGAATAACATTTCGGCGAATAGTCTTTGCAAAGAATATCCCATTCCCCAAGCAGATACATCTTGTAGTGCTTGTATGAATTCATTGTCTTCAGATAAAAGTCCCATTGGTGAACATGTTTCTCTGAATGTAAGATGAATAATGTTGTTCACTGTTATGAAAGATTCATACGATTTTGATACTCTGACCTTTGTTAATAGAATACCCAAGTAATGTAGTTCCCCAGATGAGGGTGCGACATAGTAAAGTCTCCCAATACTGAAACCCTGTTTTCACGGGTACCATTTCTTTTCACGACAGTGGTTGACAAACCATGTTGGAAATTCTGCATAAGTAAGATTTTTGCCCTTTGGATACAGTTGATTTGCATTAAACCATGCTGTGAACATGGTATCAGAAATGTTGTCCTTATTCATGATATCTTCAATTTTATCACAGTCTGCATATGTGACATTGTTTTCACCTGGTAAATGAAATTTTAGTCTATCAACTGGAGGATATCTGTAGTGGATATCATAATATAAAATCCTCCATGAAGCCTCACAGGGTGAGATGTACCGGCAGTCATAATACATTTTCATCTCATCAACACCCTTTTCCTGAAGATCTTTATTGCTGCTGTCAAATAGTGTTGCGGTAACACGATCATTCCCCTTGCTAATATATTTGAAAAGGTATTTGATAGATGAAGATTGATTGCAAACATCTATATTCAGGTGAGCTTTATATTTTAAGAGAAATGTACGACTGTATGGCACCACAAACCGATTGACTAATGCTAAACCATTTTTGAGAACAGTACAACCTGTATTTCTTCTCTGATAGACGACATAACCGTCATCATCCAAATTTTTCTGAGGAGAAAATTTCTTTGGATAATGCTTTGAGCATTTTCCACTCCTCATACAAGGCGAGTGACGTTTGGCTTCACCACAAGGTCCATGGATCATAAAATTACCAACCACTGCATGTAGTTTTGGGAAGTAACATTTGTTTGGTATTTCTACAAAAACAATCCTGTTAATGTTTGATGGAGTGACGATCTTTCTTTCCTGACTAAGAAATAATAGAATGTGCACATGCGACAGTCCTCTTTTTTGAAACTCTACTGTACAAACAAATATATTGAAAATTATACAAAAGAAAACAAATTAAAAAAAATTTATCCAATTCTGGTTAATTTAGTAATTAAAAAATAGGAATATCTTAGCGATGTAGTTAGACACCTGCTCGAGAATTTCCAAAGAAGGATCCTTCTTGTAAATCTTTCATGAGTTGTTGGACCTTGATGTTGAAAATTCGCGAAAATATTTGAGGACAGTCCAATGGGCACAGGTTGTTTACTTTAACATAATGATAAACTTCTGGCCACATTGGATTGCATGTAAATGTTAAAAAAAGATCGGTATACCCTGCCCAATTACATATTGACATTACATATTGGTAATTTTGAATCATATATCTTGGGCCGCCTGTAAATGTTGAAGGTAATATGATACGCTTCCCACATAAGGAACAATCCCGATCACCCCTAAGGAAAGCATCTTGCAACCCATTGTATAGTTCTTCCCTTAACCGCTTCTGGTTGTAGAGAATAAAAGATAATCTCTGAGACTCAATCATTGTGTATGCATCTATAATAATCTGTTGAAGAAGCCTCCTAGAGAATAGAAGGCTCGATGACTCATTAGAACGAGAATGGAGGTGAAAAGAGAAATACTCTCGCATTGTAACATTCCTGACTTTTGCGTTGTCATTAAATGTTGTAGTGCGATGTGGTATATTGTCAATATATCCGTCCTCTCCACCCGTGAAAATCAATGGATATTGAAGAGGAAGTTATAGTGGGTGAAGCTCATCAATTCATTGGTATCCTCCATCTTTTCCTTGAATGATGATATCTCATTCATTATTCAGATCCTCAATGTCGCCGACAATGAGCATTGCAATCTCAGAAGTAGTTGGTAAGTTGTATGTCTGTGCATCACATCCTCTTCTTCTAAGTAGTCGCATTTTTTAATTTGTAATTCCCAACGTCTCAATAATATCCCTTATTGTTCTGAAATGATGCGATAAACATTTATGTTGATGAAGCATATTCTGTAGCTTTTGAACAATATTGACATCAATATTAGACTCATTGTTTTTGTCATCAAAACTGCATAAGATAGTGTCAAGTAGTGGTCAGTAATGCAAGAGACAATGTTTATGTATTACTATATACATCATTACAAACCTGATTTCTCGTACTCTATTCTGAGCTTCATTTGCAGTATCATATACATAGAGTTGAGCAAACATGGTTGGCTATCCATCGGATGGACACAAACTACCAATGCGATGGTAGTTTTGTCCGTTTAATCTAAAAATATTTGAAGACCCACCACGGTTCAGAGATTTGTCTACTTTCCCTCCCATGGATGTGAATGCAAACATAGAGTTGTATACGTGCATGTGATCTTGGAATGATTTAGCAGTTGGATATCTTTTACTGAATAGAAAAGTTGTAACACCCCAAGATTTTATGAAAAATATTCTTTTAATTTCATTGATGTCTTCTATTATACATCACACCAAGATTATCTTGTACTATACGCAACACCGTATTATCTTTCAGTATACGCAATGCTATTCTAGGATCGTGTTACACACAATTTCAAGTTCATTTTATAATAGTCATTCTACGCAACATTGAGTGTGTTTGTATATATATATATATTCAATGTATAAATAAAATATGGTTGGATTATGTTATACAAAACAACGAAGGATTCTTGCCCAACATGTAACCCTGACTTGGCTTGCATTACACGCAATCGCGACCTTCCTCGATAGCGTGTGTTGTACGCAATACCGGGTGTTACTAAACTACGATATATTATTATAATATTAATATGAACTATCCATTATTAATAGTATTAATAAAATTTTGAATTTTATAACATTATTATTCATCTTACACATTTTCTAGAACATGTTATAAGAACATAATAAATTTTTCGAGTAAAATAAGTATTTTATAAAAAATACAGTTTTGCCGCCTTTTGATGGCGCACCCACTTTAAATCTAGTTTTTGAAATGTTTATAAGTTCCATATGACAAAATAAAATTATTCTTTGGAATCAAGAAATAAAAATTTACTTTGGATAAATTTTTCATTTTATTCTGATGACTTTAATATTTTAATGAATATAAAAAACACGCAATATTTTAATTAAAAACCACTTTTTCCATCATAATAATTTTTGTGGTTAAATTATAATATTGAATGGTTTTAAAGTATAAATAGAATATATTTTTACCATTTAATATAATGTATGTCATTATCATTTATTTTACCTTGAATTCGTAGGTTAAATCAATTCAATCTTTTGCAATGTTTTAAACAAAAACCCATTTTCTTTCGACAACAGGATTAATTTTAATTTAATTTATGCAACTTTTTTGTATTGAATTTGGAAAAATGGATTCCATATTTGTAATTTTTGGGTCCAAATTATGTTAATAAGCTACTTTTTATTTTTGGGCATTATGAATAGTAACTACGGTAATTTTTATTTACGATGGTTAAAGGTAAATAGGGTAATTCATGGTTAAAATAATATTATAATAATTCAAAATTACCTTGAAACTTGTCTTAACCTTATTGGATGAGTATTTTTCGACCATGGGCATCCTTTGGTCGATTTTGTGACCCCATGGAGCCACTTATGAAAGACAATGACACCTTAGATTAATTAATTTAATGTAAAGACAAAATTGGAATTAACAAATATCATTTAGTAATTAATTTTTATAAGGGGTTATATAAGTTATATTTTCGACTATAAATATTTTTTGGAAATATAAAAAGATTTCCGACATCATGGTATTTTTTTCATAATTTTTATACATCATATAAATTAAATTATTTATGACACAATAATGATACAGTATTTACCTCATTAATAAATGATTTAAATAAATAAGATTAAAATGATTAAAATATCATCCAAAACCTGTCCAATTCTTATTGGATGATTTTATTTCGAATATGTGTCATCTTATCTACGGCATTAATGTGTTTTGGACCTCTTGAAAACGATGATAAGTTTATAATAAAATAATGTTTTTACAGTTTCCAAAAGAGGCCCTCTACTCCCTTATAAAAGGATACCACTTCTATGCAATTCCTCACACCTCTCAAGCCTTTTTGATCATCCAATCTCTGCCCAACTAAGCTCCCTACATCCCTATCCTCAACCTTGAAACCTTACATTAGGCATAAAACTCTCTAAGAAGTCCTTTTGGTTCAAACAAAAGGAAGTTACCAAAATTAACGGTAACAGTTTCTCTTAAGTTGTTTTCTTTTATTCTACTTATCCAACCCCTAAAATCTTTTTAATTCATTATTTTGTGACAAAAAAGGATCCTAAAAATACTAGGATGTTTTTATGAGAAGTATTTTAACTACACTTACCCACACCTCCATCTAATGGATGAAAAACATAATGTTTCTGTGATGGCAAACTAACGCCTCACGAAATGAGGATTGTTCGATTTTCCCCTACCGCCTCTCATGGTGGCCATTATGATGGCACTGTATTTATATATAATATATATTATGTTTATTATTTCTCTATGCTTCTTTACTTCCCAATTATATCAAGCCTTTACGGTTTCTATAGTCGGTAAATACGATAATCTCATTTGAGGAAGTGCGGACTACCGCCTCCTCAAAGTGATGTGATTTGTTAATACCTTATGTGGGATGTATAAGGGATGTGGTTAATGATATTATATACGATATTATACTGGAATTATAATATACTTATGTATCATTATGTTTTAATTCCATTAAAATAAGAAATATAAATGAAAGTATTGTTCATGCGTATGTACGGCTTACCGTCTCCGTGAACGGTGCGTTTCATTTCCTACCTCCATATGTTATGTAATATTATAAATGCTTGTATATGCTGGATATATAATGAATTTAGAATGATATATAAATCATGATTTACATTTTGGAGGTAAGTAAATCATGATATAAGTAATAATAACATCAAGAACAACATGTCCAAACTCGTACGATAAATAAGATGATTTTACCCAAAACGCTACTTGAACATTAATTTACAAAAGTATGGGTAATATAAAGTCATAATTGAACCATATATGATGTCATAAAAATGAATATGATTCTGTAATAATTCAATGACATTATTTAAATCATTATACAGGAGGTTCGGACACTTATGAAGCAAATCAGACCTAGGGTAAGGGAAAAAAATCACAATCTCATTTATATCCGAGATTGCTTATACTTTGGTATTTACTGGGGTGTATTTTATCATCCACATCCATGTTACATCAATATTTAATTTTATTGCCATCTATATAAAATTTTTGAAGACCTATTTTACCCTTTGGTGAGTTTTTAGTAAAAGATATGAAAGGAATCTTTTGTCGTTTTTCGTACGATGTACTTTTTGACTTTTCCGACAAAAGTACGAGAAGAATGTTTTTTTATCTTATACGGAATGAATGTATTTTTAAAAAATTATTTCCAAGAAGCTTCCTTTACAAGTTTTCATGTTTATTTTTAATCAAATTCTTTTAGTTTAGAATTTTATGACATGTTAAGAAAGGAAAAGTGTTTTTTATGTAAACAGGATATTTTCCTCAAGAATGGAGTTCAAGTGTTTTATCAAAATTATTTTCCATCTATGATAGTATAGGGTTCTTTTTCTACCCCTATTATTAAATTGATTTGATTATTTTGTGATGGAATTATTTTTATGAATTCTTTTATCTTATATGAATTGTTTTATGATGTCATGATGTTTAAGAATCCGATTTTTATTACATGGGTTATGCAATGATGTATGATTTATGATTTTGTGGCACACATAAGAATGGTATCATTATGATATGGTTGGGACCTATATCTCATGAGATAGACATGTCTGGAATGGCAGGTTAAACTGGTTCAGTGAAACAGGACTAAAACGAGGAGTGAACTCGGTTCAGAATGGACTTTGTCCACTAAGACAGTCTTGGCAATGAGTCTTGACTAATAAGAAATTATTCTATATGATTATGTGTGTATTCCACAATGTTTCATGTTTTAAGTTATGATTATTGGGATTACATTTCACTACTATGATTTATCCCATGTTATGATATTATGATCTCTTTTGCAGGTTAAGATTTCCAAAATGTTATGTTCTTATGAATATGATGTGATTGATATTTCTTTTTTTTACCCTTATTGAGCGTTTGAGCTCACCCTTTTATGTTTTCTTTTCCCCAGGATATAAAGAACGGTTTTAGGTAAGAAAAAAAAGCGGATGATCTTTATGGGAGATGTTGAAGATCATTCACCACGATTAGAAGATTATATTCCGAGCTTCCAAAGACACTAAACTATTACGGTCCTTGTGTGTGTGTGTTTTTGTTATATACTAAGTATTCCGAAAAAGTAATGTAATGTCCTTGTACGTTAGCCTTCGGGTCTCTACAGTTGGTATTAGAGGAAATGTTTAGTCAACCTTTGGAAACTAGGATGCGAGAACTTTAGTGAGATCCCTAGAGATATTTATAAGGTATGTCTAGGGATGTACCTAAGGTTAAGTATAAATATAGGTTATAGTACTAGAATTACGGTTACCCAAGATGTTAGATATTGAAGGTACACCTCTTTTATTGTGTTGTATTCCCTAGCATGAGTTTTTCCACTCACACTATTCTTTTTGGGTTTTAGACGATGGCTGGAACCCGAAGGAACTGTGTTGATCAATGTAATGGACAATGAAATAATTGTCCTCTTGAACAAAAAAATGTTATGGGATATGGAGTGAAAAATCTTATAGCTATACTTACACAAGCTATGAATCATTCTGGACGTCCAAATGAGAAGAGAAGGGAACAATATTCTATTGTGTCCTTCATGAGGCAACGTCCACCTTCTTTCAGTGGGTCTTCTGATACACTTGTTGCTGAACAATGGATCAGTACCACTGAAAAGATATTTTCAGCTATTCAATGTTCTGAACATGATAAAGTCATCTTAGCAGTATATCGTTTGGAAGGTGAAGCTGATCAATGGTGGAATCTTATCAAGAATACGAGTCAAAGAGATGAAATTGATTCCACGGAATGGGACGAGTTCAAGAACATATTTTTCAATAATTACTTCCCTCGTATTCTTCGAACAAAGATGGAGAAGGATTTTCTTGAACTAAAGAAAAAGTTTGATGAATCTGTTGGTATATACGAAGCGAATTTTACAAGGCTTTCAAGGTATGCATCTGGATTTATCATCTAACCTGAAAGTAAAGTTGATCGATTCTTCAGTGGCTTAAAACCAAATCATAGAAAGGCATTAGCTATAAGATACTTCAGTAGCTATGAATAAATTTTGTATTGTGCTATCAAGGTATAAATGGACGTTGGTGTTACTTATCCATCTCATGGATTTGACAAGAAAGAAAAGATGGAGTTCAAGGAGAAATCTCAGAATAATGGTGAAAAGAAGATGAATGTTTCATTATGCTCAATGTGTGGAAAGAAGCATGGTGGAGATTGTCTTAATGGGACAAGTAAATTTTTCAAATGTGGAAAGGAAGGTCATCAGGCATTTGAATTCTGCAATGATGGGAAGAATATTTCTAATGATGAAAACAAAGGAAGGGATACACAGAATGAACCTACTACACTTCAATGCTTCAAGTTCAAGGAAATGGGTCATTATGCTAATAAATGCCCTAATCCAAGGGTTAGTGATGATCGACATGAGCAACCACTTAAGGCAAAGGACAAAGGTATGTCACATGCGATCATTATTGGCGATGTTGAATATGAAAACAATGTGGTGGAATGATTAAGTGTTTATTTAATAGGATTCCAAAATAATGTTGTATATAGTAACCTAGAATATTGGAATATTTCTGTATTTGTCTATTGTGGGTTTCTATAATTTTATGGTACTGGTAACCATGGAAGGGGATTGAGATATTTTGGGAAAAAAAGATGATATGCACATAATGAAGGGAAAACGAAAAAATGAAATGTTTGACAGTATTCATGAGCTCATGATTGATATAAGGACTAAGTGATATCATGGTTTGAGTATATAGAATTTTGTGGATTTTGGTATGTGGAATGTGTTAACTTTTAACTGCATTCATATTTTCACTAACGTTTAATGGGTATTCATTCTTCAAGAGAATACATGATTAAGATATTCAACAATATATATCTTATGATATATGGGGGATAAATGATGGCATTCATGTGATTGTTATGTGACATTTGCAATAATCATTTTATTTATACTATGAGGTTGGACCAATGTATTTTAGATAAGACTAAAGATTGGAATGCATTATGTTGGATATAAGTTAGTATTGTTTAAGGATAAAACTTTTTTTCAATATTATGGATGGGATGTTATAGTAATGTAGTTTTAGAAAAAGGACAACCTGCAGGATGGGCGATAGCCCATCGCGTCGGACAAGGCTGTGGGAATCAAACCCACAACTGAAGTGAGACATGCCTTTATCACCTACCACTGGCCTACAGGAAGTCCCTGGTTAGTGGAAGGTAGTTTTATTTTATTAATTGGTATGATAAATAAAGTATAAGTCCATTTTTGGAATCATATACGATTAATCTCACCATAAGATGGACTTATAACTTTTTCTAACCTTTTGTTTAAAACAGATGGAATGACCCATCATTCTATCACATGATCTGGTAATGCTTCATGAATAACAAATTCAACTTCATTTCTTTATGATATGAAGTGGAAGTTGTTCAATTCACGAACAACAGTGAGATTGTACCAAAATCATTAAGTATTTCTTTTAATTCATCAACTTTAGAGAAATGATCTTGAAAACCAAAAATGATGTCCTAGTGCTCTTATATCCGATGAACCAGATGGTACCCTAGATCATCAAAAATTTATGGCTTTGTGATTGTTGGCTTTTTCATAGCCATGTTCTCTACCACTATCCATCAGAACATGATGGTTGGATTTTTCTTCCATATCCATATTTTCACCTATGTTCTCCTACGTGGAAACCCAATGATGAGTTAATTTGGGTAACCATTACGTTTCATACATTAGTTTTTAATGCCATGTTTTGGTATTCCTTTTTACGATGTGGGTTTCTATTAAATAAATTTTCAAGTAGTAAACCATGTATAACCCCGACGAATTTCGAGGACGAAATTCATTTTAAGGGGGGTAGAATGTAACACCCCGAGATTTTATGAAAAATATTCTTTTAATTTCATTGATGTATTCTATTATACACCACACCAAGTTTATCTTGTACTATATGCAACACCGTATTAGCTTGCAGTATACGCAATGCTATTCTTGGATCGTGTTACACACAATTTCATGTTCATTTTATAGTAGTCATTATACGCAACATTGAGTGTGTTTATATATATATATATTCAATGTATAAATAAAATATGGTTGGATTCTGTTATACGAAACAACGAAGTATTCTTGCACCACACGCAACCCTGACTTGGCTTGTATTACACGCAATCGCGACCTTCTTCGATAGCGTGTGTTGTACACAATACCGGGTGTTACTAAACAACAATATATTATTATAATATTATTATGAACTAGCCATTATGAATAGTATTAACTAAAATTTGAATTTTATAACATTATTATTCATCTTACACATTTTCTAGAAAATGTTATAAGAACAAAATAATTTTTTTGAGTAAAATAAGTATTTTTCAAAAAATACAGTTTTGCCGCCTTTTTATGGCGCACCCACGTTAAATCTAGTTTTTGAAATGTTTATAAGTTCCATTTGACAAAATAAAATTATTCTTTGGAATCAGAAAATAAAAATTTACTTTGGATATATTTTTCATTTTATTCTGATGACTTTCATATTTTAATGAATAGTAAAAACACGGTATATTTTAATTAAAAACCACTTTTTCCATCATAATAATTTATGTGGTTAAATTATAATATTTAATTGTTTTAAAGTATAAATAGAATATATTTTTATCATTTAATATAATTTATGTCATTAGCATTTATTTTACCTTGAATTCGTAGGTTTAATCAATTCAATCTTTTGCAATGTTTTAAACAAGGACCCATTTTCTTTCAACAACGGGATTAATTTAATTTTAATTTCTGAAACTTTTGTGTATTGAATTTGGAAAAATGGATTCCATATTTGGAATCAGTGGGTCAAAATTATGTTAAAAAGCTACTTTTTTATTTTTGGGCATTATGAATAGTAACTACGGTAATTTTTTTAATGCGGTTAAAGGTAAATAGGGTAATTCAAGGTTAAAATAACATTATAATAATTCAAAATTACCCTGACACTTGTCTTAACATTATTGGATGAGTATTGGACGACGATGGGCATCCTCGGGTCGATTTTGGGACCTCATGGAGCCACTTATGAAAGACAATGACACATTATATTAATTAATTTAATGTAAAGACAAAATTGGAATTAACAAATATTGTTTAGTAATTAATTTTTATAAGGGGTTATATAAGTTATATTTTCGACTATAAATATTATTTGGAAAGATAAAATGATTTCGTACATCATGGTATTTTTTTCATAATTTTTATACATCATATAAATTAAATAATTTATGACAGAATAATGATGCAGTATTTACCTCATTAATAAATGATTTAAATAAATAAGATTAAAATGATTAAAATATCATCCAAAACCTGTCCAATTCCTATTGGATGATTTTATTTCAAATATTAGACATCTTATCTTCGACATTAATGTGTTTTGGACCTCTTGAAACCGAAAATAAGTTTATAATAAAATAATGTCTTCACACTTTCCTAAAGAGCCCCTCCACTCCCTTATAAAAGGATACCACTTCTATGCAATTCCTCACACCTCTCAAGCCTCTTGGCTCGTCCAAACTCTGCCTAAATAAGATCCCTACATCCCTCTCCTCCATCTTGAAACCTTACATTAGTCATACAACTCTCCAAGAAGTCCTTTTTGTTCAAACCAAAGGAAGTTACCAAAATTAAAGGTAACAGTTTCTCTTAAGTTGTTTTCTTTTATTCTACTTCTCTAACCCCTAAAATCTTTTTAATCCTTTATTTTGTGAAAACACCAGTATCCTGAAAATACTAGGATGTTGTTATGATAAGTATTAAAACTACACTTACACACACCTCCATCTAATGGATGAAGAACATAATGTTTCTGTGATGGCAAACTAACGCCTCCCGAAACGATGATTGTTCGATTTTCCCCTACCACCTCTCATGGTGGCCATTATGATAGCATTGTATTTATATATAATATATATTATGTTTATTATTTCTTTATGCTTCTTTACATCCCAATTATATCAAACCATTACGGTTTCCATAGATGGTAAATACGATAATCTCATTTGAGGAAGTGCGGACTACTGCCCCCTCAAAGTGATGTGATTTGTTAATACCTTATGTGGGATGTATAAAGGATTTGTTTAATGATATTATATATGATATTATACTGGAATTATAATATACCTTTGTATAATTAAGTTTTAATTCCATTAAAATAAGAAATAGAAATGAAAGTAGTGTTCATGCGTACGTACGGCTTACCGTCTCCATGAACGGTGCATTTCATTTCTTACCTCCATATGTTATGTACTATTATAAATTCTTGTATATGATGGAAATATAATGAATTTATATAATATATAAATCATGTTTTACATTTTGGAGTTATTTAAATCATGATATAAGTAATAATAACATCAAGAACAACAAGTCCAAACACGTAAGATAAATAAGATGATTTTACCCAAAACGCTACTTTAACATTAATTTACAAAAGAATGGGTAATATAAAGTCATTATTGAACCATATATGATGTCATAAAAATAAATATGATTATGTAATAAGTCAATGAAATTATTTAAATCATTATACAGGAGGTTCGGACACTTACAAAGAAAATCGGACCTAAGGTAAGGGAAAAAAATCACAATCTCATTTTTATCTAGGATTGCTTATACTTTGGTATTTATTGGGGTGTATTTCATCATCCACATCCATGTTACCTCAATAGGTAATATTATTTCCATCCACCTACAATTGTTTAAAACCTATTTTACCCTTCGGTGAGTTTTTAGTAAAAGCTATGAAAGGAATCTTTTGTCGTTTTTCGTACGAGGTACTTTTTGACTTTTCCGAAAAAAGTACGAGAAGAATGTTTTTTTAACTTATACGACATGAATGGATTTTTAAAACATTATTTCCAAGAAGCTTCCTTTACATGTTATCATGTTTATTTTTAATCAACTGCTTTTAGTTTAGAATTGTATGACATGTTATGAAAGGAAAAGTGTTTTTGAAGTAAAAAGGATATTTTCCTCAAGAATGGAGTTCAAGTGTTTTATCAAAATTATTTTCCATCTAAGATAATATAGGGTTCTGTTTCTAACCCTATTATTAAATTGATTTGATTATTTTGTGATGGAATTATTTTTATGAATTCCATTATCTTATATGAATTGTTTTATGATGTAAGGATGTTTAAGAATCCCATTTTTATTACATGGGTTATGAAATGATGAATGATTTATGATTTTGTGGCACACATATGAATGGTATCATTATGATATGGGTGGTACCTATATCTCCATCCAATGAATTGGGTAAAGATATTATATCTCATGAGATAGACATGGCTGGAATGGCAGGTTAAACTGGTTCAGTGAAACGGGACTGAAACCAGGAGTGAACTCCGTTCAGAATGGACTTTGTCCACTAAGATAGTCTTGGAAATGAGTCTTGGATAATAAGAAATGATTCTATATGATTATGTGTGTATGCCAAAAAGTTTCATGTTTTAAGTTATGATTATTGGGATTACATTTCACTACTATGATTTATCCCTTTTTATGATATTATGATCTCTTTTGCAGGTTAAGATTTCCAAAATGTTATGTTCTTATGAATATGATGTGATTGATATTTCTTTTGTTTACCCTTACTGAGCATTTGAGCTCACCCTTTTATGTTTTCTTTTCCCCAGGATATAAAGAAAGGTTTTAGGTATGAACAAATGGGGAAGATCTTTATGGGAGATGTTGAAGATCTTTCACCATGATTAGAAGATTATATTCCGAGATTCTAAAGACACTAAACTATTACGATCCTTGTGTGTGTGTGTTTTTGTTATGTACTAAGTATTCTGCAAAAGTAATGTAATGTCCATGTACGTCAGGCTTCGGGTCTCTACAAAAGTTCTAAGATATAAGGGGAAAGCAGGAAAAGGTTGTAAAGATATTTTTCCCTGTGAGAAACATATTGAGTAACAGGGGACATGTTTATGGATATATTTTTTATTCCTCGCTTTAAACCAGAAGGTAGAACCGCAGTTTTCGCATATGTTCAAAGGATGTCCGCAGTCGAAATATTCTGAACAGAAAACGATTGGAATAAATAATATGAAATGAAAAATATATATTCTGTTTAACTTTAAATCCCATAAGTAATATGTGTAGTAATTAATGATTTTAGTTAATTTAAACCACCTGTCTGTTTAGTAGTTTGATGATGTATTGGCATAGCTGCATCATTAATCATCTTATTAGTTTCTTCTGGTGAATATTTAGTATAATTATATGGAGTTAAAAAGTGTACTATTGGAAATAGTATGTCCAAGTTGACATACCTTCGTCGTTGATTGTAGGATATATCTCACACATCGTTGAATGAGTAGTATCCATGTATATACCTATCATTGAAACTTGTTCATCAGTTGTTTCTGTGAATCCTACATGGTTGGTAATATCTCCTTTGGAAGAAACGATATTTTTAGATGTTAGACGATATAAAAAAGGGCGTATATATGAAGGGATATGTACATAATAAAAGTGAGATGAAAGTTCTAATGTGAAACATACCTGTGGATGACAAATATATACATCTTTCAGTTGTAGTATAATTTGAATTGTTTGTAAAAGTATAAGTATTCATAAGACTGAATATTTTACCATATAGAAGACTATAGGTAGTGAATTGTTTGGTGCTTACTGTGATGAGGATGCATAATTGGACCCCCTAATAGTACATCCATCAGAATCTGTACCTTGTAAGATTGGTAGTAGGACTGTAATTTGTGAAACTATAGTGTATATTATTCCCAATAAATGTAAAAGAAGTTTAAATGCGAAGATGAATACTGAATGGAAGCCCATGTCGTATCGTGGTATTTGGTCGTTTTTTTCCGTTGAGCCGCCATATGTCCTTGATAGCTCTGAATACTCTTTAGGGACTGTGGAATAGTGAACGACATAGTTGTACAAATACTTGGTTAGTATATTTCCAAATAGTAATCATAAATAATTCAATGAGAGACAATAATCAGAACTAACCGTTGACGGATATAGACGATAAAGGAATGTGGCGACGTAATACAGTGTCAGTAGCTGGTGTGACCAGTTCTGGGGTAATACAATTTTTTATAGGAATTATTAACATAAAACTGTAAATACTGTAAGATTATACCCTGTCAGACATAATCAAACTTGTTTGAACAGTTTGAAGACAATGTTTGGATATATTGATCCGAGTTGAAAAAGTTATGGAAAAAGAAGACATACCACTTTGTGTTTCTCTCCACTCATTTGGAGTTACAGTATCAGGTGCAGTAATGTTTTCAGTGGTCATTCTACCTATCGATTTGGTAATATAGTAAACATATAAGTTGTTGATTCTTATTTAAAGAAACTATTTAAGTAGTGGACAGTATTTAGAAGACAACCAGATTGACGTTGTTGCCGTATTAATCTTCTTTGAAATCGTGCATCTTTATATCTTGACGGTGAGTGCATATTTGTTCAGTTTATCTATTTATTTGCGTGTTAAGAAACTAAACAGGATCGTGTTACCATGATAAACAGTGTTGTCATATCTAAAAGAATAATCTTAATAAGAGAAATATAATGTAAACCATTATAGTAATAGTTTTTCAAAGAAAAAATCTTCGGTACAACAGTTTTTGTATAATTATTTGTTCTAATGTGCATATAGCAAAGTTCATGTAAAAATCAGCAGTCATGTAGTACATAGATTGTGCTTGTAGTAAGTGCTACGGATAGTTGAGCAGTTGTACTCACATACATAGAATATAAGAACATAGATTCCTTCAAAAAAAATGAGACTTAACCAGCTTCTAGGAGCAAAGTACTTTATCAGGCTTACTGTTAGTTGTGTAGCCGACTAAATTTCTGCTGGTCAATTTATGAGCACAGACATATCAGTAATGCATTGTCATCCTCATTTGTATACAAAGAATGTTAATGTCCTAGTTGTGTTGCTGTTAAGGTAAGAAGAAATGTAAGGTGCAATAAATAACTAATTACACAGAAGTTATAACAATAGTTACAGTACAGAATTAGGACTCCTGAAATAGAGAATATTGCAGAATGGTTAAGAAAGATTATTTCTCAACAGTTTGGAGACAATAAAAACGGGTTTAAAAAAATCAATGTACTTGGAGAAATTAAACGTTCCGTTGTGTATACTGAGGTATAATCAGAATTTATCAGCATAAGCTGCCAGGCAAATGATTTTGTAAGCAGTGAAGATGGTGGTACATTAAATAAATTCAAAACGTAGCTTTATGATGGGTTAACCAACTACGGAATCAGAAATTTTTCGTCTGTGCGTAGTACAGCCAGACAAGAGGAGGAGGACTGGAGGACAATGCGAGATGTACCTTACCACTATCTGAAACTGTGACCAAATGTTTCAAAATAATTATCGCAAAGAGAAACATATGATAAGAAACGATCGGATATAGTTTAGCTCTTACCATTAACAAAGAGGTAGCCGCAGATATGCAGCTGTAGGATTTTTAAGGATGATATAAAACCCTGTTCACCGGGCACTGGATACGCCAGAGGTATTCCAAGGGGACTAGATACGCAGGGGAGGAGAAACCCTATACGATGCCCAGTGCATACGATGGAGCTAACCGAAGGGCAGTGGATAGGTGGATAGAGGTACTTTGACAACGACGAAGAACTATACGAGTAGCAGATAACGGAAATTACGCAGAGGGACCTCGCGAGAGGGTCGGAGATGAAGAGGACGGAGTAGGCGTGGCGGACGGAGGTGAAGAGTGTGGAGGCAGCTATAGACGGTAGCCGCGAGCGGGAGCAGATGAAGAGGAGCGCTGAAACCCTAGATGAAAGGGAATGGAAATGCGAGCTGGGGAATGCAGGTCTCGGGGTGCAGATGGGTTTGTGAGGATGGAATATGGGATTGGGGAGACGTGGCCTCCTAGTGTGGTGACACATCAGTGGAAAAAAGCCATGTTTAGAATAGATATAGATTCATATTCGGTTTCTAATGGATCTAATGTATATTATTAAAAGTCTAAGGGGGGTTTGGGTGGAAATCATTTCAACCAATAGATTTTAGACATGTTTGGGTCATTATATTAACCTTATCGTTTAGTTTTAACTCTTAGTTAATTAGATTGACATTACCATGTCACTTTGTATTTTTATATTATAGAGTTAATAAACATACAATATACATACAAGAGACCCCAAAATATTCCATTAATGATACTCCAAAAATTATATATTTCCTTTGGAAGAACCTTATATTTTTAGGAATATAATATAAATTAATAATATAATATTTGTTTTAAAAACTAATTTATGTCAATTTTGACACTACCCAATAATTGATTTTATGTTAAAGTCTTAAAAACATTATTAATTCTATCGAAAATATTTTAAGAAATACTAACATGTTATATTAACCTATAAAAATAGTTTATGTCATCAAACCTTTTTAATATATTTATTTTCTCATTTATAATACCAATTATTTGATTATTTCATTAATAAAGAAAATACTGCATCATTATTGTGTCAGATATATTTTTAATTTACAATATCTAAAAATTATAAATAAAATACCATTATGTAGGAAATCCTTTTATCTTTCTAATGAATATTTATAATCGAAAATATAACATATAGAAGCCTATGTAAAAAATTTTTTTCTAAAAGATATAAGCTTATGTCGTTTTTGTATTTACTTTAACTTAATTAATATAATGTGTACCAATCACCTACATGTGGATCCATGGGGTCGCAAAATCGATCCAAAGATGTCCATGGTCAGAAATGTATCCACAAATAAGGTTAGGACACGTTGAAGGAAATTTATTATTATTATAATATTATTTTTTAACCATTATTTACCAGATTTACGCTTTAACCATGGTAAATAAAATATTTACCGAAGTAATTATTCAAAATGTCTAAAATTAAAAGTTACATATTTACACAATTTATACATCCTGATTAAAAATATGGAATCCATTTTTCCAAATTCAAAACACATAAGTTGAAGAAATTAATTTAAAATTAATACCTTTTGTCAAACCAAAAAGCATGTTTTTAAGATATAATAACTATCAAAAGATTGACAATTGTTTATGTCTGGTTTAATTGTGAAATTATGTTCAATGACCAAAATTCTATTAAGTGGTAAAAATATATTGTAAATATACATTAAAACCACTCAAATTCATAATTTATCACTATTAATTATTTTGATTAAAAAAGATGTTTTTAATTAATATTTAGTAATTTTCACTATTCATTGAAATATAAAAGTTATCCGAAAAGTACCAAAATTTCACCCAAGGCTAAATATGATATTCCGAATCCAAAAATGAAGTCCATTTTGAGAGATAAAATTTATAATATTTCAAAAATTAGGTATTACTATTCATAATGGCTAGTTTGATTGGTTGTAGTGTGTGTTAGAAATCGAAGTTGCGTACAACACACAAAACTGTATTATTCAAAGATAAGCATACCATGGAAGCTTGGGGTGTTACATTGTAAATTTTTTATGTCCCCATTCTAAATAATAAATATATTTAGTCAAATTGAATATATAAAAGATTAAAATATTGGATTTAAAAAAGGGATTACTATTAAAAGTTGGTAAATGTTCATTTTTTGAAAAATACTTCTTTTATCTGAAAAAACTGAATTTATTCTTTAATTATGTCTATGAAACTCATAATATGGATTCAAAAATTATATGTATTATATAATGTTCAAAATATAGTTAATACTATTCATAACCTCATTTGAACGGCTTGTTTGGTAAGTCACGGTGCGCTTAAACATAGTGTTGTGTGTAGTGCAAGTTATTGAATTATTTTTAAGAAGTAACACACTATTAAATCATGGGGTGTTACATTCTTCCCTCCTTCAATAAATTGCGTCCTTGAAATTTGATATTGTTCTTCGAAAATAAGGGTTGAAAATAGAAAATATCTTTGTGTGAAAAAACCCAAATAAAAAAATTATGTTAATAAATTTTAGTCTTAATAAGTGGAAAAGATAAATTAAAGGGTCACCACCAAATTATGATCTCGATTAAGAGAAAATTGTAGGAAATTATATACATATAATTGGAGGAAAAACGTAAATATTTATATGTAGTGATTGAGGTCATCAATCACAAACACATTTAAAATTGAGGTCATTAAATTCATCAATCTATGATGACTTAAAATACCATTGGTTCCACAAACCAAAAGGTATTAGGATAACACATTTTTTGTTTTAAGATTCCTTCAATAAATTAAAAGAATTAATTTCTTTATAGAATAAGAGGAGAAAAAAATATATACTTGACAAGTAGAGTTCCATCCTTTAGCTAATTTCTTCCAGAAACTCATCTTTCACTCTAAAAGATAATAGAACATAAAAAAATATTCTGTTAATCCTATTCTTCTAGGGTTACAAATATAATGAATTTATAATTCACATATTATACCATTTATGAAAATAAACTACATTATACCATCTAGGAACTTCACGTAGTATAGTGGTAGGCGATAAATCCCAATTTCACTATGGTTGTGGGTTCAATTCCTATAGCTTTGTCCGACATGACGGGTCGTCACACGGTCTGCGTGTTGTCCTTTTATAAAAATCCAATAATAACCTTTCAAACTTAATCCATTCCAACCTTTAGACTTATTCAAAATAAATTTGTAAACTCTCGGTCCAAAATTTATATGAAAGGTAATCATTATGTAGATCCTTTTTACCCCATAATAGCATGTGAATACCTTCATTATGTATTCTTTTAAAACACAGAAACATCCTGAATTACCATAAATCTTATTGATTACATTCATGCTCCCTTATTCCATATTGAATACTGAATATACTTTATACATCCAAAAATGTTGTAAACTCCAACAATGATGGAATATACAAATCTTTAATCAGTTTCAATGCAGTGAAGAATATCCAATATAATTTTCCCAAATCAGCCATATCTTATTCCAAAATCAGTACCTCAATATTAGGACCATATTAAGGTTTATCATTCATTCAACCATGTAATTTCCAAAAAGTGTAACTCGTTGTAGAGTCACTTTTCTTAGTACCATAAAATCTCAAATCCTCAATGAAATAGTACTGCAGTACAATTCTTATTTATTTCAAGAAAATCAATGATACAACACTTAAATGAAATAATTATCAAATAACAAAATAAGAACACTAGTCATTCCTCTTCATCTGTGGTAGTGTCATAACTTGATTATTATCCAATAGCATCATTTGTGGCATAGTCTAATGACTGGGACATTGGTTCGCGTAGTGTCTAAACTCCATGAAAATGAAGCATTGTATATTTCAAACCTTTTTCTTACACTTGCAGTCACATACTTGGTGTCCTTTTTCTCCACACTTATAAAATACTCCCATTCCCTCAAGAATTTTCCAAGGTGATTATTTCCACAGTTATCACATATGGGAAAACCCTTCTTTACCTTCTTCCCTTTATCTGTCCTTCTCTCTGCAATCCTTTTCTTCTCTAGATTACCTTTAATGCCATAGGACTCCGAGAATTATTTACTTATCTTATCAACACATGATAATATTTCTTCATATGATCATAATACATGGGAGACTATTTACCTTCTAAATTATAGCTTAGGACCCTGAAAGATATGATCCTTCTTACTCTTTGGATCATGTGTATTGCTGGAGTTATCATTCCTTCTACTGGGCGCCATTTCTAAACAATGGAATACATTAGCTTAGTTTATGAATAGAAATACCTAATACTGAACTTGTAAAACACTTAACATAAATTAAACAGTTTATGGTTATAATCCATAATCATAAAACTGTTTTTTTAGTAAGTATATACTCAAAAGCCGTTCATAATGATTTGTAAGGAAAATGAGAATTATCTTAAGCATATCCACCGGGAGTTTCGTAACCAAGAGTGAATCAATGCCCATTGTCGTGCACCAGTTCCTGTTATAGTCTAGATCAAAGCGGTGTTTTCAGGTTTTATCCCAAGGTACATCTGTTCTAGAGCTGCCTCTACCTGCTTGTATCTAGACAGGGATGTATTGATTGGAAAACTCACAAAATCTCTACAATACCAAAATTTTAGGAAGTAGTTCTATACTAATCCCAATTTGTATCTTAGGGCGATGTGATCTAATCAAGGTTTATCAAAATCTAGTTTCCAAGGTTATTGCTGAAATCCCTCTGATACCAACTGTAATGCCCCGACCCCAGTTACCTAAAGTATGCGCATTATTTTAATACATTGGCATTATTACAAGGAATCAGGTCCCGAAGGACCGATCAGTTTAGTAGTCTTGGAAAATAGATTACATAGATGAATGATACATTACACATTATAACATAAAAAACAACATAAATAATCCTTTATGAACACCATTATTCCCTTGGATTAAACCTACATATCAATCAAAATACACTTCTTGGAATCCTGGGAAAAATAAAACATAGAAAATAGGTGATCTCAAACGCTCAGTAAGGGTAAGCAGTACAGTAGAATCTTTCATAAATAAACATAAATATTTACGAAAATGTACAACTAAAACAAAAGCCTTTTAAACTTGAACATCAGCATAATATGGGAAAAATAAAATGAAATAATGCCATTTACGTATTTACATGGATATTCTACAAGTCGAATAATCCCATGAAACATCACTAACAACTTTTATAATGATGGAATGCATAATTCCAGACTATCATAACCACGTAGCCAAGGCCTCATGCCAAGACTAAAAAACAAATTTTATCAAGGCCTCATGCCAAGACACTAGTTTGTCTCATGACACCTACCGATGCATTTAGGAGCTATAGCGGGCTCCACCCTTCACTTATTAAGTCCAATGCATTCCTCATATGAATAGGGTTAAACATAACATAAACATTCGTATAAAAGCTAGCATACCAAATGTCAATACATTCCCCATAAACCATGAATGGTATAAAACTAACACATCCACAATCAAACATATCACAAAACCTTCAACACAATATGGATGATTTGTATCAAATTTAAAAAAAATTAAAATCCATTGAAGAATTTTGACATAGATGAAAATGATTTGTAAAACTCTTTGAGAGAAATACCACTTATTCATTAAAACATTTAAAAGTCACACAATTTAGAAAATAAGTCATTTAAATTCATTTTTGTATCAATGTGTCCCATACCACATTGATACTTTTGAAAGGAATTAAAATTTTAAAAACATTCAATTTCATATAAATAAATCCTTAAAACCCATTTTGAATACATGGACATTAATGGGGAAGATTTAGAAGAATAAATATTTAAAACATTTGAAATGTTGTTTTAGTAAAAAGAATCCCTTAAAAGAATCCCTTTGAAAATTCTTTCATAAAACATGGATATGGATAATAAATGTGTCCCAGTAGATACTTATGTAAAAACAACCTCATATAATAAAGAGATTGTGAAATTAACCCTTACCAATTTGGTATCTTACGAAACATACAACCCATGAAAGAGGTATCATACAATTAATATCTAAATGCACATAAATTAAAGTGTATAACACAATGAATACAATTATGGGCAGTACATACACCACACAAAAGGTAATAGTGGAAATATGACATTAATCTCACGAGAATAAAGAGTGAGATGAAAATCCCTTACCTTGTAGTTTCCTTTATTCGAGGGTACGTTTAACCTCTTGTACGAAGATTGTAGTATGTTATTAAATTATAAAAGAACTATATTAATATTTTTGATATGATACATGATTCATTTATGACATTATACTACCCATTTAATAATAATTTCCATGTTAAATTAACATTTCGGGTAATAATCGTTTTCTTTATCGTACGTGTTCTAACTTCTTACTGTTGATTGTATCACATAGATCATGATTTAAATACTTCCAGAATATATAAAATGATAAATATATCATATATATTTAGAATATAATTATGTATAATAGACATATATATGAAATGGAAAACACCATTTATGGAGACGGTAGTCCGTACATACGCATAAATGCTGTTTCTGTTTTCATATAGTATTGAATGGAAGTAAGTGAATAAGATATATTTAAGTACATAAATTATTATATATATAAATATATATATATCTACAGTATCATTATTATGTCATATATTACATACTTATTAGTAATATATATTTTTATTATCGTCGATGAATGGTGAACATGGAAATGAATCTCATCAGGTCATGGAGACGGTAATCTGTACCTACGCACGAGCCAAAATATAATTCTTTTGATATTAAAATAATATATAATTGGATGGTATATCATATATAAATAATAACTCTCATGTTATATTTATTATTTAAATGAATTATAAATCATTATTATAACCATAAAAATAATAATATTTTGAATAACAATTACACCACAACGTGGAGACGGTAGGTTGTATGTACGCGCATATGGTGACATGTAATTCAATGGAAGGATAGAATAATGATTTTTTTTCCATAATTATAATAAGAACATAGTATATAGAAGATACTAGAGTTATTATTTCATAATGTAAATAAAATGTAAAGAAGAAGTTTAAGAGGAAAGGAACTTTAAAGAGGGTGGTGAAGACGTTACCTCTTCTTCGGGTTATTCCTTTTTATTTGATCAAACAGGCTCCTTAGGATGCCTTTCTGATCAAAATAATGCCTCTAGAATGAATTTAGGGAAGTTTAGAGAGAATTGTGGTAGCTTTTGGTCGAACCAAAATGCTTTGAAGATGTTCATAATTGGTTAGAAGTTGGGTCCTTTTATAAGGGGGGAGGGGCTCTTTAGAAAAAACGTAAAGTATTAATTTATAATAAATTAATATTCAGTTTCTAATGGCTATAAAGTGGATTATTCAAAGTATAAGGTGGTTATGGGTAGAAATCTGTTCATCCAATAGATTTTAGACATGTTTGGGTCATTATATTAACATTATCTTTCAGTTTTAACTCTTAGTTAATTAGATTGACATTTACCATGTCACTTTGTATTTTTATATTATATAGTTAATAAACATAATATATACAACCAAGAGACCCCAAAGTGGTCCATTAATGATTCAAAAATAATGATATATGTCCATTTTCTGAACCATAGATTTTTAAGAATATAATATAAATTAATAATATAATAATTGTTTTAAAAACTCATTTATATCAATTATTACACTACCCAATAATTGATTTTTGTTAAATTCATAAAAAATATATTAATTATAACAAAATTATTTTAAGAAATACTAACATGTCATATGAACCAATAAAATTAGTTTATGTAATCAAAACATTCAAATTATATTTATTTTAACATTGATAATACCAATTATTTGATTATTTCATTAATAAGGAAAATAATGCATCATTATTGTGTCATATATATTTTTACTTTTTAAATGTCTAAAAAATATAAATTAAATACCATTATGTATGAAATCTTTTTATCTTTCTAATGAATATTTATAATCGAAAATATAACATATATAACCATATGTAAAAATTGTTTTTCTAAAAGATATAATCTTATGTCATTTTGGTATTTACTTTAACTTAATTAATATAAAGTGACCATATCACCTACAAGTGGCTCCATGGGGTCCCAAAATCGACTCAAAGATTCCCATGGTCGTACATGTATCCAACAATAAAGTTAGGACACATTTTAGGGTAATTAAATAATATTATAATATTATTCTCTAACCCATATTTACGGGATTTACCTTTTAACCATGGTAAATAAAATATTGACCGAAGTAATTATTCAAAATTTATAAAAAAAAAAGATACCTATTTAAATAATTTGGACATCCTGATTAAAAATATGGAATCCATTTTTACAATTTCAAAACACAGAAGTGGAAGAAATTAATTTAAAATTAATTTCCGCTGTCAAAACAAAAAGTGTGTTTTTAAGATATAATAACTATCAAAAGATTGACACATGTTTATGTCTAGTATAAATGTGAAATTATTTCCAATGACCAAAATTATATTAAATGGAAAAAATCTATTCTAAATATAATTTAAAACCACTCAAATTCATAATTTATCACTATTAATTATTTTGATTTAAAAAGTTGTTTTTAATTAAAATTTAGTAATTTTCACTATTCATCAAAATATAAAAGTTATCCGAAAAGTAAAAATATTTCACCGTAGGCTAAATTTGGTATTCCGAATCCAAAAATTAAGTTCATTTTGAGATATAAAATTTAAAAAATTTCAAAAATTAGGTATTACTATTCATAACGGTTAGTTTGATTGGTTGTAGTGTGTGTTAGAACTTGAAGCTGCTTACAACACACGCTACTGTATTATTCAAAGAGAAGCGTACCGTGGATGTTTGGGGTGTTACATTTTAAATTTTAGATTTTACCATTCTAAAGAATACTTTTATTTAGTCAAATTGAATAAATAAAAGTTTAAAATATTGTATTTAAAAAAAGGGATAACTATTAAAAGATGGTAAAACTGCATTTTTTGAAAAATACTTCTTTTATTTGAAAAAAAATGAATTTGTTCTTAAATTATGTCTAAGAAAGACATAATATGGATTCTAATATTATATGGATTATATAAAGTTCAATATTTACTTAATACTATTCATAACTTCTTTTGAACGACTTGTTTGGTAAGTCATGGTGCGCTAGTGAAAGTTATTGAATTATTTTGAAGAAGTAACACACTATGAAATCATGGGGTGTTACACTTTTTCTAAGGGGTTCTTGGAGCATAAAATTTTTGAGTAATACCTTTCTTTCTACACAATGTTTTGAAATAAAAATTTTAAAATTCTTTACCATGATCACTTCAAATAGATATCAGTGGTATGTCTTTCTTATTTTTAATTTTGGAACTATACATTTTGAAATAGAAAAAGGATTTATATTTCATTGCTAGAAAATAGACCGATTTGAATCTAGTGTAGTCATCAAATAAAAAAATATAGTACTGGAGTCTAATGCTTCTAGTTTGTATAGGGCTGAAAATATCCATGTGCACTAACTATAAAGCATTATATGATGAAACATCATTGATTGATTTAAATCTGGTTTTATGTTGATTAAAATATTGACAAGGGTCACAAACATTTAAATAATCAATTTTATGATCTGGTAAATCCTGAAAAAGTATATTCATTGAGAGTTTAAAAATTTTCCTAAGGTTACATTGTCCCAACCATCTCTTCTATAACCAAGATTGGTCTTCCATTTCACTTAATAAAGGTATGTCTTGGATCCTATGGTCATATAAGTTATGTTTATATAAATTCTCATGTCTATTGTAGGAAAAAGTAAATTTTCATTGGAATTGTGAACTAAAAGTTTATCATTCCTAAAATTCACAAGGTAACCTTCATCACATAATTGACTTATTCTTATAAGGTTGTGCATAAGTCCTTTAAGAAACAAAACATTTTAAATTAAAACTTTTCCTAAAAGAAGAATATTACTTATCCCAACGATCTTTCCTTTAGAATAATCTCCAAATGTCACTCTTCCACTTTTCATTCCATTAATAATTTCAATAAAATCATTACATTCATATGTCGAGAACAACCACTATCCATGTACCAAGTATTCTTGTTGTTGGTACACTTTTATTTCATAAAAAGAAATAATTAGTTTTTCAGAACCCAAACATGTTTGGATCCAGAAATTTTAGATATGTGCATTTTAGGATTACAGATTTGTCTTATAAAATTATCATTATGAGAACCTAAATATTGGGTTTTTTTAAGAGAAGAATTTTTTCCCAATGTCTTCCTTATTGACATTTACTGTAGAATGAAGAACTTTGGGGAACAAAATAGTTATGACTAAAAAATGTTTTGGAATTATTATATCCACTTCAATTGATATTCCATAGAGAACGAATTTGAGAATCCATTTTGTCAAATTCTTTCCTTCAAATAGTGAAATTTGATAAAAGTCTTTAAAGAGAAAAAAATTTCCAACATTAGTCTAATGTCTAATTTATAATTCTCACGAGAATTTTTTTTGGGATTGTTTTCAGTTTCAAAAACATATTATTTACAAAAAGTTTCTCAAATTCCATTGAAAGTTTATCCTTCTAAAAATTTACTTCTGTAAGGGTTCTCAAAATATTTTCAAATTCATGTGTTTTAATGATAATGATCTTTTGAAATATTTTATACTTATTTTGAAAGTATAGATCTTCCTGATTTTCCCTTATAACGCTTCCTCTTGAGTTTGGATTTTTCATTATCAAGTAGTTTGGAAAATCAGGATACTTCTTAAAAAGAAGGTAAATTATCCTCTAATGGGGATTATTTTTCATTAAATCTATATGAAAATTTATCATCTTGGTAATTAACATTAAAAGATCCATTTTTAAGATATTATTCATTTTGTAACTTGGGCATGACACATTGATTTCCAATAGGTTGTCTAGATATGAGTCTTATATTCTTCTAACTAGATGATTCATTTTCAGAAGTTTCATCTGATGAATCACCACCAATTTCATGCCAAGTATAATTTTCATTCATGATATTCTTAGTATTTTACTTGTAATAGATTTTACCGTTTCATTTAGAATGTTTCTCCTTCTTGTCTTTTTTTATAAAAAGGACAATTTTGTTTAATATGACCTGCTCTTTTATATTCATAACAAGTTACTTTTGAGACTTTCTTTTCCTTCATATCTTTGTTTTTGAATGTGACTAAAAGTGTTTCTATCCAAAAAAATTTATTTCATTGAGAAATATTGGATATTAAATTCTCTAAATGATCAATTTCACTAGATTTTGATATAACAACAGATTTCATAGATTTTGATCATGTTACCCTTTCTGGTGTCATAGATTTAGATGTAGTAGTAAAATCTAACCTTCTATTACCATTATTATTCTTATTAAAATTTGCATCTATTTTCATTATTGTGTCATAATGAAGAAGAGTTCCAAATAACTGATCAAGAGTGATTTGAGTAACAATCCTATTCTCATCAATAGACGTCCTTTTTGATTCCCACTAATTTAGGATTATATCAATTATCTTGTCCACAAGCACTTCATCATCATGGACTTTTTAACCCTTGGATTGATGACATTTTACTATTGTCATAAATCATTGTGGCATATTGTATATTGGTTCTCCAAAAGGAAAAACAAAACCATTATATTCAACTCAGAGCATGGCTGTTCTTGTTTCTATAACAGTAGATGTACCAAAATGTGTGGCATCCATTTTCTTCTAGATACAATCGTATGCTTCACTTGATGATATCTGAATATATATTCCAAGTCATGGAACATAAAAAGGTATTATGTACCTTGTAATTCAGTTGATAATCAAGTTTCTCTTAGTTCATGAAGCTTCTCACTTCCACATCTGGTATTTTGTAATCTCTAGTAAGCATGGCTAAGTTGTCCAATACAGTATTAATGAAAAAATTATTCCTTTGATCTCTCTAGTACTCATAATCATTTCCATAAAAAATAAGTTATCTAGTTGGTTTTATATAGTCAATAGTTATAATATTCATTACTGAACAATACTTTTCCACTAAACACATTACTGTAGTATGTAGTTATAAACAAAGTATTTTTAATAGATATACAATTGAGTTATAGAAAGAAATAAATCAAGTAAATATAATCAATTGAAACCTACTCTGATACCAATTGTTGGATTTTAATATCGATTTATATGACTATGAGATGGAATAATATAAAAGGGGGTGAATTGTTGGTTTATAAACACTGAATTTATACACATAAAATGAACATATTTTAAGTGATCTTAAACTAATAAAATTCAAAACCAATACAAATGTAAATACCTGTTTTTGTTCTGAAGGATATGATATATTGAAATACCATATGTAATGATAAAAATTATTATAATTGAATACAATGATCAATGTAACACAAATGTAAATGATTCTACCGTACATCATATAGAATATCTTAAAACAATATGTAATGAATTATTTTTAATTGAAATAAATAAAAAATAATTTGAATAGAAAGAGGGAAAAATATAATTACATTTCTAATAAAAATAGCTATGGAAATGTAAAGGTATTACAATTATATTATCCAAAAGAGTAGGGTATCCTTTCAACTATGATAAAAGTTCTTTCTTACCAACACCTTAGTAAGCCCTTGATACGATGATCGACAATACTGTATTCTTATCCTAAGAAGCCTTTGATTGAGAATTTAATCGACAACTATATCTTTCAAACAATTTAAATCTCCTGATATGATAATTGGAACCAAATCATCCTATCAATGTAAGCCCTCGATCGTTATCACAATGATTAGACACAAAAGGAAAAATAATGAACTTATAGAAATTCCAGAACATAGAACAAGACTTTCATGTCTTGTATCTTCATGTATTTCACACAAAGCAAGAGGTAATTTGTAACGCCCCGACCCCAGCTACCCAGAGTCGGTGCATTAATTACATAACATTGGCATGATCATGAGAAAGATCAAGTCTCGAAAGACCGATTAGTTTAGTAGCCTTGGAATAACTAGATACATCCATAAATTTTTACATTATATCATAAAAAAAACATCTTGTCTTCATATCCCCTCATACTATCCCTGCAGGTCATTCATAAATTACTTCTTCATAATCCTGGAAAAAAAAATAAAACATTGAAAGGGGTGAGCTCGGATGCTCAGTAAGGATAACATTATAGCAGAAGCTTTCATAAATAAGCATAAACACTTAAGGCAATTTATAACTAAAACAAAAGCCTTTTAAACTTGAACTTCAGCATAAAATGGCAAAGGTAAAATGAAATAATGCCATTTACTTACCCACATGGATATTCTACTAGTCGAATGATCACATTCAATATCAATAACCACTTTCATAATGATGGAATGCATAATGCCAGACTATCATAACCACATAGTCAAGGCCTCGTTCCAAGACTACAAATAAGATTTTGTCAAGGCCTTGTGCCAAGACACTAGTTTGTCTCATGAGACCTACCGATGCATCGAGGAGCTATAGCGGGCTCCACCCGTCACTTATTAAGTCCAATGAATTCCCATATGAAAAGGTTTAAACATAACGTAAACATTCGTATTAAAACTAGCATACGAAATGTCAATACTTTCACCACAAACCATGAATGGTATAAAAATAGCACATCCACAGTCAAACATAACTCATTCGATACAATATGGAAGATTGTATTGTATCACATTAACCTCAATCAATAATAATGAAGGATGTTGACATAGATGAAAATAATCATCAAAACTATTTGAGAGAAATATCCCCCTTTTCTTGAAAACATTTAAAAGTCACACTATTTGTCAAGAAGCCATTTAAAAGTATATTTTTGAATCAAAGTGTCCCATACCACTTTGAAACTTTTAAAAAGGAGTTTTAATTTTAAAACTTTAATGTCCATATAAATAAATCCTTAAAACCATTTTTAAAACATGGACATTAATGAGCATGATTTAGAAGAATAATTCTTTAAAACATTTTAAAATGGTATTTTGGTTAGAGATTCCAACCAAAAGAGACACTTGAATACAAATAATTGTGGTAATCAAAACTTTGTAATATCATGAGAATAAAGGGATTCATGATATACTATGTCAAAGTACGTTATATACACCACATAAAAGTGACTTGGTGTATATCAACAAAGAAGTCTCAATGGAATGTAAATTGAGATGAAATCTCTTGTAAAGGTTGTATCCTTAGGTTAAGGATAAATCAATGACATAATTATGTGTGACAAATATAAATACACTAAATATGATTGGATATTCAGTGTAAAACAATCAAAGGACATTCACACATATTCTTGTAAAAACAATACCAACGAATTGGATGTTTAACTCAACAAATGGAGAATGAGTTAAAATTACTCTTATCAAATTCATATCAATGACTTGAGAATTACCAATGGAGTGATTATGTGCATCAAACATATATCCACAGGAAGGGGAGTGGAAATTATGACATAATCAAATGAATAGTGATTCCACACATAATCTTGGGGTAATATAATCAATGAAATATGTGTAAAGCCAAATGAGTGGAAATTGAAATCTCAAATTCCCTTATCGATTAGGTAACTTACGAAACATACACCCATGAAAGAAGTATCATACCATGATGATGTAAATACCCATAAATTAAAGTATATTACACAATTAATACGATCATCGGCAGTACACATACACCACATGCAATAATTAAGTGGTGAACAATAGAATTCTCACGAAATTAAAAGTGAGATTAGAAAATCCCTTACATTGTACTTTTTCCTTGGTCGATGGTAGGTTTACCTCCTGTATAATGGTGAAATAATTGTTATTGAATAATAAAAGAATCATTTACTTTAATATGATATCATATATGATCTTTTATCATTGATTTGTTAATAATATTTTAGAATTATCGTCATTTCGGGTGTTAACGGGTTCATTTTACTTTATATTCTTTGTTATGTGAGACATATTCGTTATTAATGGGATGTATATTATTCATATCCAGAATGGTATCAAGTTCTTAAACATCATTTTTAAATCATCAAATGATAATTATACTTGAATGGATACGATGGAGAATGAATCTCATCGCGTTCGTGGAGACGGTAGTCCGTACGTACGCACGAACGCTACTTCCATTTAATTTTTATTTTATAAGAATCGAATCCAAATTATACATAGGTATATTACTATTCCAGTATAATATAATATTTTATATATGTTACTTAAGTTCATTTACACCATCCTTTATACGTTCCATGTGTGGTATGAACGAGTCATATCATTTTAAGGGGGCGGTAGTCCGCACTTCCTCAAATGAAATTATCGTATGTATATACAACATGAAACAAATAATGGTATGAAATAAAATGGAATTATAGAAGCTTATATATAAAATATATATCATTAATATCATATTTAATTACAGTGCCATCCTAATGTCCACCATGAGAGGCGGTAAGATGTATTTGAACAATCATCGTTTCGTGAGGCGTTAGTTTGCCATCCACAGAAACATTATGTTCATCATCCATTAGATGGAGTTGTGTGAATGTGTAGTTTGAATCCTTCTTATAACAACATCCTAGTATATTGAGGATACTATTGTTGTTACAAAAGAAGGGAAATAAAAAGATATTGGGGGTTGGAGAAGCAAAATAAATGAAAATACTTTAAGAGAAATTGTTACCTTTAATTTAGGTAACTCACTTTGGTTGGAACCAAAGGACTTCTTGAAATGCTTTCTGCCTAAGGGGAAGCTTCAAGGAGGAGGATAGGGATGTGTGGAGCTTAGTTGGGCAGATTTTGGACGAGCCAAGTGGCTTGAGAGGTGTGAGGAATGAGTAGAAGTGGTCTCCTTTTATAAGGGAGAGGAGGGGCTCTTTAGGAAAGTGTGAAAGTATTACTTTATTATATATTTTTATTCGGTTTATAATGGTCCAAAAATCATTGAGGTCGAAGATAAGATGACTCATATTCTAAATAACATCAACCAATAAGAATTGGACAGGTTTTAGATAATATTTTAATCATTATAATCTTATTTATTTAAATGATTTATTAATGAGGTAAACGTTGCATCATTATTGTGTCATTAATAATTTAAATTATTTGATGTCTAAAAATTATAAATAAAATATAATTATGTAGGAAATCTTTTTAGCTTTCTAATGAATATTTATAATCAAAAATCCAACATGTATAACCATATGTAAAAATTGTTCTTCTAAAAGATGTAAGCTTATGCCATTTTTATTTTTATTTTAACTTTATTAATATAATGTGTCATTATCACTTACAAGTGGATCCATGGGGTCCCAAAACAGACCCAAAGATTCCCATGGTCGACCATGTATCAACCAATAGGGTCAAGACACGTTTTAGGGTAATTTAGTATTATTATAATATTATTTGTTAACCCTTATTTACCGGATTTACCCTTAACCATGGTAAATAAAATATTTACCGCAGTAATTATTCAAAATGTCTAAAAATAAAAGTTACCTATTTAAACAATTTGAACATCCTGATTCCAAATATGGAATCCATTTTTCTAAATTCAAAACACAGAAGTGGCAGAAATTAATTTAAAATTAATTCCCGCTGTCAAAACAAAAAGCGTGTTTTTAAGAGATAATAACTATCAAAAGATTGACACTTGTTTATGTTCGGTTTAATTGTAAAATTATGTCCAATGACCAAAATTATATTAAATGGTAAAAATATATTCTAAATATACTTTAAAACCACTCAAATTCATAATTTATAACTATTAATTATTTTGATTAAAAAAGTTGTTTTTAATTAAAATTTAGTAATTTTTACTATTCATCAAAATATGAAAGTTATCCGAAAAGTACCAAAATTTCACCTTAGGCTAAATTTGATATTCCGAATCCAAAAATGAAGTCCATTTTGAAATATAAAATATATATAATTTCAAAAATTAAGTATTACTATTCATAACGGCTAGTTTGATCGGTTGTGGTGTGTGTTAAAACTCGAAGTTGCGTACAACACACGCTACTGTTTTATTCAAAGGAAAGCGTACCGTGGAAGCTTGGAATGTTTTATTTTAAATTTTTTTGATGTCCCCATTTAGTCAAAAGGTTTAAAATATTGTATCTAAAAAGGGTTCACTATTAAAATTTGGTAAAAGTGCAATATTGAAAATGAATTTGTTCTTACATTATGTCTAAGAAACTCATAATATGGATTCTAAAATTATAAGGATTATATAAAGTTTAAAATTTAGTTAACACTATTCATAACCTCTTTTGAACAGCCAGTTTGGTAAGTCATGGTGCGATTGAACTTGGTGTTGCGTGTAATGAAAGTTATTGAATTATTTTGAAGAAATAACACACTATAAAATCTTGGGGTGTTACATTCTCCCCTCCTTGAATAAATTGAGTCCTCGCAATTTGAAATTGTTCTTCAAAATTAAAAGGTTGAAAATAGAAAATATATTTGTGGGAAAACCCACATCGAAAATTGGTTTACTAAAATTTAGTCTTAATATGAGGAAAAGAGAAATGAAAGGGTCACCACCAAATTATGATCTCGATTAGGAGAACATTGGTGGCAATTAGAGACATATAATTGGAGGAAAAACGTAAATATTTATAGGTAGTGGTTGAGGTCATCAATCACAAACAAGTATAAAATTGAGGTCCTTAAACTCATCAATCTATGATGATTTTAAGTACCATCGGTTCAACAAAATATAGGGTATTGGGATCACACATTTTTGACATCTCAAAATATCTTAGTTGAAATCCCACATCGAAAAATGAATTAATGAGGCCTCTATTTAAAATAAAGAGTGGAAAGTATGAAGATTACCGAAATTAACACATACTAGGGTTCCATGTAGGAAAATATGGATATGGAGGAGAAATCTAACCATCAATTATCTGATGGAGAGTGGTAGAGAACATGGCTATGAATAGGCCAACAATCCCAAAGCCATAAATTAGTGATGATTTAAGGTACCATCTAGGACAACATTTTTTTTAAAGTTACATTACATAAGGAAGAGGAATTCATTTATGATATTGACTAAGAACATTATGAGATATACTTAAATTTTAAGTAGATTTTCATTCTTTAATAAATTTCCACCACTAACTCAATTTTTTTTTTAAACGATGAGTATTCAAGAAGACTTGGTCACACTGGGAGAGCTAGAATAAACTTCTATAGAATCACATGATCCATGCAGGATAAACCATATATTTACATTGTCTTTGAAGATTAATCAAAACCAAAATGGTTAGTGAATGATCTAATGATCCCCCAAAAGGATATTCATTGAGATAAATATGCACTAATCTTAATTTCTAAAATTAAACCAACAATACCCCAAAGTTAAATAGATACCATTCAATAACCAATTGTCCTTAAAATCCTTTAATATAATCCAAACTAATATTGAAACCCAAAACATAGAAGAATTTGATTATGTAGTCTCCCATGTTACATTGTATCTCCAAATTACATCAAATACTCTTAAAGTCACATACTTAAATGTAATCAACATCATCACATATTCTCTGTTATAGGTTAATCATTTCCATAAATAACCCAAATCACTATAAATCAACAATAAAAATGTAGATAAAAATCCACCATTACTCTACAAATGAAACCTCATTGTATTCTATTTTCCTTGGGCATATAGTGTTCCTAACAAAATGATCATCTTCCAAAATAACATTTATCACTTAATCACCAAATCATTTTCCTATACCAAGGGTATTCATTTGATAAGACATAAGAACCCAAATCATCATATTATTGATCAATAAAATCATTTAACAAAAAAATAGTCATACTAACCAGGGACTTCGCGTAGTCCAGTGGTAGGCGATAAATCTCAATCGCACTTTGGTTGTGGGTTCGATTCCCACAGCATTGTCCGACGCGACGGGTTGTCACACGGTCTACGTGTTGTCCTTTTTCAAAACTATATTTTATAATATTACCAAAATGAGATAAATTCCTAAAAATAACATAATTTAACCACAAATGCTATATCATACTTTGCATTTTCATCCCAAATTATAATAACTTATCATTTTCTCAAACCCCAATGATCATATAAAACCAAATGGTTATTTATACCTATATCCACAAGAGAAGAGACAATTCTTCCTCAAATATCATTCTCACATGGCAAACTGCGGGGTTACAAATACAAGAGAAAATTATTCCAATGTAAACCCATCAACAAGTAGTGATAATTTTTCTCCAACCATTTATTTCCACATAGCTTCTTCTTTGACCAAGAAAATATCCTATAGAATAGGACATTCACTCGGGTAATGGCCAGGTCCCCTACATTTATGGCAAATGACTGTAAATGGACTCTTGGGACCATTTTTATCTTCTTCCATAGTACTCTTCATTTTTCTTCGGCAATTCTTCACTTTATGTCCTTCCTTCCCGCACGTAAAACATTTTGTTGTCCCATTGAGACACTTTCCTGGGTGTCTCTTTCCACAATTCCTGCATGATGAAAATTGAGGTTTCTTTTCTCCATGGTCTCCATTGCTGGAGATCTTATCATTTATCACCTTTCTCTTCCTTGTTGAGTCTGGGAGTTGGTTAATATATATGTTGTTGATCATATTTTTGGAAAACTGATTTGGCATAAAGACGATATCTTTTACGCCTATCAACATTCAATTTTGTTGCTCATTGCCACCACCGTTCCCAACTTGTACATCGTTCTCAAAGTCACTATGACTTCCTTGGAATCCAGCCATTGACTAAAACCAGAAAGCATTGTGTGAGTAATAGTAGTCGTAAAATCATTTAGAGATTAAAATGTCACCATATTCTCAATTTGAAACATATTAGGATTAACCAAGGTCATTTACTCTCATCTTATGTATATATTACTTAAATCGGTTTGTAAAGAAAATGTAAATTATCCTAAGCATATCCCCCGGGAGTATCGTAACCAAGAGTGCAGCAAGGCCCGTTGTCGTGCACCAGTTCCCGTTCGAGTCTAGCTCAAAGCGGTGTTTTCGGGTTTTACCCCTAGGTACATCTGTGCCAGAGCCGCCTCTACCTGCTCATATCCAGACAGGGATGTATTGCTCGGAAAACTCACAAAATCTCTACAATACCAAAATTCTAGGAAGTTCTTTTATACAAATCCTCAAAGTTCATCTTAGGTCTACGTGCTCTAATCAGAGTTTATCTAAATCTAGCTACCAAGGTTTGTACTAAACTTCCTCTGATACCAACTGTAACGCCCCGACCCCAGCTACCCAGAGTCGGTGCATTAATTACATAACATTGGCATGATCATGAGAAAGATCAAGTCTCGAAAGACCGATTAGTTTAGTAGCCTTGTAATAACAAGATACATCCATAAATTTTTACATTATATCATAAAAAAAACATCTTGTCTTCATATCCCCTCATACTATCCCTGCAGGTCGTTCATAAATTACTTCTTCATAATCCTGGAAAAAAAATAAAACATTGAAAGGGGTGAGCTCGGATGCTCAGTAAGGATAACATTATAGCAGAAGCTTTCATAAATAAGCATAAACACTTAAGGCAATTTATAACTAAAACAAAAGCCTTTTAAACTTGAACTTCAGCATAAAATGGCAAAGGTAAAATGAAATAATGCCATTTACTTACTCACATGGATATTCTACTAGTCGAATGATCACATGCAATATCAATAACCACTTTCATAATGATGGAATGCATAATGCCAGACTATCATAACCACATATTCAAGGCCTCGTGCCAAGACTACAAATAAGATTTTGTCAAGGCCTTGTGCCAAGACACTAGTTTGTCTCATGAGACCTACCGATGCATCGAGGAGCTATAGCAGGCTCCACCCGTCACTTATTAAGTCCAATGCATTCCTCATATGAATAGGTTTAAGCATAAAATAAACATTCGTATTAAAACTAGCATACGAAATGTCAATACTTTAACCACAAACCATGAATGGTATAAAAATAGAACATCCACAGTCAAACATAACTCATTTGATACAATATGGAAGATTGTATTGTATCACATTAACCTCAATCATGAATAATTAAGGATGTTGACATAAATGAAAGTAATCATCAAAACTATTTGAGAGAAATATCCCCCTTTTCTTGAAAACATTTAAAAGTCACACTATTTGTCAAGAAGCCATTTAAAAGTAGATTTTTGAATCAAAGTGTCCCATACCACTTTGAAACTTTTTAAAAGGAGTTTTAATTTGTAAACTTTAATGTCCATATAAATAAATCCTTAAAACCATTTTTTAAAACATGGACATTAATGAGAAAGATTTAGATGAATAAGTCTTTAAATCATTTTAAAAATGGTATTTTAGTTAGAGATTCCAACCAAAAGAGACACTTGAATACAAATAATTGTGGTAATCAAAACTTTGTAATATCATGAGAATAAAGGGATTCATGATATACTATGTCAAAGTACGTTATATACACCACATAAAAGTGATTTGGTGTATATCAACAAAGAAGTCTCAATGGAATGTAAATTGAGATGAAATCTCTTGTAAAGGTTGTATCCTTAGGTTAAGGATAAATCAATGACATAATTATGTGTGACAAATATAAATACACTAAATATGATTGGATATTCAGTGTAAAACAATCAAAGGACATTCACACATATTCTTGTAAAAACAATACCAACGAATTGGATGTTTAACTCAACAAATGGAGAATGAGTTAAAATTACTCTTATCAAATTCATATCAATGACTTGAGAATTACCAATGGAGTGATTATGTGCATCAAACTTATATCCACAGGAAGGGGAGTGGAAATTATGACATAATAAAATGAATAGTGATTCCACACATAATCTTGGGGTAATATAATCAATGAAATATGTGTAAAGCCAAATGAGTGGAAATTGAAATCTCAAATTCCCTTATCGATTAGGTAACTTTCGAAACATACACCCATGAAAGAAGTATCATAACATGATGATGTAAATACCCATAAATTAAATTATATTACACAATGAATACAATCATCGGCAGTACACATACACCACATGCAATAATTAAGTGGTGAACAATAGAATTCTCACGAAATTAAAAGTGAGATTAGAAAATCCCTTACATTGTACTTTTTCCTTGGTCGATGGTAGGTTTACCTCCTGTATAATGGTAAAATAATTGTTATTGAATAATAAAAGAATCATTTACTTTAATATGATATCATATATGATCTTTTATCATTGATTTGTTAATAATATTTTAGAATTATCGTCATTTCGGGTGTTAACGGGTTCATTTTACTTTATATTCTTTGTTATGTGAGACATATTCGTTATTAATGGGATGTATATTATTCATATCCAGAATGGTATAAAGTTCTTAAACATCATTTTTAAATCATAAAATGATAATTATACTTGAATGGATACGATGGAGAATGAATCTCATCGCGTTCGTGGAGACGGTAGTCCGTACGTACGCACGAACGCTACTTCCATTTAATTTTTATTTTAAAAGAATCGAATCCAAATTATACATAGGTATATTACTATTCCAGTATAATATAATATTTTATATATGTTACTTAAGTTCATTTACACCATCCTTTATACGTTCCATGTGTGGTATGAACGAGTCATATCATTTTAAGGGGGCGGTAGTCCGCACTTCCTCAAATGAAATTATCGTATGTATATACAACATGAAACGAATAATGGTATGAAATAAAATGGAATTACAGAAGCTTATATATAAAATATATATCATTAATATCATATTTAATTACAGTGCCATCCTAATGGCCACAATGAGAGGCGGTAAGATGTATTTGAACAATCATCATTTCGTGAGGCGTTAGTTTGCCATCCACGGAAACATTATGTTCATCATCCATTAGATGGAGTTGTGTGAATGTGTAGTTTGAATCCTTCTTATAACAACATCCTAGTATATTTAGGATACTGTTGTTGTTACAAAAGAAGGGAAATAAAAAGATTTTGGGGGTTGGAGAAGCAAAATAAATGAAAATACTTTAAGAGAAATTGTTACCTTTAATTTAGGTAACTCACTTTGGTTGGAACCAAAGGACTTCTTGAAATGCTTTCTGCCTAAGGGGAAGCTTCAAGGAGGAGGAGAGGGATGTGGGGAGATTATTTGGGCAGAGTTTGGACGAGCCAAGTGGCTTGAGAGGTGTGAGGAATGAGTAGAAGTGGTCTCCTTTTATAAGGGAGAGGAGGGGCTCTTTAGGAAAGTGTGAAAGTATTACTTTATAATATATTTGTATTCGGTTTATAATGGTCCAAAAATCATTGAGGTCTAAGATAAGATGACTCATATTCTAAATAACATCAACCAATAAGAATTGGACAGGTTTTAGATAATATTTTAATAATTATAATCTTATTTATTTAAATGATTTATTAATGAGGTAAACGTTGCATCATTATTGTGTCATTAATAATTTAAATTATTTGATGTCTAAAAATTATAAATAAAATATAATTATGTAGGAAATCTTTTTAGCTTTCTAATGAATATTTATAATCTAAAATCCAACATGTATAACCCTATGTAAAAATTGTTCTTCTAAAAGATGTAAGCTTATGCCATTTTTATTTTTATTTTAACTTTATTAATATAATGTGTCATTATCACTTACAAGTGGATCCATGGGGTCCCAAAACAGACCCAAAGATGCCCATGGTCGACCATGTATCAACCAATAGGGTCAAGACACGTTTTAGGGTAATTTATTATTATTATAATATTATTTTTTAACCCTTATTTACCGGATTTACCCTTAACCATGGTAAATAAAATATTTACCGCAGTAATTATTCAAAATGTCTAAAAATAAAAGTTACCTATTTACACAATTTGAACATCCTGATTCAAAATATGGAATACATTTTTCTAAATTCAAAACACAGAAGTGGCAGAAATTAATTTAAAATTAATTCCCGCTGTCAAAACAAAAAGCGTGTTTTTAAGAGATAATAACTATCAAAAGATTGACACTTGTTTATGTTCGGTTTAATTGTAAAATTATGTCCAATGACCAAAATTATATTAAATGGTAAAAATATATTCTAAATATACTTTAAAACCACTCAAATTCATAATTTATCACTATTAATTATTTTGATTAAAAAAGTTGTTTTTAATTAAAATTTAGTAATTTTTACTATTCATCAAAATATGAAAGTTATCCGAAAAGTACCAAAATTTCACCTTAGGCTAAATTTGATATTCCGAATCCAAAAATGAAGTCCATTTTGAAATATAAAATAGATATAATTTCAAAAATTAAGTATTACTATTCATAACGGCTAGTTTGATCGGTTGTGGTGTGTGTTAAAACTCGAAGTTGCGTACAACACACGCTACTGTTTTATTCAAAGGAAAGCGTACCGTGGAAGCTTGGAATGTTTTATTTTAAATTTTTTTGATGTCCCCATTTAGTCAAAAGGTTTAAAATATTGTATCTAAAAAGGGTTCACTATTAAAATTTGGTAAAAGTGCAATATTGAAAATGAATTTGTTCTTACATTATGTCTAAGAAACTCATAATATGGATTCTAAAATTATAAGGATTATATAAAGTTTAAAATTTAGTTAACACTATTCATAACCTCTTTTGAACAGCCTGTTTGGTAAGTCATGGTGCGATTGAACTTGGTGTTGCGTGTAATGAAAGTTATTGAATTATTTTGAAGAAATAACACACTATAAAATCTTGGGGTGTTACATAATTCAAACTAAATATCTATAGAACTAAATCAAAGAAAAAGTTATAGAAGTTGTATATTCTGATTCGAATGACCTCTTATTTATAAGCCTAAGGTTCCAACGGTCATATTTCCTCCAATGACTATATTTCTCCACAATTTTCAAAGGGACTTGGACACCTATCATTATAATGGTCAAAACAAATATAATACATGATATAATTTTAATTTGTATTTAATGAACTCATCTCCATCATTTTAGATAGAAAACAATAAGTACAAAAGTATAAAATAATTAATAAGATGAAACATGTATGTGGTATTGAAGTTAGACATGAGTACAATGCATTACATGAGAACAATAGAAAACATGGTTATGATATCTATCGTGATTACGATGCATATTGTCGTTATGATACATAAAATGTTTATGATACTTATCATCGATAAGAATCATATCATTGTTACGATTCAAATCATGATTATGATTAATAGCATGGTTATGATTCTTAGTGTGGTTACGAGGCATGAAATATAATCATGTTACAATTCAAAATTATGATACAATACTCAACCTAGTTATGATACACATGGTTACGATACAATACTTAAGCTGGTTACCATACACATGGTTACGATACAATACTTAACCTAGTAATGATACACATGGTTATGATATAATACATAACCTGGTTATAATTCATATAGTTATGATGAAAAATATGAATACGATGTATAACATGGGTATGATGTATATGGTTAATAACGCAAAACAATGGTTTATGATTATAATAAGAGAAAAAAATATGTGATTACAATGGAAGAAATTGAATAATATTCTAATATAGATAAAAAACAAGTGTGGTTATGATGGAAAACAAAATCTGTTATTACGATTGTTTGTGATTACAATAAAAGTTATTATGATGAGAATACAATATATAAAATGATGTAAACAACATATATGATTATTATAAGAATACAACATATCTGAAAACAATATATGTGATTATGATTGTAAAATAATATACATGATAAACAAGAAGTAGTTTGTGATTTCTAAAACAATATAATCAATGGGAAATTCGAAATATATTCTGAACAACATTTATTTTTTCAAATAAATACATTTTAGCTTTAAAATATAATAATTATTTATCATTGTGATGATATATGAATCCTTCCTACATATTTAAATGTGTAAGGGAGTGAATTTCAGCATTTTTTATAAAATGTTATTACTATATTCTAAATTCTTCTCACCTTTTTGTCGATATAAATTATAACGATCTGATGCATTCTTATCGATGTGATTGACAACAACTGTTCATGAAATTATTTATTTATTTATTTATTCTATGGTTTATTATGTGAATGTATTGATGTTTTCCGATCACATAGTTTATTTAAAAAGAAATTTAATAAAAAAAGAATAAGGGAATGATGAATATTCTTATTTATGCATCGTTAAATATGTGATGGTAATCACATAGTAAATTTTTTTATAAATATTACTAGATTTTATTCATAAAGAAAACTAGAATCACTAAATATTTTGTAAATTATATTATCTAGAAAAACATATATAATTATATATAATATCAATAATATTAACAATAATGTATAATAGTATAATATAAAACATTTATAAATAAGATATAAATAACCACTCATGTAAATATTATGTCAGGTATCACCTTCCATTATTTGAGTAAAGATGCATCCATTCCTAAAGTTCTAGTCAATCCACAGTCCAGGGAATAATCAATTATTGATAAGTATTTAAAACATTATTTGTTTAATTAACCAAATTTGTATTTAGTTTAATGGACTTTTTTTGTTCAATATAATTTATAGGTATGTGTTGCAGAAATATATGTATAAGATTTTAGGATTGGGTAGTCCACTTAGTGTATTGTGGAGCTATGATTTATTGATGATTGGAGCACCCACCGGCCTAAATAACATCATGTAATTTTCCTTGAAATTTTTTGGATTACTAAAAGGAATATACTAATCTTCTTTACTAAAATATCCACAAATCAAGGTATTAAAAATATAATTGTGAGGGCGATATGGATTTGAAAAAATAGTGGGAGGCTAATAAATAAAATTTATTAAATCCCATTTAGTAATAATAATAATGTAATAAAACATCGATTTATTTTATTGTAGTTTTTTTTGTAAAATTATTGTTACACTATGATCATTATAATAAAAAGAAAATTTCTATGCTAGAACAATTTTATAGGATTAGTATAGTAGTTTATATAATACAGTACTACTACAATTTTTTGTTATGTTTTGGTATCTGAATTCTTATTAAACCACCATAGATGGAATGTGATGGTGAGAAGGATGTATACAATATTTATATGGATACATACACCAATTAAACTAATCATCTATAAATTTTGAGGTGTAGTGGAAATTGAAATTAATTATTTTTTTACTATATTATTTTAATCTGAATTGGAATATGAGTACAAATATAATGATAGAGAAATTATTTTTTCATATGGATATGTAATTATCTATTAATATCATATTGTTATATTTATAGCTCTGGTTATCCATATTCCTCATTATTTATTAGATTTATATTATGGATAATGCACTTAGGAAAATTTTGATAATTATTCATCAAGTAGAAAAGGATTGTTGAGAATGTGGTTGCTTGACACTTATAATGAGTAGAGTGGATGAAAATGATTAAAATAACATAACTAGTTCAGTGTGAATGGTCACATTTTAGCATATTTCATGGTGAAAAATATTTTAGAAGTAGTGGGGTGAACAAAGTGGTTATTTGAAATTCTTATGGCTAGAATGTTCATTAAAAGACTAATTTTGATAGAATGAAGAATAAGAAATTTGAAAATTATTCTCTGGATATTTTCATCATTTCATATTGCGTTGTTGTTTGACTCCATTGGTGTTAAAAAATATTTTTCTAACTATTTTATTTAAATTCCAGAACCATAGATGTTTATAAACATCACCAAAACTCTAGTGAAGTATTTCAATAGTTAAAAAAGGCTGATTCCTATGTCAGTATGGATAATCACATTTCAGCTCAGTGAGTGGAATGATTCTTGTAAACTATTGTTCTGTATTTTTTGGTACAAAAACATTTATCTCAATGTCTATTTAGAAATATAGATAAATTATTTCCATTAAAATGATTTTTTGTGGTAATTAACACATTATATTTTAAGAAATACTTCAATTAGAGATATTCATTATAAAAAATAAATGATGAATATTAAAGATAATAAATATACCTAGTTTTGGAAAGATAATTCTTCATTCATGTAAAACTAAATGAGGTAATCAGTTTATATCTTGAAAGGTGTTTATTACCCCTATGATAAACCACTAGGTATATTTATAAACATACTCAATTTGTTTTAGAGAATGAAACTGTTTTATGTAAATAAAAGAAAAAAATATTATATATTTATATTAGATAAATTAAATTGACAATTATGAGGATAATATGGAGTTTTATTCATTTAATCAATTATATTCATTTATGAAAAATTTAGAATTCATTGTGTAAAATGAATTCACATTGTAAAAAGATACCAAATCCTATGGGTGGTCCTTTCAAAGTATATACTAACAATGCATCAATAATTCAATTGAATATAGATGAATATTTTTCTTAATATCAATTAATTAATTTAAATTATAAAGATAATGAAAGTACTGTGCAGATCAATGATGAGCCTTATATATATTACAAGTCTTCCATGATTACTTTCCAGATTTTTTTTACATATTGGAGAGTAATATCTAACCTCATTTCAATTATATTTACTAATGGATATCATATATGTTACAATATAATTATATCCCATAATGTTATAGGCTCAAATGTTTAATGGAAATAATTTTTTAAATATGGGTATATCTACAAATGTATATAAATGGATAAAATATGAAACATAGCTATTTATCCTATAGCTACTCAGGATAATAACATCCTAATGATAAAAAAATATTTCATAGTACCAATTATAATTATAGGAGGAAGAACGTATATTTTTATATGGTGGGATATAACTAGACATTAAAAAACCAAGGCTCTAGATGCAGAAAAGTTAGAATAATAATAATAAACTCCATAAGTCTTAGTGGAGGATTTTTTTAGAGACACGAACTATTTTGGAATCTTTACAACATATATATGGTTTAATATTCACCTATAAAAGTGATATATTATTTATCACAAAAAATGATTCATATTGGGAAGATTAAGTTGAAAATAACTATTAATGAAATGTTTCCTATAGATCCAATAATAAATTCCATGTAATAAAATCAGTTATATATTGTGAGTGTTTCCCTAGTTGATATAATCATTTTGGTGGATGTTCAAGATAAACTAGACACTGATGGTATATGTGTGGTACTAATAAGTATTGATTTGTTTTTAAATTTCCATATCCTTAAATCCATTTCAGTTCTACTTATCATAGAAACTATAAATAATCATTTTATTGGGGAATTTGATGTCATAGAATCCTTCCATGAAGGAAAACATATAAAATATGTCAATATGACACTGCCAGAAAGGGTTGGTGACATTGAGAAAATATAATAACTAATGTATTTTATCATGGATATATATATGGATTGAAACATGATTAATTATAAAAGTAATATTAATATATAATTATTTTTTCATGTTCCAATAAGATATTACGGGAAATAGTATTGTTTTCGTAGATAGATATTTTTGATAACAAATGGAAAATTTTCAATTTGTGTCACATATAAAGACAATGATAATATCTTTATAAATAGATTAATGAAGTAACCCTTTTGAGGAAACAAAATTTATATATTTGATAATTTGTGTTTCTTAGTACAATTCATGGTATATACATTGACCAGATACTGAAGTAATGTTTTAAGGAAAAATATGGAAGGTAATGGTTTTAGTGTCACATGATAGAAAATATCCTCTGTCAATGTGTTAAAACACAAGAGAATATTATTATGATGTATAGATAATATATTCATAATGAAAAAATTGAAATAAATATCCGAATCCAATATATTGAATTAGGTCATAGTTTTATCATGTGTAAATGATAGAGTTGAATATCAAACAAAAACTGAATAACAGTAAGGCTAGTAGTTAGAATTTTCTGATGGACCATTAGAAAATAAAATTGTGTATGCACATGAATGTCAGGGAAATGAGTATACAAGTTACAAGTGGGGATAAAAAACATGTTTTATAATATATTAGTTTGATCAATAATTATTTTATGTCTAATGTGATAATAAAGAGTATAGTTAATTACAACTAGTGGTTATATTATCTATATTTGAATGAGTATGTTTTAGATTTTGATGTAACAAAAGAAGAGGGTTTAGAAATTATTTTTTTAGATTTGGGTGTTTTACAAAGATGTAATAAGTAATTATATTATGATGAACCTTAAACTATAGCACTATCCAATATTTATGGAATGATAGAGGATAAGAAGTTATATACTCTATCATATTATCTCTTGGGGAACTTTTTCAAAGAGATGAGGTCACATGTGAGAAAATTAGCTACTGAATCATGGTTGACTTAGTAGTTATATCCGTAATCCATAGAAATTTTTTTTATTATGTGAGGCTAACCTGGTGGATAGTTAGTTGATGGATCTAGTGTAATCATAGGGTCTATTGGTGTTGGATCCCTAAAACCAACCCTCCTTGTACATTCGATTATCAATATATAAAAAGAGGATAACACTAATAAATGTCTTATAATAGGATGAATATTCTTGCGTGACATTTAATGTCAAAATTTACAAAGAGTATCTTTTTACCCTCTATCTTATGATGTTTTCATTAATCAATTATAGTTTATATCATATGATTATTGAACAACTTTCTTAATGTCAGTGATCTATATATATAGAATACTTTTTGATGTTGGAAGCTTCTAGAATGTGTGGAAGTTTTCAAAATATGTATTTATTGATAAGGTAACTACTATTGAAATTTTGAAGTTTCATGCATTGATATTCATGTTTAAAAGGTTCTTTGTGTGAATTTAAAAGATTATTTTAGTGTATTTATTAGGGTTTTGTGATAGTTAGACCATTTGATGAAGTAATAAGAATTATTTTTAATGATTAGAGTTGCTAATATGAGCTCATAATTAATTAAATCAATTTTTAATTCATTTGAATTAAATCTATATAAAATATATAGAAACCATAAAAAAGGGAAAATGCATGAATATTGAATTCATGTGAATGTACGACTGTTAGATGGTGAAAATTTCGAAACACATGGATTTTAGAGTTCCTTGTTACCTATATGGACTTTATAGATAATGCATAATACATTTTTTGAAGATGAATAAATAATATAAAGGTATAAGTGTAGAGTTAATGTGCATATATTTCCCAATGATTTTATATTTTGAAGATATAGAAATTTTAAAAAGGCATGATCACAAAGTTCATGAATGTAGAGTTTCTATAATAGTAGTATAATTTTGGAAAAACCGTGACCATAGAATTTATTATATATCTACATAAAGATATTTATAGAAGAAAAATGAAAAAGCAAATGAATTTTGTGCTTATTATTCATCAATCTATTATATTCCATATAGAATTTATGTTAATTTTCTCTTTATAAACTGGAGTAATAATGAAAAATGTTAAAGGGATGAACATAGAGTTCATTTTAGCCTACATTGAATGAATAAAAATGGAAAATACATAGAAGTGTAGTTTTATTGAGATCGACGTATAGTTCATTGAGTATACACATATTCTTTACACACTTTTTGAAATTTTTAGAATATTTAAGATGATAAATTGCAGTTTCCATGATTTATAATTAAATTGAAGAACTAAATAGGTTGATGTTATTGATTTTATCTTCTTGTATCACGCATTGTGAAAATTAAAATTAACCATGACTCATATTGAGACTAAAAAAACTATATGTGGGAGAAACTAGATTTTGATGGTCTTTATTCTATAATGAAACATTCCATGTCACAATTGATGAATGATAAAATTCATCATTATGTAGATAATTAAATTATGTTAATTTTTTTTGGGATTTTTTGAAACAAAATAATACGTAATGAAATATTTCTTGAGAATGGAAATGAGTTTGAGTCTTCAGGGACTAAAAATGAAATATTTTATGGGGAATTTGAGTGAGAAATAACACAACACAATTCTAGGAAGGATTCTATAATTACAATTGAAACGTTATTCTCATTATATTTTGAGAATAATATGATGAAATAAATAAGGTGATAATGTTTAAATAATTTTGAGATAATAGAAATAATATGTTACTATATTGGAGAAAATAAAGTGAGAAAAACAATAAAAAAATTTTGTGTGAATAATAAGAAGAATATCATAATCCATGGAGTTTTGTGGTGGATTAAAGCATCAGTAGTTTTTATTATTCACAGAGAATCATTTTATTGATGCAATATTGTAACTCGTTCGTTATATCATCTTTATGAGTTCATGTTTATATCATTTATTGAGATAATTTGATAATAATAATGGAAATATGTGAATGGGATAATAACCATGGAACACCAGGGGAATAATCATCGATAATAGCAGATAACTTCACTAAAATATATTTTCAATCTATTATTATTAGTTAATTGATGAGTATCTTGAGAGAGGTATTGAAAAATAATTGGAGGTAAAAGATATTTAAATATTTATATAAAATAATTCACCCCCGTATAGTGTGTATCACCCTTCATGTAATCCAAAAAAATTCTCTAGATCACATACTTACTCTATAGTTTTCTCTCAACCATGAAAGATGGATTAACAAAATGTTATTAATATAAAATGAATCCTGACATTCGATGGAAATGGTTTTAATTCTTTGAGAGATAAAATGGTACCATTCATTCATTCTCTAAGGCTATATTTTCATAGTAGTATCTTATATTGATGTACTATTCCAGAAGAAACGAAAATATCTTATAAAACTGAAATATGTACCCTGAAAATGATGGAAAGGATATTAATTATTAATTATCTTTGATATCAGAAAGGTATATGACAGTGGTTATAGGTTGTCGGACTATTAATTCAATTTGGAAATAGATTTATATCATTTATGAAGGAAACAAAAATTTGAAAGAAGAAAAATATTAATCAATTAATAGTTATTTCAAGATATTAAAATACATATATGGTAATCAGTATAATTAAATGGTTTTGTGAAACTCTTAAATAATGTACTTTGATAAAACTATTTTCAAGAATCCTACAAAGTAAATTAAATGTAATGACCATATCTTTTGAATATAGAGATTTTGATGACATTACTATTAATGAACATAATAGTACTCTCCTTAACAATAAAATGAGGAGAGGACCTCCACTTAAAAGAAAATGAAAATAAGAAATGTAAATTTATTTTAAATCCTTATAATGCACTAATATGGTGGATAAGGAGAAAAACTCAGATGAAGGAAAAATTATTGATGATATTTTTGAAACACACACTCTATATCTCATTTCAAATAAAATCAAAATTTGGAGAAGAGGATAATATTGTTGTACGATTACTTTTAAATATTTTAATTATTGAATGTTTTGTCATTTCTCATCTAATTTGTGTATGTAAAATATAGGTGAAATTTATTTGAATGAAGTTATCTGGAGGCCCTCCATTATGAGATATTATTCAAAATTTTAATAACATGTAATGGAGAAGATTTTACCCAATTCCTTCATATGGATGTTTTTTTTCAATTTAGGAATGCATTTGTGATAATGAAGAATGAATTGATGATAATGATAATGATCCTGGAGGTATTTATCAAATTTCCTCAAGGAATAAGAGGATATTTAACTGAACCAATCAAAATATGTGTCATAGTACAATAATTAGTATGCCAAAAGGATGGATATACTTCTAAGGAGTACACTATAGAAATGTAAATAAAAATGTTCTTAAATGAAATATGAAGAATGAGATAATACAAAACTCACCCTAAAGGAGACTCACAAAGACAAGGGAAAATGTAGGTTGAAAAAGACAATCTTGTCCAAGACGCTATGATGTTGATGGTTGACATTGAAAAAATGGAAAAAAAAATTGAAGTAATGACTTCCAACATTATCCTAGGGAATAAGGAAAATGATAAACTCAAAAATAAAATGGCGTAAAATGAGAATCATGATGAGAAAATTAAATATAATAGGAACAAGGATTTTAAAAAATATACATTGCATAAGAAACCTACTAAATGTACATATTCAAAACAAGATTTAAGATATGGAAGGGGGAAGTATATTGAAGTTATATTGAAGAATGAAAGGTGACCTGTTGAATAATCAAATGATAGAATATAATGTGAAACTTTTGAATGTAATTTATAAAATATAAAATATATATAAAAATAGTAATAATAATAACTATCTAAATTTGTCAAAAGTGTACAAGGAATAATCTAAAAAATGTATTTGTGAAATCTATATCTTTATTATGTGAAAATAGAATATGAAAAATAATATTAAATAGATTAATTTCAAAAAAATTATAATATATCGGGGATACAAATAATTTTATGGTTTATTTATCCATAATACTTATATATATTAGTAAAATATGTATATAAATGGATAGAGACTATTTTCAGAATCATTGAGGAGACAAGAACCACTATTCAGAACAAAACTAAAGATTTAAAAAATTGATAAGAATAATGAAGTGGGAAACAATTTTGGAATATTTAAAGAATTATGTAAAAGTTGTGATCAAGAAGGGAACACCTCATATGTTTTCAGTTCATTTATTTCCACTCATTTGATTAAATTAATGAGGTTTGGAAACAATCAAAATAATAATCATATCATGAAACATGAAAATATAGATTATGTAGTTTTTAAAGTTTTTAATTTCAAAATCATTGTATCAGGGATAGTGTATGTTCATACAACAAGGTAAGTGATCTTACGAAGATAATGTTTTATAATAATAAAGGGAGAATAATTAAATTTTAAAATAATATACCTCTAAATATCATATTAACTAGCAGAAAAAGTATTGGTAAAAACTAATTTAGTCTATATAGTGTGTTGTCTTTTTATAGGATAAGTCAAAACGTATTAAGTGTATCTTATCTATCTGGTGTTGGAAATTATGTTATCATTATGATAAATGATATAATTTTTATGATATTAAAAAATGGAGTTATTGTAATAGTAGTACTGAGAGACCAGAGAAATTTGTTTCAAGTTGGACAAGCAGTTACATGGTGTTACATAAGTCAAAAAGTTGTGAATCATTTGTGACATTGAATAATTGTACACCTTGTCCAAAAAAACATAAAAAATATCATCAATGAATCGGTTGTGAGGAATTACCCATTAGTGAAATAATATACTAAAACTATTTAAAAAACTTATAAGAAGTTGAATATATTGAACAAAACACGAAAAAAAGGATTGAATCAAATAAAAACCCTCTTGAGGTGATCCACTTTGATATGTGTGGACCAATGATAAAGAAATAAACAAGAGGATAAATTTAATTTATCACATAAATTGGTGAATTATAAACAATAAAATTCATCTTATTAATTTCATAAAAATCATATTCTGTGGATGGATTCAAAAAATTTTGAAAACATGCAAAAAAATGATGTATTTGTTTTAATTATTGATAAAAAATGGGATTTATATTGCCCAAAAAAATTGTTCACTAAATGTATTGATAAATAAGTAATTATATATGAGTTTAATGATTTATAAAATCCACTATATAATAAAGTTACCAACTGATTAAATTTGATTTTGGTTTATTTGGATAGAACTATGTAGAAAATACATGACATCTTAAGGTTTTATTAGTTATAGGCTATTACAATTTCATGTATAATTTATAATATGGGTCTCTTACAATTATATTATCACATAAATATTTAATACATATAGTTAACATATATAAAAGTGTAATAGACTTCATGGTGTTTGGGATTCCATGCATAATTAATAATAACGATAAAAATAGGGGAAATTTTGAGGAGAAAGATAAAGATGGAATTTTTATTAGATATAGACTAAATGTGAGTTCTTACTGGTTATATAACAAGATATTTGTAATAAATATTTCAATTAATGATGTATTTATTCCTAAAAATAATGAAAAAATCATTTCACACTTTTGATAAATGGTGCAGATAATGTTTAATGATATGAAACTACTGTAACATCAGTTGGAAGCCTACATATTCAAGAAAAAGATCAGATTTAGATGTCTCACAAGAAGATGATGAAACTAAAAAAGAAAAAAGTGGTTAATACTAGTGATAGAATAAATAATATATATCTCTCGGGGAAGGATAAATATTGATAATTTATGTACATGTTGAGAATGTATTTAGTGACCAAAATATGAGTTTTCAAACATGGAGAAAAATCACAATATCGTGCCACATTATTTTACTATCAAAATTTGGTAGAAACTATATTGAAGATTATTTAAATAATAATTAGTTGGTTCATGGTATGAATGGGTAAATAGATCATATTAAATAGAATTTATCATGGTAACTTGTTTATATATACATTGAAAATAATGTGGTTGATGAAAATGGGTATCCATGAATAAAATTGAATAGAATAGTTAGGTAACTATAAAAATATAGTACGGTTTGAAAAGGATACTAATGAAATGAAGGTTTATATTTGATGAAACCTTTTCTCTACTTTCAAGAATTGAGTAAACAAGAAAATTCCATTATATAAAAGCTCAAATAATCTTTAAAATATTACATATTAATGTTAAATTATTTTTTATAAATTGTGAGATTTATATTGAAGTTCATGTTGACCAACCTATGTTATTTATGAACCATAATTACAGAAGACAATTGTTTAATTTCTAGAAGGATATATATATATATATATATAATTTCCATACAGGTGAATGATACCTTAGGTTAGATGAATATCTAAAGATCCTGATGATTAAGAAGGTAAAATTTTATTAAAACACGTTTGTGGAAAAACAAATACCACAATTATATTTGTGATTGATTATGTAGAAGACATAGTTTTTTTCTAGTAATGTAGAAAGCTTATGTGAGGAGTTCTCAAATCACTTGAAAGAAATACATATGATTTCAATGACAGGTGAAATGTATTTTTATAGGGTTTAAAAGACAACCAATCTATTGAACACAGATTTATTTCATGAAAATAATTTTCTTAAGATATCATAAATAATTTTACACAAATGAATCTTTAGGTGTGTCCACATGAATTAAGGTTACGAAAAAATAATAAATATGACGAACCTTGAGTTAATGAGAATCAGTTCAAAATAACAAATTGAATTCTCATGTATTTCGAAACCACAAGACCTAAACTTATATATTCTATAAGGTTTAATACTGGGTTCCAAGCCAATCATAAGTAATAACTTCTTTTATAAAAAATATTATCTTAAGATACATCTTGAATACTATCCATTATGGAAAACATATATGAAAAATGTTGAGTTGAATATCTGTTTGTTTAATAATTCAATATATGATATAACTATAAATGACCATATATCCAAATAGTATAGAGTATTTTATTTTATAGGAAACTATGTTTCACATAACTATTATACGATAACATTTGTTACATTAAGATCATCAAAATCTGAGTATATCGCTTCATCACAAGTAGTGACCTAGATGATGTGGATAAAGACTCAGCAATATGGTTTGACAATTCAAGATTAGTAACTTCTGGTTTTTGGAAATGATAATAATACTTCCTTTAATTTATAAAAAAATTGGGCAACATTCCTGACACAAAAAAATTGGTATTAAGTATTATTTTCTATAAGAAATTGTGGAAGAAGGTATACTGAATAAGAATATTGAACTCTATAAAGAATAATTGGAAGATAATTATAGAAAACCCCTCAATAACAAAAAGTTTGTATTTTTAAGGATATATATAGGAGATAAACAAACTCCCCTTATCGATGTATGAAATTAATTGTGTTCTCTCCTCTATTTAGTGTTTTTTTATGAGTTGATATTATTTATTGGGAGAGTACGTTTTTCTCCTTCTATGTGAGACTTTTTTGAGTGGTGTATTATTTTGTGTAGGATATAAATCATAATTATTAGGTTAAAGTTACATTCGTAATTCATAAGGAAGAATCAAAGAATTAATTTGTTTTATTTCATTGAAAACAATAACGATTATTTTTACCACTATGAATTATCTATTGATTTTGGTCACGTATATATAAAGATGATTGTTTTATAACTCTTTACTTGGGAATGGTGAATATTTATCATATATTATATTTTATCTTCTGTTTTTTTTCAATAAGTGGGTGGAAAATATGTAGTATTTTGAAGAAATTAAATGGGGGTGATTTTTCAACAACCTAGGTGATTATATTATATTTTTTTCAACACTAGTTTATGTCATATTATTTTTTAACTTTGATATCAATGTTGAAGTCATGTAATGAGGATGAAATTGTTTTCTATAATAACTTATTGAAGTCAGTATCAACTAACATGTATGGATGTTTTTAAATGAAATCACTCCTAATTAGTCTATTGTTAAAGAATGTGGTTAGTTCCATCCATTGAACTTAATTTTTAGTAGGTTATTTGGGTGAATTTTAATGAACATTTGAGTTGATTAGCAAGAATTCTCATATTCAAGGACGAATTGAAGAAGGCTTTAGAATAAATTTTATTGAGATAAATTCATGATAAAGTCATAAAATAAATTCAAATATTTCTTAATTTATTTGATTTTATTACAGAAATATTGTGATGAGAACCAAAAAAATAGTAAAGGCAAGGATATTGAGTTTATGTGAATATAGGGTTTTTTGGGTCATAGTAGGGTAAAATGGAAAGTGTAGGATGAATTTCCCATTAAAAAATAACTCAATAAATAGAATCTTAAATACTAAATTTTTAAATATAATTTTAATAAGTAAAAAAATTTATTTACTTTGAAAATAACAATTGAAAAGGTATTGAGTGCCAATATAAATGAAAGATAAGACGACTGAGTGGTTTGATAGAATAAATCCACTTTAGTTATGGTATCAATTATCTCAAATTGATAATAAGAATCAATATAATAGAATGAGAGAGATGTATAAGGTTGACAAAAAACATTTACAAAGAAATCATACTTTTTGAATTGAGATCAATTAGGAGACCATGTTCAATTTGAAGATCATAACACATGTAAGTTGATAATTATATAAGAAGTTAATTTTTAAACATCCCATGAGGTATATTTATATCCACAATAGGTTCTATAAGAGTATTAGGTCAAGTCAGTGATATGGATTTGAAGAGTGGAACTTATTCATTTTTTTCATAATTTAATGACCCTTCTAAGGTTATGAATCATAATGATGGACTTTATGGATGATCCCACAGGCCAGCTAGTGATATACCTAGGGTTTCTTAAGCTATAGTTTATTTCTCTCGAGGCTGGTGCTCCTTCAACGACTAGATGGGGGAATATATGAGGTCAAGAATCTATTTTACATACAACCAGCTTCCTGGTGGATCTCCACATTATATCTGGTGTTTCCTGATGCACATTAAATGTGATCAAGTCCCTTAACCTCACTTCTATGTATTTTATTAGATCACATGATATTATTTTATTTATTGTCCTAAAAGTTCCATATAATTTTTTTCTTATATAGAATTATTTCTAGACTGCCAAATCTGACGGTGCATGATTCCGAGGCCCAGAGGGCCTAAAATGATCCGTCAATTTTTTTTAAGCATTAATTAGCATGCTTAAGTAGTATTCCTAAAATAGTGGAATAACTCTTAAATGGTTTCTTGGATTATAAATACGAGGGCACCGTGGAGTTCAGGATGGTGGGTATACCCTAGGTCCGAATTAAGTTTAGTCGGGGCATACCTCCTTGTGAGAAAACTCAAAATGGAATAACTATAAAAAATAATAATAAAATAATGTTATTTTACTTTCCAAATGCTTATAACTGACGAATGGTGACTCAAATTAAAAATTTGAGACCACTGTTGAGCTGATGAGGGTATGATTTATTTAAGAAGATACTAACATTTTCCAGCATAGGCGAATAGTGGATGTTAGTATTTGGTTGTAAATAAAATAATTAAGTAATAATTATTTTATCAATAAAACTCATAACTTATAAACTGTAGCTCAGACTGAAAATACGAGAGTACCATTGAGGTTGTTGGGGAATGTTCTCCTTAGGTAGGGCCTAAACTCGACCAGTGCGGGTCAACGGTGAACGTTAATAATTTATTGAACTTATTTTCAGGTATGTTCAGTAAATTCATAGGTGGGATTTTCTATCTTTTGAACCATTGCTCAGAGTACAAATCTGAGAGAACTGTTGAATCTATAGTGCTGGGATTCCATTAAGCGAGGCTTAACTTTTACCATCGTAGGTCTGGAGAAAAAGTTATGTTTTCTGACTTTTTAAAAAAATGAAATAAAATAATTTGATTATTTTATTTATTTCATTATCCACCAATGGGCAAGTAGAGTGTGGAACCTGTGATGTGTCAAGCCAATAAATGGCAATACATTCCAATCCTATGTAACAATTTCATTGGGTAACTAGAAAAGTTCCTAATTTATGAGGCCCCATTAATTCCCCATGTCGTTACTTACCCTCCCACTCTCCTATATATATGGAGCTTGGGGAGGGGTATCATCGCAACATCGCCAAGAAACAAAGTATTGAAGGTGTGTTGTGATTCCAAACCCTTAGAGGATGGAGCCATTCCAAGTAGGAGGTGATAGGTGACACCAAACCACGAACCAGAGGACGATGTATGAGCAGCATCATTGGAAGGATGTTGCGGGAACGAAGAATACTGACCCACCTTCAAGCCACAGACACTCTCCAATGGCTTTACAAGGTAGGGTTTTTGATTCTCATTTGTTTCAATTGATTTTTTGTTGTACTCCTTTATCCTCCCTCTTATTTACGAGCTCGCACGGAGGTCACGAGCCTAACGAACACGAGGTGGACTATCCGCTATCTTTTTATCCTTGCGCTTCCATGGAAGACCGACGGTGCGACAACACCAACCAGCTTCGAAGGAGGTGGTGCAACGAGGCACATCACAAGAGGAGTCCACGATACAAAGCTGCGACATCCATAAGAACATCAAGCATTTTCTTGATGTGGAGGAAGTGTGACCCGCCGCCACACGCCTCCGATGAGAAGTGGGTTGCCGCTCGTCAGGTGAGGCAATTGGAAGAGGCGGTTGACACACTATCTGGTCATAGAAGGAGAGGGTGGCATGACCAGTGCACCGCCAGAGGACTCAAGTTGTGGCTCTTCAGCCGTGGGGGACCAGAAGAAGGCGACCGACACACCGTCTGACCATGAGTGGCAGGGTGGTGCGCCGTCATGTGCCACTGGTAGAGTCAACTGGCACACCAGCCGGCCAGGACGGAATCAGCAGGACTTTCTTCAGTGAGTCGCACGTGCCACCTGAAGAGGCCACATGGTTCCACCGATCTGCGAAGAATACTGAACAACCTTAGGCCATTTGGGAAAACTGGGGGGTCTCTCCCCCAATGGCATCTAGGGTGGACCCCCTTGCGGTATTTTCCTCACGCGGACGGGCCGCCACCACACAGGCTGCGATTTACATGACCAGGTCACCCTCTGTAGGTTCCCTTTGCGGGCTACCCCTTTGGGGTCCAGACTGCCCTTGTGGGCCGCACCTTTGCGGGTCGGGCCGCCCTTACGGGTCAGGCCGCCCTTGCGGGCCGCCATTGCGATCCGCCCCCTTTCATGCCTGGCCGGACCTCAGCCAGTATGCCAAGCCCTCTATATCCCAACCCAGACCAGGGTGGGATGGGTCAGTCTAAACAAGTTGGACTAGACCTAGGCCCAACCAGGCCCAAAAACACTTAAAGGGCCATATATTGAGAACCAGGCGTACGTTTGATGAACTATCTGTCGAGTTGGGATCCATAGATCGATATGGTCCTTTTGATATACTCATTTTGAGTTTTTTATATAGTCGGAGTATGACTGGTTTTTATCGAACCTGAATGAAACCGTCCCCGGGAACTAAAACTCTTATAACTCATAGACCGGGTGTCCGATTGATGCACCGTCTGTTGCGTTGGACCCCTTACGACATGGAATTCCTTTATATTACTCTTTTGTGGTTAATAGTGTCAGTAGAAGTAGGAATGATATCTCTAGGGTCATATACTATAGAACTCGAGTGCACCATGTGCGAGGAATCCAGTGGATGGCAATGAGGCGGAGGTTGGAGACAGATCATATAGGGGTCAGTGCTCAGGGATCTTGTGTGGGTTAGCACATACCGATCCTCTATGGGTCAAATACTATGTGGTTTAGTTCTCAACGATCCTATGTGGGTTAGCACATACCAATCATGTGTGGTTCAGATCTTGATTGAGTTATCACTCATCAATCCTCTGTGGGTCAGCGCATACCGATCCTATGTGGGTCAGATCTTGTGTGGGTCAGCGCTCAGCGATCATATGTGGGTGAATGCATACAGATTCTTTGTGGTAAGATCCTCTGTGGTTCAGCACATAGCGATCCTATGTGGGTCAGCACATACTGATCCAGTGTGGGTTAGTTCCTATGTGCATTAGTGGGGATTTGTTACCTATCGACTCTAGGTGTGTCAGATCCTATGTGGATCATTACGGGGTTAGTACCTATCGATCTTGTGTGGTTCAGACTCTGTATGGTCAGATGTAGTGCCTATTGACATAATAAGATTATCTAGCTTCGCGGATAATCATATGTACATCTATACTTCACTGAAAATCTGGTTTGAGCTGACACTCTATTTGAACTAAATCATTTATCTTCATATTACGATCTTCATGGTGATACCGATTTAGTACTTTTACCTTCATGGTAAGATCTTTGTAGTGATACCTGTGTGGTACTTTTACCTTCATCGTACTATCATCATGGTGATACCTGTGTGGTACTTTTATATTTTTGGTCCTATCTTCGTGGTGATGCATGTGTGGTAATTTTACCTTCGTTGTACTATCTTCATGGTGATACCGTTGTGGCACTTTTACTTGTGCATACTTTTATATATGTGGTGTTACATGTGTGGTACTTCTACATTCGTGGTGTTACCTTTGTGGTATACATCCCTCAAGTATGAGATGATTATATCTGGAAAACATATCTATTTGTATGATCATATACCTAATTAGATTTTATATCTTGCTTTGTGGATTTTACATTGTGGAGAATTAGGAGACCTATGGGGTCTCGGGGTCCCTACTGGGTATCGTTATACTCACCCCTGAACTGGATTCACCTACACCTTGTTCTATCTTTTGTAGACGATGTACATCATTGATTTTGGATGAGGGATCCATGGATGGATGGTGCTCAGAGGTGGTCCATTTGGCATGATGTAACGCATGAACTACAGATCGTGAGTTGTAACTTCCCTTCAGGTAGGATCTATGGTGAACGATCCTGGAACTTCTTTTAAACTTTTAAGATTTTTTTCTTTTCATCTGTACTTTTACTTTTCCTATTCGTCTTGTATTCTAGACCCTTTACTTTTAGCACTATTTTACTACCGTAGTTTACTTCGTGGTTGCATCTCGTGGCATTATACTATGTGATTTTGTACAGGTTTGAAGGAAATACCTTCCAATGTTTGGGATATGCCTTTACGGGTGCTAGTCGCTAGCCCCTAGCCCATGGAACGTGGGCATGGGGTAGTCACGACACGAGCCCAGAGGAACGGTCGCGACAAAGTGGTATCAGAGGGGTCGGTTCTTCCATTGAACTGGGACTGTGATAATTTTTTTTGTGGAAAAAGTATTAAGTGTTATAAGTGAGGTTTTCAGTTTGGGGAATCCAGAGTTATTGCGGTGGCCGATGTATCAATACACCAGGCCCCTGAATTCTAATTTCTAACTCAGCGCACGAAAACATTTATTGCATGTGTTTTGGAAAAAAACTTCATTTTATTTCATTGAGTCAACTCACCAGGTATAACTTAATGATTGTGGTGCACTTGTTTCTTATCAGGATGATTCCATATAGATAGCCAGCTGGTATTCCCAAGAGAGTTCACGATGACAAACCACCAATCGATGAGGCTCCGGTGCAGTTCCATGTTACTATGTTGGTAACTTTGGGTGGTGTACCAGCAGCACCACCACTTGTTGGGCAGCAGTTACCAACAGCCGCACTGGCGGACGGTGCACGTCAACTAAGAACATTGTATGAGTCCCAGTGGTAGAGGCCTCTGAGGTTTCGAGGTGAGGCAGATCCCCGGGTAGTTGAGGACTAGATGGAGGTTGTGGCTAGAGTTTTCCACCTAGTTGTGACACCAGTAGATCTGATGGAGATCCAAGATACTAGTTATTATCACTGTGTTTCCATGAGGATGGTCTACATGGTGATGAGGCTCCGGCACATGGACCATTTCTTGAGATGGTACCTTCAGGTAGTGTTCTAGATATATCACTACCCATTGGTTAGTAGTTACAACAGGAAGTACTGGTAGAGGATACATATAGGCTTGGTTCCTTACACGTGTTTCAGCATCAGATACCCCTGAGGTTCCAAGTCAAGCTCGACTCAAAGGCGGCTAAGGACTGGCTTGAAGAGGTGGCCGAGTTTCCATCTAGCCAGGGCACCATTCGATCAAATGACGGTCTGGGTAGAGAGTCTTCTACAAGACTTAGTAGGACAATGACTGGGTTTACATTAACCTGATATTGCGAAGGGGTGACTTTTTCCTTAGAAAATCTTGAGAACCTTCCTTCGAGAAGGGGGTTTCTTGCCATAAATTGTTAATGGTTGAGTGTTCCCTATAGCTTCTTCAGCTTTGGCTGGACGACATGTCAGAACTGAGTATTCATTGAGGTGTACTGACCATCCTATGTACTCGATGAATATAGTGTGGTCAGTGCATCAGGGCTTGGATCTCCAAGAGATGTGTATTTAGGGACATATGAGCCTACACTATTCCTCTATGAATTCCTACATATTTTAGGGGTGATAGATAGAATATTTGTTGTTGAATGTTTTTTGGATTAGCGGATGCATCCAATGAATGTTAACAGTGGAGAAGCAGGAAACTGATGCCAGTCTCAGTGACTTCAGTGTGTAAATTGTTCTGGGAAGAAGAAGTGATTAGGACAGATGAATATGTTTGGAAGCAGACATAGAAGTGAATCTAGGAGAGAAGAATTAGGTGGTATACATTTTGACATGTTACAACCACCACCTCAATGTGGTTCCCACTAGGCTCAGGTATCTGGAGGACATGGGAAGAGAGTATCTTCATGTGGTCAAGAGTGTGACCCAAGGGCACCCAGAATTTTTTGAGGTACAATATATGTCTACTACTACCATCCGTATTAATAGACATAGGTATCAATCATTCCTTCATTCTATGAATCTTATTCAAGACATAGAGTTTCTAGTTAAACCATTGAATTGACCCTCACTTCTGGAGATACCTTTGGGAGGAGACATGAAAATAACACTTATGTCGACAGTTTGATCTGACCCATGAGGCAATAGTTTCGGTTGGAACCACTTGGGGGTAGCATCAAGGCCTTAGAAAATTAGTTTGGGTATTGACTGGACATCCATAGTTCATACTTATATTGAATTTATTAGTAAAAAAGGTTGTGGTTTATCTACAAAATTAGAATCTGTTTTTCTATTGTCGGAAAAAAAAGGAAACTCAAGTAGCACAGGGTAAAATCTTGCAAAGGAGGGTGTAGCAGATCAATCTTGTGTCGGCTAGCCTTACTCTTATCGAAATAAAAGTTTTGAGTATTTAGTTCCAAACATGTGTGGAAGAGTGTGGGGACTTATTTTCAAAATGTGTTTCCATGATTACCACCCTGAAAGGAGAGATAATTCTTCTTTGGTTAGGGAGTACCAAAGATTTGTACCTGACTTCTCAGTGGTTGTGTTAACCTTGTTAGCTTTGATGGAGAAGGGGGGATTTCATGTTGATAGAGAACTGTTATTAGAGATTTTAGGAGCTGATACAATGATGATGGCTAGAGTTAATCCAATTCTATGACCTTGAGATATTCTATACTTCTGGGAAGGGGAACGTCTTAGAAGACACACTCAATAGGAGTTCTGGAATATATTTTCTCAGTGAGGAATCAATGCACGTAGTCACACTGTGGATATCCTTTGTGGATAAATATGGAACAGCTTACCTCTATTCTATGACTTTCCCTCCCCCAATTCTTCAGAAAAATTGGGAGGCACAGCTTGGGACGTTGACTGTGAGGCCCAACGTGCTCAGATATCCTCAAAACAGTATCTTAAAGGATTTTCTGAAGGTGGGGAGCGTGTCATCTTCTTTAGAGGATGCACCATGGTACCATTGATTCTTTGGGAGGAGGTTATGAGGGAGATATATACATCCCATTTTGCAATACATCTTGGTGTGTTGAAGGTGTACCAGGACTTCATGTGTCAGTACTGGTGGCCAGGGATAAAGAAATAAATGGCGGAGTTTATATCACGATACCTCACTTGTCAGCAAGTGAATACTGTGTGGAGCTAGAAGAAGTCTTATTCCTACAGGAGAAAGATATCATTGGGGTTCGAGGAAGGAGACATTATCTTCCTACGGGTCTCAACTTGATGATGATTGTAGAGGTTTTCCCAGGGTGACAAACTATCTCTGTGGTTAATTGGAACCTTCGTGATTCTTAGCAGAGTGGGCAAGGTGGTGTACCATATATCTCTTCCCCCATAGATGCACGAAGTGCATAATGTTTTTTGCATGTGTCACATCTGAGGAGATGCATGCATAATCCATTGCAAGTTATTTACTGTGGAAAAAAGATTTTGACGATGGGGGTGACCATTACGGAGATTCTAGTAGGGATAGAGGATTGAAAGCAGCATGTCCATCATGTACGGTCGATCCCTCTAGACTGAGTTTGGTGGTAGCATTGGAACCACCACGAGAGCACATGGGTGTGAGAGGATCATATTCATGCTTAGTACCCTCTTTTGTGTGATTTTCTGTTGTTTTGGATTTCAGGGATGTAAAGCCTTACGGTTGAGAAAATTTGATGTCCTGGAATTTCTATATAATTTTATTTTATTATATGGAATTATTTCGAGGCCGCAAAATCTAACAGTGCGTGATTCTAAGACCCAGTGTGCCTGGAATGATCCCTCGAAGTTTTTTATGCTTTAATTAGCACGAGTTAGTAATTTTACTGAAAAAGTAAAATAACTCCTAAATATTTTTTCAGATCATAAATTTGAGAGAAACATTGCATTTCAGATGGCGGGTTTACCCTAGGTGCGACATACGTTTAGTCGGTACAGGCATCCTATGAGAAAACATGAAAATGGAATAATGGTAAATAAAATAAGTAAATAAGGTAATTTTATTTTTCAAATTCTTATAACTAACGAATGGTGACTCTGATTAGTTTTATGAGACCAGCGCTAAGCTCGTGAGGGTATTATTTCTTTATGTAGATATTAACATGGGCTGGCACGGGACAATAATGGAGGATAGATTTTGGCTGTAAATAAAATTATTAAGTAATAATTATTTTATTGTTATAATCCAAAAATTCTAAATGGTAACTCAGATCAAAAATCAGAGAGTACCGTTGAGTTCGTTGGGGCATGTTCTCCTTAGGCGGAGCCTAATATCGACCTTCGCAAGTCGATGGGGAACGTTAATAATTTGTTGAACTTTTTTATGGGTACATTTGATAAACACGTAAGCGGTATTTTATAACTATTAAACCAGTGCTTGGATTAAAAATCTGAGGGCATCATTGAATCTGTTGTGCTACGTTTCACTTAAGGGAGGATTTACTTTAACCACATTAGGTCTGGAGAAAAGGTTATGTTTTGTGAATTTTCTAAACAAAAGAAAATAAATTATTTTATTATTTTATTTTCATTCATCTCCATCGACAGACAAGCAGAGTGTGAGACCCGCGATGCGTCAAGCCACAAATGGATTGACTTTTCAATCCTATGTGAAGACTTAGTTGGGAAATTATAAAGGTTCATAATTTATGATACCCCATTAATTCACCACGTTGTTACTTACCCTCCCCCTCTCTTACATATATAGAGCTTGGGGAGGGGTATCGACACAGCTTCACCAAGCAACGAAGTGTTGAAGGAGTGGCGTGACACCAGACCCATAGAGGAAAGAGATGATCCCAGCAGGAGGTTATGGGAGACCCCAAACCATGAACCAGAGGATGGTGTACGATCGTCATCATTGGAATCCTATTGCGGGAATGAAGAACACCGACCCACCATCATGTCGTGGACACTCTTCAACGGGTTTACGAGGTGGGGGGTTTGATTCTCGTTTGTTTCAATTTAATTTTCTTGAATCCCTTTATCCTCCATCTATTTTATTTGTTAACGAGGAGCATGCGGGCCTAAAAAACACAACCGAGACCCTCCACAGTCTTGTTATCTATGCACCTCTGTAGAAGACCGACAGTGCAATGGCCCCAACCAGCTAAGAAGGAGGCGGCACACCGATGCACATCATAAGAGGAGGATGCAGCCCAAAGCCGCGACAATCATCGAATAAGCTGGTATCAGCAGGATGTGGAGGAAGTGAGGTGCGCCGACATGCACCTCCGGTCAGCATTAGGCCACTGATCACTAGCCGCGACAATATGAAGATGCTGTCGGCACACTGACTGACCACAAAAGGAGATTGTGAGATGACTAATGTGTTATCGGAGGACTCGGGCCACTGCTCATTAGTCGCGGCGGACCGGAGGAAGGCGGCCGAAACCTCGGTCGGTCATGGGTGGCGGAGTGGTACAACGTCACGCTCCCCTAGAGGAGTCGGATGACACACATGCTATCCACGGAGAATTTGGTCAGACTCACTTTAGTGGGTCTTGTGTGCCACCTGGCGTTGCCCCATGGCGCCATCGCCCTGCGAAGAGGACCGAACAACCTTAGGACATTCGGGAAAACCAGGGGTCACTCCCTCAGTGGTGGATTGGAGGACCCCCTTGTGGGTCGCACCTCACGCAGCTAGGCTGCCTGCCCAGCAGGCCATTTCCCCACATGAGACCACCCAACGGTCCATGTTTCACACGATCGGGCCTCCCCCCTTACGGGCCGCCCTTTGCGTGCCACCCCTTCACGGGTCAGGCTTCCCTTTACGGGCCGCCCCTTGGCTGTCTGAGCCACCCCATGGTTGTCTGGGATGCCCCTTGCAGGCTGGGGAAATCCTCGGCTAGTGGGCCAAGCCCACCGTGGCCCAGCCCAGACCGGGTCGGGCCGGGTCAGTCTGTCTAGGTCAGACTGGACCTTGGCCCAACTAGGCCCAAAAACACTTAAAGGTCTGTATCTTGAGAACCAGGCGTCTGTTTGATGAACCGTCTGCAGCATTGGGTTCCATGGATAGAAGTTGTACTTTTATTATACTCATATTTTGTTTTAAAGACAGTTTGAGTATGACCGGGTTTGATCGATCCTGAATCCAATCAGGCCCCCAACTCTAAAACTCTTACAACTCAGAGACCGATCTTCTGATTGATGTACCATCTATAATGTTGGAACTCGTACGACATGGATGTACTTTGGGTTACACCCTTTTGGAGATTAGTGGTGGTTGAGGTATGACTGATATCTCGAGGGGCAGATACTACGGAACTCGAGCGCATCAGGTGCGACAAATCCATTGGCTAGCAGTGAGGTGGAGGTCAGAGACAGATCAAAAGAAGGTCAGTGCTTAGTGATCCTATGTGGGTCAGCACATACCGATCTCGTGTGGGTAGGTTACTATGTGGGTCAACACTCAGTGATCCAGTGTGATCCAACACATACCAATCCATTGTGGGTCATATCCTGTGTGGGTCAGTGCTCAACGATCCTATGTGGGTCAGCATATACTGATTCTGTGTGGGTCAGATCCTTTGAGGGTTGGCACACAGTGATCCTGTGTGGGTCAACCCATATTGATTCAGTGTGGGTCTAATCCTGTGTGAGTCAGCGGTCAGTGATTCTATGTGGATCACCGCATACCTATCCTGTGTGGGTCAGATCCTATTTGGGTCAGCAGGGGTTAGTTAACTATCAACTCTGGGTGGGTCAGATCCAGGTTGGATCCTTACGGGGGTTAGTACCTATCAATTTTTTATGGTTCAGACTCCGTATGGTCCGAAGAAATTACTCTTGAAAGAATAAGATGATCTTGATTTGCAACTAATCATCTATAATTTTGTACTTTACTGAAAACCTAGTTTCAGCTGAGACATTGTTTGAACTAAATATTTTACCTATGTGGTATGATCTTTGTGGTTATACCTGTGTGGTACTTTTACCATCGTGGTACAATATTCATGGTGATACAGGTGATGTACATTTACATTTTGGGTACTATCTTCGTTGTGATACCTGGGTGGTACTTTTAGCTTCTGGGTACTATCTTTGTGGTGAATCTTGTGTGGTACTTTTACCTTCGTGGTACTATATTTTAGGTGATATCTGTGTGGTGCTTTTACCGGTGTGGTACTTCTATCTTAATGGTGTTAGTTGTGTGGTACATCTAACATTGTGGTGTTATCTTTGTGGTATACTTCCCACATGTATGAGATGACTATATCTTGATAACATAGGTATATTTATGGGCATATACCTAAGTATAGTTGATTTCTTTCTTTTTGGTTTTTCCTTTGTGTAACTTTAAGATAACTACGGGGTCTCGAGGTCCCTACTGAGTATCATTATACTCACCCATTCGCAGAATTCTCCCACACCTTGTTGTGTCTTGTTCAGATGATGTACAACATTGATCGAGGTTGAGGGAGCCTGAGATGGATGGTGCTCGAAGGTGGACCATTTGTAGTGACATGATGCTGGGACTACTGATCGTGAGATGCACTTACCCTTCAGGAAGGATGTTCGGTGGATGATACATGATCCATTTTTCACCGTTTCAGCTATTTTTTTTACATTTTAGTAGTACTTGTACTTTTTAGGATAGGCTTGTATTCTGGCCCCTTTACATTTAGCACTCTTTTATGATAATAGTTTACTTCATGCTTGCTTCTGGTTGTGTTCTACTATGTGTGTTTTTATTGGTTTAATGTCAATGACATCCCATGTTTGGGATATTCCATTTTGGGTGCTAGTCACTAGCCCCTGGCCTATGGAAGGTGGGCTTGGGGTATTCACGGCATGGGCCCCAGGGGACGGGTCATGATATATTTAATGTTATAAAAATACTCCATCAGGATCCTCTAATAACCAAGGTCCCTTCATTTTTCCAAAGTCACTAATGAAGTAGTTATAATCCTAGGTGTTTTGTGATATTAAAAACATAGGAAGGAGATAAAAACCACAATCTCCCCTCTTTTATTGAACAAAAAACAGATGATTCGAATGTGAATATAATAATAAATTAATTAGAAAAGAAAGACAACGTTCATAAAAATATTTTGAATTACAATGTAATTTAACATAAATTCTACAATATAACTAACAATCTCTCTTATGATACCAATGATTTATATAAATATCTACACTTGAATTCTAAAAATTTGTTTTTCTATATTACTCCCTCAATGAGATTATCAAAATAGAATTTATAGATAGGGTTAAATGAAATATGATAAATAAAAATAAAAAATTATGTTTATCATCATTAATGACCTTTTGAATGATTTTATTTTACTAAAAAATGAAAAATAAAATTTTAGAAGGAGAACTATTTTTGTAATGTTCAAGGTAAAAAAACAGAAATTTTAATTAAATAATTATCAAGAGAAAAATAAGATATTGAATCAATTTTTTAAAAATCCCTCATGTAAAATAAATTATTGAAAAAATCATTATGTGTAAAAACAAGTGTCTCTTCTAGGACCATTTCTGTATTAACAAGAATAGATTCTCTAAAATAATTCATTAAAAATATTCAAAACCAATAAAAAATAAAAAAAATGATTATTAATGAAAAATTAATGACATTAATATTATGAATAATTTTTTGAAATGGTTATGTCAATATACCATAGATAATTCTTCAAGAGTGGAAAAAGGTGTGTAGTAAAGGCCCACTAATTGTGCACAAGGTAAAGATTAGATTAAGAACACAACCATGAATTTTTAATGTAATAGCCTCTAGGTGAATCTTTGCCAGAACATCATCCATTTGTTGGAAACCAAACATGAGTTCTTTTTCATGGAGTATCACACTCACCTGACATATCCAAATTTATGAAAAGTTTGAAAATAAAATTTTTTATTTTAAAATAATTATAAATAATTTTTTTTGAAAAATTATTTTAAATATATAAAACTAATTGAAAGAATATCTATATTTCCATGCTTAAAATATAAGTATCATAAGGTAATCTTATAAAATTAACCTTTAAAAAGTAAAATCCATTGAGAGAAAGGGTTTGAATAAAGATATCAGTTTTTAATGGTTTGTTCAAGAAACATCAAAGTTGATATCACATTATTTATGTGATCTCAATGAAAATAGTGTCTCGGGTAAATTTTCATTGTGAAACAATGTTATATTGGGTTGTTAGAGATTATAATGAAACTAGAGTCGACACACATGATAGAGACAGGATCATATGTAAGACTGATGTATAAGACTGTATTTTAATCTATATTATTTAGGAGGAACAATACCCAGTGTATATATATTCTTCTTTATATAAAGAATAAAATAGATTCTATTCTCACTAATCCAAGATATTGGAGATTTTCTTAGTAAGAGGAATGTTCCGCTAGTACATATCCAATATTTTTTGCCATTCTCAAAAATCATCCCTAATGAAATAGTTAAGTTTAAAGGATGTTTCATTTGGATAAAATAAAACTTATTTTATATTCACCTTTTATTATATAAAAATTCATTTTTGGTTATTCAAATTATATTACATTAGATTTAAATGAAAATTAACAAAGAGGAATACACTGTACATGGTGTACATTTGGGTCATGACATGTTAATGTAAACTTCCAATCATCCTTCTTGAAATAATTTTTTTATCCAAATTACTAGATTCATCCAATGTTTCCTTAATATTTTTACTTAAGGGTGTACTAATTTTCATAGTAAAATCATTGAAAAACCTCATTAATATTAAAAGAGAGTATTTAATTTGGTTTAAAAATTTCTATATATTTGTTTTTGAATTTTCATTACAAAGGAATTATTTGAGATCTCCCCTAAAACTCATTTCAAATTCATTATTCATTATATCATAAAATTTAGTATAAATATATTAATTATTTGAGAAAAAATTAAATTTTCAATATAAGTTTATGCATGAAATAAATAATTTCAAAATTTATTTATAAAAACAGAAGAATCATAATTTTCCATTTTGAAGTCATTTCATAAAAGAAATATAGCTCATCATTTATAACAGGACTAAGGGACTAATTTTAATCTTTAATGTGGCTGGGTTAACATAAAAATATTATTTGGAAATATAAAATTTTAAAAATTTGGCATTTTTCGAAAAAAAATTTTTTATAAACACATTTATTTAGAAAAACAATTTTTACCTCAACCTGAAAATATTAAAATTAAAATGAATGGAATGTGATAATAAGATTAAAATGGATTATAGCCACAAATGGGTAAAACTATTTCATTATAATCAATAAATTATACAATATTATATCCATGAACAATAATTATAGAACTATTATTGGTGATATTTCATGGTTAAGAAAATTTATTTTGAAAAACCCTCTTTTTGAGAATAATTTTTTAATTACCAGGTAATTCAATGAAATTCAAGAAAATTATTCCATTGAAATTTCAATAACTCTATTTCAATTAATATATCCAATTAAATTTATTAATACTTTTATAATGGGGTTGAGGTTCATGGTGAGATAGAAAATCTTGAAGTTCATTACATTTATGATCGACCTTATAGTATGAGTTCCATATGGTACTTCACTTTTAACATTATAAAGTGTATGGTATTTGGATTAAACCATTACATTGGGTGAAGGAGTAAATGGGTGATCTTTATAATCCCCAATTTAATTTCAAAATATAGGTTTATATAAGGTAAAACTAGGTTCTTTTACCAAATCATCAATTTGAGGATGAGGATTAAGAATATTTTCATCAAATTTGATGTGAATCGGCTCTTTAGAAGTCTTGGTCATCTTCATTAAGACTGAATAGGCTTTAAATGAGTTTAATTATCCAAGAAAGATATATTCATCATGTTTGAGTTAAAAATTTCCAATATTACCCTTATTTTGAAGGATAAATAATTTACAAAGGAAAGTTTTAGGAATTAAACATTATAATTGTTTTTCATTCAAAATATATTAAGGGGGTTTTCAAATGGTGGGTCTTATGATAACATGCTTAAGGGTATATAAATTGTTATTTAACGCCTAATAAAAAATATATTTAGGCATCTTAAACTTAATTAAGAGTGTTATATACATTTATTATGTGGGTGGGGGTCAAATTTTTCATTTTTATAATACTATTGTATTGATGTATTCTAGAAGTGGTGGCAGAATGATGATAACCTTCAGAAGCACAAGGTTCTTCATATTCATGGTTAATAAAACCACCAAATGGTTGCATATAATATAAATATGGTTGTATCAATTATAATTTTTTTCCTTGTTTGAAAAGCTAACAATGATTTTACATTCCTCATTTATATTATCTTTAAATAATAACCATGAATATGTCGTATAATCATCAATAATTACATAGGTGTATGTTTTACCGAATATACATGAACATTAGTTGGTTCAAAAATTCAAGGTGGACTATATATAAGTACTCTTAATAAAAAACATCATTTTTTAAGGAAGATTATTGTTTATTTTCATGTATGAGAGGTTTGCAGGCTACTTTATCATTTAAAAAAAAATTGGTATATCCTGTACTAGTCGGTTATAGTTATACATAATAATATATTTAATGTTACAAATAAATCTGGGTCTATTCCAAAACAAATATTCATTACCTTGTGCACATATTCACTTAACATATCGCATTGTAAGATATTTTATATCATTAATACAAACATTTTAAAAAATGAGATGATGTAAATAAATTATTTCTCTTAAAAATAATACATTACATAAATCATATTGAAAAGAAATTCTAAAATTACTTTTGCATAATTTAAAAATACATATTAAATTATACATAATTTCTTTAGAATTTAAATCATTATTAATTAATGTATATTTTTGGAAACTGATCATACAAATACCTATGATTTTAAATTTGAATAATCTCGAAACGTGTCATCCTTCCATCAATTTCTTCGATATGATTGAATTCGGAAGAATAACTGCAGATGTGTCTTAGGAAACCAATATCCATATACCAATTATATTCATTAGTTTTGTACCTATTATCCTTTTATTATAAATTATTAAAAACTCAATGCTTTTGGTGCCTATATGTTTGGTCCACTCAATTTATCTAAAAAGGTATTTTGTATCCAAACTTACTTTGGAAATGTTTTTTAAATTAAAAATGATTGATGAGAGATGGATTTTTTTTGGTCAAAAATATCTTTAAATATTGTAATTTAATTAATATATAAGATTCCACAATATGATAGAATAATTAAAATTTTTATTTTGGGTTGTTCCCTTCCCCAAATTAGTATTTTTAAAATACATGTGAAAAATACATTGTTCCTAAAATCCAGCTATAAAATTTATTTTACCAACACATTCATATCCCAAAAAATATAAATATATTTATATTCAATGGTAATTTGAGGAAAACAGTTTTTAAGATCCATAAATTTATATTATGAATTATCAATATTTGGTTTGTCTTTTATATTAAAAAATAAATAACATATTTCTTCTAAAAGTTTTTTTTTCTGAAAATAATAATATTATATTTATTTTGAATATCTTAATATTATTAAGAAATTTCTAAAATATAATTTTTATTTTAATATATATGATAAATAATATCATCTTAATATAAATACTAGTTTGATAAAGTAAATTATAGTGAAGTAGAACATGTGGAAATTAATTTATTACATACCTAGATATCATCCTTGCTGAACATAGGACGTTATTCCCATGATTTGGATAATGAAAATGAATCATCATTTAAACTAAATGATTAAATATTCATATATTTCCTACTAATAATTTTATGATGAGAATTTTTCATGTTCACAATAGCATCTAGATTTATGTGAACCATCTATTTTTAACTAAATAATTTAACATCCATTTCTAGATTTTACTTTGTTATGTCATGGAAAAGATCCTTTATTTTTCATGTACCAATTTTTATTCTTAGAAATATGAGAAATCATGATATCACTTCTAGGTGACTCATTATTAATTACCATTAATGATAGTTTTTTTAGTTTCATTGACCTCCTCCATCTATTTTTTATCTTAACCTATCATAATTAACTTTTATTCCACGAGTGATCCTATAAGCTCCTCAATTGCTATATGATTTTTGTCAATATATTCTTGAATTTTTGTGACTTTGAGAGCCTGATTAATTAGTATAACCCAATATATATTACTTGATAATGTCTCTATAAATAATTATCACCAAGTTCCATTCCACTATTACTAATTTAATTAAGAGAACAAAACATTCAAAAATTTATTTATTTAGATGCTTCGAAAAAATCTCAAATTCTATTCAATATATATTTTATATTTTATCTATAATTTTAGTAACTCTATAATTAGTTTTATATAATACTATTTAGATTTACTAAAACTTTGTTTCAGTAGAAATTCTATTCAATTATTTAAAATAATAATATTTATAGGAATTCATACCTTTAATTACTAATTCAAAAGTAAAAATATCAAAAGGTGTCTATTATTATTAATTTTTTTTTGTAATAATATAACCATGAAAAACTATAGTGTATATATGATAAGAATGATAGATATTCGTATATTCTAATATCGATAATTAGCACCATAAAAAATATGCATTACCCATAATGTGTCTGTCGAGAGCACTATGGGTGTGAAATTTTTTTTGGAAAATATTGATTCTTATTGTTAGTGAGACACTTAGGGATTCACTAGATATATCTTCTTTCAATGGAAAAATTTCTCTCTTCCACCATCTGATTAATAAACTATTTGAGGTCGAGAGGCTATATTATACACCGTCGACTGGCCTGTGGGTCTACACTTTCTAGTTTATTATTTAAGCTAGACTTCAAGCAATACCAAGGCCCTAAAGGTCCCTTCTATGTATTTGATTAGATCATATAATAATTTTAAGTCAATATTCAGTAAATATGTCGTCATAATCCTCCAATACGCAACATCCCACTATTTTATAACAACTAAATTAAATAAATAGACAGTTGAGTATTTTGTGATCATTAAAAATTAAGAAGGTGAAAAGAACAATTTTTTTTCAAATGAAGAAAATAGAAACGGCCTGGAACATAGAGTTTCCTATAATCAACATAGAGTCTCTAGTGAATGTAGAGTTAAACTATTGAAGATGAAATTTTTTTAAAAAAATACATATGTTTAGAGTTCACTTTTCGATAATTATAAATGAATAAAGTGTTGGTAGATGTATGAATTTAGAAATGGCATGAGTATAGACTACATCAATGTAGTGTTCTCTTGGATGATGCATAATTTTGGAAAAGGAATTATCATAGATTTCAATTTTCATCCTTTTAGAGTTGTGGATAGATCAAAAGTGTGAATGATAATGAATGAAGAGTTTTATATATTAATTTTTATTTTCCCATATGACAATAGAGTTCATTATATAATATAGAGTCTTTATAAATGATAAAATCTAGTAAAGGAATCGTTAATAAATTTAATTTTGACCTAACTATAGTCGAAACATTTATGAAATTGAAAAAAAGATTGAAAGGTAGATTTTATAAGATCAATATAGTGTTCATGGTGCCTATGTAGAGTTGATAATGAGTTTTTAAAATTTTAAGAATATTAAGGAAGTGAATTTCATGTTTCCAGGATTTATAATTTAATAGAATAATTAAATTATATGATGTTATTTCTATAATATTTATGGATTAATAATGTTAATCATTCACACAGATCATGATTCATGTCGGGATTAAAAAACCAGTTTGGGAGGTGATGTAGTTTGAGGAGCATCACACCATTATGAAATTTACTATGTTATATAAGATTCTTGTGAACCTATATACGTATATGTAGAATTAAAAGAAGTTATAAATTTCTTATTTCATAGAAAAAAATAAGTGGTATTCGAATATTTCATGTGGATGGAAATGGTCTCGAGCCTTCCAGACTGTAAGAAGAGTTGTTTGACAAGGTATTTGAATAAGATGAAAATTAAAAAAAATCCAGGAGTGTTTCCATTACTATTATAGAAATATTACTCATATGTTATATAGTTAGTGAGATAATGAAATAAAGAAGTTGAGAACAATTTGATAATTTTGAGATAGCATAAATAAAACTCTTCAATAATGAATATGAAAAATTGAGTACATACACAATAAATATTTGTGTGAATAAGTAGAATAAAATCATTATCTATAGAGTATTTGGGGATACTCAAGGAATTATTAGTGATCACTCATTAAGGATAATAATTCTGTTATTTCATAACTATAAATTTTTTATGTAAATATCTTTATGAGTTCATGGTTATAATCATGATCACTTTCCTTTTGATAAAAATATGGGAGGTGTGTCGGTGGGATAATAATCCCGACACACTAGAGATGTGGCCATAAACAATCAAGGTGAATTTTATTTATAAATGAGTTGGGTATATCTTAATTTTAAAATGAATGAGTATCTTAATTGAGGTGTTGAATACGAGTCATAATGGAAATGGATTTATATATATATACACACTAATTCCACCTAACCCCACTCTATGTTTATCACCCTTCAAGTGACGCAATAAGTACTTCTCGCATTGAATGGTCATAGCAGTAACCCACTATGATGAGAACCTTTGGGGTGATATGATGACACTCATAAATAAATATTCTTTGAATAAATAACAAAAAATTATTAGACATAGATGATATAACATATCCAAGGTAGGAGGATTATATGATATTGAAACATTTTTTCATGAAGTTCTCCAATTGTAATATTCAATAGAGGTTTTAATGTGAACCATCCCGCTAGAAGGAAATACACATTTTATATCTATCCTCAAAGGTTACTATCAATGGACATGTGTAATTATACTAAGAAAATAATTAGTATTATTTTTTTTGTTGTAGTTGTTGTTTTTGTTGTTGTTAATTCATACCATGAGTGGTGTACATTGATTTATTTCAGAAACTATGAAGACATTTTATCATAGTAATGTTGCAAACATTGAGTGTATCATTAATAATTCTATAGTAATTATTATGTCATTGATAAATTTTAACATTTATAATTTAAAAAAATGATGATATATTTGGATCTTTTATATAAATGGAATTTTTTGATTAGATAATTTCCATGGAGGTTATATTTAATATTTCATTTTTAAAATTTTAAATAAATATAATCTGAGCATATGTGTTGGTGAAACAACTGATGAAACCTGTATGAATGAGATATATGTGGAAAGAGATTATATTATAATATAAACATCTGTATGTGGTATTCATAACTACAACTATTAATTTTCTCACTAGGGGCCATGATGTGTTATTAGATATTGTACTTGGTCTATGAGTTGGAATCCCTACTATTGAGATGAGTTCGTAGTGATTTATAGATAAATGTTATCCATTAAATCTATTAATTCATATGAATTAGAGTTTTGGACAAAGTGGACACTACCAATGGGGATCAATGAGCACCTAATTGAATGATCAAATGAATATAAATTAAGTTAAATTATACCTTCATAGAATAATTGGAATCATGATTGTTTATCATATAATTCACAGGTTTATTTAATTATAAACATGATTTTGAAAAGGTTTTATTTATTGGGTGAATGTTGAACTATTCAAGGTTCGTTAAATAATTATGGTAGGATAGAATTTATTTAATGGGTCATGATTCATCTCATGAATAATATTTATGATCGTCACAACATGTTTACTTAGATATTCATATATTTTTGGATGGGTTTGAGGTGTTTAACTAATTCAAGGGGTTAAAGAAATTTTTACAAAGTTAAACATAACTATTTAAGATCTATTTGAGCCATGAATAATAATGGTTTCGATTTTAAATAATTTAAATAGTTCCCTCTTCTCATCTATAAAAATCTATATTTTAGAGGGATAAATAAAAAGGCGAAATTGATCCTAAATTGAGGATTTATCCCTTGATCTTCTAGTGATCATAAAAGTATTGTATAACCTAAGATATTACCTAATGGAACCTATAAATCTATGAATTAATTTTGTGAGCTATGGAACATGTACACATGATCTATAGGGAATTCTCTTTGTTTTCTATAATCTAAAATGACAAATAGAATATGAGATATCTCCAGAATCATAGTTTTTCACAATGGTACCATTTTCATTATTTTACATACTTAAATTAAATTTCATGATTACATTGCCTTAAATCATGTATAAATATCATGAATTAATTATCTTCATGTATATTTAATGTATGAAAATTGAAAACATTCCTACTTTCACTTCATTTTCAGTTTGTTTACTAGGTAGGTTAATCTGTATAATTAATAATGACAGCCTTAAATAAATTTAGAATTTTTTCCTTTTACATGTTTCTTTTTCATCTTTAGAATTTTTTTGAAAAAGGAATTCAATTTCTTATGTAACTGTATACATCAAGATGACAATATATTTCACATTAATAGAATTCTAAGGTTCGAATAAGATAATTCATTTTATGCTCTTTGAATTTTGTAGGTTATTTAATAGTGGAAGACATTATACTCTACCTAGAATCTAGAATTCTCATTAATATGAAAATTTTAAAATATTCTTTATTTGAAAATTATACAGAAAAAATATTATTAACAATATCAGTAAGACTTTAATTCATCTATGAAAAATTATCGAAATAAAATCATCTAAAATTCTAAAATTATATCATAATAATATCATATCTTACATGACATCTACTTCCATGATTTAGAGTTATTTAATAAAAATATGGATTCCTACATTCCTAATAGACTACCTGTTTATGAATACATTCAATGATTTCTTCTGAAACACATCAAAATAATAAATTGAATCCTTCAACATTTATTCCATTTTTATGTTTATTCACCTACATAAAAGTATTTTCTAATGATTCGACACATCATACATATCCTAATAAGTCACAAAACCACTCTAGATTTCCCTAAACAATGAACCTTATGAACATGTCAGGCCGATTTCGACTCCCGCTATCCTTTCATAGATCTAGTAATCTAAATTTCACATGCTTCCAAATGAATTGATAAATTAGTTGAGTGTGTTTTTTCAGTATGTAAAACACCATATATTTCAAATTATGGACCACACTATATTATCATTGTATAATTTATCATTCCTCTTATTACTTTTGAGTTCTTCAATCAAACCATTAAGGTAGCTCATATCCGTTATATATTATGTTGTTTTGACATACTCATCTTTTGTGGTTAATATTGTATCTACTAGTTATTATCATAAATATAAGAACACGGATCTTCTTTTCAGATATGTTTTTCCTTTTATAGACATTTTTGGAAAAAAGAGGAATTTTTAGATATTTTTGAAGTATACGTCGTGTACTTTATGAGTATACACTGAGTACTTCCTTGCCGTAGCAGGCCATGTGAGGGCCATGTAGCAGCCACACACACAGCCATGTGGGAGTGACATGGAGGCTACCGAATGTAGAGTTCGGAAACAACACGTACACGTTGTTTACTCTAAAAGTACATTTCATGTATTTTGTTTTTTTTTCATTAAAAACACTGGGGTCATGTATGATGGATAGAACAACCTTCTTCTAGGTCATCTTCATCTGAGAGAACCCGTACAACTGCGGATATTTCCTGATCCCCCAAGCCTCTGTCTATCCTCCGATTCGGACACCGTTGATTGCGTTGGAATCACATCGGTGAGTTCTCTCTTCTATTCAAACCTTATTCCATGATTCCTCTTCTTTTCCATGTTATTGTGGGATAAAAGTTATATATGTCTTAGTAGATCTAAAACATTCTATGGAGATTCATGTTTTTAGGTTCAAGTATATAGATCACCAAACCCAAAGGTAGGTGGTTTGTTCCTTTCCATTCAAAGTCTTTGAGTATTATGTGCAATTTACACTAATAACCTTGAACGGGGTATTGTGTGTTTACCGTTCTATGCATGTTGTCTTCCTGCCATTCTTGTATGCATTTTTATAGGTTGAATGGCTAAGAATATGGTTGTTTTTATATGACTTGGATGTTTTTACCATGCATGTTCTGTTTATGACCATTTGGTCATGTTAGCCAATTTGGCTACTTTTCAGGTTTTCCATACCTATTACTGTAGGATAGAGAGTTTTAATCCTTACATGATGGATATACTGTGGACTATTTAGCCAAGTAGTACTGTAGGTTTAATTTTTCTTTATATCATTGCTATGTCGTTATCCTACATAGGGTCGTGCGAACCAGTTGTAATAGAATATAAGGGGAATTGACTGAGTGAGCTTCCTCAGAGAGCCTTTGAGCATTAGGCTATAGGTGGTAGACTATGTGAGCTTCCTCAAAAAGACTAGTATTACATTAGGATGTAAGAGGATCGACTGTGGGAGCCTCCTCAGAGAGACCATGAATTCTTTAGACTATAAGGGGAAAGGTCGTGTGAGCTTCCTTTGAGAGTATTTGTTTTAATTTGAATTACTGTGTTTACCATAAACTATAAAAGGAATTGACTATGTGAGCTTACTCATAGAGTCTTTGAAGGACCTGGGCTACAAGGGGAATTGACTGAGTGAGCTTCCTCATAGAGTCGTATAATTTTAATATGAAAAAACCAGAGATGTTAGGATGAGTTTACTACCTAGTGTGTTGTTGGTATTTGTTAGGTAGGACCAGCAGGGATGGTTGTGAGTACTTCCTAGAGGGTTACCTATTTTTTCTTAGCTTCTTGTGAGATGTTTCTTGATATTGGAATTGTGGATTGTTAACTATTCATCATGTTTCTATTTACTGATTTTTGTACTTTTACCTTTGATATATTCACTGACTATTAGGCAAAGATCTTCAGGTGGTTTCCTATTGGGATTTAGTCTCACACCCTGTTTGGGCCATGCATTGGGCCCAAAATAATTATATTGTTGCATGTATAGATAAGGGTAAGCACCCTTCCATTTCAGGTACTTGACTTGCTGTGGAGCTAGAGAACATGGGACTAAGACTTGGATTTCGATGCTTAGGAGTTGTTATATTTTTATTTTATACATGGTTTAGTACTATTTTTATTCATCATTGTTACTTGATGGCAGTTTTCATAGAAATATGTATCATGCATCATTTATTATTCATTGCTCCAGTTGTTTATTATCTCAGTCTTCCACTGATTACTATTGTTTGATATTTACTGCTTTTTCTATTTCATTTTTGTTGAATTCTGTGGTGTTCTCTACCAATGAGGGCATAGCTTCACCATTATCACACCCAAGACCCTCACTGCTAGTCGGAAGCCTCTAGCATTCATGGAAATGCACTTTAGGCCATGTAACCAACCAGGTACAGGGTGCCTCCGGGTGGATTCCGGAACCGGGATGTTACAAAGTGGTATCAGAGGAATTGTTTTCTCTTGATTTACTATTTGGAGGCTATATCCAGGGATAAGATGGGATAGGTATTTGGTAATAAGTTTTACCCAGGATTAGCTAACCCATGTATATGGAAAATCCAATCTACCTCGTTTATTGGAATTTTTTTGATTTTTCAATTTTACAGTTGATTTGATTTTAACTGTTGGGTGACTCACATGTATTGTGATGTTACTGTTGATGATATTGAGGTTCTATTTCTCTCAAAATCTGATGAGATGAGGTTATTCCATCTCATGCATCATATAGTCACTTTCTAGAAATCACATGTCATGTATTCTTTCCATGCCATCTAGGATGAATTAGCGATTGCATATTGTTTTGATAATTGACCTGAAAAAATACCTATTGATTGATAAGATATTGTTTGTGTAAGGATTTTTTTGGATGAATGCCAAACTTTTGTTCATGGTGTGTTATGGGCCCTCATGAAATAGAATTTAGCGAATCATTGCTTTCTTGTCTTATTCTAACATGTGTAATATGCCAAGCATCGATTCACAGGGAGTATGCGCCCTCACCGATCAGAATTTGGCACTTTTAATGCTCTTTTTAGTGTCTTTCTGGGCTCTAGCATAGTTTTTGAGTATTACTGTTTGGAGAAACCATGAATACACACTGTGTAGTTTTGACTAAATTCTGTGCTTTCTTTTTTTCGGGAAGAAACCATTTTTCTTATGTACACGTCGTGTACCATATGTACATTCCATGTAATCTATAACCGTGTCATAGGCCGTGTGGAAGAGACATGGGGTTGGTAATTTCTTGTAGGAATAATTTGTGTACCAGTTTCGCATGTCGTGTAGTCTAACTCAGGTACCCGACCATGTCATGAAGAACACGGGTCAATGTTATCTTTTCACATACATGCCATTTCAGGAATTTACATGTTGTGTAGTCTGACCTAGGTACCCTTCTGTGTCGCGAATAGCACGAGTCGTTGTTATCCTTTCACATACACGTCGTTTCCATCTGGAACACACCGTGTAGTGTCAGCTATGTGTCAGGTCGTGTCACTAACAACACGGTCCAGCTGAAGCTTTTCTAGTAAACGTTGTGTCTTCCTTGAACATGCCGTGTTGTGTTATCTTAGGAGAGCCGTGTTGCTTAATCGTGTAGAATAACCCGAGCAGGGAAAGGTGATTCTGGTACACGTCGTGTTCTAGGACAACACGCCGTGTGTTTTGGGGTGTTACATGACCAGTTGTGGTGGGAGTACATGCTCATGTGATTGAATTAAAGGAACATGCCGTGTAGGGTAAATACACGCTGTGTAGTAATGTTTTTCTTAACATTAATGATTTATTTCTCTAGATTTCTTCTTTTTCCTTCAGTCTTCAGTCCATGATAATCATGAATCTAAGTGTGTGTTTGACCTAGTAGATTCATGCCACCTAGACATCCTCCGGTTGACTTCCAGTTGCAGGGGCGTGATCAGACGCTAGATATGGCTGATTAGGGACTTCATGTAGATCCTCCTATTGTACTAGCCTTTACACAAGGAGTTATACCAGTGGCAGGCACCGATGCACAGTTTAGGGAGGGTTTTCGGAGGACGATGCATACATTCCAGGGAGTGCCACCTCCTGCCCCATCGATGGCATATTTGACATGGGTTTTCCAGCCGCAGCATCCTCCCACCTTCTTAGGGGAAGGAGGACCACATGCTGCATAGTCGTGGCTCGAATCCACGTTGATGATCTTTGAGCATCTCGAGGTACCACCACAGAGAAGGGTGAATCTCACAACCTACATGCTCTGAGAGACCACCAAGAGGTGGTGGGAAGTCCTCTCTCTGGCGGGACACCACCAGAATATGGCTTTGGAGGAGTTCCAGCATATCTTTTACAATTACTTGTACCTAGAGACCATGAGGGATGATCGAGCCTGGGAGTTCATGAGCCTAGAGCAGGGTACTCTTTCTGTGATGGAGTATTCCTATCGCTTCACGGAGTTGAATCATATCATGCCTATTCCAGTAGGTGGTGAGTTGTTCCTGTCTAGGAAGTTTGAGGACGGTCTTAGGAAAGATATTAATTCCTGGGTGAACATCTTTTGGTTGACATCGATATCCTCTATCGTCAACCATGTGATGATTACTGAGTGCAATCTGAGGGAAAATGGAGATGTGAGCCCGATCTATTCGACATCCAATGTTAGTATTCCTTTAGCTGATAACATGAATAACCGTAGGGAGATTTCATAGGGAGATCAGAGTAGGAGGGATGCACCTTCTGCTAGCCACGTGGTGTGCTACCAGTGCTGGAGGAGCGGGCATACGAGACCACATTACCCGAGATACCCGTTGGAGTGCCAATCTTGTGGCATGATGGGCCATCTCTAGTATTAATGTCAGTTTTTCTCTCTAACATCTGGAGACATGTGTTCTTCTATGAACCCTCATTCGGGATCATCACCACCAATTTCTCACCAGTCTAGGAACTGGAGTTCATCTAGCCCTTCAGGCTGAGGTGGAGGTCGTGGTCGGGGTAAACAGTTGTCGGTCGTTCAGCGACAACATGGTGGATCAGCTCCGAGCGGTAAGGCAGCGTCACGGGGCCGTGGAGCAGGCCAGAATTTTGCAGTGGAGTAGACTCAGTAAGGGCAGGATCTCGGACCCTCTACAGTTTGAGGTACGATCTTTGTAGCCTCAGTTTTTTCTTCTGATCTTTTTGACATAGGGGATTCCCATAGGTTTATCTTTGTTTCTCTTATGGAAATCCTTGGGATCTACATTTTTATTCTAATGATATGTTGATTCTTGACACACCATCATGGATGAGAACATCTAGTATACATTATTCCAAGGACTGGCCTCTATAGGTTGGTGGGTGTCACTTCTTATGGGATCTGTATATCCTAGAAATGATGGGCTATGATTTCATTTGTAAAATGGATGTGCTAGTTATCATCCAAGTAGTCATAGACTTCTACCACCAAATGGTGATTTTCATATCACTGGTGGGTGGATATGTTCTTCATAAGGTTGAATGGGATGTCCGGGCTACTAGAGCGGGCCCAGAGCATCATGGGTTGGGAGGAGCTATAACCCAGATTCCTTGTCGATATCTGAATGATCAGGGGACTTCACAATTAGACTTTCCCCCAGTGGTGGATCGTTTCAGATATGTCTTTCTAGAGGAATTTTCAGGTTTGTCTCTAGAGTGCGAGGTGGACTTCTCGATTGATCTTCTTACAGGAGTGGCACCGATATCCATTCCTCCTTATTGGATAGCTACACCACATTTGAAAGAGCTTAAGAAATAGTTAGAGGAATTGTAGGAAAGGGGTTTCATCCGACCCAGTACTTCTCCTGGGGGTTCGCCTGCCTTGTTTTCAAAAAATGCAGACGGCACCCTTAGGCTTTGTGTGGATTATCGGAAGCTGAACCACATGACGGTCGGGAACCGACATCCCTTTCCTAGTATTGATGATCTCTTTGATCAGCTTCATGGAGCCCAGGTTTTCTCAAAGATGACATGAGGTCTGGTTACAATTAGTTGCACGTTAGACCATCAGATATACCTCTTACAGCCTTTTGGAGTAAGTATGGTCTATACGAGTATATGGTTATGCCATTTGGTCTCACAAACGCGCCACCAGTTTTTGTACAACTAATGAACCGAGTGTTCCATCCATACATGGATTCTTTCATGGTCATCTTCATGGACAATACCTTGGTGTACTCTCATACTCGACACGACCATGCTAAACATCTTGAGAACATTTTTAGTGCACTGAGAGAGAATAAATTATATGCTAAGCTATCAAAATGTCATTTTTGGATGGATCAGATTCACTTCTTGGGTCATGTTAACTCAGAGACAGATGTATCAGCAGACCCAAAGAATGTGAGTGCTGTAGTTTCCTAGAATAAGCTAAAGAACATATTTGAGGTGCAGATTTTTTAGGGATGGATGGACACTACATACATTTTATATAGGAATTTTCACGCTTAGCAGCACCGCTGAAAGGTCTGACTAAGAAGAGAGCAATGATCCTGTGGTCAAATTATTGTGAGTCATCCTTTCAGGAGCTAAAAGGGAGGTCGACTTCAGCACCGATAATAGTTTTTCCAGAGCCGGGAAAGATCTATACTATTTACTAATATGTATCAGGTATCGGACTGGGAGTTGTTCTTATGTAGGGAGATGTAGTCATTGCGTACGAGTCTCGACAGATGAGGCCACACGAGAGGAACTACCCGACGCATGATCTGGAGTTGGGAGCTGTTGTTCATTCCTTAAGCTGCTGGAGACATTATCTTTTGGGAGATCATTTTGTGGTTTTTCAGTAACCACAAAAGTCTCAAGTATATTTTCACTCAGCATGATCTGCATTTGAGACATCGAAGGTGGGTCGAGTACCTACAATCCTTTGATTTTGAGCTTGCCTATAAGCTGCTGAAAGGCATAGCGGTTTCTGATGTGTTGAGCAAGAGGACTCGGATACATGCAGTTCAAGAGCCCAGTAGTGAGTGGAAACTTATGGATCAGTTTTATGATGTGCATTTGGAGGTTATTGAAAAGCAGGGTAAGACTTTTCTTTATTGGATAGTTGTTACCTCTACACTTCTTGATCGGGTGAGAATGAGGCTGTTATCAGATTCTAATGGCCTAGTCCTCAAGGAGATTGTGTCAAGAGAGGACCATATTCCATGATGAACCATAGGTCAAGATGAGATTTGGGACTTCCAGGGACGCGTATGGGTTCGAACAGATATATGTGAGGAGCTGATGCAGGATTTTCATTCCTCAGTATGGGTAGTTCATCCTGGTGTCACCAAGATGTATTGCGATCCACACCGTCAGTATTGGTCGGCAGGTATGAAGAGAGATGTTTCTAGGTTTTTCATGAGATTTTTCACTTGTCAGCTTGTGAAGAAGGCGCATCAGTGACCAGGATGGCTTCTACACCAGTTACCCATTCCCGAGTGGAACTGGAATGACATCACGATGGATTTCATGACCGGTTTGTCGAGGTCACCCCGAGAGAATGATTCTGTTTGGGTCATCATTGACAGGCTTTTGAAGGTTGATCGCTTCTTGTTGATCAAGGATAACTTCAGTGTTGATGAGATGAGATGGTTTTACATCCGTGATATTGTACGTCTTCATGGACTTCCACACTCCCTTGTTTCAGACAGGGATGCACATTTTACTTCTCATTTCAGGAAAGGGATTCAGAAGGCGTTGGGTACACAGATACTTTTGAGTACAGCTTACCACCCCCAGACAGATTTCCAGTATGAGTGTACAATTTAGGTGCTTGAGTACATGCTCTAAGTATGCATTCTGAATTTTAGAGTTTCTTTGGAGAAGCATATACCTTTTGTGGAGTTTTCCTACAACAATAGTTTTCAAAAAAACTATTAAGATGGAACCTTATGAGGCTTTGTATGGTAGGCCACGCCAATCAACCTTATATTGGTTGGAGGCAGGGTAGGCAGCTTTGCTGGGACCTCATCTTGTTCAGGATACCACAAAGAAAATAGAGCTGATCCGAAGAGGATGGCTACGGCACAGTCTCGACAGAAGTATTCTGTTGATCAGTGGAGACGACCACTAGAGTTTGAGGTCAGGGATCCAGTTTTCTTGCGTGTCACACTTAGGTTGGGACACAAAAGGATTCAGAGAAATGGTAAGCTTTCGCTGAGGTATCTCAGTATATTTGAGGTGTTAGAGAGAGTTATTCTGGTTGTCTATCGGTTGCAATTACCTCAGAGGTACCGAGCTATGCCCAACGTCTTCTACATTTCTCAGCATTGACATAACTTTTAAGACCTGTCTCATGTCTTTCAACCTGGGAAGGTTGATCTTGAAGTGGATGCATCGTTTGAAGAGTATCCTATCTGGATTGTGGATCAGAGTACAAAGTCTCTCTGTGGCCGGTATGTTCCTATGGTACGAGTGCTATGGCAGAACAGGGGAGTACAAGACGAGACATGGGAGAGGGAGGCTGATGTACGACCTCAGTGTCCAGTGTTGTTCATGGTTTCTTCTTCTATGACGTGCTAGGGAAATCCTGGGATAAATTTCATTAATTGGGGAAGTATATAAGAACTCAGATCTTCTTTTTAGGTATGTTTTTCCTTTTTTGGCCATTTTTGAGAAAAAGAGGACTCCTTGGCAATTTTTGAAGTACATGCCGTGTACTTTATGACTACACGTCATACACTTCCTTTCCATAGCAGGTAGTGTGTCGGCTGTGTAATAGCCACACACATGGCCATGTGAGAGTGTCTTAGAGGCCGCTTAATGCGATGTAGGGAAATAGAAAGTACATGCCGTGTATTTTGTTTTTCCATTCAATGCATCGGGCTCGCCTCTGACAGACAGAACAACCTTCTTCTAGGTCATCTTCATCTGAGAGAATCCATACCACCACAAACCATCGACGATCCCCTGAGCCTCTATTCGTCCTCCGATTCGGACACCATTGACTGTTTTGGAATCACATTGGTAAGTACTCTCTTCTGCTGGAACCTCATTTCATGATTCCCATTCTTTTCCAAGTTATCGTGGGTTGAACGTTTTATATGTTTTTGTAGATCTACGACATTATAAGGTGATTCAAGTGTTTAGGTTCAAGTATATCAAACACCTAACACCGAGGTAGGTGTTTTGTTCCTTTCTGTTCAAAGTCTTTGAGTATTATGTGCAATTTCAACCAATACCCTTGAACAAGGTATTGCATGTTTACCATTCTACCCTTGTTGTCTTCCTACCATGCTTGTATGCCTATTTAGAGGTTGAATGGATAATAATAGGGTTTTTTTTCTATGACATGGATTTTTTTCCCATGCATGTTCTGTTTACGACCATTTGGTCATGTTAGCTAGTTTGGCTACTTTTCCTATTTTTCATACCTGTTGTTGTAGGATGAAGAGTTTGAATCCAGACATGCATGATATGCTATAGAATATTTATCCAAGTAGTTATGTTTGTTTACATTTTAAATATTTCATTTATAGACCATTATCATACACAGGGCCTTGATAATCGGGTGTAGTAGACTATAAGAAAAATTGACTAAGTGAGCTTCCTTAGAGAGTCTTTGAGCATTAGTCTATAGGGGGGTAGACAATTTGAGCTTCTTCAGAGAGACTAGGATTACATTGGGATATAAGGGGATTGACTGTGTCATCTTCCTCAGAGAGTCCTTGAATTCTTTAGATAACATAGGGATAGACCATGTGAGCTTCCTCTTAGAGTCTTTTTTTTCTTTGAATTACCGTGATTACCTTAGAGCATAAGAGGAATTGATTGTGTGAGCTTCCTCAAAGAGTCTTTGAATGACTTGGGATATAAGGGTAATTTACCGAGTGAGCTTCCTTAGTCATTCCATAAAATTGGTCCTATAAGGGGAATTTACCGAGTGAGCTTCCTCAGAGATTCCTTGACTACAATAGACAATAAGGGGAATTGACTGAGTGAGCTTTCTCAGAGAGTCTTATAATTTTCGTGTGACCAAACCAGAGAGGTTAAGCTGAGTGTACTGCCTATAGGGTTGTTGGTACTTGTTAGATAAGACCATAAGAGATGACTGTGAGTACTTCCTAGAGGGTTACCTATTTGTGCTTAGCTGCTTGTGAGTTGTTTCTTAATATTGGAACTGTGGGGTTGTTTACTATTCATTCTGTTCTTGTTTACTGCTTTCTGTACTTTTAACTACTATATATACACTGACTGTTAGGAAGAGATCTTCGGGTGGTTGCCTACTGGGATTTAGTCTCACACCCTGTTTGGGCCATGATTTTGTGCCCAAACAAATTATATTACTGCAGGTATATATAAGGATAAGCTCCCTTCCACATTATGTACTTGACATTCCATAGAGCTGGAGATCATGGGACCAAGCCTAGGCTTGCAATGCTGAGGAGATGTTGTCTTTTTCTTTTGTACTTGGTTCAGTACTGTTTTTATTCATCATTTTGACTTTTTTGGCTATTTTCTTAGACATATGTATAATGCATCATTTATTATGCATTTCTCTAGTTGTTTAATATCTCAGTCTTTCGCTATTTAGTGTTTTTGGTTATTTAGTGCTTCTACTATTGCATGTTTGTTTACTTCCTAGGTGTACACATCCAATGAGGGCATAGTTTCCCCACTATCACATCGAAGGTCCTTGATACTAGTCAGCATCCTCTAGTGTTTAGGGAAATGTGCTTGAGGCCATGTGACCAACCGGGTACGGGGCGCCTCTGGGTGGCTTCCGGAACCGGGATGTTACAATGACAACCAACTCATTTTAATTACATCATTATAAAAGTATAAAAATGGTTGTATTATTCCATGTGTATATATCTCATCCAAAACCCACATCAACATAAAATTTTAATAGATCATATATACCAAAACATAAGGAATGTTTTCTGAGCATTTGAGGATAATCGAATATCCACATCACATCTTCCATGTACCCCTTCAAAAATCTTCTTGAATCATAAAATTTATATACAATAAATGTATTAAAAAATATTTATAATTGAAAACCTTTTGATATGGATAGTAATTTTTATGTAACCCATTGAACTTTTTATCTATAAGAAATCAATCAAATTTATTATTTCATTCCTTGGGTGATTTCATTATCCCAAACATGCTTTGTTTGAGTTTACACACTAAATTGTAATAGAATTTGTTGAATAATATCAGATTATTCGTAAATATCCCCCATCCTTTTCTTTAAGAAGTAATTTTTCTTTCACATCTAATTGTTCAAGATGTTGTCTATACAAGAACCATACATATCAACTTATACTAAAAAACAAGAGAAAGTATTTAACCAAAATTCACACTTTTTATTTCTAATAATCCTTCTAAATCCAACATTTCCCTATATAATTTCATTTAATTTTCTTCTTCGTTTAAAAGTTAAAACAATTTATTCTACATCAGTCCATTCCCTAGTAAATGCTTTATCGATCCCATATTACAATGATATTCATGATGTATATATACAAATACATTTATAAATATTACTATTCTGAATCACATATACTTTTTACCTATTATAGTATATTAGATTCCCAAAATTTCATTATAATTTAGTGTACATTTCATCTGGACTATTTCACTGTTCTTAAAATTCAGGTACACTACTTCGAACCACCCTATGATTTTTATCTTTCTGGTACCTAATCCTTAAAAACACTTCCCCATGATTCCATTGTCCTAAATATTTATATTAAATTACGGTTTGGAGATACTCTAATAATCTTTCATCCATATTCTGTATTGTCTAGAAAACCCATAACATTAGTGCTTCCATAACTAACTAAAATATCTAGATATCATTTTAGATAAACATGGGAATAATTCACTAATTCCTTGTTTATAGTTTGATATTCCACCATGTTCTGACCCTTCCCAAAAATATTATTATAAAAATAAAATATAGGCTTCAAAATACTATCAATAAGATATTTAACCAAATTCAAAAAACTAAGACATAACAACTATTACAAACAAAGAAGGACAACCAAGAATCAGCCTCAATCTTATACCTTCCCTTAGAATCAACATATATATTATAAGTTCATCAAAATAAATTAATATGAGATAAATCTATCAATATTATAGTCTATATTTCATTTGGAGTCTCTTACCCATTGGTGGAGATGGATTATGATTCACCAGATATGCTACATAGTTGACTGATTCCACCTAAAATTCCATTCAATAATTGAAATGTTGCATGATTCTTTAGTAACTATCATTAAAAATCAGATGCATCCACTCTTCTAGAACATTATGTTCATGATTTCTAGACAGTATCCTCTAAAGATGAATTAATTCCTTGTAACAAATAATTTGTAACTCCCTGAATAGATACTCATCCGCATTACCATACCATAATAATTTTATCTTTTTTATTGTATTTTTTTCCACAATGGATCTCTATTAAAAAAATGATGAAAAAAACATTGAGATATTCATGATAAAGAACATCCTCAATTTCATTGTTATATTGAATTTGAATTTAACATAGTAAAATGACCCTCAATAAGAATGAAGAAGTTCTAACCCCTTTACATCTATATGAACCTACTCTAACATTTGATTATTTTGTGTCTTACCGTATTTATTGAATGAAACCATATAATATACGCAATGTATACTTTCCTCATATTTTTTATACTTCATATAATTTAATTTAATAATTAATTTTGTATCTTTTAAATTTTCATATTTCTCACCCATGTGTCAATGTTGATCGGGCCTCAAATTCACAACATTAGAAATAACGATTCTGCCATGTAATACTCCTTATGAACTTATATTAAGGTAAAATGTTCCATATTTTTCACCTTTTTCATAACCATCGATCTCCTTTTAATATTTTACAAAACTTAAAAAACTATTATATAGAAAATTACATCACATTTCAAAACTACATAAATTAGGTTCTTCGATAATCCTAGTATTTGTCTCACCCCTTCAAATCAAAACAAGCATCCAATCGATGTTAAAATATTCACATAACCATTTTTAGCAGTATGGAGAGAATAAATTCACGAGACTTTAGACTTTATGAACATTTAAAGCACAAATATTATATATATTTCCTTTAAAATAAACATGAATAATTCACTAGTTTTTTTTGCATGCTACCCTAAGTCAAAATGAACTCGTTTAAAAATATACCTTTATATACTAGACAATGGATTAGAAAGAATTCATTATATTATCCTAATTATATATATAGATATAAATTTTACTAATCATAAATTTATAGATGAGTTTATTATAAATAATAATTAAATTTTTAATAAAATCCTTCCATTATTAAAAGAACTATTCTTTGAAGAAATGTAATTTCAATATGTTAGGAATTATTATCAAATAAATTTCAATTATTAAATAATAGAATGTTATTTTAATTTTTATATATTAATATTTGAATAAAATTATTTAAAATAGTTTTTTAAAGGTTATCACTGAAATTAAAATAATTTAAACGTAAAAATAGTTATTTTTTAAAAAACAATTTTTTTGTGTGAAATGTATTTTTATCATAATAAATGAAATATATAATTATCTATTAATGTTTTAAATAAAATTTATGGATTATATTTTTCATAAAATATTTTAAAATATATTCGAACTTTTATACATGGTAAGGAATGAAATTAAATTCATTGGTATGCTTAAAATTGAATTTTTCTAAAAAATAAGTCTCTATTGTGTTTCATGTTCTCATTATAAAATTAACCGCATACACTTATAGAAACTAAATTTCATAAAATGGATTACATATTTGAAATTATAATTTTTAAATTTATTTTCAAGGATAATTTCATTTATGATCAGAATGAAAAGTAAAAACAGTAAAAATTCGTTACCACAGTTAAGGATAAACTGTGTCTATTTGGGGGTTAAAATCAGAGACATGTGTATTATTTTAAAATAAAGTTATATAAATATTATTTTATGAAAAAATATAGACACTATATTATCTAAACATAGAAACATCATTCATTTAGAAATATTGTACTTAAGAAATACGTTAATTATATTTTAATATTTTATTTAATTATAAGTGTGTCATATCCTCACTTATAAATGGGAACCTCCTCTATACCCATATTGTAGAATATTTAGGCTTTTATATCTTCCAAAAAATTCATAAATAAATTAATTGATTCATTCCATTCATCTTATATATCATGGGACTCTTTTAAGGCCAATATATCAAGGCCTAAGGTGTAAGACAAAAGAGATCTCTCAAAAAAGATATATAAATCATAATCGAGGTCTTCCAATTTCATTTCTTCTTCCACCATCTAAAAAACATTATTAAACCTGATAATATAATTATTAATTTATTATACACATAATGGTATTTTTTATGATTATTTAACAACCAATTTCCAGCTATTTTTATGACATTTAAAATGAAAGTATCGCTCATGTGTACATGTTGACTACCACCTCCACGTAGTGCTACGATTCATTTTCAGTCACCACATAACATGAATACATATAATTATAAATTTAATAAATATATTTTATATTTATAATGTATTAATGATTAATTAATTACAAAATATTATTTATCTTTCATTCCTTTTATCATTATAAAATGAATACTGCATTCTGTCGTACGGACTAACTACCGTCTCCATGAATGGTGTAATTAATTTTTATAACTATACCATTTATAAAAATTTATATATATATATAATGAATATATAATATTTTTATATAATTGTTAAAATTATTTATATGGTTTAGCCATGATCAAATTATATGTATTGTACTTATCAAACTGAAATCTATATGAAAAATAATAATAAAAACATAGAAATGATGATTTTGATATGGAATTGTTAATAAATGGGTCTAGAAATGTTATTTTGGAATAAAATATTATTTAATAAGAATATATATTTTTATGATATAAAATTATAATAAATTATAATTTATTATATATAATTTTTGATCACATACAATTTAAGTAATACTTGAGGAATGGGTAGTTTGTTACAATCTCATTTTTACTGGGATTGTTAATGCTTAAATTTCCAATATTTAATGTATATTATATGTCTATAAAAATATCATGTATTTCATTATATTATGGTTATTTATGTTGATTATTATTATTTAATTAATTTTTCAATCTTAATGACCTCATAAGTATGAAATAATATTTCCAAGGAAATCTCGTTGGGAAAATCTTTCTTTCATGTTTATATTTTTACTAAAATATTTTCAAGATTTTTATTAATATTATAATATATTTTTGGAAGTTTATTTTTACCATTTTTTTCTTTTATTTAAACATATTAAAAAGTAATATTCATGGAATTTTCAGAACAAGTTACATTTTAACAAAGGTGTGACCAAAATCTGTTTTTTAACATACACCACACCAATGGATCTTCCTTCCATAATGTATAATGTGTGTTTTGATGATTTATTTACATTTTTACATTTTTATTTTCAATGAAAATATTTTTCTGGATATTTTCTTAATTTTTTAATTTTAAATATGTTATTTCAAAATGGAATGGTTATTTTCCTTATGAAATATTCCAGTTATGTTTTATCGAAATTTCACATCTATGATAACAAAATTTATATTAATTGAAATTAATTGGGGATATTATTATATGATAAAATCAGGATTATTTAACTAGAAGGATATTAATTATGATGATTAAATATTTATTTTACTAGTTTTATTTTCATTTGGTTAAGCTATGATGAAATGATAAATGCTTTTATGATCCTATAGAATATATATGAGTAAATAGTGATTATGTGATAGGTGGTTCCATTATACCAATATAAGTATTTGGGTAAATATTAATGTTTTATGGGATTAAATGGTAGATAAAACGTTATAAAAATCCTAAATGATGTTACATAGGAGGCTATCCAAATCGTAATATAGAAACCTGTGTGAGTTTTCCAAGAATAACAGGCGATAAAAGTCTTTTTTGGTATCCTTGATATATAATTTATATTATTATGCTTAAAACATACATTTTAAAGTAAATTAATGCCTTTATATTTTGACAATGTTATACTCATATGTTACATGTTATTTTAAACATTACGATTCATGTAATGTAAACTACCAAGCCCTATTCCATGACCCTTAATTATGATCAATTAATTAATGTGTATAATTTCCAAATTTTAATACCATCCTTTAATACCACTATAATCTTGTTAATCATAAATAATATTTGATATATCCCTTACTTACCCTTAATGGTAATATAATCTCTCCATTTATTATATTTTATTTTCTCAAGAATGTGAGGAAATGTTTTAATTATGATATTTTAGAGAATGGTTCTAGTTGAGAATTAATTAATTGGAGATGATATAGATAATTTATATACCAATTGATTATGAAACCTTGTTTCTAATGAAACTAAACCTCACAATTTATTTTTTGTTCATAATGATAAGTAATGAATATCCATGTAATATGATTAAATATTTATGTATGTAATGTTTGGGGTCACCTATGTTTATATCAGAGTAAGGTTTAGTTATTTTCATCAAATAGGTTGATGAAAGCTTAGTGAGAACCCTAAGGATATGCCTAAGTAAAGAAGAACATCCTATGTTTTAGAAAATTAAGGAGTATGGTTTTACATGAAAATATATACATGTCTTGATATTGGAAAGTTGATACAGTTTTCACACAGATAAACCAAGGGGGTAGCAAGTCTGAAAGAGAAGACTGGGTATTAACTCGATTATCACTTGGGTGCTATGAATGGGATTATGATTGTATATATTTCAAGACAAACATGGGTTAGTGCTTCTATTAAGTAGTATTTTGTTTATGAACCATTATAAAGGATTTGAGTAGATAATGGCCATAGATAACCTAGGATAAACCAAATGTGTCATAGATTGAAAATATGGAGTGACGATTTAGATATACTATGAATGATTTTTCACGAATATATGGTTAATAAAATTTATAATTTTTTGTCACACTATAATTTTTCATTTTATTTAATTGTTCTAATATGATGGAACACTATAAAAATTGATTATGATAGAACATATAATGATATTCCTCCTACGAATATAATTATATGGGATATGGAAGGAATATTATCATCCCAATGATTGTGAAAATTATTAACTCATTAATCATTCTGATATTACAAATGAGAAAATGATGGAAAAAAATTTATGTTTATTCATTCATGAGGAAGCATTCATGTTATTTTACTAGGTCCTCTATTCCACAAATTGTTGTGCAATGGATATTTAAAAACTAAAAACATATTTTATTTTATCTTGTGTTGATAAAATGAAAAATTATTATTTATTATTATTATTTGGATTGTGAAGTTGATCAATGGTTGTAACACCCTTCCCCCTCACTAGCTTGATTAGGTGGATAGATGTTACGTCGACTTATGATACATCCCCAAGATGCCAATGGATGGAAATTAATACAAAGAGATTCATCTAAAATAGGGGGATAATTTTACATTTGAAAATAAAACAAACAACAAAAATTCCATAACCAAGTGATCACTATATGATGCATGATAATAATAAAATGCAACGAAACATTACATTTATATCAAAACCAACAACAATGAGTAGAATAGTGGAAGACTAAAAAAATAGGGTACATAGAAGAAGACATAAAAATAACTAGGTACACTGAGGAATACTATAAAAACCAAAAAAACTCCAAGAAAACTATAACTCCAAAGCTCCAACAAGATCCATGCTCCAAAACCACCAAACAACACAAGTATCACTAATATTTCCTCGAGAAATGTGATATGTTTCCTTTTCCTATGTCCTAATAAAAAACGTCTAAAAACCCTCAATGTTCCAAATAATTGGCATGTAATTATAGTAATTAGGTTTTCCCTAAATGAATCCCTTACTGATTCTACTATGATACAACATATTGGAAAATTTATATAAAATAGTTTACATAAAACAATTTCTAAAAAAATTATATCAGAATATATAAAAGTTCCGTATTAAAATAGTTTTGTCAAAACAATAACAAGTTACAAGGAAAGTAGCTAAAAAAATTTCTAAAAACATTTTATGAATTCCATTTGGCACAACCCATACCAATCCACAAATGCACACATTCACTCATGAATGCATCATTATTACAGTTCCACACTGATGTGGGGATTATCATCGGTCTACCATGTCATCACGTCGTGATTAAATCCCATGTACCATTAACCCTTTAGAACTGAGGTTAGGGTAATATTTTAACCAGACATTATAATTATATATGAACACAAACCACCATGTATGCCTAAAACTATGCTAATATAATCATTCCAAAACCATTCCAATGCCAAATCCATTTAAATTCCCAAAACATTTAAATTCCAAAACAATTAAAAAAATATTTTTATTTAAATATTTTTACAAAAATTTTCCATGAAACAATCCTAGAAACTATTTTGAAATGAACATTTCAAAATCATTTATCAATAAAATTTTTACAATAACACCACAATTATACATTAATCTAAAAACAACACTAAAGAGGGTTTCTATGATGATTGTACATAAATTTCTCAATCAATTTCAATAAATTAAAAAAACGATTCATGTTCAAAATAGATGAGTTAGGAGTGAAGCCACCCACCTCGAAAGATTTGGTGAAAACAAATAATTACATGAAAAAGCCCATAGAAAATGATTGAATCGCAAAAATCTTAATGTAAACCTTATCTTATATCACCTACAGGGCCATATCTAGTCATATTTGGCCTATAAATCATAGATATATCCACATTGATATTAGATCTTAGAACCAGATAGAGATATAGTGGTAGATACAAGGAAATAACCAAGATCAACCAATAAAGATGACTTACCACAAGAATAAATCTTCAAAACACCCTGAAAAGTCTTTATATCGGCTCCAGATCAATGGGAGAAGCCTTCTCAACCTTTGGGAAGAGATAATCTTGAGTTAGGGCCTCGTAGGAGAAAAAATGGACCTATTGGTCAAAACGTGTGAGATACACAATTTATGCTAAAATATTTATACCATGAACAATTAGTCACATGGTTATGAAACCTATGCACTAACCATGTGGTAGTCATTGTCTTAAATGAGGCCTCTTAGGGTTCGCACGCATGGTTAGAAAACTATGTGCCAACCATGCCAAAGAAAACTATCTCATTTATCATGGTAGTTATGGGGTGGACACATAGTTTGGCCAAAAAGTGTGCCTACCCTGATACCTTTGAGTCATTATACACGGTTTCCTTGGGAAGCTTCACAGTTTCCACTAACCGTGAACTAACCGTACATCTTTATAAAATCCCTAAAAACATTCTATACTTCTTCTAAAACCTACCAAACATCACACAAACACTATATATACATAATAATCATAAAAAAGGGTTAATTTATTTAAACCGAGGGCGCTAAAGTGTCTCTACCGTTGTCCTTTACATCCTCAAATAGTAGAAAACCATCATTGGTTTGAAAGAGTTTTGGTGATTGCTCTATCACTTCCTTCTCCTATAACGATGTGTCTTCCTAAATTAGATCTTGTTGCAATAAAACCTTCCCAAGGATAATTCTTATTCCATGCAATACTTTCTATTTCTTATCCACACTCGAAATTGTCATGTGAAACAATGTATCATTCAACTCTAAGTCAATGTGATCCCATCATATCACACGACATTGATCTGAATGATACATTTTCAATAGAGATAAAAAAATACATTATTCACTTTACCAAACTATGTTGGTAATTCCGACCAATATACCACCTCTCCAACCATTTAAAGTATATAAAAAGGGCCATTTTATCAAGGTGATAAATTTCCTTACAATATAATATGACAGTGTCCAGGGCTTGGATATATCCTCAATAATACATGATCACTCACCTCTAATGACAGTGGTCATCAGTGATGATTCACATATGATCTCTGATGACACTAGGCCATCATCATCTATTTTCACATCAAATGAATCTTTTCCATTATTTGTTGGATGAGGCCCAACCCAACTAGTGAAGCATCACCTATTTCCTCAAAAAAAAGTGTAGAACGATAAGGACTATAATATAATGGTTCAAATGGATCCATATATATCTATTCATGATAACTATTGTTATATGGGAACACCACTAATGGTATTTTCTCTTCCCATGTGCTCTCAAAATCCATTACATAAGACCACATCATAACTTCCAATGTATTTATTATGAATACCCAACTCCAGAAATCTAGGAGTTTGTGCCTTCTGAACATGATGTGTGTTTTGAAATATAAACTTGAACTAATAAAAACACATCATGTCCCGTATAGAGTAAGGAGTGTGGTTCAGGCTCTAGGAAACCAGCATCTTCCAGGATGTTTTATCTGATAAAAGCTGTTACCTGAAAATTTTAAATCAAAAAGTAGGGTGAGAATAAGAATGCCCAGTAAGGGGTGTTAAAAAAAATTAATCCCAAGTAACTTTTGAAAGCATTCTTTAAAATTATCCATAGAAAATTTTCTTAAGGAAAAATGTAAAACATGTAACATAACATAAAAGTGATAAATCAAGATTTCCAATGAATACATCAATGGAATTTTTTTTAAAAGGAGTAATAAAGGACACCATAAACAAGTATGACATATGATTATATATGAAAAATTTAGACATTTAAGAGTAATACATAATCAGAGTTGTGTGTGAATGAAACAACTTCAATTTCATGAGTTGGTTAACAACTTACTTAGTGATAAACACAAATCATGCCCTAAATCATAACATACAACAACAATATGAATTTGATAAAAACATAAGGAAATGAGTAGTGAAATAATAAGCATATCATTTTGAAAAGAACTTGTAACGTAACTAGAATATGTGGCATCAACATTTAACTATGACAATAATTTCCGTATCACCAAGGTCCATCTACAAGGTGCCATTAAAATAAAATTACCAAGATTATTCACCATGGTATTGTTAAAAAACTCATCTCTAGAGATTAAGACTTTACCCAATGCATTGGAGCGCTATCAGGGCACACCCCTAATTTCTATTTCTTATAATGTGAGCTACATAGATCATACTTTACTTCAACGGGGTTGTATATTCAAGATGTCCCATACCACCTTGAATAATTCTTTCCTTTTCTTATTACCCATGGTGTCTCATACCAATATGGGTAATTAACTATCTTAGTTCATTATCATGATATGTCATAAACATGCATTATGTACAACAGTAAAAAAATGAATAATGGAGCAAACACATTTTTAAAATACATGATATGACAAATAATATTGCGAATATGACCATAAAAAATCAAGGCACACATAGTTTAGTAAAAATTCATTGCACACAAGTTAATTAGTAAATCACATAAAATTATAGGTGAACAGGGTTTTTCGCATGAGATAATAAATGATGAATCTTTACAATTATTATTTCATGGAAATGAAATACATAAAGAAAACACTTTCCATTAGTTATGGTGATAAACAGGTCATTGAACTTACAAATAAATTAAACCCTAACTTGACTAACTAATAACATTCACCAATGTAGGTTCATTGTTTTAATAAGACAATAAATGAACACAACATGATAACATGATCCCATGAATCCTAAATCCTCTAATATTTTAATCAATCCAAAATACACACTTCATCATAAAATACATCATGGGTAATGTCAAATAACCTTCTTTAATAAAACATGCTCATTTGTGTGTACTTATATACAAAATGCATGTTGTTTTACCTAACATCATAATTATCTTTTATTGAAATCACACATGTATCAATGCATAAACTATGTCCTGGTAGTCATTACTTAAAAAATAGAGTTTTGGAAATTATACTTATAATTATATATATACATAACAATATATTCACAAGGTGTATACATGGGTTTTGTTACACCATTTAATGAAGGTCCATTAAGATCCTTACAATCTGAATACTTCAAACCATTAATCCATTACATGATTGAAAACTAAATCTATATAAAATTTATTTCATATGTAACCATAGGTACCTATATATAAAAATTATGTTTTTAAAAACATAACTCTATATAAAACCAAAACCTAGTTCGCATCTAAGACATTATTTAAAGGTGGGAATTCATCACTTAAAATCATAATTTGATTTTTATTGGATTACATATATATAAATATATTAGTATATATATATATATACAATGTTATAAAACAGAGGTTTTCATGGTAAAAAAATAGGTTCAAACAACCTTCATTAATATATATAAAACGTAATATAACATACTAGATCAATTTAGAAATCCCAAAATAGCTTGGGATTGGGTTATAAATATATTTTTATATATATATAAAACTGTATATTTCGAATATTCATATATGCAAAGGTCTTGTAAAATAAAACAGAATGGAAACAATCAAAACTTAACAAACCCAAACGTCATGTCTTTAAAAGAGACATAGGTCAGTCCTAAAACTAAAAAAATAGCCTATATATAAAAAAATATATACAGATAACTCATATATATGAACTATATTTTAAAGAGTTTTCTTTTAAATCAACACAATATAATCTCTTGCACCTGTAATCCTTTTAGTAAAATGTAGGCAAGAATCCTTGAAACCATTTTAAACTGAAGGGTTTTCATTATACATATATATAATCTGTATATACCAAAACACAGTAGAATAGGATTTTATAAATAAAATATAAAACACCCTTACATAGATTGAGGAGGGGCTTGGGCTAAGGGAAGCCTACTGGCTTGTTGGCGAGATCGAGAGGGGTTAGAGTAGGAGGGAACCCGCAGGGAGAGGGATTATAAAGACCCTTAGGAGCTATTGATGAGACTAAACTGAGTTGTATGCCGGTGTGGAGAAGACGAAGCTATAACACCCTAGGAGGTGGGGTGTGCAAGGGTGAAGGTGAGTAGTGCAACAGAGGTGGTCAGCGTCCTCAGAAACCTGTGCTGGAGCAGATTGTGATGTGAGGAAGGAGAAGACAGGGAGAGGTCAATGCGGAATAGAAACGGAGGGCCCAGATTATATTCAGGCAGGATTGGATGGCTGGAGGGGTGCAGGAGATGTGTTGAGATATTTAAAATAAATCAAGGGCCGAGATTAAACACGGGGGTGATGAACGGCCTTAATTGATTCAACAGAAGAAAAGAAAAACAGTATACTAAACATGTAAAAATTAGACAGTTTATTACATTTTTTCTTTCATTTTAAAAAAATATTGTAAAACATGAACATTATAAATTTATTTTTTTACACAATTTATTAAATACTTTTAAATTAAAATTTCCAAATATGAAGTCCCATTATAGATTATGTAAAATACCTTACTATTTGATTAACTCTTTTAAAAAGATATATTTCATACAAAACAGTTATAAATATTATGATCTTATAACTTTTAAAATACTCCACTATTTGATTTATAATAATTATTTTTAAAAGACCAATAATTTTCCAAATTCAAAATAAATATTTTTTTAGATATCCCATAAGATATATTTTTAAATTATTAAAGATACCCTTTAAACATGGATTTTTAAAACATTTTGAAGAGGTTAAATAAACTATGTTTTCAACCATGTAGGTAAATTTTAGGATTTTATAAAATCAAATAGGTACTTTTATAAGAATATTATTATATTTTAAAATCATGATACTTGTAGATATAGTTCGAAACATTTGAACATATAGAAGTATTTGAAATACCGTAAGATTACAGGAGCATTATAAAAACCAAATTTTTATAAAAAGATAAACTTTTACAATTTAAACCCAATAGTCATATAAAATGGTCATAATTTCTCAAAGGACCATTATAAAAACAGGGTTGTGTTTCACATTTTGTAAACACTTGGACCCAGGAGGATGGCTCTCCTCATTCCATTGGTACTGAGTATGTGTGTTATGTTTCTGGATATTATGTTTTTCACACTGACAGACCCAGAAGATGATTACTATCTAATTACTCAAGTTGTGGTTCTTAGCTGCCTTTTCGCAGCTATGTTAAGTCTTGTACATGGTGTTCTTGGTTAGTTTGGGTATTTATTGCAATGTAACATTTTAATGTATACCAGTACTCTTTATTCTCCTTGATTTTCATCTATTTTGTTTCAATACCTTTATTGGTACAAAAAACAAACCGTTTAAAACAAGAAACATCATTATAAAACATAACATTGTTCACTTAATAATGTTCAAAAATCCTTGGGCGTCAAATTATCCCCCTCTTAAAAGAATTGCATCCTTTAAATTCCTTTCATACACACTCACTAAGATGAAGGTCCTAGTTGATTCTACCATATCCCCCATCGTGGAAAATCATCAGGTGTGCTCATCAGAAGACCCACATTGATGATCATATCCTCAAGTTTATTGATCCATATACAGTTAGGGAAGAAGGGGTTGAACTCATTCACTCGAAACATGGGCTTCCAGAGGGAGGCTTGAAAAATACAGAGTTTTTAAATTTTCATATGGACCAATGTACGAAGAACTCACCAAATTATGTCATGTTCGATAACATATAAATCATAGACATTGTCGTACAGGCTAACACTGAGGAGTTGGTACATATAGATCACACAAACAATTTCCTCTGAGGAACCCTCTTGAAATTTTACTCTGGACGTTTAGTTTTGACCTAGGGTGAAACACAGGAAGAGCCCTTCGTGGTATTTCCCCCTCCACTCACGATCGGACAATTGTGTTGAGTCTATGCGGTAGAAGATGGAAGCATTACCATGATAGGTGTGGAGAATATCCAGACTGTTTGTCTCCTCAAACAACCGTTTGCACGTTCCTCACATGTTTATGAATGGACGATACTCATCTTCGTAGGTTTTTATCGCAATGATCTCCAATATCTCATTAGGAAGAGATAGCATGTGAGTTTTTCCTCCCATCTAAATGATTAAGATGAGATTTAAATCAATTGAAACCCATTAAAAGGTATAAACAAAGCTAAGACAGGAAAGGGAAAGGCCAAATTTCAATAAACATAAGTTTATTATTAAACAATAGATCTTTTGTTTCCCCTAATGACTCATTACACGAACTCCAGACAAAGAGGAAAAACTGCCCATCTCTTCAAACAAAACACAGACTGAGCATTCAGGGTTAAACTCATGGGGGAACCTGCGATGTCTCCAGAGTTTAGGATGAGGGGTATGAAGTTGGGAGATGTGATAATACACTTGTTGTCTACAAGACAGTCGACTGTACTCATCTTCTAACATTATGAAGTTCAACAACTCTCCCCAGAAGCCGTAGTTCAAGATTTGATAGAGATAGGCCACTCAGAGGCAACCGGTAGCAGCAGATTCTTGAAAAGTTTCGAGGGTCATAAAGACAAAGTCCTCACCTGCCGTGAACACTCGGAAAATTCCTTCATAGTACCATCTCCGACGTATATAGGAGGGAAACTGGGTCGTCATCATAAGGAGTTAATCCATTTCTAACCCCCGGTGTAGATGAAGCACCTGTGGTGACTTGGACACATCATATAGGTGTGTGAATGTCATGTGGATATGGGCATAGTTTAGAAAATTCTCTTGTCTATCTAAATATATAATGGGCTCTTGGGCCTCAGTGAGGAGAGAAAAAAGATTAGTACCTTCATTTTGCTTCTGAAAATTAAGAAAACTCATTTTTAGTAATGCTGAAGTATATTTTTCTTAGTTTCAGTTCTGGTTTTCCAGAGTTATCCACACCGAACCCTCTGATACCTACTATGAAGACCCGACTCCAGAAAACTAGGAGTCGGTGACTTCTGAACATGATGTGTGTTTTGAAATAAAAACATGCCCTGATAAACACACATCATGTCCCATATAGAGGAATGAGTGTGGTTCGGTCTATGGGAAATTGGAAACTTCTAGGATGTTTTATCTGAATAATGTTTTTACCTAAAAATTTTAAATCAAAACGTAGGGTGACCATAAGAATTACCAGTATGGGGTTAAAAAAAAGAAGAATAACCCAAATAAACTTTTTAAAGCATTCTTTAAAAATATATATAGAATATTTTCTTATGGAAAACTGTAACACATGTAACATAACATAAAAGTGCTAAATCCAGAATTCCAAGGAATACATGAATGGAATTTTCTTAAAAGGAGTAATAAAGGTCACCGTAAACAAGTATGAAATATTATTATTTAAGAACAATTTACACAATTATGTGTAATACATAATCAGAATTGTGCGCGAAGGAAACAACATCAATTTCATGAGTTGGATACTAACTTACAGAGTGATAAAGAGAAATCATGCCCTAATCCTTTACTTATGACAAAAATACGAATTTCATAAAAACATAAGGACATGAGTAGTGAAAGAAGAGGAATATCATTTTGAAAAGAACTTGTAACATAACTTGAATATGTGGAATTAATATTTAACATAGAAAATCATTTCTGTATCACCATGGTCCATCCCCAACGTGTCATTAAAATAAAATTACAATGTTTATTCATGAAGGTATCGTTAAAAAAGTAATCTCTAGAGACTAAGTCTTTACCCAATGCATTGGAGCGCTATCAGGACACACCCTTAATTTGTCTTTATTATCATGTGATCCACATAGATCATACTTTACTTCAATGGGGTTGTATATTCAAGATGTCCCATACCACCTTCAATAATTAATTCCTTTTCTTATTTCCTGAGGTGTCTCATACCAATATGGGTAATTAACTTTCATAGTTCATTATTGTGATATGTCATAAACATCCATTATGTAAAACAATAAATAACATCAATAATGAACCACACACTTTTTTCAAATACATGATATGGCATATAATATTGCAAATATGTCAATAACTAATAAAGGCACACATAGTTTAGTAAACAATCTTTACACACAAGTAAATTACTAAAGAAGATAAAATCATAGGTGAACATGGTTTTCTTTTGCATGAGATAATAAATGATGAATCTTTACAATTATTATTTCATGGAAATGAAATACTTAAATAAAACACTTTCCATCAGTTATGGTGATAAACAGGTCATTGAACTTGCAAATAAATTAAACCCTAACTAGATTAACTAATAACATTCACCAATGTAGGTTCATTGTTGTAATAGGACAATAAATGAACATCACATGATAACATGATCCCATGAATCCTAAATCCTATAATATTTTAATCATAACAATATACACACATCATCATAAAATACATCATGGGTAATGTTAAATAACCTTCTTTAATAAAACTTGCTCATTTGTGTGTACGATATTCAAAATGCATGTTAGATTCAGAAACATCGTAATTATCATTTACTAAAATCACACATGTATCAAAGCATGAAGTATGTCCTGGTAGAAATTACATAAAAAATAGGGTTTTCAAAGTTATACTTATAAATATATATATATATATAACCATATATACACAAGGTGTATACATGTGTTTTTTATACACCATTTAATGAAGGTCCATTAAGATCCTTACGATCTGAATATTTCAAACCATTAATCCATTACACGATTGAAAACTAAATCTATATAATGTTTATTACATATGTAACCATAGGTACCTATATATAAAAATTATGGTTTTAAAAGCATAACTCTATATAATCCCAAAACCTAGTTCGCATATAAGCCATTATTTACAGGTGGGTATTCATCACTTAAAATCATAATTTTATTTTTATTGGATTACATATATATAAATATATAGGTATATATATATACAAGGTTACAAAAGGGGGTTTTAAAGGTAAATAAAATAGGTTCAAACAACCTTCATAAATATATATAATACATAATATAACATACTTGATCATTTTGGAAATCCCATAATAGCTTGGGTTTGGGTTATAAATATATTTATATACATGTACAAAACTATATATTTAGAATATTCATATATGTATAGGTTTTGTAAAATAAAACCGAATGGAAACAGTCAAAACCTAACAAACCTAAACATCATGTCTTTAAAAGAGACAAAGGTCGATCCTAAAACTAAAAAAATAACCTATATATATATAAAAATATATACAGATAACCTGTATATATGAACTATATTTCAAAAAATTTGCTTCTAAAACAGAGCACGATAATCCCTTGAACATGTAATCCTAGTAGTAAAATGTAGGAAAACATCCTTAAAACCATTCTAAACTAAAGGGTTTGCATTATACATATATATAAACTATATATACCAAAATACTTAAGAATAGGATTTTATAATAAAATATAAAATATAAAACACCCTTACAGAGAATTAAGAGGGGATCAGGCTAGGGGAATCTTGCTGGCTTGTTGGAAAGATCGAGAGGTGTTTGGGTAGGAGGGAACCCGCAGGGAGAGGGATTATAAAGATCCTTAGGAGATCTTATTGAGACTGACCCAAGTTGTAGGCTAGTGTGGAGAAGACGAAGCTACATCACACTAGGATGTGGGGTGTGTGAGGGTCAAGGGGAATACTGCAATAGAGGTGATTCATGTCCTTGGGAACCTGTGTTGGAGCGGATTGCGACGTGAGGAAGGAGACGACGTTGAGAGGTCGACGCGCAAAAGAAACAGATGACCCAGATTTGATCCAGGCACGATCAAAAGGGTGGAGGGATGCAGGAGATGTGTTGAGAGGTTTAAAAGAAATGAAGGGCCAATATTAAACTCAGGGGTGATTAATGACTTTCATTTCTTCACCAAAAAAAGGAAAACAATTTAATAAACATTTAAAAATTAGATAGTTTTCTACATTATTTTTCTTTTCAAAAAATAGTGTAAAAAATGAACATTATAAATTGAATTTTTTACACAATTTAATAAATAATTTTAAATTAAAATTTCCAAATCTAAAATCTGATTATATATTATGCAAAATACCTTACTATTTGATTAACTCTTTTGAAAATATATATATCATACTAAACTTTTATAACTATTAGGATCGTATAACTTTTAAAATACACCACTATTTGATTCATAAATATTATTTTTAAAAGACCAATAATTTTCCTATTTAAAAATATATTTTTTTAGAGATCTAACAAGATATATTTTTAAATTATTATACATACCCTTTAAACATGGCTTTTTAAAACCTTTAGAATTTGTTAAAAACAACTAAGTTTTAAACCATGTATGTAAACATTAGGATTTTATATAATCAAATAGGTTCTATTATAAGAATATTATTTTATTTTAAAATTGTGATACTTGTAGATATATTTGGAATCATTTGAACATAATGAAGTATTTGAAATACCGTAAGATTATAAGAGAATTATAAAAACAAAATTTTTCTAAAAAGATAAACTTTATCAATTTAAACCCAAAAATAATATACAATGGTCTTAATTTCTTAAAGGACCATTATAAAAACAGAGGGCGTTTCACATTTTCAAAACACTTGAACTAGGGAGGATGTCTCTCCTCATTCCATTGGTGTTGAGTACATGTGTTCTGGTTATTGGATATTATATTTTTCACACTAACAGACCCAGAAGATGATTACTATCCAATTACTCAAGTTATGGTTCTTAGCAGCCTTGCTGTGGCCATGTAAAGACTTGTACATGGTGTTCTTTGTTAGTATGGTTCGTTGTTGCAATGTAACATTTTAATGTATACCAGTCTTCTTTATCCTCCTTTTTTTATCTATTTAGTTTCAATACATTTATTTGTACAAAAAAACCGTTTAAAACAAGAAACATCATTATAAAACATAACATTATTCACTTAGTCAAGTTCATAAATCCTGGGGTGTCACATTTATCATCCTTTTGAATTTCCCATACATCTATAGATGATATACTCTGCTCATATTCAGTTGAGTTCCATGTTATTTCTGTAAGGATCTACAGATACAAGATTTAAACCTCATAAATCTATTTGATATGATTATAATTGGTATTCCATGCATCTTAACTGCTTCCCGGTAATAATTTTTGACATTTCATCCTCTATATTTGATAGATGTATAAGAATGAAATGATCCAACTTTGTCAGTAGATCCACTCTCACCCATATGACATCATGTTCCCAAACCATTCATGGGAGACCTACTAAAAAATACCAAGATATATACATTCATTTCCAAATTAGAATATTTAAATACTACAACATACCTTCTGGCTGCTTATTATCTGTGTTAACTTTCTGAAAATCTATGCATCTTGAAACAAACTCAGCCACCATTCCTTTTATAAAAATCCTCCTAAACTATTATTTCAAAGCCGTATAAATCATATTTATGCTATGATGAAAATAACTTCTAAAATGGTGGTATGAATAAATAAGTTTTTTTTAGAAAAACCAATGGTACAACCGTCAAATTTATAAACCACAACATTAAACTCTCAGCAAGTTTCTATCCCTCAATGTTCCCCCTACTTTAATTTTTGACCTCACTGCCACACATTACGAATTCGACTTATGTGCCTATTTTACCATGTACACAAAATTAAGAAGAAATGAAACTTTAATGAAGGTCAAAAACTCCCCCCCAGTCTTCACATTCAATGTTCATGTCATATAGTGCCAGCATCAATTTCCTCTTATCTAAAGAGTCTTTTTCTATATGAGAATATTAATTTCCACTTAATGTGTCTACCGCCGAATTGAATTTTTCCGATGTATACATCAAGTAAATTTCAAAATTTTGGAGATATTACATCCATTTTATTTTCTCACATCAAAATCAAATTGTGAGAAAATTTTCTTCGAGCACATATGATCTGTGAACATAGTAAATTTATCACCAAGGAGATAATGATGCAATGTATTCAAAGCATGGATAGAAGTAGCAAGATATAAATATTATCTATGGTAGTTATTCTAATTAAACCATGAATACCTTAATCCATAAAAAGACATAATCTTTCCATAAAAGAACACATATTAACCTAGATCTCAGGCATTAGAATACACCACATACCCTATCCATAATTCTTAAAAAATCATGATTGTTGCTGATGTAAGGAGAAACATAAGATATTGAAATGACCTCTAGCATTCCTAATCCCATTATAATGGAAAATATTTCTTTTTCAATTCTATCATAAAATATTATAGTCAAGGGAAGTCATGAAAAAATCATCTCTAATAACTATATTGACCAATGAAAAACTGTATGTTAAAAACATTATTTGTTGGATTCCAACATATAACAACCTCTATCATTTATGTATACATAGAAACACCTCTTTTATAAATTTCATTTCAAAGTAAATGTACTTCTTCTTTACAAAAATAAAACTTTTATTGTTTTCCATATAGACAGTGATCCCTCATGATTCCCAACACGGTCGCTAAGTATTTTTCATTATCATCCCTTGTCCTTGAAAACACCAAGATGTAATCAACAAAAACCATCAAAAAGTAATCCAAATATCATTGAAATATCTGATTCATCAATTCCAAAATGATCATTTCTACATTCATAAGACTGAAAGACATTTCCACATACTCATAACGTTCATATCTGCCCTGAAATACTTTCTTTGGGTTATGATAATTCCGAACCAGGAATTGGTGATATACTGATCACATGTCAGTTTTAGAGAACAAATATGATACCCTAAATTGATGAAATACATTATTAGTTAATGGAATTAGATACATTTTCTTATTCATAATTAGGGTAATCATATGATAATCCACACATAGAGGAATATTACCATCATCCTTCCTGACGAACATGATCGGGGTCACAAAAAAAGACAGGAATGCCATTATATACCGTTTTTATTAAAACTATTTCAATAGAAATTTAAATTCCATTAATTTTATAGGTTCCATATTATAAGGTAGAAGGAAAATATGCCTGGTCCCTGAATGTATATCCATCATAAAATCCACTTACCATATATGTGGAAACCATGAGATATCATCAGAAAACATATCGAGAAACTAATCAACTAATACTTTATTTTTTTTATCGATGCTGTCTATTGGTATTAAAGAAAATGACACCAAATGGTATGAGATCATTCCAACTTCTTGTGCTAATAGACCCATTTTAACTACATTTATACATTGGTCCCTTCAAAAGAAATTCTCAACTCCATCTTCAGTTGTAAAAATGCATATTTGTGTATAATAGTTAGTGAGAGCCTTGAACACATTAAACTAATCAATAACTATGATTATTTCATATAAATCCATATCAAGAATAAAGAAATACCATTTTATCTTAGCTCCATAAAAACTTATAGAACAAGCTATAGACACAAAGGATCAATACTCTCTTTGACGAAGAGATGATTGAATTTTATCCCAAAAGGCATCATCTCAACTTGTATAATCATAAAATCAACACCACGAGAAGAAATAAAGTAATGGGATATAGTCATATCAAATATGGTTTCCATTGGGGTAGAATTTAGAAGAATCAAACCTTTCACCTTAGATGGTATAGAGTGATTAACCACAATAACTTGTTCTCCTATCTCGTCAAAAATAGTTATTTGTTTCCCTATTGATATCTCCCTTTTTGAGGAGTCATGGTATTCCTAGAATCACCCTGGATAGCTCTGTTTTACAGATAAGGTTGATTCTTCTACCCTCACCACCTTGATTCATATAACACCTAAAACACCTGAGAAGTTTCTTGAACACTTGAAATTGGATAACTACAACAATAAAACTGATGGTGGCCTTTTTTTTGAAATTTTGGCATTCTCTTGGTGGTGTCTTACACTCTCGCTTCATATTTTCAAAGTGACCACATTGGAAACATTCATATTTAGTTTTAGGTCTCATAGAAATATTAACCAATCTAGCTATATAATTTTGATTTATACTCCCACCATGTAAATAGTTGTTCATCTTCTTCTTGCTCCAAACATTAGAGTTTCCACCATTTCATAGGGTAATCAACATAGTCACACCTACATAAGCTCCTCAAATTCCTCTTTCTACTACCGTCACTCAATTTATAATCTCTATATAAGTTATAATACAAATCCAAATATTTTTCTATTGAGTCGACTATATCATCCCTGATTCCAAAGATGCAAGCCTTTAAGGACACACTAGTAGACACATTAAGTGTAATGCACACTAAATTATTTATTTTTTTATACATATTCATTGAAAGATATATTTTCTTATTTGATGTTGAATAATTCCATCATTTTTTGAATTCTAAACACTTATGGATTGTATTTTTTGTTAAAAATACCAACAAATCCTCCCATGAAAGGTTATGGTCTAATTTATCTTAAATATCTAAAACCCACCACTGGTGTGTAATATCTACTAGTATATAACTCGCCAACATGACTTTTATATTTGTTGATTTGATGATGAAATTTAACATATGATTTATCCTCTTCAGCCACACTAATGTCTTTTCTGGTTCTACATCACCCTAGAATATGGGTGGATTATTCTTCCAGAGTTGGATAAAATGATCTACTTACCATGAATCATCCCTCATATTCCAAATTTGCATTTACAAAAATTCTTGGACAACACTCTGAACTAGCTATTGGTTTACCTATGGCTTAGGCTTAACCACATTCATAGTATCATTCTTTGGTTTGTTTCTACGATGCCTACTAGGTGAATTTTTTCTTGAAACACAAAAAAATTCATAATTATCACTCTTTATTAACCAAAGGCTTTACTTTTCATATTATACCAGATCATTATATCATAATAATTCGTTATAAAAAACAAAATTTTCTACATTAAACCATTTTCAAAATATCATAATGATTATCTTTTTGAAAATTCATTATTTTGAAAATAGATGTAACATTTTTCAAAAATAAAAAATTTGCATCAGATAATTATTCAAAAATGAGACATGCACTTCTAGTGGGAATTCATTTCTATAATTCAAGTCATTCTCCTCTCATTAGATAAACCCATGAAAATTTGATTTCAAATCCTATAAGTGCCTCTAAAAAATTTATGTACCCAACACCCTAGTAACATGATGTTTTGTATAAGAAGGTTAGCTACATCCTTTTATGTTCTACATTTTAGGCCCCAAAAATCCAACTCTGTTTTACCAAACTAACCGATGGAATATGTAGAATGAATTTAACTCCAATAAAAATAGAACTAATCTGCACATGTTCATCAAGGACCGATGAAAATGGTAAAACATGTATCATACTACCCCTCATTGTTATCTTAAGAAGGTGAGAGGATGTTACTTTGACTTAAGTGACATCAAAAAGATGAAAAATTACACAAAATAATGTGAAGGGATTTATTTACAATTGGGGGACAATTTTTTCTTTGAGAATAAAACAACAAAACAAACATTACATATCCATTAATTCACTATATGATGCATGATAACAAGGAAAGGAAAATCAAAAAAAATCATTTATAGAAAAACCAACCACAAAGATTACCAAAATGGAGACTAAAAAATAAACAAGTACACAATAGAAGACTAAAAAAACAAGGTACATAGTGGAAGACTATAAAACAAAAAATAAATAAAAGGAAACTATAAATGAAATGATATAAGAATATATGTGTACATTCTTCACCAAACATCCAAATTATCACTGAGCGCTAGTAGAGAAATGTGATACTCTAAATTTTCCCATGTCCTAATAAAAAACATCTTCAAATGTCCCAAAGTTCAAAATAATTGGTGATTAATGAAACTCAGTAGGTTTTTTGTAAATGTATTCTATACTCATTCAACTAGGACAAAACATGTTTTCCCATTTATATAAAAAATCTTACATAAAAAAAATTATAAAATAATTTATATCAGAATATAAACAACTTCCATTGTAAAATATTTGTCTCCAAAAAATAATAACTTCTATGGAAATAAACTAAAAAATGTTCTAAAACCATTTCATGAATTCCATTTGGAACATACCATACCTATCCACAAACCTACACATTCACCCATTCATGCTTCATTATGACAGTTCCATAATCATGAGTGGTTTCCCATTGATCTACCATGTCATCACAAGGTAATAATGTTCTATATTCTAATATACCTTGTCACCCATAACAAATTTATATTTTATCTAAAAATATTAATCAAATATTAACTGACACCACCATATATTCCCAAAAACCATGACAATAAAAAAAAATGACAAAACCATTCAAATACTGAATCCATTTCAATACCCAAACCATTTATTTGCCAAAAATATTTAATTAAAATAATATTATTATTGAACCACATTGTAGAAAATTTATTTCCATCAATCAAACGGGGAAAATATTTTAATTTTTTTTAAAGTCATTTATCAAATCAATTCACAGAACAATTCTACAATTTCATGAAAATACACAAAAATTGATAAATAGGGATTCAACCATGATTTAACATCAATTTCACAATCAATTTAAATCAAAAATATCAATTTGAAACTATGGCTTCATGTTCTAATGAAATGAGTTGAGATTGACTCCATAAACCATGAATGATTTGAAGAAAATGGAGAACATCTCAAAAGCACCAATAGAAACGGGTTGAATCTTTAAAAACCCACCTTAGATATCGTAACCATTCATACTAAGGGAAAAATATAATGAAATTTAGCATCAAATCTTTTGATATATTTGTACCAGGTGTGGATCTATGAAACCAAAAGATATGAAGAGTTATATCTAATGAAAACCACCAAGAAGAACCATGAACAATGACTGACCATTATAATATGGATTTAGAACCCCAAGAGAAGCCTTCTGATGACATGAATATTGATAGGAGAATACGCCTTATAATTTGGGAAGATATAATCTTGAGTTAGTTCTGCATAGGTAGAAAAAAAGGCCTTAGAGAACAAAACATGTGAGATCCCAAATTTTTGGATCTAATATTTATACCTTCCACAGTTTATTGCACTTTTCGGTAAACTGAGTGCTAACAATGTGCCAACCACTACCTTAAGGGGGGCCTACCACATTTTTCTTTCATGGTCAGAATAAAAGGTTCCATCTATGTGAAATCCCACTTTCTCAACTATCATAGTTTCTCCTGGGTGTCAACACAGTTTGGCAAAACCGTGTGTCTGCTGACGCACCTACCTAGAGCCCTCTATCTCATTATGGATAGTCTCTTGGGGAAGTTTCATGGTGTCTAAAAACTAGTCACTATCCATGAACCTTTATAAAATCCCCAAAATTATTTTTAACATCTTCCAAATCCTCCATAGAATAACCCAAAACATTATATACTAAAAAATAATTAAAAAGGGTAACAAAATTGAAACCAGGTTTGCTACAATGGTGTAATCCTTCCAAGAACACATGTACATGGGATGAAATTGGCTCTATATAGTGGGATGAATTTGTAAGATTTTTTTTGAATAAGTGATTTCCTCATATTATTTATATGAAAATGTAGAAATAATTCCTTGAGCTAAAGTTAATGTTTGTTGAATCAATTACATCCTATGGGAAAATCATACAATACATTGACGTTACACTTAAAAAATTACCATCCAAATTGAATGAAATATTGATCATTTACATAATGGATTAAAACCATGTTTCTAGAGAGTGTTATCAATAAGAGACATAAGTAGATATGAATAAATTATTCAATGTACTCTGAAGATAGAATTAGATATTGGAATCACCCCTCAATATCATGGTTTTGATAAAAATTAAATAGTAATCCAAAATAATTACTAATATTAAAAACCATCTAGGGAATAATATGAGTCCACCTTTATTATATAAGTGTGGAATTAAATATGGAGGACATTATATTAATGGTACTAGTATATAATTTAAATTTTTAAAAGGAGGACATTGATAAATTAGATTCTAATGCGATAGGGTGAAATTATCTATTGATGTGAATAGAGATAAATATCTTTAAAATGAACCATTGACACTCAAGTGTTTTGAATTCAATGATTATGGTCATTATAAAAAAATTTCATTGAATTTAATAGTTAACAATGATGATCAGTGAAGAAAACTTCTTAATCCTAGAGGCAATAGGGAAATATCATTTGATATGTATTTTCTGTGTTGGGCATGATAAGAAAATGTTGAAAGGTACACTTACCATCCACAACATAAAAACTAATGTATTGTTTTATTATAGATCTACCCACTCTTCTATATTTGAATAATTTTCTAATGGTATCAAATTACCACCTATATGAGTATATTTCAAATTATTATTGAAATCTTATAATGGTATGATGATCACATCACAAGTCTATGATACTAACCTAATTGATGTTTTTTGGAATGTGATTGAAATAGATCATGTTATTCTCCATCTTGTTGAAGATATTTTAGGATTTGATTGATTTTTAGAATATAAATCTTATCCCAATTATCGAGGAAGTTAAGACTAATTTGATATTCCAAACCAACCTATGATTTTCTATTAGTGTGAGGATAATTATAAACATAAAATAGAAATTAATTCCATTGTATGGGTATTATTTCCTATTCAAAGTGGTTGTTTATTTTAGAAGGATATGGAGAAATTCAACATAGTATATATTGATATTTTAAGAGTTTTTTAAAGCCTTTATGGTTTTGTATCATAGTCTTCCTCTTAAACATGATGTTTTGTTTTATATATAACTCATACATTTTTCTACACATCTTGTTGGTAATTGATCATGATACTATTAATTGAAGGACAAAATTTATTACATAACCACTATAGAACTTTGTAAAAGGTTAGAACAATATGAAGATATAGTGATACCACTTATAATTACTAATTACCTTCTACCATGATATATTTAATTAATATATCCTTTATAAATTTTTTTGATTAGTTTGTTTCAGCCTTTATAAAATATATTACTATATATTTTAAGAGAATGAAAGAGTTTGAAGATTATTGTATAATTGCAATAAAGGCTATAGAGAAAGTGATGTTCTGTGTTATATTTACCATGTGTGAATTTTGGTTATATAATGTTTTATTTCTGGCCATATAATCACAATAACAGGTATATTGGTGGATCCATCAAAGAGAGTAGTTATAAATCACTTCCCCAGATCAACCACTATGAATGAGATTCATAGTCTTCTGGATTAGCTTGATATTATCAAATCCTTTTGAAAAAATTATCATGTATATCTAATACACTAACTAAATTCACTATAAATGGGTTCATGTACCTATGGATATATGTTTGTGAATAAAATTTATAGGAACTAAACGGAATTTTAACAACTCTAAACTTTAACTCATAGATCCAGTTCTAAAAACATAAACATTAAATTTTCATATTTGATACAGAAAAATGTGACCTAATTTTTAGAATCCAAACCTTAAAAAAATATCGAATCACTTATATACCAAAGCATCATTTAGGTTTTTAATTATAGATAATAATGAAAAAATCTTTCATAAACAACACTCATGAATTAAATAGAGTATTTTTTCAATTATACCCAGCTATTCGCATTCCATATTGATTCTTCTACATCTCTAAAAAAAATTCTTCATTGTTGAATCCATTTATAAATAAATCATTTTCACCATTTATCATAACATAGGGATAAATATTAAAAATAAGTTTGATATCAAATGAAACGTATGGGTAAACATAAGCATTAACAATAGAATTTCATCGGTGTGAGTAATATCTGTAAATGAGTAGGATGACATAATCATAGTGCAAGATCATAACATATGGGAATTCATACACATAGGTACCTATATCATCAATCATGAAACATCTAATAAAGAATTTAAAAATTAGAAGACTCTTTCTAATCAATAATTAACATATATGTGATGTTAATATTGACTAATGTAATTTTTAAAATATCCTAGAATTTCATCGATAGAAAGTAACAAATAATTTTCATTAAACAAAATATCATTATCTTACCTTTTAAATTCATAATATTTTCATAACAACCCATAATAATAAATGAAAAAACATTTAGGTAACTTGGTACATCATTTCCATATCACCCTTACAATTATTCATAAAAATGGAATAATCATGTGCTCATTATCCATACACAATGAATTAGAGGGATATCACGAAGCCATCTATCATTTGATAATAATGGAATTTCCCAAACATCATTAATAATGTAACCACCCATCATTGGATTTGTTAGGTCCACTAGGCTGGATACCCTGAGAGGGGGGGTGAATCAGGGTATGACTAATTCAAAATTAATGCCCGTTCTGATCTTGTTTCACTGTTAAGCAAAACACTCTTCTCTCTTTTTCCTGCTGCACGATATAAACAGAATGTAAAGCAAGCACAGGACACAACAATTTTACTTGGTTCACCGCTAAGGGCTACGTCCAAGGAGCATACGCCGACAGGTTGCCGGTCGTACCAAATTCCACTAATCTTCACTAGCTGTGGATTACAAGGTTCGGGCTAGATCACTTCTATGCCCAGGCTCACTGCCTTTACAAAGTTTAGGGTCAGCTCACTGCTTTCCCAAGGGTCACTCCCTGTTTCTCTCTCTCTGGCTCACTGCCGGTGGAGAGGATCACCTTCTTCCTCTTCCTAAGCTCACTGCTCTTGGATGGAATCCACTCACAGTTTATAGACCAGTAGGTCTCTTCATTTTCATGAAAGAATGCATCTTCTCTTGTATGTAGATGCTCTGTTGACGTTTAACTTTCACCCGTTGATGAATATCTCTTTGCACCGAAGGTATCGGGCAAACTTACAGCTTCCACGCAGCCCGAAAAACACTGCTGGAACAAACCTTACCTGGCGCTGAAGTCAACCTCGGCGCGCAAGTATCGGCGCGCAAGTCACTATGGGCGCGCAAGTCTTCCTCAAACACTTGCGCGACTCAACCTTCCTCAACTCTAAACTTGCGCGACTCTCTTCCTTTTACGCCCAAACAAATATTGGCGCCCAACTGCCAACTGGTGCGCAACTTCTAATGCTGGCGCACAACTTCAACCTCTGGCGCGCAAGTCCCACCTGCGCGACCACACACACCACTTGCGCGACCACCACACCTGCACGATGGGAGCTCTCGTCTTGAACTCCGGTGAGAAATGAGGAGGGGTGGTCTGGTATTTATAGGAAATCTGACCACCCTGCGCGACGGTGCGCAAGTCACCTGTGCGACCCAATCTCGGCGCGCAAGTCTTCTCTCCTTTTAGACACTTGCGCGACCAACTCCCAAACTTGCGCGAACCTATTTCCTTAGCCATATTTTGATCTTCTGATCTTGAAAAACATATGGCGCGCAAGTTTCCTATACTCCAAGACCACGGCGCGCAAGTCCCTTTGCCAAAAACACTTTTCTTCATTTGCCGATTTTCAGGCCCAAAAATTTGGCAAACACTGGAAAACGGCGCCACCTTGTATCTGTTCTTTTGTACCGCCTCCAGATCTTCCATTACTTTTATCGACGTTCTTGAATCAAACATGGATCGTTGACCTCAGCTCTTGAACTCGACATTCCATCATGAAATCCTCTTTGTCAACAATCACAACTCAGATGTCCACTTTGTCAACAAACACAATCACCTCAAAAAGGCTTCAATGAAACCTTGAGGGATTTTTATCCTATAATCTCCCCCTTTGGGTTTGTTGACAACTCTTCCAAACAAAGATATGTCATTGATTCTTCAGCCTCCATTCGCCTCATTGCGATTCTGATAGCGACCAAGGATTTACTCAACACATACTCTAAGCCCACATGAGCAATGCTCGGCGTGAGAAACAAGAGTAAATGAAAAGTTCATCAATGAATCACTTTATCTCTGACATCCACTGTTGACACCAAACACTGTCCAACACCATGCTTATGCTTTTATCACGATCATCAGATGTCGTGATATCTATTATTTGATCGATCACTTCTAGCATCGTCGGATTTAATATGCTCCCCCTTTCTGCTCACGGCTTCAACACCTCTTTAGCCATATTTCCTGTGTTGTCCAAGCTAAGCTCTGGCTAAGCACGTTCAACTAACTTCAACTCCCCCTATCTGGCTGCTCCACCTGTCAGCGTCTCCCCATATCATTCATGATGTATCAGATCTCCACATTGTCTTCCCCTTGAACAATCACTATTTTACTCATCTCCCCCTTTGTCAACGAACCCAAAGGCAGTCCTTTGCAGACTGTAACAGAGTAAAGAACAAATCAGCACATTAGGGAAAAACACATCATACCTCGGGGAGAGGGGGAGGTCCCGCGTCCACACTATTTCAAGTGCGGGGAATCGACTGAACTCCCAGAGCTAGTCGATGCCTCTCAAAAGCTTCCTTGGGTAAGGCCTTTGTCAGAATGTCTGCAACCTGTAGCTCTGTAGGCACATACTCCAACATCACAATGCCCTGCTCAACCTTCTTCTTGATGAAATGATACTTGATCTCAATGTGTTTTGTCCTGGAATGATGGACAGGATTTTTGATAAGATTTATAGCACTTGAGTTGTCACACTGGATTCCGATCGGAGACTTCACTTCAACTCCCATATCTTCAAGCTGCTGCTTCATCCACAATAACTGTGTGCATGCTTGAGTGGCCGCTATATACTCAGCCTCTGCGGTGCTCAATGAAATGCAATCTTGTTTCTTGATTAGCCAAGAAATACACAATCCACCAAGATAGAATGCACCACCTGACGTTGATTTTCTATCATCTGTTGAACCGGCCCAGTCTGCATCAGTATATCCCAATAACTCTGTCTGAGATTTGTCGTTGTATGTCAAGCTGAAGTCCACCGTGCACTTGATATACCGAAGTATTCTTTTCACTGCAAGCATGTGACTTTCCTTGGGATTACTCTGATATCTCGCTGCTTGGCATGTGGCGAAAACAATATCAGGCCTTGTTGCGGTTAAGTAAAATAGACTTCCAATGATTTTCCTGTATTCTGTGATATTAACTGCCTTGCCATCCTCATATTTTGATAATTTCATCCGGGTAGCAACCAGAGTCTTCATTTCCTTGGAATTATCCATTCCAAACCTTCTTAGAACTTCCTTGGCATATTTGGATTGAGAAATGAAAGTTCCATTCCTTCCTTGTGTCACCTGTAGACCAAGGAAAAATGTTAGCTCTCCAATCATTGACATTTCAAACTCATTTTTCATGAATTCGGAAAACTATCTGCACTGAGCTTCATCTGAACCGCCAAAAATTATGTCATCGACATACACTAGCACCATCATCCTTTGATTACTGTCATTGCTGAAATAGAGGTTGTAGTCAACTCCTCCACGCTGGAAACCAAGCTTCTTCAAGTACTGATCAAGCCTTGAGTACCATGCCCTTGGTGCTTGTTTCAGCCCATACAACGCCTTCTTCAGCCTGCAAACTTTGTTCTCATCCTCATGAATGAGAAAACCATCTGGCTGCTCAATATACACCTCTTCTTCCAGAACCCCATTCAAGAATGCGGATTTCACATCCATCTGGAACACTTTGAACTTTCTTTGCACTGCTATGGCCAAAAATAATCTGATTGTCTCCAGCCTTGCAACTGGTGAAAATGTCTCATCAACATCTATTCCCTCTATCTGGGAGTATCCCTTGCACACTAGTCGTGCTTTGTTCTGAATCACCGTGTCATCTTCATTCATCTTGTTGCGATAGACCCATTTAGTCCCGATGACATTCTTGTCTGCTGGCCTCGAAACAATCTCCCATGTCTGGTTCTTCTCAATTTGATCAAGCTCTTCGTTCATGGCCTGAACCCAGTTTTCATCTTCAGCAGCATCAAAAAAACATTTCGGCTCCACTTGAGACAAAAACGATGCTTGCTGTGATGATTTCATTCTTCGAGTCTGAACTGGAGCTGTTTGATCACCAATGATATTCTGCCTATCAATTTCAGCTCGACTCTTTGGCTTTCTCACGGACACCGACTTGACACTTTCCTCTTCATCATCAGTATCTTCTTCTGAGTCAGCTTCGGCCACTTCTGCTCCCCCTGGGTTGCTTACCTCATCATCACTTTCATCCAGGAACTGTTCACTGGATCGTTGAGTATTCTGCTCATTTTCAACTATAGTGACATCATTGCTTTCAATGATTTTTCCCAGCCTTTTGTTGAAACATTTATACGCTTTACTTTTCCCGGAATAGCCAAGGAATATCCCTTCATCTCCTCGTGCCTCAAACTTCCTATGATGTTCTTTGTTGAGAATGAAACACTTACTTCCAAAGATTCGAAAGTACTTCAGCGTTGGCTTCTTTCCGTACCACAGTTCATACCGAGTCTTCCCTTGCTTTGGACATAACAGGGACCTGTTTGAAACATAGACCGATGTCAAAACTGCTTCCTTCCAAAATTTCTCCGGCAGGTCCTTATCAATAAGCATTGTTCTGGCCATATTGTTGATGATCCGATTTCGCCTTTCAACTACTCCATTCTGTTGAGGAGTTCTTACTGATTAAACTTGATGCCTTATCCCATGTTTCTCGAGATAGTTTTCAACCTGACTATTTGTAAATTCCGTACCGTTATCAGTATGAAACTTCTGAATTTTCTGCCCAAGCATCTTCTCTGATTCCCTCCTGTACTGCTTTATGCAACTGAACACCTCTGTCTTGTGGGTTATGATGAATACCCAGGCCATTCTGCTATAGTCATCAATGAAAAGAACATAGTACCTTTGCCTATTTATAGCTCGTGGTGAGATAGGTCCACATACATCAGCATGCACCAATTCGAGCACTCTAGTTGATTTCTGTTCCTTTGGCCTGTATGTCTTTCTGATGATTTTCCCTTGCTGACAAGCATCACATGTATGAGTGCGATCACGTGATAGTTTGGGAAGGTCTCTAGCAGCATCACATTTAACGAGATCCTCCATAGATGGTTGGCATAGATGACCAAGTCGCTTATGCCACAGCTGGTTTTCTTCCTCTCTGGATAAAAGACAAGTATCTTCTTCCCCACATACAAGATAGTGATTTCCCTTTGACCTTTTTCCATGCAGAACAGCTGCTCCATCTTTTCCTTTCACAACACACATCTTCTTGGTAAATTGGATAGAGTGCCCAGAGTCACATAGTTGACTGACACTGAGTAGGTTATGACTGAGACCCTCTACTACCAAGATATCAGCACGTCTCATCTCTTTTCCCCCAAACATGGCTTTCCCTGAGCCATCAATTTTCAGGCCTTCATCATTTCCAAATTTGACAACTCCTTCTTTGTCATATTTGATGCCTGTAACAAGATCCTTGTTACCCGTCATGTGGGATGTGCAACCACTATCAAGGATCCAAACACTAGATCGATCTGATTCTTTAAGGGAAATCTGTGCCACCACAGCCTTCTCATTTTTCTTCTTCTTAGTCCATACTTTTTCTTTCACACTCGGCATGGATTGAGGCTTCTGTTCTTTCTCAGAGTATGACGGACCACCCTCATCTTGCAGAGCTGCAAATCTGTTCTGAACTTTTAACTCACTTGTTGGTTTATTGATCTGCTGCTTGCGAACATTTTGATTATTCTTTGACACATTTCTCTGAATGATTGATGTGCAATACCTATACATGTGTCCAAATCCTCCGCACCAAAAACAGTGTCCTTCAAAATGTGTTCTAGAGAACCATTCTCTGTTTGGCTGCCGTCTCTGCTCATGTTCCCTTCTGTATCTCTTGGCTATGGAACACAAAAACTGTGAATGTCACATTTTCCCACAGCAATAACACCTGATATAGGATGCATTCCCTCGTGATATTTCAGCACTGTGATTTCCTCTTTGGGATCTCTGAATATTCTGATTCTGTTTTGTTCCCAAATCAACCTTCACATTCGGGATGAGTGCTTGTGGTCTGACTGCAATTGTCGCCAATTTTTGTTCTTGACTAAGCCCAGAAACGACCTTAACATCTGAGCTCAATTGCTGTTTCTTTCATACTGAACTTCTAGGCTCCGCTTTCATCTTCTCTGTCTTCGGAATAGCCTGCTTTTCGGATATCACATTGGGGGCCAAGAGTTTATCTTGATCCTTGAGTTTTTGTCGCAGACTGACCACTTCTTCTTCAAGATCTTTGATACATCTAACCTGCTCCTTTCCTGTGTTTGTCAGACAATCAATTTCCTTCTTTTGTTCCTCAATTTTAAGCTTATACTCAACAATATTTTCTGAGCTCTCTGGTGTTGAGGATTTTAGTCTTTCAATTTCTTCTAACAGCTCAGAATTTTCTTCATCCTGTTGTTGCATGTAGAGTTTGGCATCACGAACCACTTTATTGGCTTTCTTCGTTTTGGATCTCCAAACATCTATCTCCTCAAGAGCTGCTTCCAATTCGGCTTCCATATCAATTCTCCCTTCAATTTCTTCTTCTTCTTTAGCATCAGCTTCTTCTCCCTTTTGAGAACTACCAACAATTGCCACCAAGGCATTTACCCCACGATCTCTGCAATTTTCTATTTCCTCAACTTCTTCATCCTCAGACTCATCTGAACTTTCAAATTCTTGTGAGAGAAGATTCTTTTTCTTGAAGAAATTTCACTTGAATTGTTTCTTCCCTTTCACAAAAGCTGAAGACTTCTTTTTGGTAATTTCAACGTCATCATCATCATCATCATCTTGAAACTTCTTGGGGCATCTTGTCGCATGATAACCAACCTTTCCACATCTAAAGCATGCTAGTGGAAGTTTACCTTTAAACTTTCCTCTTCCTCTTTGTAGATTCGAAGAAAGGAATGACATCACCTCATCTGTCTCTTCGTCTTCATTAGAATCTTCAATGGTGAGCTTTCTTCATGGCCTTAAATGCCACCTCTTTAGACTTCCCTTTTTCCACAACCTCATTATCATCGTTCCTCATTTCATATGCAACCAAGGTACTGTGCAAATTGTCCAATGTCAGCTCTTTTGGATCTTTATCTTCTAGTACTGAAACTTTCGGATTGAACCGAGGTGGAAGTTTCCTCAAGATGCGCTTTACAATCTTTATGTCTTCAATGACTTCTCCATGACCTCGCATATCTTCCACAACAATGTTTACCCTATCAAAGAATGCGTCAACAGACTCATTCGGGTTCATTTTCAGATCTTCATATTTGTTCCACAACACCTGCAGCTTTGCCTCTCTGACTTTTGTGTCCCCTTCATATATATTCAAAAGCTTTTCCCACATGGAATGTGACGTTTTGCATGGCATCACCTTTGTGTGGATGGGATTGGAAAGGGCTCCCCCAAAGGCATTGATTGCTTTGGAATCAGCATCCAACTCTCTATGCTCAGCTTCTGATAAGGCACCACTATTAATATCAGCTGTGATACCATGCATAGCTGCTGAAAACACATCCATTCCCAAGGATTGGAAATAGTGTTGCATCCGATTCTTCCATATCTGAAAATTATATCCGTCGAAGATCGGAATCCCTTTATGATTGGTTACCTCCATTGAGAGAAGAACAACTTTAAACCTTTTCCCTATGATACCACTTGTTAGGTCCACTAGGCTGGATACCCTGAGAGGGGGGGTGAATCAGGGTATGACTAATTCAAAATTAATGCTCGTTCTGATCTTGTTTCACTTTTAAGCAAAACACTCTTCTCTCTTTTTCCTGCTGCACGATGTAAACAGAATGTAAAGCAAGCACAGGACACAACAATTTTACTTGGTTCACCGCTAAGGGCTACGTCCAAGGAGCATACGCCGACAGGTTGCCGGTCGTACCAAATTCCACTAATCTTCACTAGCTGTGGATTACAAGGTTCGGGCTAGATCACTTCTATGCCCAGGCTCACTACCTTTACAAAGTTTAGGGTCAGCTCACTGCTTTCCCAAGGGTCACTCCCTGTTTCTCTCTCTCTGGCTCACTGCCGGTGGAGAGGATCACCTTTTTCCTCTTCCTAAGCTCACTGCTCTTGGATGGAATCCACTCACAGTTTATAGACCAGTAGGTCTCTCCATTTTCATGAAAGAATGCATCTTCTCTTGTATGTAGATGCTCTGTTGATGTTTAACTTTCACCCATTGATGAATATCTCTTTGCACCGAAGGTATCGGGCAAACTTCCAGCTTCCACGCAGCCCGAAAAACACTGCTGGAACAAACCTTACCTGGCGCTCAAGTCAACCTCGGCGTGCAAGTATCGGCGCGCAAGTCACTATGGGCGCGCAAGTCTTCCTCAAACACTTGCGCGACTCAACCTTCCTCAACTCTAAACTTGCGCGACTCTCTTCCTTTTACGCCCAAACAAATATTGGCGCCCAACTGCCAACTGGTGCGCAACTTCTAATGCCGGCGCACAACTTCAACCTCTGGCGCGCAAGTCCCACCTGCGCGACCACACACACCACTTGCGCGACCACCACACCTGCGCGACGGGAGCTCTCGTCTTGAACTCCAGTGAGAAATGAGGAGGGGTGGTCTGGTATTTATAGGAAATCTGACCACCCTGCGCGACAGTGCGCAAGTCACCTGCGCGACCCAATCTCGGCGCGCAAGTCTTCTCTCCTTTTAGACACTTGCGCGACCAACTCCCAAACTTGCGCGAACCTATTTCCTTAGCCATATTTTGATCTTCTGATCTTGAAAAACATATGGCGCGCAAGTTTCCTATACTCCAAGACCACGGCGCGCAAGTCCCTTTGCCAAAAACACTTTTCTTCATTTGCCGATTTTCAGGCCCAAAAATTTGGCAAACACTGGAAAACGGCGCCACCTTGTATCTGTTCTTTTGTACCGCCTCCAGATCTTCCATTCCTTTTATCGACGTTCTTGAATCAAACATGGATCGTTGACCTCAGCTCTTGAACTCGACATTCCATCATGAAATCCTCTTTGTCAACAATCACAACTCAGATGTCCACTTTGCCAACAAACACAATCACCTCAAAAAGGCTTCAATGAAACCTTGAGGGATTTTTACCCAACAGGATTATAATGGAATGAATCACTATGATACAAATTATATACAAATATTAACATGAATATTGTATATAGATATTTAATCTCAATACAAAACTCATATAAACAACCATTATTCTATATATAACATGATTAACCAACAGAAAAGAAATAGGTTCCATGAAAATATTTTCAAATAAACCATTATCTATACAAAGAGTGAATGCAAAAAGAATAATTGAAAAATATCTCCAGTGTATTGTAAGTAATATTAATTCTTGTTGATGTTTTGGAATGGAAATATGATTAAAATATCATTAAATATCATTATTGAGGAAAATAATAATTTCAATTAAAAAATAACATTTGATAACAAAAAAAATCAAAAATTATTGGGTAAATAATTTTCATTTTAAATAAAATATGAAAATTTTAGATGAATTTTTAGTGATTTTTTTTCAATATGGTGAAAATATCGATGCTTGTCGTAAGAGTTATAAGTAGTCATTATTTTCAAAAATTTGTAAAGGGAGTCTAAAGTGACCAATTTGGAAAACATTAAGAGTATTTATTTTTGAATCCTTTAAAAATAAATTCAAATATCATTTTAAAATCATTATTAAATCATTAATTTTTAGAAAAGAATTTCATTGAAATAATTTTTGATATAATGTATATAGAATTGAATGTTTCTCAAACAAAAATAAGTTACATGATCTGTATCATATACATGCAACATTATAGATGTCAATAAAAATAAATAATTAAGTAAATGAAAATTAAACACATATACCACTTTCATAACTATATTAGAATTTGATATATATTTTTTAATAAGATATAATGAATCATACTCGAATAGCCACCCAAACAGTGATCAAAGAGTCAGGTGTTACTACCTTAGGCACACCACCCTGAATGCCAAAGGCTGCCGACTAGTAGTGAGTGTCTTATAGGTATAGTGGGGAGGCTATACCGTCTTGGAAGATAATAATGGTACTGGTATGAGCATGATATAAAATTAGAATAATCTGGAGACTCGATCTAGACCTACATAGTGAAACCACAATCAATTGAAATAAACAACGAAAGCAGTAAATACAAACAACAGCAGAGGAATGTAAACACAACTACATGCTGAACCACTTGTAAAAACTACTAGAGAATAAAAATCATGCATCTATAGCATGTAAATAAATAAATGGGTTCCAATGGATAACCAAAATTTTCTATAATGAACAAGGTAAGCTTGCTGTTATAGGAAAGAAAGAAAACCAATTAAACTTCAGCTAGGCAAGACCTCAAGGTCCATACCATCTAAAAGAAACAACTAGTACACTCCATCTCATGAAGATGATCTCTTTCCTTCATGTAAATCCAAATATTCTACACCAATATTGAGGGTCCCGTGTAGGTTGTTAGAAGAATTTAAAAAGAATACCACACAGTTGTTCATACCTAATATAAGTGTTGAAGAATTAATGCATTTATAAGGAAACTGTAAACAGTATGATGCACAATTAAACATAGACTACACTAGTGCTCATCAGCCACCTTGAGGATTCAAATGCTTTGGGAAACACTAGAATCTTACTCACACAACACAGCACTATGTTCCCCCTGACACTGCGTGTCTCAAGTACCAAAGTCTCGAAGGCATGACCATAAAGTAGTAACCCGGAGGAACAACAATGCATGTCCTCAAATGTTCTGGGTGAGCTGCAATCACCAAAATATTACCCAAGCCACAACACCTATGACACCTCATGTCCCAAAAACAATGATTCCCAAGAGTGATGGCCTCGTAATCCATGTAACATGTGCTATTCCAAACCTTACAGTGACACTGCCTCAAGCCGATGTCCATGACACCCAATACCATGGTTAGAACCACCAAATGTAACCCATGCCAATCCCAACCTTTGATCCGCATCACTCATGAATATTCGAGACATGCCCAACACTACCCAAAGATTCCAAGATATGAAATATCACACATCAAACACACACACAAATATATATATATATATAATAAAAGTAAATACTAAAAATAGGCAACCAAACTAAACAATTGCACTGCACTATCCTGGTGTTGTCCCATACCAGCACTGATGTCTTGGAAGCCATTAATGAGTGATATCAAGGTTTAAAAAACCAAACTCAATAGTTTAAAATAATTTAGTTCAAATATAACCATTTTGGAACTTTGACCAAAATTCCTTAAGGATAAATGACCCCTCACCTGACCCTGCTCATGAAAAATTGGTAAATGGCTCACCCAATGGATCCCCACATGTCTCATAAATAATTTAACATATTAAAGTAGGTATGAAATGGTATTTCTCAAAATACGCTAATACACGCCAATGTCCATACCATCCAAAAGTATGAAAAAACATGAATGAATTATTCACCACCAACCAGGTACGAGTTCTATGATACTCCTCCGATAACAACCTTTAATTAGGTCTACAATATGCTATATCTATAAAAGAATCAGAAATTCTCAAACCACTATGACTCGGTTTAGAACAGAAATCAATAATAATGAATCAAGAGGAATCATGGCCATAGCTAGAGAGTTCAAAAGAATTTTACGGTGATCAAAATGATGTTCGGACGAAGATCTGAGAAAAAAAACAAACTCCAGCCATCTCTCCTCGCTCAAATCAGTCGAGGGTTTGGGTTTCTGCCTGAAAACAATGCTACTACCTATTTAGTGAAAAAAATACACAACATGTAATTAGGACTAAATATCGTGTGTTACATTTTATTGTTCATATGATGACTGCTATTTCACTAAGGAATTATCTACTGACTACACAACATGTACCTAGGGCACCCATCATGTGCCTCTCTACCCGACCGACATCACTAACACACAATTTATATCCCTATACACGACCCCTCTACACGGAATGTAAAAATAATACACCGACTATACTTTATAAAATCCTTCTATCTAGCCAATAGGAATACATGCTATGTATGGCCTTCAAACATGGTCAGAAGTACACAAAATCTAGTGAAGGTACACGGCATGTAATTTCTAATTTTCCAAAAACTACCCAGTTTCTCCAGTTTTCGTAGAAACCAATCAACAATATCAAAAGAATCAGGATTTTGACCAGTTCTAAAGAATGGGGTTCTTATAATCTCTCCACTTTTACATATCTCATCCCTAATCTATCAAAAAACCCATATATATCACCAAACATACCATTATGATCAAGGTAACACATACTACCCTGGTCTTAATGGTTATTGCTATATTCTTCAAGGGGCTCAGCACACTAGGATTTTCCCACCTCGGTCTCAACCCCAAAAAACAAAAATCATGTAGAGGATCACTAACATGTTTCCAGACCCATGGTCCTCTCATGACACATCGTCACCCTTGCACCTCATTGGTGCTCTCGTGTCGTTTCCAACACCGAAACATATCCTCCACCGCATCAGTGTCCACCTCTATGAGATCATGCATCCCATTGATGCTCAAAACGAACTAGGTGCCTAGAACCTCATGTGACCCCCATCCTCGATGCCCTGATGCTCACAACACCTCATGTAACACACACATTTTATACTTATGATGATATGAATCTCATATATATATATATATATATACATATCCCACACCCGATATGGCGCCAATCCCGCTGACCAGCATGTAGTTCATCCACATAAATCTTGTACACCTCATGAACTCAATGAAGACATGGCCCAACCTGCCAAGCCCAAAAAAAATTAAAAATAAAATTGATCATATCCACACCAGCGGTGAACCTCTAATCATCGTCGGATCACCAGCCTGCTCAGCCTTTAGAAGCTCCTCAGAATGAACATGGCCTGAAGTATGACTACCTCATGCCTGACCTCCATGCGGTACTGCTCCAGTCACTGACCACTAACCCCTAATCTGGGTCCCACTATTTGTCATGTCCTCCTCATGCATCTGAACAACAATTGTCTTCACCTAGTACTGAACCTGAACCAACCCCAGATGCAACCATCTATCTTGGTATCTACCTACCGTTTTTCTAAGAAGGATGCCTGCAGAACCTCTCAAGATGCTCGACCTATCCACATGCCTAACACTCCTTTTGAGGCCTATCGGACTGAGTTTGGCCTTGCCTTGGCTATCCACACTAAATGAAAACCACTGTTGAGTTTCCACAAGGTGGTGAAACTATGTCCTTGTCTGGACTTCCCTCCTGGAACTCATCTCATCCTTACTTCATGTGGTCCAAGATGTGACATAAATCTATCTCTCAGCCAACCCGGGGCATATCCCTCTAATTCCACTCTACTATGAGTGCCTGATTCACCGCCACTGAGAATGAACCCATCCATAATATATTCACCTAGACCCGAATGGCGTCTCATAATACATCCTTGAAGCACCTCACCAATTTCACGGCATCACTTACCATACTAGGCACAAAGAGAGTTAGCTCAGGTAATGTACTTGTATAGTCCATGAAATACATGTCTCCCTACTAAAGGATCTAGAACTCCCATTCTCTCTTCGCCCTCAGTGTATTTGGGTAACAGTGCTTGAAGAACATGTCCTCAAAGTCCTTCGATTCTATTCTTTTGTGCCTGTGAGCCTGAACCTGCAAATCCCCCTAGTCTTTTCTCAGTTCTCTCAGCATGTATGTTTCCACATTGACCCTCCACCCTGGAGGCATCTCGAGATGCTCTAAGATCATCTGCAATCTCTCTATACAGTTCTCATCCACCTACAGACCCCCCGTAACGTAAAATAGTGGCGGGTGTTGTGACTATAACACCCACATCAGATATTCCATAGATAGATCTGTGCCCTGTGCACCACCCCGGATCCCCTGCAAGACATGTACCAGGCAGTCTTTGAGCTTCTCATCGAGCCATGGTATAAATGATTCAAAACCCAGCTCATATCCTGCCTGCATAGGATCCTGGACCTGATCCTGTCCAAGGGCCTATACTTATGCCTCATGCTTTGCCTGCATAGGATCCTGATGTTAATCCTGCTTCTATGGAACTATACCATGTCCCACCAGACACTCCATATGAGTCGTCTAAAAGGAACCCGTTAAATAAAATAAATGGTCAAAAAACCCATATATATATATATTTATACAACAATATATCCTCATAGATAGGAAAATCAGGACATGGTAGCGAATAACTGCTAACCTTACTCTCCCACACTGCAACCCATGTCTATGGGCATCCAAGCCTCATGGCCTCCCTACCCACCCTCAATAGATCCAAGTATCAAAAGTATCTCGGGCCATGCCAATCCAAACAACCAACATTGCCTCATATTAACAACCGAGTCACACAATCTGGATGATCAAAATCACCTCAACCATATTACCTACCAACTCTTATAAAAACAAGACCCAAATACCCTTCCACATTCAATTCTACAAATATATAAAGCATGGCATAACACAAAGAAATAAAGAAGAATTTTTTTCAATAATTCACCTATTCACATTTCAAAGCATAAAAAGCATGGAAATTGATTTTATTCACAAGGTATTATCAATTCACATAGAATACATGCAATTATGAAATTGAAATACCCTAAAAATGCACAAATCAAAAAGCCAAGCAAACAAGACTTTCCATACCCGGCCAAGGCCCAATTCTTCCCATCCCTCACTATGTTAAGGGTCACACATCACAATAAATAACAGAACACACCAAGTGATCCACCATGGAGGAAATCATATAAACTATAATCTAAGAAAAGGAAAATAACAATTCCTATCAAGGTAACATGGTCCATCCCTCGTACCTGGGGCTTCAGGTACCCAAGCATAAGCTAGAAACCCAGTTCCAGTAACCACCTATCTTCATTCTACCATCTATCAAATAGTAAAACAAGAAGAAATGAAAATACAAGACTCAATCTTATTAGTTTCCAACAAGAAACTACTACAAAAAACTATCAATAAAACCTTTAATACAACATTGTATCGAACCAGACCCGAACAGACACCCCAACAATGCTAAACAGTTCGGGTGTTACTACCATAGGTGGACCTCCCCGAATGCCAGAGGCTTCCAACTATCACCAAGAGTCTTCTAGGTATAGTGGGGAGGCTACACCCTCTCGGTGGATAATAATGGTACTGGTCTAAGCATGATGAAAAATTAAAAGACTCTACAGACTCAATCCAGACCCACATAGAGAAAGCACAATCAATTGCAATAAACAGCGGAAGCGATAAATCAAACAACAATAGAAAAATGTAAACAAAATATCATGTTAAACCACATCTAAAAACTACTAGAGTAGAAAAATCATGCATATATAGGAAGGAAATGTAAATAAGGGAACCAATATCTAACAAACAGAAGCTAAAATAAAAAATGTAATCATTATTGTACAGGAATGAAATATAAACACGTAAACTCTATCTTGGCAAGACCTCATGGTCCATACCATCTCTAATAAACAACTAATACAATCCATCCCCTAAATATGATCTCTTTCCTACAAATAAATACATAAAGTACTTATGTATCCTGAAAGGCCCATATAGGGTGTGAGATGAATCCCAGTATGATTCCACCCAATAGTGTGTACCTAATATAATTGTTTAAATAGGGGTTCATTTATTAGGAAACTGAAAAGGGTACGATGAAAAAATTAACATAAACTCCACCTGTTCTCATCAACCACCATGAAGTGTCCCCTTCTTTGGCCAACACTAGAATCTATGTCATGCATCCTGGCACCATGTGCCCCCCGACACCGTGTGTCTCAAGTACCAACATCCCAAAAGCACGCCCCAAGAGGTAGTAACCAAGAGATACAGTGATGTCAGTCCTCAAATATGTAACTGGATGGACATTGATGTTTTCCCTCAAATAAGTAACTGGAGGGACAAAGATGTCCGCCCTCAAATAAATAACTGTGGGGACATCAATTTATGCCCTCAACAATGTAACCGAAGGGACAATGATGTCTTCCCCCAAATAACGGGGAGACTCTACTCCCAACTAGATATCCTCAATGCTATCCACTGAAGGCTCCTCACATTCCATGTGGATTCAAATGGAAATCCCCCAAACCAATACTACCTAAAGTGAAACTAATGGGGGCCTCTACCCACACAAGTGGTCAAAACCACATCATGAAAGAGTCTATCTCGGTTCACACTACTAATATTCCGGGTAAGTGTTAATCACAAAAATAGTACCCAAGCCCCAACTTCTCTATCACCTCGTTTCCCTATGATCATGTCGCTCAAGTATGATGGCCTCAGCATCCAAGTAACCCAGGCCATGCCAAATCTAACAGTCAAACCGCCTCAAGATGACATCCATGACGCCCAATCTGATGGTTAGAACCACTCAATGTAACTCGATCCAAGCCCAACCAGTTATCAACATCACTCAAGAATATTTGGACCATGATGAACACAACCTGAAGGTTCCAACATATGCAATATCACACATCACACACACATATATATATAATAAAAATAAATACATAAAATATGCAATGAAACTAAATAGTTTCATTACCCTAGCTAGGTGTTATCACATTCAAAAACTAAGGTCTTGAAATCCTTTAATTAGTCATATCAAGGTATAATAAACAAAAATAAATAGTTGAAGACAATAAAGTTCAATTATAGCCATTTTGGAACCCCTGGAGAAAATTCCCCGAGGAGAAACGACCCCTCGCCCCGCCCTGCTCAAAAAACAGGTAAATAGATTACCCAAAGACATAACACAAGTCTCATATTCAATTTATCATATTAAAGAATGTATGAAATGGTCTTTCTCAAAATACTCAAATACGCGAAAATGGATGCACCACACAAATGTCCAAAAAAATGAAACAAGGAATGCACCACATACCTCATACTAGTATGATGATACGCGACCGATAATAGCTTCCAATTAAGTCTAAACTAGTGTAGATCTTCAAAAGAATAAAAATTTCTCAAACCCCTATAACACAGTTTAGAACATAAATCAACACGAATGGCTTAAGATAAATCAAGGACTTATTTAGGGTGTTCCAACGCATTTGACGGTGATCAAAACGGAGTTCGGACGAAGATTCGAGAGAAAGAACGAGCTTTAACTGGCTCTCCTTGCTCAAACCCATCGAGGGTTTGGGTTTTTCCCCAAAACAAGGCTACTTCCCATTTTAATGAAAAAAAGAAAATGACTTCGAGTGCACTTAGGACTACATGAAATGTGTATCATTTTACTGTTTATATGATGGAAGATATTTTACTGAGAACATTCCAAATGACTACACGACGTGTACCTAGGGTACACGGCATGTACCTCTCTACCTGACTGACATCCCCAACACACCATGTATATCCCAATACTCGGCCCCTCTACACAGCATGTACAAATAGTACACGGTGTGTACTTTCTACAATACTTATACTCGGGCAACAGGCCTACACGCCATTTATGACCTTCACACATGGTCATGAGTACATGATGTGTACTGAAGGTACACAGTGTGTAATCTAGAATTTTCTAGAAATAACCCAGTTGGTCCATTTTTCTCTGAAACCAGTCAAAAATTCAAACAGGTTTGGGATTTTGACATGTTCTAAAACCCAGGTTCTCAAAATAAGATAATAGTATATCATTTCCTCCAAAATACTTTATATATATACAATCTTGGAATAATAAGAGATTTTAACATAAAGGATTGTCCACATTGGTAACTTTTAAATCATCTTACGCATGGAGAATTACTTCAAATGAAACCTTAAATATAATGAAAATAAGGAGATTAATTATTTTTCATGACAAAGGTGATTTATATAAACCTCATAAAAGAATATTTTTGCATATGATAACAATATGTTCCATGGAAATAGAATTAAAATTAAAATCCCTTACAAAGATCATATCATAAATTTTATATTTAATTAATGTGTAGATTATGTGTAACAAATGTAAATACAAAAAAATAGCAAATAATAAATTAATAAATAAAATTAACATCACAAATAATCATTGATTTACATAATAAATGAATAAGTGATATTACCCAATGAAATGAAATTCAATTATGGTATAAATATCACTTGATAAATTTCATGTAAATTCACTTTTGATGAAATAATTTATATTTAACCTAAAATAACATAAATAAGGATGTTTTATAGATATAACATGTAGAATGGTATGTATATTCTAATGATAAAATAAATTAGTTTCATAACGTTAATGTATGCCTCAATGAAAGGAAAGTGAGACAAAAATCATTACAACAAGTCCATAGTTGTTGTAGATATACTATATCACCAGAATGATAAAGTAATACCAGTTATTATATTTTTACGAGCTTTTTTAAGGTTCAATATCTTATCTATAATCCATTTTTTATATATTTTAATAAAAAATATTTATTTACTTATTCAATTAATTTCATATTGTGAGTTTTGAGGACACTTGGTTCATACTTTAAAATAAACTTCAGTGTGTTAAACATTGTAAAATGGGCTATTATTAAATCATATGCAAAATAATAATAATGAACAATTTATAATTTTTTCACATCACTTATTATTTTAAAAACCATCATTAAAAATATTTATGAATAATGAACTATGTTGCAATCATGGAGATGGTAGACCCTACATTTTCCTGAGGAACATTTCTATTTTTCAATGATAATTTAGGAATGAAGATAAGTATTATCTAATTTTTAAGTAATTATAATCATATAATAAATAAATTAATATATATATCTATATATATATATCATTCATGTGATGTTTGGATGAAAAATGAATCACGTCACTTTTTGGAAGTGGTAGTACACAAGTATGCATGAAAAACGTTTACATTGTTTGTGAATGGTAAGATAAGAAATTAAAGTATATATTAATTTTTAGGAATGATAAATAGGATATGAATATGATATAAAAAATTAATTCTAGTATTATATCCATCCTTTGAATGTTAATTATGGAAAATAAATTATATCGGTTTACTAGTCCATTGTCTATTGTATACAAAAATGATGAATTCATATCACATTTTGTGGAATATGGATATGTATATTGGCTATTAAACTAACATGAATAATAATAGTGTATTTTATATAAAAATTTTATTATATCATAATGATTGGATAACATTTCTATTAGATGGAAGAAGAAATAAAATAAAAATTCTCCTTTAAAAACTATAACCCTTAATTTTTTTTTTATTTACAACTTATGTCCCCTATGGTTAGTATCATGTAAAAAATAAAACATTAAAAATATGGGGAGTGATTTTAATAATGTATTTAGATAGGTATTGGATAAACCAAATGTTTTCTCAATTCTTAAAAAATCAGAAGAAAATGTGTTCTTTTATAATAGGGGGTGGGGAACTCTTAAAAATTGTTAAAATATTAAATTAATATAAATGATTTTTTATGTCCAAATAAATATAAACTAACAGTATTAAAATAAATTGTAATGATAAATTTTAAACATATCATAAATTAAAATTTAGTCATGTTTAGATAACATTTTTACCCTAATCATTTTTAAAATATTCATTAACCCTTATGAAAAAAATTATCATATCAATATTATTTAAAATCATGGGTAATATAGTTACTATAAATGACAAAACTGCTCATAAATGAATCATGGTTTATTTTTTCATCTATAAATAATTAACATTTCCGAGGATAAGTATTTTAGGAATGTTAAATTATTTACTAAAATATTATTTACAATAAAATATAATTAATGTCAATTTTGGAACTATTACGAATTTGACTTATAAAATACAAGAAAACAATGGAATTGGAATAAAATATTTTAATTCATCCCTATCAAGTTATTTGTTTTCAATAAAATTATTTTTCACATTAATTATTTCAAATTAATCTATTTTAATATTTTTAATATCAATCATTTTGTTATCCTATTAATTGAATAATTACCATGTTAGCATTATGGAATAATTTAATTATATATAGAATAAAAATTAAAATCATTTCCAATAAGAAGATAAAATATATATATTTAAAATAAATATTTATAACTGATTATATCATCCAGTTATTGGCTTGAAAAAAATATTATAGATATTAAAAACAATAGTGTGAATGTTTCAAATTTTCATTACATAAAATATTATAAAGGTCATAATAATATCCAAATATAAATTAAACCACTTAAATTTATCCTTGAGTAGTATAGTTGATATAAAATCATCAGGTAAAATTATTTCAAGATTTAATTTAATTTTTTATTCCTCTCCATTTTATTTGTATTTTTATTTACCTAATAGACCCTTTAAATTGGTAATAATAATTAATAAATGTACTATTTATATTGAGAAAGGTTCATATTAAATAAATTTATCCCCCATGATTCTGAATATGGAATCAATTTTCTAAAATTTATATTGAATAATTAGTATATTTTAATTTAAAATTAAACCACCAAAACACCAAGAAAGAACGTTTTAAAAACAATTCCTTTGTATGTATTAATATTTTTAATACAAAAAAAAGTATAAATTTCATTTAAGAACTATAATTTTATTATTTTAAATTAATAGTGACATATTGAATTTTAGTAATAATTAAAAATATTAATTTACTTTGTAAATAATTGAAAATAAATTATAATTTTCAATAATAATCCATATTTTTCACTAATCATTTAAAAATAAAACTATTCAAAAACAATCCCAAAATTTCACCATATGACAATTTTGATTTTTTATTTCAAAAACGATATTTATTTTACCATATAAAATTTATGACATTTATAGAAATTATTTAAATTATTCTCTCAAAAATGGAAAAAAACCATTTTTGAAGAAAACATATCTTGAAGAATAAAATGATTTTACTAAAAATTGAGTTCTTTTCTGATAAGAATTAATATATAAATAAAAATTTATTATAACATTTATATGTTTTTAAAAAGTTATTTAATTGTATTTATAACCAAAAAATTAACGGTTATGTTATAATGGTCATATATGAATTATAATGTTTCACAGTTCATTTATGCTTCATTTTGTGTATCATATTATTCATCAAACATACTATAGTTATTTTAATATGTTATGGTATTAAACAATCCCCCATTTAAATTAATTTTTTCTTCATAATATAACATGTGATAATAAAATAGATTTCCATGTTTTCACAATAACTTTATTGAAATCCTACATTGTAAAAAGGGAAATAAAACATCCACTTAAAAATAGAGAAAAGGGATATATAAAGTCTATCTGGAATGACACATTACATGGTTTCCAATTAGAAAACATTTAGTTGGAATTTAATGTATGGGCATGTAATCCATGATCAATTTAACAAATGAAAAATTATAAATCTATGATATGTGAAGAGACTATTATTTCATTAAAAATGAAGGTAATAGGATTTAATTTTTTTCAAGATCTTTTCCTTTTAGTTGAGTAATTTATTAACTATCTAGACTAAGAAAATAATGAAGTATTCTTACATGGTAAATATAATTTCATCCTATAATAAATTTCCACTATAATTTTACCTTTTTCTCCAAATGATGTGTACTCAAGATTAATTTTTCATGGCATAAGAAATATAATCAACTTTTAACAGGTCACATAATCTATAAAAGGAAAAAAATTTACTCTTATAGTATTTATAAATTAATCCAAAAAAATAGTCAGTAGATGGTATGATAATTCCTAAAACGTATAATCTTTCAAATGAATAAATACTACATTAGTACCCAAAATTCAATAAAAACATCCAAAGTCCTAGTTATATCATAAGATAAATGTCTATCCATATAATGAAAACCATATTTAAGACTGAGATTGAAAAATAATAATAATAATTACCTGTTATTTTATGATAATTTCAATCACATATAAAGTATGATGCCAAAATGTACATTACCTAATAATATAATCCTTAAATATACTAAAAATTTACCTAAATAACATTAATCTTCATAAATATGAAATAAAATTTTATATCATTCAATAATATAATTCAACTGTTATTCCTAAAAAAATGTAAAAACTCTAACCCCGGTAGACCAACGATAGTCTCTTACATTATTAAAATGCCATAGATATAAGGAATAATATCATGATGGACCGATTAATTTATATTTTTTGGAGAAATATATACATACATGATAACCATTTTATATTTGGAAAATAATGAAAAAATAGTATATAAAAAATAAAATGTAATGAATCTTTTAATACTCATTCAATGATTTCTTTTTCATATCATGGAGAATGGATAAAAATAAGGGTGATCTCAAATGCTCAGTAAGGGATAAGTAGAAAGGACTATATCGTGAATTAATGGTAAAATAAAAATTAAAAGGTAAAATAGATGTTCAAAATGTCCATTTAAATAAATTGACTCTCATAATATGATAAGGAAGGATCTTTGTGGAAACATAAATAAATGAAAACACATGTCATTTAATTAATAAGCTGAGAATGAAATACATATGCAGATAATATCATAGCCAAAATAGAGTAGATAATAATAATCTATTTTTCAATGAATTAAATTACATAAATATTGTATATCATGTTTCTTAGGGAAATTATACCTTTACCATCAATATAAATCCTCAATACAGTTTAAAACTATTTAATAAAAATGCATCTAATTTTTCGAACATAAAGTGAGGTTGCACAATAACTTTTACAACATGGTAATTTCCATTTAAAAACTACTTGGATGAAATAATTCAAATTTAAACTAAAAATTTCATGAATTTTGAATTAATAATTATATTATATTTCAAAATTATATTATATTAAACTTTTACAACATGATAATTCTCGATGGAATGTAAATTGAGAAGAAATAACTTTCCTAAAACCTATATTTAGTTGAATAGGATTTAACCTCATTTATGATGGTTTTAATAATGTTATTAGATTATGAAAGAACCCTTATAACATTTATAATATCATATATTATCCTATTATAACATTTTACCATTAATTTTATAATAATATTTCATTATTTTCATTATTTTAGCTGTTAATCGCATTATCTTCTCATTCATGCTTTGTCAAGAATGCAACAGTTCTTGTGAATATTATTATAAGGCCCCAGAATTAAACATTACTTAATCTTCAGTTACTTCAAGAATACACGTTGAGAATCTTTTTAGGTTTAGATTTTTAGATAATTAGATCATAAAACATGCATTACATTCCACATTTAAACACAGTGGTTATATAAAAGATAGTACTCATTTTACCCATCTGTGGAAAAATATTTAAAATAAAACATGGATTCTTTCTTGACACTTCATTGACACTATCATCACATCATTTACCTTTCCCTTGACCTGTGAAGAACATTTCAAAAACTTGGGATGAGCATAAAAAGCACAGTAAGGGATATAAAAATATGGAAAGAAAACATGAGTACATGTACACATAAAAATAAATGATATCATACTTTACTCATAAAGAATAGTCACTTTATCATACTTCATCAAAATATGAATAAAACATAGAAATCATAAGACATAAAGGATACTTGAGGCATTCATAACATTATTATGTAGGGAGTAACCCTCTTGGTTACATTTAGAATACCCATCACAATATATTCCCTAAATAACTTTGGGGAAACCTTAACATTTAACTCATTTGCATTGCCCAATTCATTGGAGAGATATATCGGGCTCACCTGCCCTTAGTTTTTCACGGAACCACCCATCTTCATAACAATTCCCAAGAACCATAACATAATCGTATCATATAAAACATGCATAAAGGAAAAATAACATTTCCACTAATCAATCACAAGATATCAATACAACACACTGATATAAAACCCTTATAAAAACCATTTTCAATACCAAAAAAAAGAAAAGTAAAACATGGTAATTATTTTTCATTCAAAAAAAAGTTATGGCTTGTAGAGGAAGCCAAAACTCAAATAATGGTCACGGTGGCGGAGAAGTCGTTGTCGCCGCATACGTATGAAAAAGAAAACATTCCATTTTGTCGTTTAGTAAACACTTCGTATAAAAATGAATCCTTTTGAATAAGAATAAAATTAAAAGGGGTTTATACACCGTATAAAATAAAGTTGTGTATAAAATGAAATATGCCTCAATGAAAGGAAATTGAGACAAAGTCCCATACCTCGGGTCCGACTTGACTCGATCATTTTTTAATGTCCTGAATAATAAACTTGAGTTAATTTATATGTGCTTAAGAACCCTTTTTCAAATACATTATTCCTTCTATATCACTTATTACCATGTTATGAACACTATGTAATTATTTAAGTTAATAATGGTCGTTTTGTCAACAATTGGTACTTGAGTCCAAAAATAAACTCTTTATAATTACAATTTGTTCATGTGGTAAAATATAGATTATATCCAGAATTAAATTCATGATATAGATATCATATATGTCATATATATCCAGTATATAAATTCATTTACAATATTACATAACATTTAGAGGTATGAAATGAAATGCACCGTTCATGGAGACGATAATCCGTACGTACGCATGAACGCTACTTTAATTTCTATTTCTTACATAATTGAGTGAAATCATAATGATATAAAGGTATATAATAATTCGAGTATAATATCATATATAATATCATTAAATTTATCCTTTATACATACCACATATGTTATTAACGAATCAAATCACTTTGAGGGGCGGTAGTCCGCACTTCCTAAAATGAAGATATCACAATTACCCATAATGGAAACCATAAAGTTATTCCATAAGTGAAAAATATAGAAGATTAAGTAAAACATAAAAATATTATACATCATATATAAATATATTGACATATTAATGGCCACCTTTGAAGGTGTTATATTAGTGTTGAACAATAATCGTTTCATGAGGCAGAAATTCTCCATCCACAGAAACAGTATGTTCTTTAACCATTAGATGTAGGTGTGTGTAAGTGTATCTCGAATCCTTCTTATAAAAACATACTAGTATATTGAAGATACTGGTTTTTTTACAAAAGAAATGAATGAAAAGAGTTTATGGGGTTGGAGAAGCGAAATAAAACATAAGAACACAAGAGAAAACACTACCTTTAAAACAGAAAACTCTTTTTGATTTGAGCTCAAAGGCTTCCTTGGGAAGACTTATTCCCAATGTGAGGCTTCTAGGAGTAATAGAGGGATTTGGAGAGGAAAATGGGAAGGGGTTGGCCGATACAAAGGCTTTAGAGGTGTGGGTAAGGTGGTAGAGGTGGGGGCCTTTTATAAAAGGAGAATAGGGGCACTCTTGGAATGTTATAAAAGGATACTTTATTATAAAATTCTTTTCCGATTTAATAGGTCCGAAAATAATATATTTCTAGGATAAGGTGATATGAGTTCTAAATCCACCCATCCAATAGGTTTTTTACATGTGTAGGTCTTAGATTTTGCATTATCCTTTCATTTTATTTAAATCATTAAATAATTAGGTAATCGTTGCATCATCATGGTGTCATAAATAATTTAATTTATATAATGTCTAAAAATTATAAAAAAATATCATGACGTAGGAACAATTTTTATATTTCTAATGAATATTTATAGTCAAAAATATGACTTCTATAACCCCATTTAAAAATTGTTTTAGTAAAACAACTCATGTTTGTGACATTTTTATTTTATCTTTATATAAAAAGTTATTAATGTCATTTTCCTACCAAAGTGGCTCCATGGGGTCCCCAAGTCGACCCATTGATTGTCTTGGTCGGCTATGACACATTAAATAAGGATAGGACATGTGTCTATGTAATTTCATATTATTACAACATTATTTTTACCTTAAACTACACTAATTACCACTAATTGCGATTAAAACATAAAAGTTACTATTAACCAAAAAAAAATTTAATCCCATTAAACGACATTTTTCTTCTTAATGACTACCATGTATGTCGGATTTTTGAAATTCAAAACAAAAAGGTGGTAAATTTTCATTTAAATGAAAAATCGGTTTTTTAAGTACCACTTAGTGGTTTCACAATTCAACAAAAATTGAAGCTTTTCAGAAAAATACCAATACTCCACCTTAATCTATATTTGATATTATGAATTCAAAAATTATGTCTATTTTAAATACATCAAAACATATAAGTTACATTAATTAATTTAATAATTAATTCCCACTGTCAAAACAAAAAGCATGTTTTTATTAAACAATATGTATCAAAAGATTGACACTAGTTTAAGTCCAATTTCATGGTGAAATTAAATTCAACGACCACTGTTGGATTAAATGGTAAAAATATATTATAATTTAACTTTAAAACCAATTCAAAAGTAAATCTAATCATATAAATAAATTATATTAAAAAGGGGTTTGGAATTAAAATACAACATTTTTCACTATTAATTAAAAAATGAACTTTATCGGAAAAATACCAAAAATATACACAATGAAAATTTTGATGTCCCAATTCTAAAGAAAATTTTTATTTGGTCCAATAGAATTTATAAGAGTGACCAAAACTATATTTAAAGAGGGTTCGCCATCAAAAGGTGATAGTTCGACCTTTTAGTGAATATTAGAGTATCTATGCCTAAAATTGAATTCTTTTCATATTTTAAGCCTTTATCCTTTATTGGATAAATGTAAAAACATTTAAAAAACATATATAATAATTTTTTACTTATTTCTATTCATTCCCACCAATATAATGGCTATGTTTTAAATACCATTTAAAATAATATTATTTTATTACTAGTGTGCAACGTAAGATTTCAAAAAAAACTCGTTGTTACGTATCGGGTACGCTATCGAACATAGAAACCCATTTAAAGTAAAATTAATATTTAATTCGTAAATTTTAATGAATATGAAAATGCTTTATTATTTATTTACCTATGATGTTACATCCTTCCCCCCTTTTTGGAATTGCGTCCTTGAAATTTTATTCACTTTGAAAATAAGTGGGGGTATTTATCCCTCATAGCATTTTCAGATTCCCATGTTGCCTCTTCAACCATATGGTTTTTCCATAAAACCTTTACCTGGTGAATCAACCTATTCCGCAACACATGCTCTCTACGGTCAAGAATCTGGACTGGTTGTTCTTCATAAGAGATATTATCTTCCAACTAAACTACATTTTGGCACAAAACATGAGATGGATCTGGCATATACTTTCTCAACATCAAAACATGAAAAACATTGTGTACCTGAGATAAAATCGGAGGTAAATCCACTCGGTAAACAACTGATCAAAATCTCTCTATAATTTCATATGGTCCCATGAACCTTTCACTCATCTTTCCTTTCTTACCGAATAGAATCACACTTTTCCACGGTAAAACTTTGAGAAACACATGATCACCTACCTCGAAAGATAGGTCTCTCCTCTGATTATCCGCATAACTCTTCTGCCTCCTCCATGCTGTTCTCAAGTGTTTCTGAATCAACTGAACATTTTCTACCATATCTTCCACCAATTCTGGTCCCATCAGCTTCCTTTCACCCACTTCATCCAAAAAAGCTGGAGTTTGACACCGTTTACCATATAATGCCACAATTGGAGCCATCTGTATACTGGAATGAAAACTGTTATTATAAGAAAACTCAACCAAAGAAAGTTGGTGGTCCCAACTTCCCTGATAATCCATCGAACAAGCACGTAGCATATCCTCCAATGTCTGAATCGTTTGTTCTGACTGCCCATCTAATTCAGGATGAAAAGCTGTACTAAAATTTAATTCAGTACCCAATGACTTCTGAAGGCCCTTCCAAATGTTAGAAATAAACCTGGGATCACGATCAGATACAATGGAGAGAGGAACTCCATGTAACCTGACTATCTCTTTAAGATAAAAACTGTAAAGTTGATCTAGGGAAAAGGTATGTCTTATAGCAAGGAAATGATAAGATTTAGTAAAGCGATCAACAATAACCAAGATTTCATTATTACCTTGGGGTGTCTTCAGCAATCCCACAATGAAGTCCATGGATATATTCTTTGATTTCCATTCTGGTACTAGCAAAGGCTGAAGCATCCCTTTCAGTAATTTACGGTCTACTTTAACCTGTTGACATGTCAAACACTTCATAGTAAAATCAGAAATATCCCTTTTCATTCCATCCTACTAGTAATACTCTCTAAGATCTCTATACATCTTAGTACTACCTGGATGAACTGAAAACGGAGAACTATGAGCTTCACATAACAACTCTCTCTTCAACATTAAATCACAAGGGACACACAATCTCTTCCCAAATCTCAAAACAAAATCATTATCAATGTTGAATTCATGAAACTTACCCTTCTGAACCAGCTCTACCTTTTTCTGCAACTCACTGTCTTGCTTCTATGCTTTCCTAATTCTGTCTGATAGAGAAGATTTCACTAATACCTGAAACAAAACAGAAGTACATTTTTCACCAACAACTTCTATGACAAATTTCATAAAATCCTTAACCAAAGGATCACATTCTAAATGCAACATTGTTAATGAAGCATTACTTTTTCGACTCAAAGAATCATCCACTTTATTTGTTTTTCCCAGATGGTAATGAATTGTACAATCATAATCCTTGATTAATTTTATCCATCTCTTCTGTCTCATGATCAATTCTTTATGAGTGAATATATACTTTACACATTTTTGATTGGTATATATTTCGCACTTTACTCCATACAAATGATGCCTCCATATTTTTAATGTGAAAACAACAGCAGCTAATTCCAAATCATGTGTAGGGTAATTTACCTCATAATTTTTCAAATGTCGTGAAGCACAAGCAATTACCTGATCATTCTGCATTAGGACACAACCAATTCCTTTCAATGAAGCATCACTGTTGATAACAAACTCACCATTCCTGGAAGGGAGTTCCAAAACTGGATCATTCACCAATCTTCTTTTCAGTTCCTGAAAACAATCATCCCATTCTTTTGTCCAGATAAACTTAACACCCTTCCGAGTTAGCATAGTCATTGGACTAGATAATAGTGAAAAATTTCTAACAACCCTTCGGTAATAGCCTTCTAAACCAAGGAAGCTACAAATCTCAGTTACATTTGTAGGTCTTTCCCATTCTTCAACAACCTTTGTTTTTGCAGGATCAACAGTTATCCCATATTTTGAAACAATGTGACCAAAAAAAGATTTTTTTGCAACCAAAACTCACACTTTCTGAATTTCCAATACAATTTCTTTTCATTTAAGGTTTGCAAAATAACCCTCAAATGTCTTTCATGATCCTATTTACTTTTAGGAAACACCAAAATATCATCAATGAAAACAACCACAAACTTATCCAAGAACTCATGGAAAATTCTATTCAAAAGGTCCATGAATAAAGAAGGTGCATTGGTTAGCCCAAAAGGCATTCCTACAAATTCATAATGGTCATATCCTGTTCAAAACACAGTCTTCGTAATAACTGCTTCCTTTACCTTCAACTGATTGTACCCCGATATAAGGTCAATCATTATAAAAACTAAGCCCCCTGGAGCTGATCAAACAAATCATTGATATGAGGCAAAGGATACTTGTTCTTAAATGTGATTTTATTCAAGGCTCTATAATCAATGCAAAGTCTCATAGAACCATCTTTCTTTTTAACAAATAAAACAAGAGTACCCCATGGTGATGTGGTAGGTCGAATGAAACCTTTCTCTAATAAATCTTGCAATTGCTCCTTCAACTCTAAAAGTTTAATTTGATCCATTCGATAAGGGGGTTATAAAATGGGCTTAGAATCAGTAACTAAGTCAACAGTATATTCATCTTCCCGATCTAGTATTATTCCAGGAAACTCATCATAAAAAACATTAGGATACTCATTTACCACTGGAACATCATTAATCTTAACAATTCCCTTGTTTTCAACAATATGTGCAAGGTAACATTCATTTCCATCTTTTACAAGTTTCTTAACCTTTTGAAATGTTATCAACAGTAAGGGTTCACTCTTGTACACAAACTAAAAGTCTTTCTAAAAAAAACTTCTTTAGATCTACAGTCAATCTTAGCATGGTAAATAGAGAGCGAATCCATACCCAGGGTAACATCAAACTATACTAGAGGTAAAACAATAAGGTTTTCAAGTTGGTTCTTTCCACGGATAAGGATATGAAGATTTGTATAAATTCTTTTTTCCTCAACATTTCCCCCCAGGTGTTTTTACCACAAGTTTAGGAGTCATTTATTTAGATGGTATTCCCATTTTACTAGAAATGTTTTCAGATATGAATGAATGTGTAGACCCCGAATCAAACAACAAACTGGAAAAATCTGAAAAAAAACAATGTACCTGATACAACTTCATTTGATGGCCTGACATCTACTGAAGTAGTTGAAAAGGATTTCACCACCCCTTTCTCTTTGTAGTCTAACTGATTCCCATCACTCGAGATCTTTATCAAACACTTGTTTTCATAATGAACCATCTCATTGAACTTAAAACATTTCACTAACTGTAAATCAAATTTTGTCTTACCATCACCCTGATCATTTTCAGTGCAATCATTAGCCTTATGTCGCATCTTACCATATCGGTAGCACTTTCCAAAATTCCAAAGACATTCCCCAGCACGCCTTTTCCAACATTTATCACAATCTGGAAACTTAGTTTTCTTACCATCAGACCTTTTTGAATAATTCTTCCTTTTCTCCTACCCCCTCGGTCACTTCTTCCGCTGGTTGTTATATAACACTTGATCATCAGAAAACTCTATTTCCACCTTCTCAGCACATCGAACAAGATTTTCATAACTCTTGAACTCACGAGAAGCTAAAGCCCTTCGATATTTTGTCTTTAATCCTGAAAAAATGATTGATTTTACTATCAAGGTCTCAGATAATATTTGGAGCATACCTTTCCAAACGAGTGAAACTTTCTTCATAGGCGGCCACTGAGTCTTCCTCTTTCCTCAATTACAAGAATTTATTTTCCATCCTAATTCGAATAGCCGTCGGAAAATACATCTCAAGAAACATTCCTTTGAATTCATCCCAGTCGAGAGAATCAATCTCATAAGCGTCCTCGGTATTTTTAACCATATACCACCACTGATCTGCTTCACCCTCCAAAAGTTAAATAGTAAGACTAACCTTTTGATTGTCTGAACACCCCTTGGCATAAAAAATATTCTCCAGTGATTTAATCCACCCTTCAGCTAGAACATGGTCATATGATCCTCTGAATGATGGGGGGTGTTGCCTCATGAAATGTTCCACCACTGACATGTTCCTCTATGGTTGATCTGGATGATCTTGTGGATGGATACCGCCACCATTTATCGCTTGAGTAAATTGCACCATTACTGCAACAAACTATTTAGTTCCAATTCCGACCATCTCAGGGTGCTGATTTGGAAGGTTTTTTCCATCTGTATGCCTTCCTTACACTACTTCCCTATTTCCTATGTGGAAAACCCTTCTAAACAAACATGTCTTAGATGACGCAATATGGTAATCTTAAAATGCTATATCATTTCAATTTGACCATAAAAAAAATACTTTTGGATAATAATTTATTATAATTATAACTCTTAATGTAATCTAATACGACCTCTGATACCAACTATAAGGCCCTAGCCTTAAACATTACTTAATCATGAGTTACTTCAAGAATACACATTGAGGATCTTTTCAGGTTTAGAGTTTTAGAGAATTAGATCATAAAACATGCATTACATTCCACATTTAAAAAAAATTGGTTACATAAAAGATAGTACTCATTTTTTCCATCAGCGGAAACATATTTAAAATAAAACATGGATTATTTCTTGATATTTCATTGAAACTATCATCACATCATGTACCTTTCCCTTGACCTGTGAAAAACATTTCAAAAACATGGGATGAGCATAAAAAGCTCAGTAAGGGATATAAAAATATGGAAAGAAAACAGGAGTACATGTATACATAAGAATAAATGAAATCATACTTTACTCATAAAGCATAAGCACATTAGAATACTTCATCAAAACATGAATAAAACATAGAAATCATAATACATAATGGTAACTTGATGCATTCATAACATTCTTACATAGGGAGTAACCCTCTTGGTTACAATTGGAATACCCATCACAATATATTCCCTAAATCTCTTCGGAGAAACCATAACGTTTAACTCCTTAGCATTACCCAATGCATTGGAGAGCTATATCGGGCTCACCCGCCCTTAATTTATCACGGAACCACCCATCTTCATAACAATGCCCAAGAACCATAACATAATTGTATCACATAAAACATGCATAAAGGAAATATAACATTTCCAATTTTCAATCACAAGATATCAATACAACACATCGATATAAAAACCTTATGAAAACCATTTTCAATACCAATATAAAAGAAAAGTTAAACATGGTATTTATTTTTTATTCAAAATAAGTTATGACTTGTAGAGGAAGCTGAAACTCAAATAATAGTCATGGTGGCAGAGAAGTCGTTGTCGCCGCATACGTACGACAAAAAAACATTCCCTTTTGTCATTTAGTAAACACTTCGTATAAAAAATATTCCTTTTGAATAAAGGTAAAATTCAAAGGGGTTTATACACCGTATAAAATAATGTTGTGTATAAAACGAAATATGCCTCAATGAAAGGAGATTAAGACGAAGTCCCATACCTTAGGCCCGACTTGACTCGATCGTTCATTAACGTCCTGAATAATAAACTTGAGTTAATTTATAATTGCTGAAAAACCCTTTTTCAAGTTCATTATTCCTTTTATATCACTTATTACCATGTTATGAACACCATGTAATTATTTATGTTAATAATGGTCGTTTTGTCGATAATTGGTACTTGAGTCCAAAAATAAACTCTTTATAATTACAAGTTGTTCATGTGGTAAAATATTCATTATATACAGAATTATATTAATGATGTAGATATCATATATGTCATTTATATCTAGTATATACATGCATTTACAATATTACATAACATTTGGTGGTAAGAAATGAAATGCACCGTTCATGGAGACGGTAAGCCGTACGTACACATGAACGCTACTTTCATTTATATTTCTTACTTAATGGAGTGAAATCATAATGATATAATGGTATATAATAGTTTTATTATAATATAATATATAATATCATTATATCTATCCTTTATACGTACCACATATGGTATTAATGAATCAAATCACTTTGAGGGGGCGGTAGTCCTCACTTCCTAAAATAAAGATATCGTGTTTACCCATAATGGAAATCATAACGGTAGGCCATAAATGAAAAATACAGAAGATTAAGTAAAACACAAACATATTATATATCATATATAAATATAGTGACATCTTAATGGTCACCTTTGAAGGTGTTATATGAGTGTTGAAGAATCATCATTTCGTGAGGCAGAAATTCACCATCCACAGAAACAGAATGTTCTTTAACCAGTAGATGTAGGTGTGTGTAAGTGTAGCTCTAATAATTCATATAACAACATAATAGTATATTAAAGATACTGGTGTTTTTACAAATAAAATTAATGAAAATATTTTAGGGGGTTGGAGAAGAGAAATAAAACATAAGAACACAAGAGAAAACACTACCTTTAAAATGGGTAACTCTTTTTTATTTGAGATCAAAAGCTTCCTTGGGAAGACTTCTGCCCAAAGTGAGGCTTCTAGGAGTAAGAGAGGGATATGGAGAGGCCAAATGGGTAGGGTTGGACGATAAAATGTCTTGAGAGGTTTTGGTAAGGTGGTAGAGGTGGCGGCCTTTTATAAGAGTAGTGGAGGGGCACTCTTGGAATGTTATAAAGGATACTTTATTATAAAATGATTTTCGGATTTAAAAGGTACCAAAATTATATATTTCTAGGATAAGGTTATAAGAGTAATAAATCCACCCATACAATAGGTTTTTGACATGTGTAGGTTTTAGATTTTTCATTATCCTTCCATTTTATTTAAATCGTTAAATAATGAGGAAATCGCTACATCATCATGGTGTCATAAATAATTTAATTTATATAATGTATAAAATTTTTAAAAAAATATCATAATGTAGAAAAGATTTTTATATTTCTAATGAATTTTTATAGTCAAAAATATGACCTGTATAACCCCATTTAAAAATTTATTTAATAAAACAACTCATGTTTCTGACATTTTTATTTTAACTTTAAATAAAATGTTATTAATGTCATTTTCCTACCAAAGTGGCTCCATGGGGATCCCAAGTCGACCCATGGATTGTCTTGTTCGGACATGAAACATCCAATAAGGGTAGGACATGTTTCTAGGTCATTTTATATTATTAAAACATTAGTTTTACCTTAAACAACACTAATTACCTCTAATCGCGATTAAAACATAAAAGTTACTATTCACCAAAAAAATTATTTTAATCCCATTGAACCACATTTTACACCATAATGAAAACCATGTATGTAGGATTTTTGAAATTCAAAAAACAGAGGTGGTAAAATTTCATTTAAACGAAAAATCAGTTTTTTAAGTACCACTTAGTGGTTTCACTATTCATCAAAAATTGAAGCTTTTCAGAAAAATACCAAAACTTCACCCTAATATATATTTGATATTCCAAATTCCAAAATGATGTTTCTTTTACAAAATTCAAAACATATAAGTAACATTAATTAATTTAATAATTAATTCCCGTTGTCAAAACAAATAGCGTGTTTTTATGAAACAAAATGTATCAAAAGATTGACACTAGTTTAAGACCAATTTCAAGGTGAAATTAATTCCAATGACCACTATTGGATTAAATGGTAAAAATATATTCTAATTTCAATTTAAAATAATTTCAAAATATAATCTAATCATATAAATAAATTAGATTAAAAAGATGTTTTGAATTAAAATACAACATTTTCCACTATTCATTAAAAAAATGACCTTTATCCGAAAAATACCAAAAATTTACACAAAGTAAATTTTGATGTCCTGATTCTAAAGAAGAATTTTATTTGGTCCAATAGAATGTATAATAGTGATAAAAACTATATTTAAATATGGTTCTCCATCAAAAGGTGATAGTTCGACCTTTTAGTGAATATTAGAGTATCTATGCCTAAAATTGAGCTCTTTTCATATTTTAAGACTTTATACATTATTGGATAAATATAAAAACATTTGAAAAACATATATAATCATATTTTAGTTATTTATATTCATTCCCACCAATACAATGGCTACGTGTTAACTACCATTTAAAATAATATTATTTTATTACTAGTTTGCAACGTAAGATTTCAAAGAAACTCGTTGTTGTGTATCGGGCACGCTATCGAACATAGAAACCCCTTTAAAGTAAAATTAATATTTAATTCGTAAATATTAATAAAAATGAAAATGATTTATTCTTTATTTACCTAGGATGTTACAATTATATTGTTAAGTAAACTCTAGAATAAAAATAATAACAAAATTATCATATTATATATTAATTAATAGTTTAAGAAAAATCATTTAATATGATTCTTAGAAATAGAGTATGTTATGATAATGGAGATGGTTAACCATATTTATGCATGAATATCATTTCAATTTTTAATTATCATTTTTTAAGGGAGGTAATAATTATTTTGTTTTTATAGATTTATCATAATGTAATTACTATCAAATATATATATATATTGTCCATGTGGCATGGTAATGAAAAGAGAGTCACATCAATTCATGAAATCGGTAGTCCACACGTACATGAACGATGTTATCATCTATAAGGGATTGAAAAGTTAATAAATAAAATTATCTATTATAATTATTAAATGATAAATATTTCATGAATATCATAATAATGTAATTTATATCAAACATCATCATTAAAATAATTCTTATCACTTTCTATTAACACATTAGTGATTGAAAAACCACATTGATTCATGAGGTGGTAGGACACCGTACACACGAGTGATGTAATCGTATCGCTTAAGGAATGATAAGTAAATGTTTATATATGATAATATTACTACAATGGTAAAATTATGTTATAAATATCATATATATTATTTATATCCATTATCATATTGAACCATGAAAAATGGACAGGGGAAAACAAATGACATCGTTTCAAGAGGCGATAGCCCGCTGAACATGTGAATGATGATTTAATAACCCATATGATTTAAGTGTAGATGGTTGTGGGTAAGGAACATAAAATAGAAACATCTCATTATATGGTAGTTACTGAGGTTATTATTTCATAATGATTTAATAATAATTTAAGTAGGTGATGGAATAAATAAAACAAAAATGCTCATTGGAGAACGTTGCCTCTTAACGGAGTATCTTCCTTATGATTACAGCATAGAAATATGATTTTTGATTTTACAAAATAAGGTTCATTGGATTATATAGTGGATTTTTTTGGTTATTTGGTTAGGTATTTGATGAAATAAAATTTTTTGAAGGTGTGGAGAAGATAGGAGAGGGGTGGCCTTTTATATGTGAGGTGAGTGGCACAATTCTAATTTTTTCAAAAAAATGAATTATACCAATATTTTTTTTATGCCACAAGGGTTAAATAATTTACCCTTATCCAGAATATATGGAAATAAAATAAATTTTATAAATGTTTTTAGATAATTTTTTAATATATATTTTTTTATCTCATTGTAAATATATTCTTTTAATTTATCTTTAACAATTAATTATTATTGTTATCACTATTCATTTCTGCAAAAAATTTAGTTGAAATCATTAGTTTTAGTAAATTATTATGATTAAAAATATAGAATATATTTTTCTATATTCAATTCATATAATTGACAAAAATTAATTTAAAATTTCTCCAAGAGCCATAACGAGAAAGCATGTTTTCAAAGAGAAAAATTTAATATGTTTACCATGATTTTATAATAGAATTCAAAATGAAAATTATTAAAATAAACAAAATTTGATCAATTGATATTAAATATATCTATATTCAATTTAAATACAATTAAAATTAAAATTTAACATTATAAATAACTTAATAAAAAATGTATCTTTCAAAAAAATTATTATTTTCACTATTCATTGAAAAATGAAACATCTCAAAAAAACCCTGAGAAAATTTTATTTTTTTGATTTAAAAAATTTAATTTATCATGTCTAATAAATTTTATACAATTTATAATAATTATTTTTAAAAGATATACCCAATGCATGGCTAAACTGTCATTTACAAAAAAAATTATGATTTTTAGAAAACACTTTCTTTTTCATTTAAATGAAAATTATTTTATTTATAATTAATAAGTGACCATGATATTCATAATTAGTTAGTAATATTAATAAATTTGAAAAAAAATTCACGGTTATAATGGTCACATTTTAAAAATAATTAAATAGAGTATTTTAATTTAATCATGTTGTTGTGTGCATCAAAAGCTATCAATGAAATTAAATTTATTCTAAATGAAATATATTAAAAGTATTTGGGTGTCACATTCTATCATCCTTCAATAATTTCATCCTCAATATTTCATGGATATTAAAATCTAAAACTATTAGTTTATTTATTATTTATATCATCCTCTGGTTCCAAGATTTTTTTTCTTTCTATTTCATGATTTCTATAACATACATTTACGAGATGAGTTTTCTAATTACTCAATAATTTATCTATAGTCTAATGAATGTGGAAGGTTTTTCAATGTAAGAACTATCAGGTTCCATTCCAATTTAATTATAGGTGAGAACATGTTTTGGGACTTACATGTACTTCCATAATAATGATATATGAAAGACATTATCTAATTTTGTGATTTTTTTGAGTCATTTCCAAATGATATGCAGTAAAAAAATTCAAGGATTTTAGATGGTACGATGTACATAGAGAATAATTAACATTTCTTAAAAAAACCTTATAATAGTATTATATGTGTATACATTCAAGAAAACATGATCTCCCACATGGAATTCCAAATCCTTTATTTGATTATCTGCATAACTATTTTTTTTTACTTTGGGCTCTTTTAATATGATCATAAATGAAATTTACCTTTATTGTTGTATATTCAACATGGTATGGGCCTATGATTATCCTTTAACTAACATCATTCCAACAATTCAGAGTATTACATCACTTTACATATATTACTTCATATGATTCCATTTTAATATTTTAATGGAAACTATTTCAATATGAAAGCACTTCCAAGGGTAACTACTTATCCCACATACCTTGAAAGTCATGTGAGAATGACCTAAACATGTACTTGATTGTTTTAATCAGTCTTTCCATCAGATTAAGTATATTAATAATCTCTCAAATGAATCTTAGTATCAAGAGACTTATGAATAATTTTAATTAATTTTGATGTAGAATGGAGACCACGATCAGAACAAATAAAGAGGTGGGCCATGTTGCCTTAGAAATTCATTCATATATAGCCTTTATAGGTGCAAAAAAGTAAATCATCTATTATAGAGAGGAAATGTTCATATTTGGTTAGGTGATCAATGATATCCCATATTTCATCATTATTTATATGATTCTTTATTTATCTTGTGAAATATTACATAGTAATGTCATCACATTTCAATATAGTAATAGGAGGAGGTTACATGAATCCTCTAGAATATTTCCTCACATATTTTAATTCTTGATAAAACAAACATCTAAACACATAATCATCAATCTCCCACTTCATGATATCCCAAAAAAGTTACATCAAATACATATAAATCAACGTGCTTCCTTGGTGTATAGAGAAATTGAAGCTACGAGTAACATTTTAAGATTACATTTTTATATTAGGTTTAGATGAATCAAATTAAAACTCTCAAAATTTCATACTACCTTTTAAAAAAATGAGGTTTTCTATTTTCCCATCACCCACAACTTTAATTTTCATATAAATATTCTTATCACCAGTTTTGGAACTTTTTAAGAATTTAATAAATATAGTTTTGAAATATTTTGTAAAATTATTGATATCTACTTTTTATTAATAATTCTCCCAAACTTATTTAACAGATCAAAGAAATTATGAACCCTCTCAATCCCCAATTAAATCATAACTCCACAATCATCCTTACATAATGAATCAACTACCATATTTACATTAAAAAGGTGGTAGTGTATTGAGGAATCATAATATTTAGTATCTTAATCCATTTACATTTCTTAATATTGATCTATTTCAATGAAAAGTTGTATTTTAGGATTTTACGATCCATGGATGTCTCACATAATTCACAAGAGATGATTTTTCTATATCTTAAAACAAAGGATTGTAGCTCGAAACTCCAAATTATGGGTTTTATATTTATGTTCACATGTCTTCAAATAAATTGCTACATATGAAATAGAATTATCATTTTGCATTAGGATACGACCAATTTTTTTGATGCATTACTATATATCTGATTCCCATCACTTCTAGATGGTAGATTCAAAATCAGATCATTTAACAATATCCTCTTTAGTTCTTCAAAAAATTATTCACATTCCATTGTCCAAAAAGTCTTAACAGTTGTACATGTTTTATTTTTTAATGGGTTATCCAATTGGGAAAAACATTGAATGAATCCCCAATATTAAATTTCCAAACTACTGAAACCACGTACCTCAGTTATGTTCGTTGGTATAGACCATTATCTGAATCCCATTTATTCATAGGGTAAATTGAGATTCCATCCTTGATGACAATATGGACATGACTATAAAATTCTTAACGATATTAATCCCACTTACTAAATTTACTATATAGTTATTTCAATGTAAGAGTTTATAGAATGATGCTTAAGTGACTATCATGAATATCATAGAGTTTAGAATACAACAAATTATTATCAATGAATACCACAAAAAAATCAACAAGATATTCCAAAAATACTCGGTCCATTAGATCCATAAAATAGGGGCTTCATTAACAACCACAAATTCAAAATTTTGGAGTGGTTTCATAAAACACTACTAAAAAAGTCACTCCCCCTACTTCCTTCAAACCCTACCGTCTACCCCTCCCTCCAGTCCCCCTATTTTGAGCCCTCCCAAGACCTTCCTGCAATCATCTCCTGTGTCCCCTTCCCCCTCATGCCCCTGAGTAGAACCATCTCCACTAGAAATTCTCTCCAACAATCCCTTTCCAAAAACCCATTTTCCCTCGAAGCACCATATTTTCATCTCCTTTCCCCAAAACCACAACCATCATCCCAATATCTAAACTAAAACCTTGCCACTCCACCACTTCCCCCTTTCCCCAAACCTCAACCACTTTTCCCCACTGTACCCCAAACATTTTTCAAGACACTAAACCCTCACATGTTGCTTCATCTTTCCCCAAACGCTCACCTGCTACTCCCCCTTCTCTGAACTCTCACCATTTAACAAATACTCTCCTATCTCCCTAGAACCCTCACATTCCACTCCACCCCTTTCTCATAATCATGCCTCCATTGATTCTATGTTGTGTTTTGGTTATTTATTCAATTTTATATTGATTTTAATTAGGATTTTTCTAATTATTTATGCCATTATATTCTCTAGAATGTTTTGGACCTTGTGAGGTGGGATAGAACCCCCATTTTCAAAGGTAGTGAGTTCCGGACAACATTAATGAATCATGTGTTTCCTAGTATTTATTGACGTTTATCCTGTTTAATAATACTTATGAATTGATTGATACATTTAATATTTTTCATTAATTATTTGAAAGGATGTGTTGATGGAAAATATTGAAGATTAATTTTCAATTCACATTATCATCTAATTAGAGACCCATCATGATAATTTCTTTTGAGTACACCAGGAATTTATCTTCTAGTATTGAATATTAAAAAATTTTGGGGACAATTTCCTGGTAATATAAAGATATAACTATCTATTATATATATTTTTAGCATCATGTACAATATTTTTAGTAGAATAACACAATTTAAGTATTCATTAATTTTTTAAATCATGATTGGTATAAATTTATGAATTTATTTTTTTACATCACTACTTAAATTTGTAGATAGAGTATTGTAAACATATATAATTAAATTATAACTAGAAATTTAATTAGTGGTAATTTTTTTATTATCATCATAAGAATTTAATATATTATAATAATGTTTAGGAAACTAGGAAATATTTGAGTTATAATAAATTATTCCATTATATATTTCAAATATATACAATAAGTTCTATTAAAAATAGTGGGAGGATAAAAATAGATTTGATATAGATATGAAACATTAAAAGGGAAAAGGCTTCTCTAGTATAGATTATTGGGTAAAAAATAGGGATAATTGAGGTTAGCAATTGAATCATTACTCTTTAAATTGTTCAAGGTTAAACGTTATTATCCTTTAAGATATATCTATGATACAGATTGCATTATGAAGAAGTGGAAAAGGACTTTTTCATTTAATTCATATTGAAATATTTTCCATTATTAGTTGTTATTGTTTCTTAATCATTTTACGAAACCTATGGTTCATGGGTAGGTGAACTAATATAGGAATAGTTCATCCACCATTATAAATTCTAGTAAAGTATTTTGTGTCACTCCCTATACCTAGAGTTGTGTTATAACTCTAAATCCACTACTAGGGTGACATATAATTACTAAGTAAACCAAGACTTAGTGACCCTTTGGTGTTTCTACAATGATTTATTTTATAAATTAAAAATTTTATCTGTTTTTATTTACAATATTTTATTCTATAATATCCTCGATAGATTTATTTTATTTATTTTTTCATTCTTAGTACTTATATAAATCTTCGTATAACTACCTAGGTTGTATTTTTTCATTTCATTTATGTCCTTTCCAACTTATTGATTCCTATATGATTTAATTTTCATTAACAAATTATAGGAAAATTGTGACATATATGGATAAAATTTTGATCACATTATAGAGGAAAACAACATAGTATGGTATGATATTGGATGAGTTTCAAGAATTTACAATTTCCACTCAATGTGTTGAATAGAAAATAATATGGCCATTCCATACATGTAAATTTATTATATGGTGGAAGATATATGAATTTTATGAACAAATTATATTGAAGCAATTCCTTACTAAATATTTGTATTTTATATGCCATTGAGAATAAAAAAATATATAAATTTTGAGAATTTATGTCAATCAATAGAATAATATTTAAAATTCATCAAAAATCATCATTTAAATTAAAAACATTATAATATATTCAATTTGCAATGAAAGACAAAATAATCAAAATCAAAATGTATCAGAATAATCATTTGATGGTGTTATAAAGAGTTACATGACAAGTGATGGTTTTGGGACTATATGAAAACAAGACCAAGATCATAACTTATCATTGGATCCTTCTATTGATTTTTTTGGATACTAATATAATAGAGAACATTATTCTAAAGAAAAATTCCTTTCATTGAATCTTTGATTATGGAAATCATGATTTGTATGGAAGATGTATAAATTTTTTAGAACATTATTTTCTACAAAATATGTACTATATCAAATTAATGTGGGATTATAAATAAAAGTGATGTCTAGGAAATTAGAATTTTTTCAAGATACATTTCATGAATCTATGACCCTGATTATTTTTATGATATGAAAAAATTAGTTGAAAAGGATTGTCTGATTTAGAAAAAAATACATTGTTTTCCTAGTGATGGTATGATTTATTAGAGAGATGATTCAGGGATACAAGATTAAAAAAAATTTATTTTCATCAAGATGTAATTAAATAGGTAATTTTGGATGTCTGAATCAACATACTAATATGAATATAAATAAAAAGAACATAGGTATAGATATTTTCCATTATCTATCTTTAAAATATTGGCTCGAAAGATTATGTATTCCATTGAAAAATGTAGAGAACATGACATGGAATTATATAGATAATAATATTGATGTTTTAATGTGACATCCAATAGATTATAGATCACAAAATTCATTCTTTTTTAATTCGTTATTTCTCATCTAATTGTTGGAATGTAGGATTCGGATTGGATGTCTACTAATTCAACACATTAGAGGCTCTGAGTACCAATTATAGCATTTTTTCTTGTTTTGAACCCTTACAATATATCTATGCAGGTGTATATTCAATAAACTTGTTTTAAAATCTCAATGATTATTCCTAGAAAAAAAAAGCAATGGAATGATATTGATATATACTTGTATCCTCTTATTGATGAATTACAGAAGTTATAGAGCAACAAGGTATTAAAATTTGATGCATATTTTTGAAGAATGATAAAAATGCATGATTCCCTATTGTGTCCCATTATTGAATTCAATTTATATAGGAAATAATATCGTTAGAACACATACATTGTAATTCTGTGAATTTGTTTCAGGGAAAACTATGTTTTAGAGCATATGAGATACACAACATTGAACCTAACCATAAAATGACTATATGAATATGATCATTCTAACCATTACATTAGTTTTTCAAATATATGTATGATTAACTAGTATATAAAATATATATATATATATATATATATATATTTTTAAAAACATATTGATAAATTCTTTATAAATAATCAACCAATTTTATGTAAATTTTTTCCTCCAAAATATGTTTTCTTGAAAAATATTTTTTACTAATTTTTTTGAAAAAATATTGTAATTATTTTATTGAACATTAATAAAATATATTTAATAAAATATAATCAATTTTTTTATATCATAATATCAAAATTAACTTAGGGTGAAAATTGGGACCATTTTTAAAATATAGTTTTTAGTGAATTTTGAAGATACAATTTTTATGTAAAATTTTCATTTCTATTGGTAAATTAAATAATAAAAAATTCTAATTAAAACAATAATATGAATTTATGTTAATATATTTATTCATTACTTATATTTAATCTAGTTAATTAGATGTATATATTCATTATATCAGATTTTATTGTATTTTTTTTTTGATTAAAAACAAAATTTCCTCAAACATTTTTTAAAATGAATAATGTTTTTCCATTATTATTAATTATAATAAAACATAATTTATAATAATTTAAATTAAATTTTTATATTATATAGATATATTTATTAATTGATATTAATATGATGAATACTTCTAGTTATAGAGTCAAATAAAAATTATCTTTTCCATGAAAAATCCATTTTTCTGAAAACCACATTCCATCATTCATGCATAGTTTATTTTAAATTTAATTATTCTAACTCTGTGAATTTATTTTGATAAAACATATTCCATATTCAGAATCATCATAACTAATTGTTTTATAATATGGTTAACTTACTTTTTGGAAAATATGAAGAGTTACTATAGTAAATATTTATTTCCACGAACAAAAATTTAGGTTAATTAAGGCTAAAAATACATTACCAAAGATTAGGAAAAAATTAATACTAATTAAAGGAATATGTATATTTACTTTTAATTTAAATAATGATTATATATTTTCAATATTTTTTTATTCTATAAATTATTTAACAATCAGTATAAAAAATATATATATTTAGATATGATAGAACATAAATTGTATTTTTTTAATATGATATTTCAATTAAGTCATTACTTATGTTGAATTTATTTATTTTTAATGAATTTATATTTTTTAAAAAAATTATTATAAAAAAATTTGGTTAAATTAAAATGATAACACAATTTTTTTAATCTCACATGTAATTTCAATAATGGTTCGAGCTGTTTTATTGTAATAAATCCGTAAATTTTGAATAGATGTTAACTGTATCTTAAAAGAAAAAAATAATATATTTAGACAACTATTCTCAAAAAATAAATATTATTTTTGGAATCATATTTTAGAAGATATCCATTTCTTAATTCTTTGTAATTTTCAGGTACAGTTGAATTATTTGGTAGTGTTATGACACTATATAAATATATCGTGCGTAAAATGACATAATAATGATAAAAAAGTGACCTAAAAATTGTTGTAAAATTTATCCATGACAAAATATATATTTTCCCTTAAAAATAACTTGATTTTATGTTTACATTATTAAGTTTTTGAATTGATTTTTCAATCCTCCAAAATCAATATTATATTTCATGTTTATAAAATCATTGATAAGAACATAAATCACCTCTATAATAGAAAGGGTAATATTTTAATCATTTAATCACTTATACATATAAAATAATTAAAACCACCTCTATTTGTAAGAATCCATTGGGTGATACCAGGGGAAGGATTATGGTTTTGGTTATTTTATTATATAGATTCCAAAACATATGATTGGGAAATAACACCTCACCCCTCTCTTTTCCTATATTAACCCACCCAATATCCCATTTATATTCACTAAAACCCCATGATCATGTTATTACTCTTTCTTACCATATCTAAGCTCCTCCCATGGTTCCCCCATGCTCTCAAAAAGATCCTTCCAATCTTTTGGAATCACTATCTCAGGGTAAGGGATCTTCCGTACACTTTTTTATTCCAGAAATTATTTTTTGTTATTCATATTAATTTCCATTTTTTAATTTTGGTATTTGTTCTTACATTTCTATAATACTTTAAATACGATTCATAAATTATGAGATACCACTTTCACTCTAATAATTCCATCCCATCAGCCTTTATTCAAGAATCTCTTATATGTTATTCCTCTTAATTGACATTTTTTAATGTTGGGGATTTGTTTTTTTACATCCCCCTTACATATCTTATGTATTCAAAGTGATTCAAGATATATTTTACTCAAATAAATCCCCCCATGAACTTTTATATACACTCATTACCACACCAAAATTTCGTAAAGGATCATGCCATTATCCTTATTATTCATGTATGTTAATTATTTTATGCATTTTACCACCATTTAGAAATATTATGATATATTCTATCATGATCTATTTACATCTCAAATGGTTTCTAAATTATGGGAGACAACATTAACTCACATTAAGAAATCCCATGATTATTTATACAGCCCCTTTATGCTATAGAGATTTCATCGTGATTCCCATGTGAAAAAATTGTGTGGTCAATACCCATACCCACTTATTATCAAGGGTGTTATCCTTTATTCAAATAAAATTATTTTATTGGGGGATTTCAAGTGTTTATTCCACACTCCATGATCATATAATATTTTTTTTTGAAAAATGATAAATTTTTGTATGATCTATATGTCACAATTAAACATGTTAAGGAAATTAATGTGCCAGGTGTACCTAGAATTATATTGCACTCCATTGCATTGGGTAATGTTTCGGTCTCGTGAGAATTTGTGCAAAGGATATAGGAATAAACCAAATCCATCATAGTACTTTTTTCATCAAGATTTCAGGGAATCTACAATTGAACTATGTTTATTATTCTTTGTTTTATGATGTTTTTTCATTTACCATGTTTCATATTTATTATCATGCAATATCATTCCTCATGGATCATGTTTATGATTCTCTCCCATTTAATGACTCATTGATATACATGTTTTATTAAATGAAATAATTTATTTATTTTATTCCATGTTAAATCCCTTACCGGGATTTATAGATCACCCCTTTCTTATGTATGTTCCCAGGTTATCCAATGATGTTTTTAGTATGACAGAATAATGTGAGAACATTAATGATGTTTCAATAATAGATATGTATATATTATTTTATGTTTTTATGTATCATACATAATTCTAAATGAAACTATACTTCAGGATGTTCTGGGATTTAATATGTACACTCTTTATGTAATAAATCTTGCATTAATGTGTAATAAATAGTTGGGTTATCATAGTTGTAATGAAAGGAACAAAATGTTATTTTTGGAATTAGGATTAGAAAACTGTAGCGAAAGCCTTAGGGATAAAACGAAACATAATAAGACATCCCTAAATTTGAAAATGTATAGATTAAGTGGTTTGTATGAAAATTAATCCCTCTCTAGATACTACCTTTAGATGTTTCCCTATAATATATGAACCCATGGGTAAAACTAGAAAAAAACCACATTGAGATAGGCTCGACCATGAAATGGTGCACAAAAACAGGCCTCGATGCACATCTGGTTTTACAATCCCAGTGGATATTCTTTGGTAAATTAACAATCTCATTATGAACCACTATAAGGAGAATAATAATCACAATAAAAGGTAATTTTAGGATATATATCATGGATAAATTATATTAAATCATAGAACATAACAAATAAATTAAGTAAATATCATTTATAAGGTATCCCTTTAATGTAAATTGGATTCCCATTTGTTTGTTTAATTGTTTACAATTATTCACCTCTAATATTACATTTATTTAATTTAATTTCTAGAAATATGAAGAGACGATTCAATAACAAATGTGAAGGGATATGCGATGACTTCCCAAAAGATATTTTACTATTATTTAAAAGTTATGTTGTTTAAGTAATTCATCAATGATATTTTGGATATAAGAATCATAAAATATATAGGAATCTTTCAATAGTTTTTCTTATTTAATGATTTGAAATAAATTTTGATTGTTAATAAGAACTTATAAACGTGATTTAGTGATTAGGTTATGGATAAGATTTAGTATGTGTTTTTTGTGGGGGATAAATAGAAGGAATCTTGGAATGAGATATCTAATGATAATGTTATTTTTATAATAAATGATACAAATTTTGAAGATTTATGTGTGGGAAGTTGAGTATGTTTAAGGGTATTTTTGGAAACATAGTACAAGATCATATCTTTTGATATTGAGCTGATTCAAGATATTTTTGGTGATGTTTCATTTGGTTATAGTTTATATACACATTAGGAAAATTTGAGAGGAACGATATTATGTTTAAAAGGATTAAGATGAATGGTATGAGACAAACATTGAGGTAAAAACATTCTCTATTGTTGATGTTAATTGTGTTATTTGGGATATATGAGTTTTTATTTAAGGAATGATATATGCTAAGACTTTGGGATTTTGGTGGAATATTAGAGATCAATGTATTGAGGATCAATAATTTTCATAATTTAATTACATTATGCTACACATTTTTGGATTTAGTAAAGATAGTAGGGATAAATTGTTTTACATTGGTTTATTGTGTGATCTGTTAGTAGTTTATTATAGTGCTTCATTCATGATTATTTTTTTCTTATCTTGGATACTCAACCTTTGGAGAAAATAAGAGATAGTAGTGGAAATTAATTAAATGATAAAATTATACATTTCATGAAATTATATTTCTTTATGTTCATAGTATATATGATAAATTAATTCATCAACTCCAAGAAAATAATATTAATACCAAAATATTGTCAAATTAAAATTATTTATATGGAAATTATGGTTTTCCCCCTAACAGATTATTGGTTTTTTGGTAATTTATTATAACCATACCATGTAATATTTTAAACTCTATTAGTTATTTGGAGTTATCATTCTATTCTATGTTAATGTTTTCAGATACCACTAATGTTACCCTACATGGAAGACATGTTATTGGATCACCTTAATAATTCCCATTCTATATTTTTAAGAAACATGGGTTGTTAACCCATATTAAGTTGTGTGTTTTTGATGAATATATTTTTAATTTTCAAAACATTAATTGTCAAATTCACATTTAAATTGAGAGGACACATTTTATTAAAGAGGTTATTAATGTCACACCATGAGTTTTTAAAATAGAAAATTATGTTCTATAACATAAGTTATACACAATAACGATCATCAACTACAAATTATGATTTGAATATGATCATTTTAACCAATCCATTAATTTTTTGGGTATTACTAAGACATTATACATTATTAATTATATATAAGTCCAAAAATATATTGATAAATTACTAGTAACTAATCAGTATATTTTTGGTAATTATTTTAGTACTCTCAAATATGTTATCTTAAAAAATTATTTTTATTAATTTTAGGGAAAAATATTATATCTATTTTCTAGAAAATTTGAAATTTTTTTGGTAAAACAAACCACATTTTTATATCAACATAAAAAAGTTTACTGATGGTGAAAATTGGGATTTTTCATAAAAAATAGTTTCATAGTGACTAATAATTATTAAATTTAACAGAATAATAATTGTTTTAATTTGATATCAAGGAAACATAATTACTCATTATTTATATTTAATTAAATTAATTATGTTTAAATCATCTTTACACTTTAGTTTAGTGTAATATTATTTTTCATATTAAAAAGGCATTTTTATAAAAGCTTTTTTATATTTCATAATGGTTATCCATTATAATTATTTAAAATAAATACTAATAAAAAATTACTTAAATAAAATTTTTATATTAATTAAATATATTTATGAATTAAAATTCATTTAATTAATATTTGCAGTTATAAATTTCATGAAAAAAGATTTTTTCTTGGGAAATATAATTTTTAGAAAATAGATTTTCATCATTATTGAAATATTTATTTTAAATTAAATTCATTATCCTAAAATAAATTATATTTAAAAAATGGATTCTATATTTGGAACGATGAAAAATAATATTATGTAAAATCATGAACATAGTTTTTAGACAATATGAATTATAACTTTAGTAAATATTTATTACCATGTTAAAAGTAAAATATGATAATTAATGTTAAAAAAAATTACCAAATTATATAAATGATGTTACTATAATTGTATTTAGACTTATATTTGTATTTAATTTAAATAATGATTATATGTATTCCTTATCTTTTTTACTTAATTAATGACAAGTAAATTAGTTTGATACAAAATATATATTGAAATGACATGACACCAATTGTTTTTTTGAGTAATATGGTATTTAAATTAAAAACTTCATTGTGATGAATTAATATATTTTTGAAATAAATGAAATTTTAATAGATTATTATCATCAAATTATTGTTTTACATGGAGATATTAATATAATTTTTATGATGTCATGTGCAATCTCTATAATGGTTTGAAAATAGTAATTGTAAAAAACCCATCATTTCTTAATAAATATCATTTCCAATTTAAAATTGAAAAATATAATATTTTGATAATTATTTTGTAAAAATTAATATTGTTTTTGGAATCATCATTTTAATATTATTTAATGGTTAATTTTTCATAATTTTAAAAAATAATCAATTTTCAGGTAAAAATTAAATACTATGTAATTTCACTATGTGTATTACAACATCATAGTGAAAAATATGTATACATATATATTCCTTCATTTTTTTAAACATTTTAATTTCTGTAATGGGTATTCTTGAAACATCTCAATGTGTTTTCACTTGATGCATCATAGGTTACACAAATTAAAAATTCTTGATTCAAATATTTTGTTACAGAAGTTATTGACATTGGTATTGTGTTAATTATTACATGGAAAATGTTATTGCAGTTTTACTCCAACATTAAACATTATTAAGAAAACTACATGAGAAAAATCTATAACATGATTAGCTTTACAACATTTAGGATATATTTTTACTAGATCTTTATGAAATGGATATGCTCTTTTATTCGTTGTTCTTCACTACCTTGATTTATTTAACTATATAGTTGGTTGAGGAAACTAAATTTGGAGGTCATATGCATTATCTATGGTTGTATCCAATATAGATTTAATTTATTTATATGGTTTTTTCTTATGTAAACAATTCCTTTCACTTCATTAAATATATAATTATTTATTAATTATTTTATTTCATTAATACATAGGCCATTTTAAATCATACGTGAAAATTAAAGATCATCCTGAAGGTTCTATTTGTGAATGATAATTTGAAGAGAATTGTCTTAAATTTTCTACAAGAAACTTGTATTATATTGAGAAAATATTTAGTTGTGTTGGATTTATTGACAACACATCGACTCAATCTTTAATACATGGATAATCCCAAATCATTCATACTATTGGTCGATCATTTTGAAGGATGTAAAATAATATCCTCATAGAAATGGAATTATTGATGGCACGTAGATATGTTCTATAGAATAGTAAAATTGTGAATACATTAATTTAATATTTGAGGATACAAAAAAATATTTGAATGATAATTCAATCATGAAATGAAAATGATATTACAATAGTTGTCATTAAGGATCTTATATAATGGTTTTTACATCATGTAAGATCATAAACATTCCAATGAGTAAAGATATTAAGTGGAAACATAAATTTTATAAATATAAAAATGTATATTATTTGTTTTAGATAATGATTATCATTACTCATGTTGAGTTTTTAGAATACTTGATGTTTCTCGCAAGAGGTCCTTTAAAAAAAGGCTAGAATGTTTGGCAATTACTATGTGAATTACATTAAATTTAATATAGTATATCAGAAAGAGGCTTCAAAAACAAATAATAGCCATATATTTATAGTTTCTGAAATGGTAAAATTTGTAACGTTGACTGATATATAAGAATTAAATTTCCACCAACTTTTTACATTTTCATACTAAAATGAAAATGGGTCTATATTACTTGGGGTATTAAAATAGATTCCATTAAATTTAATTTTATTAACTTATCATGATTAATGGGTATCAGTGGTCATGAATTACATTATCTACATATATTCACATCGCAAGATAAAATGGTATATTCTGTGGAATATGTCATAGATAAAGTGTGAAGTGTTATTTTTCACATTAAAAAGAGATTCTTGTATGATATGGGTGATAATGTTGATGATTTAAACTCTAATATAGATGCCCATAAACAGTAAGAAAAAAACTTTTTCAAACATGATATTGAAAATATTAGTCTTATAAGGGTCGATGAATTATGTGAATTAATGATAGAGTAGGATAGTGACAAGATTGAAGGGTAAATTCAGTGTATTCACAGTCATCCAATAGCGTGTTAAGCAACTATATTATATATTCTACAATTCTTATATTTTTGACCTATTATCATATAAAAATTGATTATTATTCATGAATTTATTAATTTTCAAAAAATCAGTGTTATATTTGTTTTAATGTGTATTCATTCATTATTATACCAATATATATTTTGATTCTCATTGTTGTGCCTATGTTATCATTTATAAATTTATTTTTATGCATGAATTTTTTGAAATATATGTTCTGATGTTAATTTCAATTGTTTAAATTTTAGTAATTCCAAAATTAAAGAGTTTCACGAATCCTATTTGACTCTAAATTTATTCCTGAGGGTATTGAATGGTGATAGTTATAGGTACAAAATTTAATGTGAAATGATTTATTTTTCTTTTTTTTTATATGAATTTTTTTTAATAAATTATCAAAATAATGTTACTACCAAGATAAATATAAATATTTTAGATGTATAGAATCATAAATTATTGAAGACATCAATTCCCTTTTATTGTTATGGGGTCACCATAGATGATGTTGTAAGATTATTTGTCCAGATTCTACGATAGTTGGCATGGATTTGTTCATCCATTTAATTACATATTCTAATTAGAGGAATTTGAATCATTCTTAGAAGAATAATGACAATAATTCATATATAATGTTACTTTTTAATACATCATGACCCAATTGAATACATTATGAAATTAAATTATAATATTATTAAATTGAATATCTTCGTACATATGTTATTCGACTTTAATGTTGTGATACCGAAATCATTCTTTCAATTATATCGTTAAGTGACCAGATGATTCCATAATGATATTTCATAAATGGGTGGTTTGAGTGAGCAGGTAAATCACAAAACATGATCAGCATTTACTACATAATTTTTTATTCATTTTCAGATTGAATTTAAAAACACTGCACTATTTAACTTTCAAGAAAATTCTAATATACGTTCAAATAATAGGGAGTGGAGGTAGAGAAAGAGATAATATCAATTTTATTTTATCAATATGTGATTAGTGTTGACTTTGGTTTCAATTATTGTGATGTATAACTAAATATAAGAAAACTAAAATTGATTTAGTGATTTGGAAACCATGTTGTGCCTTGAGTAAGGGGATATATGTATTTCACCTACATTTCTAGAAATCTATATGTTTGTCTGATTTTATATTTTTCTTCCTATGTTTACCTTATAATAATTATTCTTAGGATTTGAGGTTTTGGTCATGTTCCCTATTTTCTCAAACAACCATTCTCCCCAAGAATTAACCATTTAAAAAATTACATAATTCCACAAAAATATATTATTAAATGAATCACATATCAACAAAACTATTTAAATTCCAAAAAATTTAAAGGGTCTAACTATTTCTTTGATATGGTATAATGTTTATTATTGATTAATTTTTCTTGTGTGGTTTTATGTGTTCATTATTGAGGTTTTATTTTTATGTTTATATGATATATTTATTTACTTGTTTTAAATAGATGTTTTGAATTTATTTATATGGTGTATTAAAAAATAATCTATAATAATGTGTCTAAATAAAAGCTGGTTTATAAATCATTCTTTGAGGATGGTTTTATAGGTATAGTTATTATATTAAAATAAAAGTCCATTTTGAAACATTGTACAATTCTTTTTTTAACAAAAGATGATACACACTGGGTTTATTCCCTTATAGAACCTTTTTTTATATCAGTTTGTGAATACTATGAGAGAATTTTTATTATTTATTATTGTTATGTGAACTCTATATGGGTAATTTATATGATGGGTGTATTGGAGAGGGATGCGTTATGACAATAATATGATTTTCCATGTGGCATGTTATTGATGTCTGACTGATAAGTGATACGTGTTTTCCCACCACAAGTCTCAATTGTCATGGGAACCCTTGACATTTAAGTGGGACATTGAGAGATGGTTTATATTCTATTCAAGATGAGAATATGAATTGGGTGCTCTAATATATTATTAATTTTTATTATGTGGAATACATATAGTAATGATTATAGGAGTAATCTAAGAGATTATTTTCCAGGAAAAACATTAATTGGTTGGAGGATAGTTTCAACTATGTATATAAAGAACAGTATCACTAGTTCCATGGGAGTTTCCCATGACTAAATAAACATTATTTGACTTAATTTAAAATATAATTTATTATTATTCATTCTTTATATGTTATTTCTATCTTTATATTTTTTATGCTTCTATTTAATCTTATTTAAATTTGTTGTTAACTACCCTTGGTGATGGATTTTGGATGGTTTCCTTGGTTCACATAAAGGTTTCCAGTTTACAATTTTTAGTTTTCTATATTATATTATACCTTGTATTTAATAGCCAATTTTTTTTCTCTGTATTATGAGATTATAGTTTAGATTTAGTACTTTTATTTCTTTTTATGTTATGTTGGAATGTAATATGGATGTTTGTTTTTATGTTATGTTTTATTTATTATTTTGATCTCTAATTTCTACAGTATTATGTTTTTATGATCATCATGTATATGTGGTTCAAAATTCTACTAAATATGGTCAAAAATAAGTTTACAGTAATTCAAATAATCTCCAAATATAGGCAAAAATTAGTGGTGGTTTAGACTGCTCTATTGTTAAAAAAAATATAGAGGAATTTTAAACTGTCGTTAACTCATGGGTAGTTTTCTAGTAAAAAATCACCACAATATAAAAAATATCAATAGTAAAAAATGTTTCTAGACAAATACCTTAACCACCACTAAATGTACTAAACCAATTCTAGTTGGACAGTTACTCCATATTTTGAAATGGTTTTAAAAACCCTTTAATGAAAAATATAACATATGATTAAACCACCCCAAAAATTTTAAAAAACTACCTCTAGTTATCTATTTTATTGTGAATGGTCTATAAATAGAGAATTAATGTAAACTCATAATATCTCTGCCATTCTTATAAAATTTTCTTCAGAATTTATTCCTTCTTTACATGTAATTGATGATACGTAGAATAAAGGTAAATCATTGAAAATATTGGTCTTTGTGATGTTGATAGAATAATCATTAATGTGTTCTAGATGATAATTTTTATTTTTCATAATAGAATTGATTTCACTATAATCGATGCATATTCTCATGGATCAATATTTCTTTATAAGAAAGAGAACATGGGCTCCACATGGAGAAACACTAGAGAAAATGAATCCATTATCACCCAAATTATCTAGTTGTTTCATCAACTACACTAATTACAGAATGGAAATTTTATAGGGATTGTTTTATATATTTTTTAAATTAGAGATTAAATCATTGGAAAACTCAACTACCAACTATAGTGGATGTCCATGCGATTTCATAGGAAATGCATATATGTTTTTCTACAGAATATGAACATCATCAATTTAAATATTACCTTTTCCAAACCTGAATTTTTTTTATGTTTTTCCCTAAAAATCTCATCCAGAATAGCTACTGAGAGTGGATCTTGAAATGGCTTAGATGATTTAGCCCCATCTTTAAAGTGTAACAATTATATATCTTCCTTCTAAATCATAATTTTTCTCTTTTAATTAATTATTTCATCATATTTTGAATGCTAGTTCACAGAAAGGATTAAATCGAATAAAACCATATGTATGATAATGAGTTCATAAAATAATACATGTATATGTGTCATAATAGGGACTAAATAAAACATTCTTACTATGTTCAGAATTTTTTTAGTAGTTTTGACGGACTACTCCCTTCTTAAGCGTGGATAATAATTTAAATAAATTTATAGATAAATTTTAATATATAATTAATATACCTTCCACCACATCATCTCATACTTCCACATCACTTATAGTTATTGTAAAATCATTCCCTTCTCTCCATATCTTGTTCTGTGGTATATTCACTAGATGATTTGGGTGTTAATTTGTGTATTTCCCCATATCCTTGATGTTAGAGCAGTATATTTTAGTGTTTTACATCTCACTAATACATTATTTAACCTGATGGTCCCATTCCCTATGCTTCTAAAAAACACTGATGCCCTTTAAAAATGTCCCAGGGTGAATAATTATATAGTTCACAAATGATGAAAATTGATTTATTTTCTTCTTCTTCATTCATTAATTCCTTTTTAATTTTGTTCTAGTAACCTATTATTATATTGGTTTTCATGGAATATGTATGATATAGATAATTTCCCCTATATTTTTCTGAAACCTAAAACTATTTCATAATAGGATGAAAAAGATTGATAGACATTTTCTCTTTAGAGATATCAATTAATCCCGCTAAATAAACTATCAATCATGCATTCTGTGTTGTGTATGTAATCAATGGAATACATAAATAAATTTGTAGTGGTAGTTTCATAACCCATGTCAATTTATTCATACCTTTTCATTAATCTAAGTAACATTAAATTTATCATAATTTGTTGTTCAGGAAGGATATATTTGTTGAATAAAAGCACCATAAAATCATTCCATTCCATGAATTCTTTTTTGCAGTTCATCCCTAGTATTATATATCAATGAACACCATTTTTCAACCTATCCTTTAATAAAAAACACTAAAACTATAAAAATTTATTTTTCACCCCATCCCAAGGACATAAATATCATCTCTAGAGACTTAATCCATTTCTTAAATCCCATAAGATTATTATTCCTATTAAATTATGGAATATTTTATTGTATAAAGAAATACAACATAAGATAATATTTTTGTGGAACATGTTTCTCCATCGAGGGATGTTTATTTATCATAACATATTTACGATTCCCTAATATATCGATAAATTTCGTCATTATAATCCTAGTAATATTTGTTTCCTTATTAGGGGAATTTCTACATTTTTCATGAGTAATGATACCCTAATTCCTTCTAGGTAACATTTAAAAAAATGGAATATAATATATAAGATCATAAAAACTTTGATTTTAAATCATAAAGATTAATTTAAATATTATTTAAAAACTAAAATAAATTAGAAATTTATTTATTTTTATAATTAGTATAATAATCCTTGGATTCCTTGGATACATCATTTTTTCTAATCCTTAATAATCGTTTGTAAATAATATTTGAATTATCCTAATTATATCCATTAGGAGATTCAAACCAGGTACACAATAAGATTTTTTTCAGGAAGATATGATCATGTATAGACCAATAATCCTTTTTCAATGTATTTTCCCTGAGAATATATATTCTAGAAACATTTCCACTTATATTATCTAGATAGAGATTCATTTCTAGGAGAAACCACAAAATCTATACATTACAAGAACTTTGGGATGTTCTTCTATACATATCATGAGAGTATATCATAAGATCATATTCGCTAATCTATGTTCTCATTAATCTAGTTACCATGGTATCAATTTAATATACTCTGATACCAACTATATTAACCCAAAATCTATAAGTATAGAGTCGTTGTATTAATTTATTACATTGGAATTGATCCAAGGAATCAAACCCCTATGGAATGATCAGTTTAGTAGTTTTGGAAAACTAAATACATAAATAATACCTATCTTATATTGGTAATATAAAATAAAACATAATACATAACAAAATTAAATTATCTTCATCCTGGAAAACTAAATCAATGGTTTCTTGTTCAAATTTGGGGAACATAAACAAAATAAGGGTGAGATAAAATTATTACTAAGGGAGAAGTATTATAGAAGGTGTCATGAATGTGTACCATAATCAATATGGAATGGTAAATAAATTAACACACATTAATTTTAAATAACATATCAATAACGATAAGATAAGACACATTTAATATGGAAAGTCAAATAACAGAAACTATATTCCTATTAATCAATAAATTGAGAGAGAAATAAATCTATAGGTAATATCATAGAAAAAATTCCACTGATAATTATAATAACTGACCTATTAATGAATTAAATTTATTAATTATTGCCCTTAATTTTTCTTAGGCATAAGATAATTTTCCTATCATGATCTATCATAAAGATAGTTTAGAACTACACAGTAAAACCCCTTCTGATTTGAAAAATGATTCATCTCACAAGACTAATGATGCTTCGAGAGGATATTTATGACAATCCTTCTAACATGTCTATAATCTCCAAAGAATTCCTCATACATCAAATAATATATTTAATTCACAAATAATGTTCATGGTGATCAAATATTTATATAGATTAAAGGATATATATTTATCCATACTTTCCCAGTCAATCAAAAAACTATCAAAGAAAAAACTATATATAATTATGGAATACGATTTAGAAAAATAATCACAATAATATTAAATTAATATTGATATATAAGAGAAATTTAATTCCCAATCAAACAAGGCCCCAAGAAAGTTATTGTTTGAATATAATACTAACAACCGATAAACCATGTGAGATTCCACAGTAACTTTTACTAATTGGTAATGTTTTAGAAATTTACCCTTAGATAAAATAATTCAAATTTAAACATAAAATGTCATTTATTATGAATAAATAACGATATGAAATTTCAATAGGAGTACTATATAGGCCACATAAATGTTAACTGGTGCATAATCTCAAAATAATTCTCAATGGAAAGTAAATTGAGATGAAATACCTTACCTCATGCTTCCTTTTGGTTAAACCTACATTCACATCTTGTAAAGTAGTTTAATGCATTTTATTTACATATAAAATATAGATAATTATATTAATAATTTAATAGTCCACCTATAAACGTTTTCTAGCCATTTTTTAAATATACTCCAGTATTTTCCCTATTTTTTGTGGTAATCAACATATTTTCTCATCTATGCTTTTTTATGAATGCTATGGTTATTTGGCATATTATATCATTACATAAATATTATAATAATAATCATGTAGTAATATTCATATTTATACATGAATTATTTTTTTAAGAGAAATCATGATATACATTTTATAGAAATAATGTACGTTATGATCCGGGAGATGGTATATCATGTTTACACAATATCTATGTTTCTATTTTTCAATGATCAATATAGAAAGGAGGTTAGTATTATCTTATCAATAGAGAATGATAATAACATAATAAGTACCGAATTATTTCTTTTGATATACAGTAGACACACACACACACACACACACATATATATATATATATATATATATATCAACCATGTGGTCTGGGGATGAGAAGAAAGTCACATCGCTTTGTGAAGGCGGTAATCCATACGTACACAAAAATGTTATCATCTTCACATGAGTGGATTGCTTAGAAATAAATTGATATATTATCTTTATATAATGATAAATATTTCATGAAAATAATAATTATTCCATGTATCTCATGTATGATAATTAAATTAATCCTCATCGCCCTCTATGTAAAGCATTATTGAAAGACTAATCACATCGCTTTGTGAAGTGGTAGTCCGGCGTACAAATGATAAATGTTACTATATCCGATATGGAATAAAAAATTAAAATGGAATATATGATATAATTACTACAGATGTATAATAATGTTATAAATATCATATATGTAGTGTATATTCATTACCATACCGAACCTCAAATGATGGTAATGGGAAAACAAATGAAATCGGTTCGTGATGTGGTAGTCCGCAGTACACATGAATGATGATTTTATAACCCATTTTTTGGAAGTTTAAATTTATTTGGTTAATGAAATGATGAAAAAAAATATTTTAGTATATGGAATATGATTATTTTATTTAATAATTATGGTGTAATAATAACTAAAGTAGGTAGAAGCTGAAATAAAATAATAATGCTTGTTGAAGAACGATATGTCCTATTTGGGTATCATCATAAATATTTCACTAACACATTCATTGTATATATTTACACAAAAAATAAGGCTTCTAGGATGATTAATTTAATTTATAAAATAATTTTGACATATAATGGATTGAAAAATACTTTAAATTCATGAATAAGAAAGAAAAGGGGGTGGCCTTTATAGGCGAGGTGAGGGGCACACTTGTGTTTTCGTGAAATGAATGATGTGTACCAATATTTTTTTCATGTAAAAAGAATCCAATAATTGGAAACCATAAATCCAATAATGGATAGGGTATAAATATGTCCATACAATAAATTTTAGACATATTTATGGATTATTTTAACCCTTTTATTTTCTGTTTAACCCCCGATAAATTTGTTTTTACCATAACAATGATAATTAATTTTTACCATTTTCACAATTTGATTGGGTATAAAATTATGTGGACATTATTAAAAATTATAATTTATTAAAATTCAAAAAATTGAATTCATTCTTCCGTATTTTATTCACATAAATGAACATATAAATTTAAAATTAGTCTCATATACGCGATGAGAAAGTATGCTTTCAAAGAGTAAATGTTGAAGAGATTACAAAGATTTTATATCAAAATTCAAAATGGAAAATTTTCTAATTACCAAAATGAGAATAATTTATATAAATATGGTATAATAAATATTTAAAACATATTAAGAATATAATCTAATATTATAAATATTACAACTAAAAACTAAAAAGGAAGTCTTTTAATTTTTTTATTTTTCACCATTCATCAAAAAATGAAGCATTTTAGAAAGATAAAAAAATTAACTCTAAGATAGTTAAGATATTTTAATTTGAAAATAAATGTTAATTTTATTAAATTAATTTTATAAAATATTTGAAAAATAATTTTATATTATGTGCACATAACATGACTAAACCTTCCTTTAGAAAGAATACCGTTTTTTAGATATCATTTAATTTTCTTTAAAATAATTTTTATTTTATTTATAATATTTATGTAAACATAATTTTAAAACACAGTTAATACTATTAGAACCATCAAAAAATGTAGGTAGTTGATAACAATCATGCTTAAATTATATTCTAATACACTATTTTTTTATACCTAGCATTGCATGTATCACATTCTATTAACAAAATTAAATTTATTCTAAAACCTATATATTGTAATGTCATGAGGGGATACAAAGAATCCCATAATATTATATCTATTATAATACTATAATTTTACCCAGAATTAATTTTATTTTATTTTGATATTAAATTAATAATTTAATCATGAAATTACTATTGAATTTTATGTTTATATATAGGATAAAAAAAGATGTTCCCAAATTGTAATAACCCATAATTACCTTAACAATGAATATTATATAAACTATAATGATTTTAAATAACATTAAAAATTATTTCCAAAAAATACAAATTCATTCTTTTTAAAATAATAGTTTATGTAAATTCTAAGGGTTATATATACCGCAAATAGAAAAAAATTACCCAAAATAACATGAATCATATAAACATTACATGAATATAAATTTATTAGGGTGTATATTCCATTGACATTATGATCAAGCTAAAAATTATAAAACCATGATGGTATCCATAAATTTTATGATTGACACACAGTAAAACATTCTAGTCTCCACATTTATCTAGACCCTACTTTAATAGCAACTGTAAAATCCTCAAAACCACACTCCTATATCTTGTTATAGAAACCTAAAGTTTAAATTTCTATATTTTTGATAATGATAATTATGACCCAATTTTTGGAATCCAAACCATATAAAATAAATCTTAAAATACTAGATCACAGAAATACCCAAGTACCTTGTTGTTTTATATTTTTAGATAATTTGGAATAATAAATACATAAAAAAGAACTCATGACTTCAAGATAGTACATATCTCATTATACGTAGCCTTTTATATTCAATATTATGTACAAAAAACCTAAAATAAAATTATTCATATATAATGTTTTCCCTGACAATGATTAATTTCCCCCATTCCTCATATCCTCAGGAAAACAAAACTTGAGAAGGGTTAGTTCAAAATCTCAGTATGTGTAAACATATGCATTAACAATTGAATGTGATCAGGGAGAGTAAGATTAGCATAAATGTGTGATGACAGAATCACAATTCATTAGAGCAAAATATGTGAATTCATACCCATAAGTTCCTATATCATTAATCATAAAACTATATAAAAATTATTTAATAAATTATAGAGTCATTGGATTCAATAAATATGACCAATGTTGTGTTAATCATGATCAAATGAATCTTTAAAAACTCGTATCTTTTCACCCATAATAATTTAAAACTAATATTAACAAAACATAAAATCATCATATTACCTTGATAAATCATAATATTTATATAATAACCATAGAAAAAATTGATAAAAAATTTAGGTAACTTGTTACATAGTTTCCACGACACTCTTACAATCAATATTACAAATGGAATTACCATACGATTAAATTAAATACCCAATGAGTTAGATGGATATCATAAACCCACCAATCCTCAGTTTATAACGGAACAACCTATACTTTGTTAAAAATTTAACCATCCATATCTGGTTTTAGACATTAACAACCATCATCATAAACAATGTACAAGAACCATAACATGAATAAATCACATAGAACTTTTATCTCATCATAAAATTCATAAAAACATAAATTATTACTTTCACAACATTATTATCATACGAAATAGAAACATTATATAGGAAAATATTATTGAAACAATCATATCCTATCCATAGAAATAATGAGTATAAAATTAATAAAAAAAATTCCCAATGGAAAAAAGTAACATTGACAGTTATTGATGTATATAAATAGAAGTACTATTAAAATCTAATTAAAATAATTAGTGAGTAAAATAAAATTTTCACTCTGAAAATTACTTTTATTAAATAAAAATTCTCAAAATAATATGAAAATAATTTTCATTTAATTTTAATTTTTAGACATAAAAAAGAATATCCAAATGAATTATTTTTCATGATGGTGGGAAAATTAGTTCATGTTATAAAATTTAAAAACAAACATTTGTTTCAAGCATTTTGTAAATAAAATCTAATGAAACCAATATGGATAATACTAAGAAAATTATTTTTTAAAACATTATAGAAGAAAGTCAAAGATCATTTAAAATATATTTGTAAAAGAAATTATTCATAGAAAATGAATTTCATGAAAACATTATTGAAAACATAGATATATATGTGAACGATTCCTAATATAAAAGAAGATACAATATCAACATAACATAAATAAAACATTCTTGATGTTTATTCAATCATTAAGGTAGGAAATGTATATTAAACCTAAAAACTAAATTCATAACTAGAGGACGAAAAAAATGTCACTCAGGAAAATAATATTATATAATCTCCTCTAAAATAACTTTCATCATAAACAATCATGGTAGGAAAATAGCTTGTAATATAAAGACTTTTCCACATTGTTATCTTTTAAATCAATAATTCCATGAAGAATAACGTCAAATGAATCTTAAAATATTATTATAATAAATAAATTCAAGATATAACATGTCTAATTATAAGTATATACAACTGATAAAATAAGATCGGTGCATATCATATATTTATGTCTTAAAAAAAGGGAATTTTAGACAAATATCCTTTACAGATATCCTATCAATGATTTTAGAATTAATCAATTGAGAAATTATTTGTAAAAAATTTATATAAAAAAATACATGTGGATATAACAAATGAATGAAATTTATTATTTCAAACATTGTATTGGTATAATATAATAAATTATTACGTGATATACCTGAGGAAATAAAATAGAGTTAAGATTCACTTACCACTTGGAAAAATTCATGTAAAATTCACATAGATTATATAATTCAAGTCAAAATGTAAAATTCCATGAATAATAAAGGATTTATGATATAAAATGAAAAATAGTCAGTATATACAACACATAAAAGAAATTCGAAACATAACATTAATATTTTCTCCAATAAAAGGAAATTAAGACAAAACACTCGTAAAAAGAAGGACGTGCAGATTGAGATGCATAATCTCTCTCGCCTCCACAGATGGATAATGCAGGTAACCTCCCTCTCTATTTACATAGTGATTTTCATATGGTTGAGTCTACTAAATAAATGCCAAGTTCACCAACTATTTATCTGAATACTCCAATTAAATCAATCTTGTTCAATAAATAATCTGTGATTAGCCCCATTGAACATGAGGGGGAAATAAGTGATATCACTATATCACCTAATGTTCATCAGGCTTTGGGCTCAGCTAAAAAATTAGAGGGTGGCTCTATGACCACAACCTTGAGATCAAATTCAAATGAAAAAACCTTGTTTGTTGATATTTCTAGTGATTCTAACATTACTGATGTTTCATTAATGAGTAACCAGGTATTGAAGACCTCCCAAACCTCTACTTCGACTCTTAGGAGATCAAAGAGGAAAAAAGGATTGGGCGGTTCGAAAAATAAAAATGGGAGCTCTCGCTCCAAAACCAGGTTATAAATGAATTTTATTTTTTGGAACTGTCAGGGTATCTCAAACCCTGAAACTACTTCTATTATTAAAAGAATTATTTTTGACTCATAAGCATATGTTTTTTACTATCGCTGAACCTAAAATTTTCTTTTCTATGAAATTAAAACATTTTGTTGCTTATGGTTATTCCTTTATTGGTTCTTCCAATAATGGTAGTAATATTGACTCTCCCTGGATTTTTTATCACAACTCTTTGTAGGATGTTAATGTTTTTCCCCTCTGGACAAATGTTCACCTATGATTTTAAACAAGACAATTCACATATTTTCTGTACTTTTTTTTATACAAAAAATAGATATCAAGAGCGTAGGTCTTTTGGAATGACCGTTGTTTCTTGGAAAACACCATTCATGTTCCATGGTTGGTTCAAAGTGATTTTAATTCAATTATCTTCCCTAGTGAAAAGATTAGTCCTTCTAACTCTCAAATTTCTTCTGAGGAATTTTGGGCTGCCATAGATGATTGTAGTCTAATTGAAATAAACCTCACAAGTGCTAAAGACACCTGGTACAGAAGGCATTAAAATAAGATTTTGTCTAGTAATCTTGATAGGGCTTTCTCAAATATCCCAGGTTTGGATTCATGGGATACTATCTCAAGCATCACCTTAACCAAAATAAGTTCAGACAATCACCCTATTCTTGTGAGCTGCCTATCTGGTCGAAGAAAATCTAGTACTCCTTTTAAATTTAACAATGCATGGACTAGTGATTTAGAATGTTCCCTTCATATTAAAAATTTCTGGGATTCTATGTCTCATCACAACGATTATTTCACTTGTACTACCAAACACAAACATCTTTAATAGTGTCTTAAGAGTTGGTGTGGATCTAAATCAACACAAATTGATAAGGACATAGCCACACTGGAGGCTGATCTTAATCAGATTCAAAACACTTCAACAGAAGATGATTTCTTTATTTACCCCCAGAATGATGTGAACATCTCTTTGAATCTTAACTCCCTTCTGGTCCTTAAAGATAACATCCACAATCAAATCATTAAAAAGAAATGGCTTATGGATGGTCATCATTACTCCAAGTTCTATAATTCTCTTCAACGAATTAGGAGAGTTAGTATACTTCTTGACTTTATTAAGGACAATGAGATTCTATATGATTCTGAAGCGGCCATAGCCAATCATGTGATTAATTATATTGAAAATATTTTCAATGGTCAGTGTATTAACAAAGATCTTCAGCCTGATTTCATCCCTAGACTGGTTATGGGGGAGGAAAATTGCTTTCTTTTACGAGTCTCTCTTTACCCTAAAATTAAAGACATTGTTTTTAGTATCAATCCAGAAAGTGCCCGAGACCTGATGGATTTAACAATAGTTTTTATAAACATCATTGGGATGTTATTCATACATATGTTTTTAATCTTGTCAAATACCTTTTCTCCACTGGTGTTCTTCCCCTTGGTCTAAATGCCCAATTTCTAACTCTTATTCCCAAAGTTTCCATTGCTTATGAAATTCATCTCTTTAGACCTATTTCTCTCATGACCTCTCTATAAAAAATTATCACTAAGTTGTTAGCCATTATAATTTCCTCAATATTCACAAAATCATTTGTTGGAATCAATTTGGGTTCATTAATGGTAGCTCCATTCAGGACTGCATTCTTCTTGCCTCGAAATGCACCAATGCTCTTAACAAAGATTCTAGAGGAGGAAATGTGGCCATAAATATTGACATTAGAAAAGCCTTTGACACCAAGGAATGGAATTTAACATTCAAAGTAATCCAGAGTTTTGGTTTCAATGGGATCTTCATAAACAGGATCCACTCTCTCTTCAAATCTGCTTCCCTTTCCATCCTTGTTAATTGATCTTCTAAAGGTTATTTTAATTGCACCAAAGGAGTTAATCAAGGTGACCCCTTGTCTAATATCATGTTTTCTATTATAGTATATTACCTTATCAGACTTCTTACTAGCCTTGTTGAAAAAAATAAACTCATCCCCATTCAAGAAGCCCAAAATATAAATTTCCCAACCCATCTTATATATGTTAATGACATTATAATGATTATAAATGGGAGGAAAAGGTATATTATCAATTTCAAAACAGTTTTATCCCACAATGAGAAAGTCCCTGGACAAAACATCATCTAAAGAAAATCATCTATCTTTATTGGAAAAAGTTTTCCCACCAATAGTAAATCTAACATCATCGAAAACCTAGGTAGTAAGGAAAGTACCCTCTCCTTCACATACTTGAGAGTGCCCTTATTTTGGGGAAGACCTAAAGCTATATACTTAACTTCTATTGTGAACTAGGTTATCAGACAACTTTCCTCCTGGAAAGGAAAATCTCTATCCATGGAAGGTAGGGTTTGCCTCATTAAGTCTTCTATTATCTCCAAAATGGTTTACTCGCTTATGATTTATAAATGGTAGGCATCTCTCAAAAATAGCATTAATGGGTACATCAAAAAAAAATTGGACTGCTTGTACCCTTGAAAGAAATATTTTCAAAATCCCTTGGCCTAACTACTGCAAACCATTAGAGAATCGTGGTCTAGGCATAAATAATCCCAAAATCATTAATGCATACCTACAAGACAAATATACTTGGAAATTAATCAATCAAAATGATTAATCTATTAATTTTCTTAGGGAAAAATTCCTAGAAAACTTTAAAAAAAGAAAACCTGAGCTATGAAAACTCTTCGATACGGCCCTCCATCAGAGACTCCTTTTCAAAAATTATGAGTAACTCTATATGGATGGTCCGAATGATTTTATCTCTTAATTTTTAGAATGATAAATCATCCAACACCCACTCATTGATATGTTTCCTCATAACTCCCCTCTTAAAAATATCAACTGCACTATCTAGGTGGTGATGCTCTCCTGTAACACTAACATCCCTGTGTCCATTATTCATGTTGTTGATAATCATCCCTTATCTAATGAGGATGATTTCCTCATTTGGGAACGATCTCACAATAGAATTTTAGACACTAAAAGTTTTTAAAATCATTGTTTCTCTAACATTGATCCCCTTTTTAATTGGTTGAAACACTTTTAAAATTCTTGGATCAAACCCTCCAGATTAATCCTTATTTTGTGCATTGCTCATAATCACATTCCTACTGAAGTCTCCCTTCAGTCTTTTGGTATGAAACTCTGCTCTCAATTTCATATGTGTCATCAACATAGATAAGATACTAACCATATTTTTTTATCATGTGTTACAACTTCTGCTCTTTGGAATTATATTACTGACCAATTTGACTAAAGATGGCTTCGTTCTGACTCCATTCTTAATCAACTAATGTGGTGTGTGGAGTTTAATTACTCGTGACAAATCATGACTCTTTTTCTTTACGCTATTTCTAAACTCCTCCACGTTATCTAGTATGATATAAATAATATAATTCATCATAAACACTCTTTAAATCTTAATGTGGGTCGGATGTGAATTCTTATTGATATCCAATATGCTTCCGTGATTCAAAAATCTCACTGAGACAACTTCGTTGGGGATTTTGTGATCCTAAGATGTCTCAGAATTGAAGGCATATACAAAAAACCAAGGAATTAAATTGAAGTGTATCAGAAGGATCCCATTCCTAGTTGGATCAAGGTCAATGTGAAAGGCACTTCCAAAGGAAATTCAGTTCTAGAAGACTTTGGAGCTGTCTTCAGAGATTTTTTGGGTTACCGCCATGGATGTTTCTATGGAATCATTGGTAAAACATCTTCACTAGAAGCAGAAAGGATGGTTGTGATACAGGCTATTAAATTAGTCAAAATAAGAGGTTGGAATGACATATGGATTGAATGTGACTCAACCACCATTATTCAAGGCATTTGGAATGGAATTGTCCACCTTGGCTGGCCGCTTACGTCCTAATGGATGAATTGTCTGGACTTGATTTGTGAGATCAGATAAATTTCCAATCATACTTATCTTGAACCAAAAATGGTAGCTGATGGGTTTGGAAATAAGGGAATTAACCAAAGTGTTACATGGCGTGAGGACCTCCCGACTATGCTTCTTACTCTCTATGATAGAGATTCTAATAAAATCTCTTCTTTCAGACTTTTTTAGTTTCCTTTTTTTAATAAATTTCACCTTGGTCTTTGACCAAGGCATCACCTATAAAAAAATTAATAAAAAATATCTCACCTCGAGTCCGGACATTCTATATATGTTATATAAAACCTGTATGATAAACTCATATAAATTATTTAATTTTAAAAAATTTAATAGGTTTAATATCATATCCTCAATACATCATTTCCACTTATTTTAATTCCATATTTAATTAATTATTCAATTAATTCATTTCAGGCATTTTGACGAACTTTAGTTTATAATCCCAAAACAACATCGGTGTGTTGACAGTTTTAAAAGAGATAATTATTCCATAATCTATAGAATAATAAAAATGAAATAATTTTCAATTTTATTCACCAATTATAAGATTAAAATCAATAATTAGTGATGGTTATAAAAAATGAATTATGTTTCAATCATGGAGATGAGAGGTTATACATACGCATGAGTGACATTTCCATTTTCGAATATAATTATGGAAATAAGTTAAGAATTATTTTATCATTATATAATATTATTTATATCATAAATACCAATATATATATATATATATATATATATTTATCGTTCATGTGATGTAGTAAAGAAAAATGAATCACATCGCCTCATGGAGGTGCTAGTCCACATGTTCGCACCAACAACATTATCATTTTCTAGTGAATGGAAATGTATGTAATTATATTAAATATTAATTTTTAATAATGATATATATTTAATTATTATAATATATAAAAATAAATTCCGTCATTATAACCATCCCTTAATAGCTGGGATGGAAGAAATATTATACAGGTTCACGAGGTGGTAGTCTGCGGCACAAATGAGTGATTATTTCCATTCCCATTTGAGGATGGTTGCAGATGGATATTGGTTTTTATAATAACATAATATAATACTATAATATTCAATATACCTTATTTATTATATTATAATTATTATAGAATATTTTATGGTGGTGGAATAATAAATAACATGAATATTCTCTGTTAGGAACTATACCACTTCTTCGGACAACATCTATTGCTTTACACCATAATCACAAAAGGTTGGCAATATACCCAAAATAATTTTTCAATAATACTAGGAGGGGTGTTAGAAATTTATTTTTGTAGGTATTTTTTGAGGAAAATTCTTCATGATTTTTGAATAACTGGGAATAAGATGTTTCCTTTTATACGAGAAGGGTGGGGTACTTTTGGAATTTCATTAAATATTTTTTTAAAATATTTTTTTTACAAAAGATGGATTTAAATTAAAAATATTTGAAGTTAATATGAATAATTGTCAATATAATCTTATATAATAAAATGTGGACATTTTTGGATCACATGATTACCCTTATATTTTTGTTTTAAATATTCCTTATCCCTTTAGACAATTACAATGATATAAATATTTTTTACTAATTAGGGGTTAATATAGTTACAATAAAGTGTGAAACAACACCTAAATGGACCATAGATGATTTATTAATCCAAATTAATTTAACTTATAAGAATAAAATAATTTTCAAAATTTTAATTCATTTAAAAAATTTAATTTGTTATAAAATATCATTAATGTAAATTTTAGAAATATTCTATTAATTTGACATTTAAAACTACAATAAAGAGATTAATTATTTTATAAAATATTTTTATAAATAGAAAACATATATTTATCTATAAAATTACTTGGTAAAAATAATTATTTGATATTATAATACCTCTAATATTTTTAATATCATTTATTTTGATTCATCTTTAATTGAATAATTAATACGTCAATGTTGTGTCTTCATTTATGTTAATTCTTTATTAACTAAAAAATAAAAATAAATTGAAATTTTGAAGAAAAATGATTTATATTTAAAAATACTATTTATAACCCAAAATATCATTTTTTAGGTCCCATGATAAAAATAGTATATTTATTAGAATCAAAAGTGTTTCATTTTTGACATTTCTTTACATAAAATATTAGAACTTCCATAATCGCATCCAAAGGGAATTAAAAGGCCATATAACATAATATTGGATTATTATGGAAGAATTAGGATCAAAAAAATAGTGATTGGGTCAGTTTTGTAATCCTTATCATATTATTTGTACCATTAATTACCTGATTTACCCTTCAATGTGGTAATAAAAATTACTACAATTTCTATTTATATTGTCCAATGATAGAAATATTTTATATATATTTAAATCATGATTAAAAATAATTAATCCATTTCTTAAAATTAATTATAGTTATTTATAAGAATTTAATTTAAATTTAAACTCGAAAAATGAATTAAAAACAGTTTTTCAAAATAGTTACATTTTTTATGTATTATATGTTTTCATATTAAAATCAAGTATAAAATTATTTTCAAGAACCATAATGCATTTATTTAAAATTAAATTTAACTATTTAAAATTTAATATTATTTCATAATATAATTTAAATTTCTTAATATATAAAAAAATACAATTTTCAATAAAAATTTGTATTTTTTCACTATTCATTAAAAATTCAAACTTTTCGAATACATCTAAAATTTTATTTGTTGGATAGTTTTATAATTTTTGATATCAATAATTTTATTTATTTCATATAGTAAAATATCTTCATGTTCTAGAAATTAATAATATTATTTGCTCAAAAAAATAAATCTAAAACCTTTTTAATGAAAATATATCTCGAAGAATAAAATTGATTTACTAAAAATTGCATATTTTTTTCCAAAATATTAATCAATAAATTTGTATTGATTATAACCTTTTTAAGTAGTTCAAAAAAAATTAATCATATTCTTACACAAAAATTTAATTACAAGGTTATAAAATTCATATTTAAACAATATTTTTTGATTAATTAATGTGTTTGGTGTCATACACATCATCAAACATAATGTCCTTATTTCAAAATCTATGTATATTATGGGAAGGTTTTTCACTTCACCTATGCTCACAGTAACCTGGAGTGGATAATTTTATCAGATCTATTATGATTCTGTGAAGAAGTTACTAGGATGAATCGACATGCAGATTGATATAGTGATAATTTAGGCCCCACACCAATTGAACGTTCATGAGAAAAATTACCTGAAATATGATTTTGAGTTAGATAATGTATTTTTTCATTAAAAATGGATATATTTTTAAATTCTAAAAACATGTGAATTATATAATGACCATAAAATTTTAATTTATATATTTACCAAGAAAGAGTTGAATATATACAGAAAAAGTTGTTGGTAATTTATTTATTTTCACGACTTCACAATACACTACCACTCGGGAAGGGTGAACAAAGTGGATGATGCACCAAGTTATAAGGATCAAGATAGTTTTCCATGATGAGGATTGATAGAGATAATATTTTTAGGTATTTTTATAAGGTGATCTTGGAAATCATGTGGAATAGGGATATTTCATATATTTCTCAGATGTATTCATTCATCCATCCATGTGAGGATTAAAGGGTTAATGATAGAAGATGTAGAGATACAAAATAAGGAAAGAAATGTTCTATAGTTAAAACATGATTGTTATGGAATGACAATTTCCAATAATTTAGTATGTTTCCCATTAATACAAGACCAAAATTAGGAGATATAAGAAGAATCTCACAGCTCATAATTCTCAATTCATTATCAAAGTATGAAAATGTATAGCTTTCAAAATGAATTTTTCTTGTTGGAAAACACTAAGAGAGATATTGTAGAGTACGTATCACAATTATTAGTTTATATGAAATTGAAGGGAGATATATAGAAGCCTAATGGGATGTTACAACCATTACACATACCAGAAGAAAAATAGGAAGACCCCACCATGGATCTCAACACTACACTCCCAAAAAAATCTATTGCATAGAATACTATTTGGGTTTTAATCAACCCCCTTTTAAATTGAGTAGATTTCCTTTCTATTAGAGATAATGTATTTCTTTAATATCTTACAAAGATATATATTAATTTTTTGGTATGGATTCATGGAATTCTAAATTCTGTTATATCTGATCGAGATCTGAGATTTACGGCAATGTTTTACAGAAGTCATTAGTATGATATGGAGGCCAAATTGATGAAATTATGATTTATCAAGTGTTCATTTACCTTATAATAAATCTATAAAGTATCAGGATCCTTCTCCCGAAATTGAATATGGAATCAAAGAAGTATTCAAAAAAACTGTTCAAGGTAATTTCGAAATTAGATCCATGAAATTGCAATAATGTGTCCTATGATTTCCAACACCGGCCATTAGTAGATGTACTCTATGAGAAAGTCTAAGTTAAATCTCACTAATTGATCTTAAATGATCAAGGAGGAATGAATCCCAAAAAATTATTGATGAACAATATATCATATTAGAGTTTTTTAAGATTGAATTCCAATATTTCTTGTATACATAAATCAGACATGATTGAGTTTCATTCACTACGTGAATATTCCCATTTCCACTAGGCGTAATCTAGGAAACACCCCACCATGAACCCACAAATTATTTAAACACTCCTAACCTATTAGTATGTTGTAGATCATTATTTCATGACACAAATATATTAAAAATATCTTTCCATCACACTATCTGAAGATCCATCAAAGACTTGAGATGGCTTACTTCCATTAAAGAACACAATTAAAGACCAATATTCTGAATGCCCATTACCAAATACCCAAGACCAATGGGATAGAATATGAACCTTATTAAATATATTACTCCACTAAATAATTATATTTCATGCGCTTCCCCATGTATTACCCTTGAATGTATTTAGAGTTTGGCCATTTGGAGATTATATTTTAAAAGACATGAGTAATTCATATCACAACCCTAAAATATGTACAAATTGAAACCATAAAAAGTATAAATCACTCGTCACTACACTGAAAATGAGGATAAATAAGTATGGAAATTCATATAAATAATTCCCCTCCCCTATATTTAAATGCATCTATCTCTTATTGATTATATGTTTGGTTCTCTTTAATTTGATTCTACACATTAATATAATTATATTCTATTTAATTTTCATGTTTCCTCCCCCTAAAATTCTATGCATCTCATTCACTATGAAGTGATTTTGATTCTAAATATTACATTATCTGTTGAAGGATAACATGAGAGTTTATTTCTAAATGAGAAATTTTAAACTTGAGAAAACTCACCTAGCCATATTCATTCATCGTAGTTTTATGGATCTATGTATAGTGAGATTCAGAAGATAAGATCACGCATCATGACTATTTCCTTATACATTCATTCACACTATTAAACACTCTTTTCTCTCCAACTATTTGGATTACTATTTTATGATAGGATCAATGATCATAAAGGAGTTTGGATTCATTATATTTACCCATTTGAGATAGTGATGATATAATCACTTATAGGGTGATCCTTCAATGTGTTGAACATTTACAAAATATATGTAATAAGGTTTTGTGTAATGGATTGAGACAAATAGACAATTTAATTGATGGATCATGGTTTTGAGTAAATAAAGGATAATATTCATGAATCCATGGGTGTTTAATTTTATTATATCCATTATATCAGGAATTTGAATTTTACAATCCTCTTTCCATACATCAAATCAACCACATTACATTTATTATTTCATAGTTAATGAAAAATACATAAGAGACTGAGATAGTGAAAAACTAAACCACAAATGAAATTTTTTAAATGATCTTGTTTAGCATTGGGCTACATCCACAGTAAATAAATAATTTTTTTGTTTTCTAATGACCTATAAAAATAATATGATCAATTTTGAAATAAATAGTTGTATATTATTTAATCTTTTATGTTCTATTTTCTTGTATATATGTTTCAAAATATATTAAATAGTTATGGTTAAAGAGTAGTTGATGATGATATGTAATGAATATTCTCAAATAAGTGTTTATATTTATGTACATAATGTTTTTGTTTCCTAAATAACTCCTGGAAGCATTGTTTTTCATGAATCCTCTCTTAGATATTGAGTGAAAAAACAATTCATATTAATGATCCATGATTCTAGTAGACGAGTTACAATTTGAAACAAACGGATCTTCTTTCCTGGTGTAGTATTTTTCAATAATCTGAATTCATTTATTCCAGTATTGACACTATCGTATTTCAATTCCTTCTTGAGATGCCTTATTTTCCCACAGTGAAAACATATGTCTCTAAGGCCAAATAAATTCCCTAATCTCACTTCCCTTATCTCTAATTTTTTCCCTAAAATTTCCATTGAAAAAACACCCTCTTCCTTTTACAGTGAGAGTGATTCTATTAGATTAATAGGAATCCATTCACATAATATGTTCATTTATATTGTGTTGAAGAATTTCCTCAAACACTAATATAGTCTCACTAATTAAACTACTCACTATGGTAACTGTCACATCCCATGATTCCAAAAGTGATGAAAGAAGAATCAATGTCTACATGGGACCTATGGACATCACACCTAGAAGATTCAGTGGGCTAGGATTGAATTTGAATTCATCCACATACTCATATTTCTCTATCCACATTAGAAAAAAAAATGTTCAAAATGGTAGGATTCTCAGACATGTCAGTGAATGTGGACATAAGTTCTAAAGCATTCCAAACTATATAGATGTTGTAGGCTATATTCCATGTTAGCATCATTTAAATAAATTCATGTTCTTTCTAGTTAGGTATTTACCATTCATATTTGTCCATTTTTTCTAATAAATTTCCCTTCAAAATTTTATAAAGATCATTATGTATAAGTATACCTCACCTTTCATCCTAATGAATTTGAAATATGATCCATAACATTTTTCAATATGAACATACCCTTATTCCTCCTTCATAATCTATAAAATAATTCTCACTAAAAAAATTAACCCACTAGATGTCAGTCAAATAAATTTGATAGAAATTTTTTTGTGAATACACCATCTTTTATAATATCATTTTGAAAAAAAAAATGTTGAACAAGAATGGTTGATTTGAAATAGTAAACACACAATTTTTTGTCTGGGTAAAAAAACTAGGCTTAAAGACTCATAAAAAATAACAGTATTCACCCAAGTACAACATCCATAACAAAAACCCATAAAATAAAGAATAAACATAAAAATACATGAAAAAAATAATCGAATGTACATGGATCATAATTAGTTCTAATATATCATAGGAATCATGAATTTCATTCTAAATAAGATAATATCAAGGGAAATATATGGTGAAGATTAAATGATTATAATGTCATGATAAACTGACCACCACCCATTTTTATATAGATCCATGATTATGGTCCAGTAGGTTCCACTCCCATTCTATAATTTAATTCCACACAGCACATCAAGTTGGTGACTATCAATAAGTAATTCCATTTATTTAGAAACCATTTTCCCTTAAAAGACTAAGATGTTGTCTTATATTCCTACCTCCTTGTAGATTACTACTTTGTATATTTTTATTCCTCCAAGTTCCAAAGTTTCCACCTCCATTTGTATCCAAAGAGATTTTGGGACTTATTAAAGTAGAAGAAAATTCATAATAACATTCCTAATATCTCATTTCTACTTGTAATATTCCACAATTCTTAAAATTAAATAAAAATCATTTTTCAATATAATAATATTAAAATTATTTTCACATCATAGATAAAATTAATCAATTTGAAATAGATAGAATTTTTTTTGATCATCTAAACAAATAATTATAGGGTCATCAGAGAGACCACATAGCATAACAATATATTAATATAAAACATTACATGTAGATCCCACATGAGTGACCATCCCATAAGAGATAAATTTATCAATCTCAAAGCTCTCAACATTGGGTAACAAAACAAAAAATAATAACAAGACATGATGTACTCAGTTGTGGTAAGAGGGGGATGAAATCCTAACTCATCCTCGTTTATGGTGGGTATACAAGCATCATGTGTTAGAAAATAGTTTTGTCATGTATTCTCAATGAATCAATAATGAAATTATTTAAAAATAATAATCATAATAACAGATTTAACCATACTTTGTTAACCTGAAATAAACACACATTGCTAAATCTTAATTCAATCAAATTTAGTAATAATATATCATTAGTAATAGGGGTTGAATAGAAAAAACAAAAAATACACAATTAAACTGATTGTTGAGTCAATAAGGTTTTTCTTATGACTTTTCCGTTCCTTCATTAAAGGCGGAAATTTTTGAGTCCTTATGGTTTCCTTATGTCTTTACCATTTATATTGTTTTGAAAAACAAAAACACCTTATCCCAAGGAAAATCTATTTTTATCCTGTCTTTTACTTTTATAAGGAAAAATTGCCTTCCCTATAGAAATTTATTCTTACCTTGTTTCATTGTCCATATCATAATTTTTCCTAAGTATAAAATTTGGATTGAGACCAAAACCTTGGAATCATATAACACATAGATATGAAGCATTCTGTTTTGGACTCCTAATTCTAGATACGAACTATCATGATGTTCAATTCTGAATTCTGGATACTAACTCTCATGAAGTTATACTCCGAATTCTAGATAAAAACTCTCATGAAGATTTAAGTCTGAATTCTAGATAAAAACTCTCATGAAGTTCGAATCCAAATTCTGGTTATGAGATTTCTCAGTTCTAACTCCGAATTTTGATTTTAAATTCTAGTTACGAACATTCTACGTTCTGACTCTGAATTCAAAATTTGAATTCTGGATATGAACTTCTCTAAATTTTGACTCTGAGATCTATAAATTCAAACTATGAACTATTTTGAGTTCTGACTCTGAATTATCATAAAATTTGACTCCGAACATTGTATGTTCAGGTTCTGAATTCTTGTGAATCCAAAATCTGAATTTCCTTGAAATTCAAACACCAGAATTCTATAGAATTTAGGTTCCGAATTACTATAAAATAGAATCTTAATACCATTGTATTTTTGACTTCAAATTAATTTTTGGCTAGACTCTGAACTTTCATATTTATCTATATTCCGAATATCAGATTTTGGTTATCCTTACACTTTTTTATTTATAAAATGATGTCATGATTTTAGTTACTCACTAACTGTTTATTGAGTGACATGTGTATAGGTCCCTCTGAAACTAATGGAGAAATATGACCATTGGAGAGGGGAGCCGACCATTGACGTTGTGCCTAAAAATAAGAGCTCATTTGAAGGATCTCAACAAAACTTGACAAATGATCTTTGACAGTTGTTCTTACATGCTATTGAAGTGATTTATAGAGAGAGTGACATTTATAAACTCTGAGGCTTCATGAAGATAGGTTGAACGACTTGTTCAGACTTTGCTTCGTGCAGATTTGATTAGTATAGAGTTTTGATTTCATTAAAATCAATGTTATCGGGTTGTGAAGTCAAAGGTGCCGATTTCCTTACAAAGGTAGGGCTTGCAAGGATAACAAGATTGAAACCGATTTTTGGATTGAGGGCTTACATGGGTTTGGGTAAGATATACTTTATTGAAAGTATAAATCAAGGGACCTCTTATCCAGGGTTGTCAGATACCCTCCTCTTTGGGTTAAAAGAGTTCCTACTAGTTACATGTATTGTTACTGCTTTTTTTCCGCTATGTATTTGTATTGTTGAGGACAATATAACTTTCTTATACTTCCTTATACCTGTACTCTGATTTAATTAGATTCAATATGCTTTAAGGTAGAATTGTATTTGTTCTAAACTTTTGTTATGTTTCATTTTCGAAATCACTTTTACGGAATCATGTATGTTTTTAGAACATAGAGGTTTTGCGAATTACTTTGTTTAACATTGTTAAACATAACTATCTTTTAATGTTCCAAATGAATTTTTAAAAGCATACAATTCACCCCTTATTGTATTTGTATCTCATTTTACATATTCGATCCTATATTTTGTATTATAGAATATATCATACTCATACATACCATCATAACAATTGGTATCAGAGGATTGGTTCAATCTGAATTAATCTCAAGATTAGATTAAGAAGAGAATTATTCTTCTTATTACTTTTCATAATTGATTTTCCAAAAACATATTTTCTAGATTCATTTTTTTCAGAATCTGTTTTTCAGACTCGTATAGTTCAGATTCATTTTTTCTTAGAGATAATTTTTTTTATATTTTAATTTATTAGGAATATTTTCCTTGTTTATGAACATATTCTATTAACATGTTTTGTGTGGAAAGATATTTCATAAAGATGGCAGGAATCAATGTTGGTTCAATAGACAATCTCAATCCGACTGGACCACCTATCTTTGATTGAAATGACTATGAGTATTGGAGAGATCATATGAATACTTTCATTATCAATACTGGGGTTGATAACATTGTTATTATTACTGGAGGATATAAAATCCATGACAAGGAAGTTAGTACCTTTACTAATCAAGAAAAGCATGAATATCTACTAAATTATAAGGTACACAATACATTACTTTATTCTACGACTAGAAATATATATAGCCAAATTTCGTCTTGTGAAGCAGCAAATTCTATATGGAAGAAACTTAAAGTTACTCACTTTGGAACTTCCAAAGTCATTGAAACTAGAAGAGCCAAGATCAGAGCTGAATATCATGGTTTTGACTTTCCTTATGGAGAACCTAGAACCAAATTAGGTTTATGACTATCGTGAATAGCTTACAATCCATGGGAGAAAAAGTTTTGGATGGTGAGGATCTTATAGACAAGATCATTGATAACATTCCAAATGAATGGGAGTCCAAGAAGACAGTTATTGATGAAAACAAGAAGGTTACTCAGATTTCCTTGGATGAGTTGTTTGGAACTCTTCTTCAGCATGAGACTAGAATGGGGAGAGATGTTGAAAATGTTAAGAAAAAGAATGGGAATAGAGGATTTTCTTTTACAACCACTTCTAAACATATGAAATCCAAGACCCTCGAATGAGTAACTAGATCAAAGACAAAGAAGGTCAATATTCAGTCAGAATCTAGTGACAAAGAAAAGTCTAAGAATCAATTAGCTAATATTACTCAGAGAATGAACAAGATTGTAGCTCCAAAGAACAATCAGAATAAGTACAAGAAGAAAGAATACAGAGATAAGAATTTTGGAGAAGCTACTTGTTATAAATGTAGAATAATAAGTCATATCAGACCTAATTTTCCTTTTTCGAAAAAGAAGGAAAAGAATAAAAGGAATTCAGAAAGGAAGAAGAAGAAATTATATCGATCAAATCACAAGAAAAGCCTTAAAGCTAATGATACTTGGAGTTCTAGTTATGGATACTCTTCAAAAAGTCAATATTTTGAATATGATTCATCCATATAGAAGAATATGAGATTCATTGCTAATACTTCTTCCCCAAATACATGTATTATGGCCAAGGTATGCTTTGCCGAGGCTTTAAAAAATTCATCTCTTGATAAGAATTAATATTCCGAAAATAGTACTCTTAATGAAGATACTTCATCTTCAGAAAATGAAGAAATACCTTCATATGAAGAAGTTTCTAGATTTTCCAAGCTACTTGAAGTGAGAAATTGTAAAATTTATAATAAATTAGGCACGGTAAACAATAGGGAAAAATTATTCCAAAAGAGATTTCAGATCTTTCTAGTGATCATTCTGATAAAGAGGAGCTTCTAGAAAAACATTATAATTTCCATTAGAAAGAAAATTCTATTAAGGAGGAACATTCTAAAGATCTTAAGAATGCTATTTTAGAGATAAATGTTTTTAAGGAAAAATCTAACTCTATGGAAATGATTCCTGAGGATAGGAATTTAGTCATCAGACTAAAATATGAAATATTTTCTCTTAAAAATCTTCATGCAAAATTTAACTATGGGAAGGAAAATTTTGACAAGATTTACTTTAAAATTAGACCTCAATGAAACACTACTATAGTAGGTTATACTCACAAAAAACCGGTTTTCAAAAACAACTATTTTGTTCCTTCTACAGCCCCTTTTTGTACTAAATGTCAAAGTGGTGGGCATTGAAAGAAAAATTTATCCTTGAATAATGTTTAATCTATTATGTTTCATACATCTTTTTTTCTAAAAAATGTGGATACCCAAAATTTTTTTGTCTAACAATTCCGGATCCAAGAATGTTTGGATTCTGAAAGTCTAACTTTCTTATTTTCAGGAAAATAGAGAAGGTACCAACAGCAACACATTGTACATGGATAGAGGATGTTCTCGGCATATGTCTGGTAACAAAACGTATTTTGAAAATATTATCAAGACAAAAGGAGTAAAAGTAACTTTCTGAGATAATGTTCAGGGAGAAATTATTGGTATAGGTAACATAGTTCTTCTTGAAAAAACATTGATTTCAAATGTTTTATTTCTTAAGGTTCTTATGAACAATCTCATTAGAATTATACAATTATGTGATGAAGATTACCAAGTGAATTTTAGGAATGAAAACTGCTTGGTACACAATTCCAAGGAAGAATTTATTCTTTCTGCCAATAGACAAGAGAATGTTTACACACTAAACTTAGAATACCTTAAAATCCATGATCTACCTTGTCTTAGTGAAATGGAAGATCATTCTTGGTTGTGTCATAGAAGTTTAGGTCACTATAACCATAGGAACTTATAAAAACTTTCTAAAAAGAACTAGGTAAGGATTTACCAGATCTTAGATTTGATTCTTCAAAAGTTTGTGACCCTTGTCAATATGAAAAGAAACATAAATCATGTTTTAAATCAGTCGGTGAAGTCTCAACTACGGATGCATTACAACTAGTTCATATGGACCTCTTTGGTCTAACACAAACTGGAAGCATTGGGGGAATGTATTGTGTATTTGTCTTGGTTGATGATTACACTATATTTACATGGGTCTATTTTCTAGAAAATAAGTATGAATCCTTCTCGTATTTCAAAAGTTTTAGATCCCAAGTTAAAAATGAGAAAAAAATTCCTTTGATAACTATTCATAGTGATCATGGAGGAGAATTTCAAAATTCTGATTTTGAAACTTTTTTTAGTAGAAAAATAATTACTCACAACTTCTCAGCACCTAGAACACGTCAACAAAATGGTATTTTTGACTGGAGAAATAGGATTATTCAAGAGATAATAAGAAACATGTTGAGTGAATATTCTGTAGCCAAGCATTTTTGGGCTGAAGCTGTATGTACATCTTATTATACTATTAATCGAGTTTTGATTAAACCGTTTCTTAATATGACTCCTTATGAGTTAGGGATTGGTAGAAAACCAAGACGTTCATACTATAAAGGTTTTTGGTTATGAGGTATTAATTCTGAATACTAAATATATTCTTCATAAAGTCACACAAAAATCTAATGAAAGAATTTTCTTAGGCTACTCCATAACTTCTAAGGCTTATTGAGTTTTCAATAAAAACACTTGTACTGTTGAAGAGACAGTGCATGTGAAATTTGAAGAAACTAATCCTTTTGTTTTTAAAAAACCACTACCTACATATTTGGATGTGTTTTCAAAAACTCATTATCTACATTTGATAGAATATCTTACTGATAAGAAAAATGTTCAAGAAGATACTACTGAAACATTTACCACAAAATATTTTCTACCCTATGTTGATGAACAGGTTTTACAAAAGCCAAATCAGTCATTTCATAAGAATCATCCTAGTGATAGTATCATTGGTGATGTAAATCAACCTGTAAGGACTAGAAATATCGTAAAAAATGAAGTAGAACATCTAGCATTCCTTTCCCAAATCGAACAAAAATGCACTGATGAAGCTTTAGGTGATGATGATTGGATTAAATATATGCAAGATGAACTAAAAGAATTCGAATGGAATAAAGTCTGGAAATTGGTTGAAAGACATAAGAAAACTTCTGTTATTGGAGTAAACCTATGCTCTAGTAACTAGACTTGAATGTATTCATATTTTACTTGCCTTTTCATCATTCTTCAATTTCAAACTTTTTAAAATAGATGTGAAATGTGCTTTTTCATAATGGTTATGTTGAAGAGGAAGTTTTTGTTGAACAACCTCCTGGCATTGAAGATACAAAACATCTTGATCATGTTCTTAGACTTACCAAAGCTTTGTATGGCTTTAAACAAGACCCTTGAGCTTGGTATGATAGACTTACATGATTTTTTCTTCAAAATAACTATGTTAAGGTAAATGTAGATCCAACACTTTTTATAAATAAAAATAATAAAAATGTTTTGTTTGTTCAAATTTATATTTATGACATTATATTTTGTTCAACTCAGCAATCTTTAACTGATTACATTGCGAATCTAATGAAATCTGAGTTTGAAATGAGTATGATGGGTGAGTTAACATTTTTCCTTGGTTTTCAAATTCCTAAAAAACCAGAAGGAATATATATATCAAAACATAATTATATTAAATATTTTCTTAAAAATTATGGATATGACAAAACTAAGAGTATAAGTACTCCCATCGGTACCTCAAACACACATGATCTTAATGAAGCTGGGAAACTAGTAGATCAAACATCCTTTAGAGGTATGATAGGAAATCTGCTTTACATAACAGCTAGTCTTCCTGATTTAATGTTTTCAGTATGCTTATGTGCAAGATATCAATCAAATCCTAAGGAATCTCATTTAAAGGCAGCGAAAAAAAAATTTCACTACTTAAAGGTAACCATGGATTTAGGACTCTTTTATACATCTGGAAATGATTTTGTTTTAAAAAGATATTCATATGTTGACTTTGGTGGATTTGGAAATGATTGAAAGAGTACATCTGGAACTTGTCATTTCTTAGGATATTCATTAGTTTCTTGGTCATGAAAGAAGCAACACTCAGTTGCAATTTGTAGTGCTGAAGCAGAATATTTAGCAGCTGGAATTAGTTGTGCCCAAGTGTTGTAGATGAAACACACACTCATAGACTATGATATGAGTTTTTATCAAAACACAAATTCTATTTCATAATACAAGTGCCATTTCACTTAGTAAAAACCCTGAACATCACTCTCATATAATGCCCATAGATATTAGACATCACTTTCTTAGGTACCACACACAAAAGGAGATATTATTCTTCAATTTATTGGAACACCAGATCAACTTGCTGACATTTTCACAAAATCATTACATTCCGTTAAATTTGAATACATTAAATAGAAGATAGGAATGATAACCTTAAGGTAATCCTCCTTTATTAACTTCCGGTTAAAATCAATCTCCTTATAGCAATAAAATTCTTTTAATAGGGGGAGTACATTTTCTATTAAGGTTTTCAAAATTTTTGTAATGAAGTTTTCAAAAAAAATTCGTAATAAAGTTTTCAAAATTTTTCATAATGAAGTTTTCAAAAATTTTCATAAATATTTTTTAAAATTTTTTCGTAATGATGTTTTCAAAATCTTTTTTAACGAAGTTTTAAAAAAAATTGTAATAATGTTTTCAAAATTTTTCATAATGATGTTTTTAAAATTGTTCGTAATGAATTATTAAAAAATAAATTGTAATGAAGATTTTCATATTTTTTTCATAAAGAAGTTTTTCATGTTTTTCATATTATAGTTTTTCATGTTTTTTTCGTAATGAAAATCTTCGGACCTGAAATTTTCATAATGGAAATTTTTGGATTTGAAATTTTCGTAATGAAAATATTCATATTTGAAATTTTTGTAATGGAAATTTTCAAATTTGAAATTTTCTTAGTGAAGAATTTTTTTCATTTTCATGTTTTTTTTTGGAATCCAATGTTCTTCAAGAAGAATATTCCTCATTATGAATAATATTCCGAGAAATCCTAAAGGTATGATTCTTCATTGAGTTATTCGTAATTACATTTTTCTTGCTGTTAGTTTCTTTTTTTTAAATTTCTCAGATTCTAGTTTCCTTAAATCTGAATGTTTTTTAAAAATCTCAAAAGATCAGATTCAATCAAATTTTTTCTTGCGGCTATATTTTCAACCATCAGATTAGATCTGAATAATTCTCAGCCATTGGATTCAAATGGGAAGTTCAATCATCACTTCATACACCCTGAAGAAATTGAGGAATGATCTAAAAAAGATAAATTTGATGAAGATAATATTGTAAAATTATCCAAAATTGAGCATGAGTCTCCTGGTGAGGAAGATGTTCCAAAAATTGATAAGGGTAAACAAGTGGTTTTTGATACCCCATCCAATGACATTTTGAGGTAGAAAGAAGTTGGAGGAACCTCTAAGAGGAAGCTGGTAGAGTTAGAGGAAGAACCATCTCTATGTAAAATGTCTGATTAAGATTCATCTGCCTTAGGGCATGATTTTATTGTTCAGCCCCTAAAGAAGCTTGTAGATACCATTCCGATTTTCCAGCAATTGATACTAGATGCCAAATGCTTCAGCATAGCATGAATCAGAAAACAGACTCTATATCCACGGTGATGGATAGATGTGTTATGATTGAGGCTGATCACAAAAATTTCCTGATCAATTATGAAGCTCACAGAAAGTCTTGCATGAAAATGACCAGATGGTCTAAGAAAATTTTTGTAGATCTGGAAGAGCTAGATAAATTTCAAGAAGATGTCAAGGAAGCATTTGATACTGAAGATACTAAGATCAAGGATCTTACAAACATATTCTAGGAAAAGATGACTCTATAACAAAATACTCGGATTCAAGAGTTGAAAGACATGAATGGGAAGGTGAGTTATTTTGTCCAAAGCTGGAAAACAGAAAAGGTTCTCCGGTTAGAGATTGATGAATACCTTGTGAAGCAGGATGATTTGCGGAAGGCTCAGGTAGAAGCTCTGAAGGTTCAAGAGGATAGTATTACATCCCTAGAAAAGAAATCATATGAGGATCACAAAGAGTTGAAAATTTTTATGACAATTGTGAAGAAGCAGATGCCTAAAAAAAGAACCAAAATAGACACAAATCCGATCTTTTGTTGTATTTTTTCCTTGTACTAATTCTTCCAATCGTAATGAAATTATGGTTTCTTGTTTTTTTGGATGTCTATACTAATATTTTATGTACTATATTATTTTTTTATTCCTTCAAACACTTTTTGAAAATCACAAAGGGGGAGAAGGAAATATAATTCTAAAGGGGAGAAAAAAAATATTTATATGTAAAGAATAAATATTCCTAAGTAACGGGGAGTTCTCATTACGAAGATTTCAACATTAAAAAGAAAATTCTCATTCCGGAAATCTTTAACACGATCCTTAGTGTTCAAATTCCTAAGGGGGGGTTAGTTGTATTCACCATTATCCATATGTAAAGGGAGAGAAGATTTATTTTAATGTCTTTATAATATTTTTCGTAAGGATGTTTGTGATTTTCAAAAAGGGGGAGATTATTTAGTCAATAAGGTTTTCCTTATGACTTTTCCATTTCTTCATTGAAGGGTGAAATTTTTGAGTCATTAACGTTTCCTTATGACATTACCATTTCTCTTGTTTTGGAAATCAAAAACAACTTATCTCGAGGCAAATCTATTTTTACCATGTGTTTTACATCTATAAGGAAGAATTTTCATCCCCAAGGAAATTTATTCTTACCTTGTTTCATTGTCCATATCATAATTTTTCCTAAGTATAAAATTCAGATTGAGACCAAAAACTTATAATCATATAATATTTATATATGAAGCATTCTGTTTAAGACTTCGAATTCTGGATACGAACTCTCATGAAGTTCAACTATGAATTCTGGATACGAACTCTCATGAAGTTCAACTCTGAATTCTGGATATGACCACACCTGAAGATTCAACTCCAAATTCTGGATACAAACTATCATGAAGTTAGAATTTGATTTCTAGTTATGAATTTTCTAAGTTCTAACTCCGAATTCTGAATCAGAATTATGGTTATGAACTTTCTAAGATATGACTCTGAATTTTGAATATGAATTCTAGATACGAACTTCTCTAAGATCTGACTCTTAGTTCTCTAAATTCAGAATCTGGACTCTTATGAGTTCTGACTCCGAATTCTCATGAACTCTGACTCTGAACGTTTTTTGTTCAGGTTCCGAATTCATGTGAATCCATACTCCGAATTTCATTGAAATTCAGACTCAGAAATTCTATAGAATTCAGGTTCCGAATTCCTAGAAAATAGAACTTGAATACCTTTGTATTTTAGAATCCGAATTCATTTTTGGTTAGACTCCGAACATTCATTTTTTCCTACATCCCAAATATTAGATTTTGGTTATGCTTACAGTTTTTTAGTTGTAAAACAATTTCGTGCTTTCAGTTACTCACTAACTGTTGTTTATGTGACATGTGTATAGGTCCCTATAAAATTCAAGGAAAAATATGACTATTGGAGGAGGGAGCGGACCGATGAATCTGTGCCCATAAATAGGAGCTCATTTGAAAGAGCTCAAAAAAACGTGACAACTTAACTTTGAAAACTGTTCTTACATGCTGTTAAAGTGATTTCTAGAGAGAGAGACTCTTATAAACTCTCAGGATTCATGTAGAATGATTTAAAGACTTGTTCAAACTTTTCTTGGTTCATATTTTCTTAGTTATGATGTTCTATGTTTTTAAAATCAGATACTTCAGGTTGTGAAGTCAGAGGTGCAAATTTCCTTACAAATCTAGGGCTTGCGGGAATAGCAAGGAAGATACCCATATTCAGATTGAGGGCTTACCTAGGTTTGGGTAAGACAGACTTTCCTGAAAGTATAAATCAATGGACCTCTTATGCAGGGTTGTTGGATACCCTCCTCTTTGGGTTAAAATATTTCCTTCTTGTTACATGTAGTGTTACTACTTTTTTTTCTACTGTGTATGTGTATTGTCGAGGAGAGTATAACTTTCTTATACTTTCTTATACCTGTACTCTGATTTAGTTATATTCTATACGATTTAAGGTAAAATATTATTTATTGTAAACTTTTTTTAAGTTTCATTTCTGGAATCACATTTCTGGAATCAATCAAGTTTTTTAGAACTTAGAGGTTTTATGAATTACTTTGATTAACCTTGTTAAAAATAACTATCATTAAAAGTTCCAAAAGAATTTTTAAAAGCATACATTTCAGCCCCCCCCCCCCCCTTATTGTATTTGTATCTCATTTTACATATTCGATCCAACATTTGGTATTATAGAATATATCATACTCAGACATACCATCTTAACACTAATGAGCTAGGTTGAAATAGAACTCAACCCACCTTGGTTTCACACATCACTTATTATTACTTTTATTGACAATTTTTTATAGCATGGTTTTTCATTAAAATATGGTGGGCCATATATTTTCAATTGTTTCTCTACTCTTGACATAAGTATTCCTTAGTTTCCCACCCATAAAATATTTCCCACATCTATAATCAATGATGGAATTTATCAAACCGATCAGACAAAAACCTATACCCATCATAGTTTTTATAATTCCCATGTAGGAAGTACCACATCGAACATCTTAAGAAGCTATCGTGGATATATAATCCTTCATATGACAACCCTTATTCATATTACACAATTAAACATAATTTAATACGTAAACATCACATGATACAACATAGAAGATCGAGAAGTCTTGTGTCTTTGGGAATTAGGATCATTACATATGAACTTAAAATATGAAATAAAACATCTTTATTGAAAACTTCTTTTACATGACCACTACATTCCCTCGTACTTAGCATTTCATGGGATAACCTGAGGACATGCATAAAAAAAGATGAGCTATAAATCCCAGTAAGGGAATAAACATGGAATAACATGAGGAATACAATACATGTTAGAAAATAGGAATATCAATAGAGCACAAGAGAAGCATAAACATAAAGGCATGATAAAGCATGATAATCCTAACATGGAAATGTCGCAACAACACTTAACAAGGAATTATCATGAGCCAAGGCTAATTGGACATAGAGCATGAGTAAACCATCATTTCACATGAAGAACAAGTAAAACCTTGTAGCACTTGAATTAGTATGAGTCAACACCCATTGCACATGATGTATCATTATACACTACTTTACCCAATGCATTGGAGCGCTATTAGGGCGCACCCTTCTTAAACATTTCATTTCATGCATATGTGAGCCACATGGATCATAAATCATGGATTCGTTAAACATAATAATCTATTCCATGATAAAGTACTGTAGAATTCATATATGAAACTATATAATCAATAATTAAATGTGAATAAACTTTAATACCCTTGATAGATAAATGGGCATGGTATTCTCTACACAATGACATTGGCTTGAAAAAATGCGATGCAATTTCGGCAGCATAACGACATGACATAAATATTAATAAAAAATAGTTGATGAGAGAGAAAGGGGTGTCTCATCATATATACATGAAATGGATAGTAAGGGATAATATAGAAATATGTACCAATAATTTTAATGGAATTTAGATTCATGATACCAAATAATTGCTTCATTGTAAATGAGGAGAGAGAAATTCATTTCTGAAATTCGGCATAGTAACAGGTGTACATTAAAGTAATTTAATGTGAGATAAAGGGGAATCCCATCATTCAAACATAAAGTGGAAAGTATGGGGGAGGTTTGAAACCATACCCCAACATTTATAATTGAAATTAAAATGGCATAACACCTTAAGGAATATTGGAGAAAAATGAGAAAGGTAGAAAACCCATACTTGGAAGTGTGCTTCAAAAGGCTTGAGAGAGGCAAGATAGAGGGTTTTGGGAGATTGGGGAGCCCTGGGAAAATTCTAGAGAGAGAAGTTAAGACATTGGATTAACTAAAAAAGAATTTAGGGTGGAGGAAGTGGGATCTTGGGTGGGTTTATATATGAAAGGATAGGGAATTTTTTCTTATTTTGGTTTGGGACACCTAAAATTAAACAAATCAAAACCACAAACCCACCCATGGTTTTTGCCCATGGTTTTTTCCAAAGGGGAGTGGAAAAAAATATTTTATAAGACCAAAGTCATAACTTCTTATAATAATAGGGTTTCTTTTGTAGAGGTGAGTCACACTCTCAAGGAAATCAATTTAAAAAGATAAAATGTATTTTAAGTCATGGAGGGTCCACTAAGGCATCATAACATTAATAAAACAAATCCAAAGTCACATTATTTTAAAGATAAAACATATATTAGCCTAACTTGTCATTTATATAATTTTATTACATCACTATTGGGTCATTAGGATTTCATAATCCACATTATATATTCAAACAGTATTTAGTTTTTACCCCAACAATTCCACTGTTTGAGAAAATTATGAAAAATTCACCATCGGATAATTTTGATGTCTAGATTCAAAATATAATATTCATTTTTTCTAAATAATTTTCTAAATATGTGATTTTTTTACTTGTAAAATATAAACTGACATTTATCGAAAAATCATGGGTATTGAAAGAAATAGCTTTCAAACCTTAATAAAAATTACAATCGCATTTATAAAATTGTACGATTATTTATATTTAATAAAAATTAATTTAATTATAATAATATTTTTTTAAATATTATTTAATTAAATAATATATTAATTCATAAAAATATATTTGTTTAGTTGAATTTTAACTAAAAATACTATTTTCACTTTAATAAATAATTTACTAAGTAATAATAATAAAATGAAAGCACATTCATTATTATATAAAAAATAATGTAAATAATAATAGTTCTATAGATTTGTTAGATAACCTCTTAAAATAGCTGCATAATACCTAATGGTAAGTTGTGAAATTGTGACATACTCTTGGGGTGGCTCGGATAACATTGCACACGTGGTGATCTCTACTAACTTCTACATCTCCAATAGACAGTCTCATTCATGATTAAAACATTTATTCTTGGCTTCGGGTTGGTGAAGAGTGAATCCCAATGATACCACATCTTTCCTGAGCTCCAAAAAATAGGCATCGAATAGAGTAATTCTAGTGGATGAGGTCATCGCTTCATTTTTCTGCATAAATTGGACTGTTAATGCCCTATATTTATACTAATCATGTGATCAATATTAAATGGAAATATTATCAATGGTAATAATTAAAAAATAAATAAACAAGGAAGTGAATATGTTTTACATATCCATTTTACATAACAATACATTTAAAAAGTTCGAGAGGAATTTCCATTAATGAATGTTTGGGTCATTACAAACTTCCCCCATTAAGAAATTTCACCCTGGAAATTTTATTTTCCCACACAAAAAGATTACAGTAAAACTGATTCATCACATTTTCTGATTCCCACATCACTTCTTCATACATGTGGTTTCACCACAACACCTTGAGGTGGGGCATTATCTTATATCGTAGAACTTTTTCTCTATGGTCTAAGATCTTCACTGGTTTCTACTCATAAGAATGATCATCCTCTAATTGTATCACCTCTGAAAAGGGTACATATGAAGGGTCTGGTATGTACTTCCATAAGAGGGATGCATGAAATACATAATATACCTTGGACATGGTAGTTAGAAGTGCTATTCGATAGGCCACAACCCCGACACGATCAAGAATCTCAAAAGTGGCGATGTATTTAGGACTTAACATACCTTTTGTTCCAAACTTCATGAACTTATTCCATGGATATGTGTGTAGAAATACCATGTATCCAACTTTAAATTCAAGGTCTAGTTGATGTTTATCTGCATAACTCTTCTGTCGAATCTGGGCTAGCTTGATATGCTGCTGAATGGTTTTCACCTTCTCCACCATTTCATCGACCATTTCAGGTCCTAGCAGCTTATGCTCACCAACTTCATCCCAACATGCGGGCGTTCTTCACCACTTCCCATACATAGCTTCATAGGGTTCCATTTGGATTTTCTAGTGGAAACTGTTGTTATATAAGATCTCAACCATAAGAAGATGTTGATCCCATCCTCCATTGAAGTCCATTAAGCATGATCTCAACATTTCCTCAAGTGTTTCGATAGTCCGCTCAGATTGGCCTTCAGTTTGAGAATGATAATCCGTACTGAAGTTCAGCTCAGTATGTAGGGAATGTTAAAGACTCTTCTAAAACATAGAGTTGAATTGAGGGTCATGGTTTGATACAATATATAGTGGTACTCTATAATGACTTACAACTTATTTAACATAATTCCTCTCAAGTTGATCCAATGAGAAGTCCTCTCGAACCATGATAAAGTGATCTATCTTTGTAAGATGATCCACAATGACCCATATAGTTTTATTTCTTCTATATGTCCTCGGAAGTCTAGTGACAATGTCCATGGTAATGTTCTTGCACTTCCATGATGGTATGGGTAGTGTTTGCATCATCCCCTTAGATGTTTGTCTCCCAACCTTTACTTGTTGACAAACCAGGCACTTTGATGTATATTCGTAAATCTCCCTTTTCATATTGTCCCACCAAATGTTTTCTTGGAGATCTCGATACATCTTTGTGTTCCCTAGATGTATAGAGAAGGTCGAGCTATGTGCATCATTCAAGAGACCCTTCTTTATCTCTGGATTGGATGGTATGAATAATCGCATCTGAAATCTTACAACTACTACCTCATTAACTTTGAAATCAGAGGATTTTCCATTTCTATCAGCTTCCACTCTATTCTGAATTTCCACATCGTTTCTTTGATCATCTTTTATTATCTTCAAGAGGGATGGTTGAGAAATAATTTGAGAAAGGATTGATGACATTCCTCACTTAATGATTCTCATGTCTATCATTTGAAAATTATAGAAGATTTGGTCATTTTCAATTCTTATAAATGATAAAGATGCATGATCCTTTCTACTTAGAGAATCTTCCACCTTGTTTGCCTTACCAGGATGGTAGTGGATTGAGTAGTCAAGATCCATGATGAGCTCTATCAATCTTCACTGGCGCAATTTTAAGCTCTTTTTGTGTGAATATATATTTGAGACTCTTGTGGTCAGAATATATATCATATTTCTCCCCATAGAGATAATGTGGCCAATTTTTCAAGGCAAAGATCATAGCCGCCAACTCCATATCATGCGTTGGATAGTCTTTCTCATGTATTTTCAACTGCATTGAGGTATAGGCTATCAAATTATCATTTTTCATCAGTACATTGCCTAATCCCCTCTTAGAAGAATCACTATACACCACAAAGAGGTCTCCACTTCTAGGTAAAGTGAGCACGGGTGCAGTGATAAGCCTCCTTTTCAACTCCTTGAAGCTTTCTTCACATTCATCACTCTAAGAAAAATTTACTCCCTTATGAGTTAGCTTGGTAAGAGGGTTGGACAACTGTGAAAAATTTCTCACAAATTTTCAATAATATCAAGCTATCCCCAAGAAGCTATGGATATCTGTTTCCAATTCTGGCCTTGGCCATCCCTTTATTGCATCTTTCTTGGAGGGATCCATAGATATCCCATTTTTTGTGATGATATGGCCCGAGAATGAGACCTCCTTTAACCATAACTCACACTTTTTGTAATTTTCATAGAGCTTCTCATTTCTCAGGGTCTCTAGTACAGTTCTTAGATGCCCCTCATGATCCTCCTTGGTTTTGGAGTATATTAGAATATAATCTATAAAGACTACCAAAATTTGTCGAGGTAATATATAAAGACTCTATTCATGATTTCAATGAAGATTTATAGAGCATTAGTGAGTCCTAAAAGCATTACTATGAATTCATAGTGCCTGTGTCTTATACGAAAATCAGTCTTGGGGACATCTTCATTCTTCAACCTTGATAATATCCTGAACGAAAATCTACCTTGGAAAAATATTGCGCTCCATGCAGCTGATAGAACAAGTCATTAGTCTGTGGCAGATGATACTTGTTCTTTATCGTGATTTTATTAAGTTCACGATAATCCGTGCAAAGGTGCATTGAACCATCCTTCTTCCTGATGAAGAGTACTGGTGCACCCCATGGTGAAGCACTTGGGAGCATAAAACCTATATATAGATTCTCCTTTAGTTTTTTATTCATCTCATAAAGCTTCACAACAACCATTCTATATGGAGTCTTGGATATTGGTAATGCCCCAGTTATATGTTCAATTGAGAATTCAATGTATCTTCAATGAGGAAGACCAGAAAATTCCTTAGGAAACACTTCAGTGAATTTCCTCACAACAAGCATGTATTCAAGGATGGTTTTCTCCTTTGACTTAATCATCTGAGCAAGATATGAATTCTCATAGGGAAATAATATCTATGATTGAGATGTGGGAACTAAAAAAGATTCATACTCCTCCTTGAACTTGTACAGAATCGGGGGTCGAATCTTCACATGGAGAGTGATTTTCCTCTCACAGCAATTTATGTTGGCTCTATATAAGGAAAGGTGATCAAGGCCTAGAATTGATTAAATTTCTTCTAGATGGAGCATGAAAAGGTTCTTCTAGAAATTAAATCCACATATTATCAAAGGGGAGGAGTTATATTCATGGGATACAATTATTTCACCATTTTTCGTACTCACCGACATCTTCACTCCATGATTTGTGGTGGTCTTGGGATTATTCTACTAAACTATTGGGATATATGAGAATGTGTAGATCATGAATCAAAAAGTATGTTTGCTATTCTTGAATTAATAACTATCATACTTGTCACCACTTCTTTGTCGGGGTTCACTTTAGAAGTAGTGATTGAAAAAGCTTTCCCTTGCTACCTTGGAGGTTGTTGGTTGTCTCCGAAAACCCATGGCATATGGAACTGATTTGAAAGATTCCCTGGTTCTTTGCAATTGTAGCAATTAACAATGCATTCAGGTTCGAACAGGGCGTTACTAGCCTCCGTTGTAGCCATGGGTTTTTCTTGCAAATAGCTAACAACTAGGTGCCCTTCCATTCCACACCTAAAGCATTTTCTAATCCCCTTAAAGAAATTTTTAGGGTGCTTCATTCCGCACCTTTGGAAAATGGGGTGATGGATCTTCTTAGCACCATTGGATTATCCATCGGTCTCCAGCATTGAAGTCCACCTTAATCTTCTTATCTACATGATACCCCTGAAATTCTCCGATCTCTATTTCAACATTGAGGGCACATCAGAAATTTTTTTAATAGTTGTCAAAGTCACGGATGGCCAGTGCTTTCCGTAGGCTAGGCTTCAGCCCCCCAAATCAACGATCAACCTTGATTTCCGGGGTAACAACAAAGTCGGAGGCATACCGTGCAAGCCATGTGATGTTTTCCTCATACACTCCTAGAATTTGTCATCTTTTTTCTTGAGGGAAAGGAAGAATCTTTCCATCTTAAGCCGGAGGGTGCATGTAAAATATTTATCAAAAAACATATTCTAGAAGAACCTTTTGTTGTTTGGAACATTGATTGATGGAGAAGATATTTTGAATAGATTTGATCCATTGTTCCGCGATTCAGGGATCAGACAATCCATTAAAAATAGGAGGCCTTTGTCTCTTGAAGCTCTTTATAGCGACTTTTTCATTCTTGTGGGGAGGGGGGGTTGAAAATTTTTTTGGACCCAAGTTTCAATTCAAATATTGAGTTAACTGAGAGAGAAGCATGAAAAAGTTTGGAATTCCTACTCCAATTAGATTGAACAACTCATTAGTATAATCATCACATTGATCTACACATCAGTTGTTACCCCGTGTCCTCCTTTTACTAGCCATTGGATGGAATAAAAGGAATGTTAGGGGTAACACATACAGGGTAATCCAAAGGTAAAAAACTGGTGACTTATAAATAACATTTATTTCCTTAACTAGTGAATCTATTGTCTTCAATCTATGTTATCCATGATCAAATTTATAACATATATTCTTTGGGAATTTATTTTAATTCCCATAATAATGGTTCATAACATGCTTGTGAATTTTTCACAGCATATACCCCAGGAGTGTCGTAACCAAGAGTGCAGCAAGACCCATTGTCTTGCACCAGTTCCCATTTGAGTGTAGCTCAAAGCGGTGTTTTCAGGTTATACCCCTAGGTTACATCTATTCTAGATCCACCTCTACATACTTGTATCCAGAATGGGATGTATTTTCTAGATAAACCAGTTACTCAATACTCACCAAAACATAGGGATGTTTTTATTATACTTAGTCATTCCACTAAGGCTTCCCTAGGGTTTTCTAATCCAAATCCCAAAAATAACTAAACATATCCTCTAATACCAACTTTTACAACCTTGCTTTTTATTACACAATTAAACATAATTTAATACATAAACATCACTTGATACAACATAGAAGAATGAGATGTCTAGTGTCTTTTGGGATTAGGATCATTACATAACAACTAAAAACATGAAATAAAACAACTTTATTGAAAACTTCCTTTACATGACCACTACATTCCATCGTACATAACATTGCATGGGATAACCCGAGGACATGCATAAGAAAAGGGTGAGTTATAAAGCCCAGTAAGGGAATAAACATGGAATAACATGAGGAATACAATACATGTTAGGCATATCAATAGAGCACAAGAGAAGCATAAACATAAAGGCATGATAAATCATGATAATCATAACATTGAAATGTGGCAACAACACTTATCATAGAAATAGCATGAGCCAAGGCTCATTGCACATAGAGCATGAGTAAACCCTCATAGCACATGAAGAATGATTGAAACCTTGTTGAAATTTTATTATCATGAGTCAACACCCATTGCACATAACGTATCATGATACTATACTTTACCCAATGCATTGGAGCGCTATCTGGTCATACCCTTCTTAAGCATTTCATTTCATGCATAAGTGTGACACATAGATCATTAAACATGGATTCGTTAAACATCGTCATCTATTCAACAACAAAGGAATGTTGAATTAATACATGAAACTCTATAATTAATAAGTAAATGTGTATAAAGGTTAATACCGTTGATAGATAAATGGGCATGGTATTCACCACACAATGACTTTGACATGGAAAAACGTGGTGCAAATTCGGCAGCATAACAGCGTGACAGAGGAATTCAAAAAAAAATGGTTGATGAGATAGAAATGGGTGTCTCAACATATGTAAATGAAATTGAAAGTAAAGGGGTAATATAGAAACATGTACCAACAAATTTAATGGAATTTATATTCATGATACAAAAATATTTCTTGTATGTAAATGAGGAGAGAGAAATTCCATTCGGAATTACGGCATAGTAACGGGTGTACATGAGAGGAATTTAATGAGAGTGAAATGGGTCTCCCATCATTAATACATCAATAGGGAAGTATGGGGGAGGTGTTAAACCATACCACAACATTTATAATTGAAATTAAAAGGGCATAACAACTTAAAGAATATTTGAAAAAATGAGAAAGGATGAATACCCTTTCATGGAAGTGTGCTTCCAAAGGCTTGAGAGAGGCTTGAGAGGGGATTATTGGGAGCTTGGGGTTCCTTTGAAGGATTCTATATAGAAGAGGGAAGAGTTTTGACGAACTCCAAAGGCTTTGAGTGAGGAGGAAGTGGGAGCATGGGTGGGTTTATATAGGAATGGAGAGAAAATTGTTTATTATTTAGGTTTGGTACACCTCGTATTAAACTAATAAAAAACACAAACCCGCCCATGGTTTTTGCCCATGGTTTTTGCCAAAGGGGAATGGAAAAAAAATATTGTATAAGGCCAAATTATGATCTTTTTAAAATAGTTGGGTTGCTTATGTGGAGGTGAGTCACACTCTCAAGGAAAACATTCTAAAAAGATAAAATGTTTTATAAGTCATGGAGTGTCCACTAAGGCATCATAAAATTAGTCAATCAAATCTAAAATCACATTATTTTAAGGATACAAAATATATTTTCCAAAAATAACATTTATAGTATTTTATAACATCATTATTGGGTCATTATGATGTCATAAAATACATTATATTTTCAAATGGTATTTAATTTTTACGCAAAATTCCACTGTCTCTGAAATTATGAAAAATTTACTGTTTCATTATTTCGACACCCTGATACCAAAAATAATATTCATTTTATCTAAATAATTTTATAAATATGTGAATTTTTACTTTTAAAATAAAAACTGATGTTTATCGAAAATTCATGGGTTTTGATAAAAATAACTTCTAAACCTTAATAAAAATAAAAAATTCATTCATAATGTTATAAGATTATTTCTATTTAATAAAAATTAATTTAATAATAATAATATTTTATTAAAATATTAATTAATTAAAAAACCATTAATTCATAAAAATCTATTTCTTAGTTTAATATTAACTAAAAATACCATTTGCGCTTTAAAAAAAATTTACAAAGTAAAAATAATAAAATGAATGTACATTATATATTATATACAAATTAATATATGTAGTCATAGTGCTAGGTATTTTTTACATAACCCATTAAAATAGCTGCGTAGACCTAAGGGTAAGGTGTGCGATGGTGACAAACTCTTGGCACGGCTCAGATAACATTGCACCTGTGGTGATCTCTATCAACTTCCACTTCTCCCATAAACGGTCTTGTTCGAGCTTAACATGATACAGCTTAGCTTGGGCTTGGTCGAGAGAGAATCCCAATTATGTGACCTATTTTTCGAGCTCTGACGAATGGGCTTCATATGGAACAATTCTACTAGATGAGGCCATCACTTCCTTTGTCAGAGTAAATTGGATTGTTAAAGCCCTATATTTATACTAATCATATGATTACTATTCAATGGCCATTTTAGAAACTCTCAAAATTCAAAAACATATATTCAAAGAAGTGAATTTGTTTTATATAACCATTTTACATAATAAGACATTTAAAAAGATCGAGAGGAATTTCCATTAATGAATGTTTGGGTCATTACACTTCAATCCTTCACTACTACCAAGAATAACTCATAGTTATTTAACACTATCATATCCCTGTATGAAATTCATGAAGTCCACTCCATCCCAACATGAAATTTTTTTAATAAATATCTAATATATAGGATTTTTAGGGGCTTTGAACCTTATATATGATAGTTTGGGCCATAATACGTGACCACTCATTTACTTTATTGTATACATTGAAGTAATAATTGTTATTTTATTAAATTATCTTATAAAAACACTAATTTATGTAACCATTTAAAAATAAACATCTAATTATTTAAATAATCCTCTATTAAATAAAATTAATAATTCCAAACAAATATTGATTTTATAGGTAAACTATGAGTTTGTGATCCCTTTTTGGATAAATAATGATTAATAGAATAATTTTATAATCATTAATATCGATTTATTCTTTATATTGGATAAACAAACTATATTTCATGAGTTCTCTTAATTTTGATAATAAAAATTCATAAATAATTATATTTCAAAAAAATAATGGAAATGAATTTCCTTAATGATTATTCTATTTATTTTAAAAATTAGTTGGTATAAACATTCTTTAATGAAATTGTGTGTTTAACTAGTCCTATTCCATTTCGGGCTTATGTGTTATATATTTGTATAATTGTTATTTTATATAGATATTTTCTTTGAATTTCAGTACTTTCCAAAATTTCAACATAGGGACACGAATCACATTTTTTATTTAACATATAAATTATTAGTGAACTATCACACAAATATAAATCTCTCATTAAACTTACTTAAAAAGGGACATGCTTTCCAAAAAAACACCAAATTGTTTAAAAAACATCAATTTCACCACTATTTTATTTATAGAGGGTCCCTAGTGATTAGTAGAAATATTTTATTATAAAATTAAAATATGGAACATAAAAATGAAATGAAGATTAATATTATACAAAAAAAATTGTGTTTTCGACATAATAAGTGAAGATAATTTCTTTAATTTTTATGCATTAACCATTGAGTCTTTTTTCATAAATCACAGTCCAATAATTACTGTTTTATTATAAAAAATACTGACTAAAAACCACTTGAATTATTTTGACTAGAAATATAATATTAATATGTCAAATTTTTAGTGGTATTTTTTAAATTCAGGTAAAAACATTAAAATTTTATTAGAGAAATGTAATATGAAAATATAAAATTAATATGAAATATTTGGATTGTTATTGTCATCTATATTTAGACAAGGGAAATCCCCTTCTATTCCATCCACTAATTTCTTTTCATGATGTATTTGGCCACCCAAATCATTCATAGTCGCTAGTTCTCAATCTACAATGGTTGCACGACTCCCCTTATCCTTTGGGTTTTTCTCTAATTTAACTTTCATCATTTATCCTGGTGTAATTTTTAATATTTTTAAATAATATTCTAATTTTTGTAAGGTAAGAATTTTTTAAATAATAGGTTCCCTAGATGTATGGACTAAATTCATTTTTCCACATTGATTAGGAAGTGTGAATTCAGTTCTCACTTCTTATGTGTGGTGCATAAAGCCTGAACCATAATCACACATCCTTTATAAAGAAAAAATAGTATGCATGAACATGGTTCTCACCTCACACCCAAGAAAATCAATAAAAAATGTTTTCAAATTTTTTTTAATTCACACACCTCTGATTTTGTAGCCATGTTATGGAAAATTGTTGTTTGTCCCGCAAAATATCCTTTTTGATATTTTGGGAGGATTTTTTTTTAATTTTAGTTTTTAAATTAATTTATTTATTTCACATGGATGGTATTATTATTTATATTTTATGATTGTATCCTTTAAATAATTGGTTATTTTAATGATTTCAATTGCCTTAAATAATTCATTAAATTTAAATATGATGTTCGGGAGATCTAAATATTATCAAATGACATAATTAATTTATATCCATTATTGTACATAAAATTATATTTTTTCAATGATGTAATGAATTATAATTTATAATTTATCAACACTTATAATTAATAAACTATGATCTGAAGATAGAACGATCATTGTATTTTTGGTTATTTATTTCTAGTTTGAATTTTTATTAATTAATTTTTTTTGGATTTGTGTATCATCTATTTTCTTATCATATGGGACCCATGTGTCCATATAAAATTTAATGAATCACAATATCTCTACACTCATCACTTTCATGTTAGTAATATTTTTATAAAATAGAGCTTCCAAATGAGATCATGATATTTAGCGATTAATATATACATGATAGATAATCTTACTTACTGCTTTTTGGTGGATCGGTTGATCAGACCCCATGATATTTTCCTTTATGATGTGGTTGGTATATAATTTTTTAATATATCAAACCCGATTCATATAACTCATAATCATTTAAATTATTTCATAATTATTTTTAATTAGTTTTTAATGTTACTGCCTATATTAAATATAATAATAAATATAAAAAGAATAAGTTTTATATTTCATTTATCAAATATGAATCATTATAATTTTATTCAAAATATCAACATAGTTTATTTTATAATTATCATTTAATATTTACACATCTCACACTTTTCTTGAACATTACCTTTCTTAATTGAAATAGAACTTGAAATCCATTATTCAAAGTGTAACGCCCCGACCCCAGCTACCCAGAGTCGGTGCATTAATTACATAACATTGGCATGATCATGAGAAAGATCAAGTCTCGAAAGACCGATTAGTTTAGTAGCCTTGGAATAACTAGATACATCCATAAATTTTTACATTATATCATAAAGAAAACATCTTGTCTTCATATCCCCTCATACTATCCCTGCAGGTCATTCATAAATTACTTCTTCATAATCCTGGAAAAAAAATAAAACATTGAAAGGGGTGAGCTCGGATGCTCAGTAAGGATAACATTATAGCAGAAGCTTTCATAAATAAGCATAAACACTTAAGGCAATTTATAACTAAAACAAAAGCCTTTTAAACTTGAACTTCAGCATAAAATGGCAAAGGTAAAATGAAATAATGCCATTTACTTACTCACATGGATATTCTACTAGTCGAATGATCACATGCAATATCAATAACCACTTTCATAATGATGGAATGCATAATGCCAGACTATCATAACCACATAGTCAAGGCCTCGTGCCAAGACTACAAATAAGATTTTGTCAAGGCCTTGTGCCAAGACACTAGTTTGTCTCATTAGACCTACCGATGCATCGAGGAGCTATAGCGGGCTCCACCCGTCACTAATTAAGTCCAATGCATTCCCATATGAAAAGGTTTAAACATAACGTAAACATTCGTATTAAACTAGCATACGAAATGTCAATACTTTCACCACAAACCATGAATGGTATAAAAATAGCACATCCACAGTCAAACATAATTCATTCGATACAATATGGAAGATTGTATTGTATCACATTAACGTCAATCAATAATAATGAAGGATGTTGACATAGATGAAAATAATCATCAAAACTATTTGAGAGAAATATCCCCCTTTTTTTGAAAACATTTAAAAGTCACACTATTTGTCAAGAAGCCATTTAAAAGTATATTTTTGAATCAAAGTGTCCCATACCACTTTGAAACTTTTAAAAAGGAGTTTTAATTTTAAAACTTTAATGTCCATATAAATAAATCCTTAAAACCATTTTTAAAATATGGACATTAATGAGCATGATTTAGAAGAATAATTCTTTAAAACATTTTAAAATGGTATTTTGGTTAGAGTTTCTAACCAAAAGAGAGACACTTGAATAAAAATAATTGAGGTAATCAAAACATTGTAATATCATGAGAATAAAGGAATTCATGATATACTATGTCAAAGTACATTATATACACCACATAAAAGTGATTTGGTGTATATCATCAAAGAAGTCTCAATGGAATGTAAATTGAGATGAAATTTCTCAAAAAGGTTGTATCCTTAGGTTAAGGATAAATCAATGACATAATTATGTGTGACAAATATAAATACACTAAATATGATTGGATATTCAGTGTAAAACAATCAAAGGACATTCACACATATTCTTGTAAAAACAATACCAACGAATTGGATGTTTAACTCAACAAATGGAGAATGAGTTAAAATTACTCTTATCAAATTCATATCAATGACTTGAGAATTACCAATGGAGTGATTATGTGTACCAAACTTCTATCCACAGGAAGGGGAGTGGAAATTATGACATAATCAAATGAATAGTGATTCCACACATAATCTTGGGGTAATATAATCAATGAAATATGTGTAAAGCCAAATGAGTGGAAATTGAAATCTCAAATTCCCTTATCGATTAGGTAACTTACGAAACATACACCCATGAAAGACGTATCATACCATGATGATGTAAATACCCATAAATTAAAGTATATTACACAATGAATACGATCATGGGCAGTACACATACACCACATGCAATAATTAAGTGGTGATCAATGGAATTCTCACGGAATTAAAAGTGAGATAAGAAAACCCTTACATTATACTTTTTCCTTGGTTGATGGTAGGTTTACCTCCTGTATAATGGTGAAATAATTGTTATTGAATAATAAAAGAATCATTTACTTTAATATGATATCATATATGATCTTTTATCATTGATTTGTTAATAATATTTTAGAATTATCGTCATTTCGGGTGTTAACGGGTTCATTTTACTTTATATTCTTTGTTATGTGAGACATATTCGTTATTAATGGGATGTATATTATTCATATCCAGAATGGTATCAAGTTCTTAAACATCATTTTTAAATCATCAAATGATAATTATACTTGAATGGATACGATGGAGAATGAATCTCATCGCGTTCGTGGAGACGGTAGTCCGTACGTACGCACGAACGCTACTTCCATTTAATTTTTATTTTAAAAGAATCGAATCCAAATTATACATAGGTATATTACTATTCCAGTATAATATAATATTTTATATATGTTACTTAAGTTCATTTACACCATCCTTTATACGTTCCATGTGTGGTATGAACGAGTCATATCATTTTAAGGGGGCGGTAGTCCGCACTTCCTCAAATGAAATTATCGTATGTATATACAACATGAAACGAATAATGGTATGAAATAAAATGGAATTACAGAAGATTATATATAAAATATATATCATTAATATCATATTTAATTACAGTGCCATCCTAATGGCCACCATGAGAGGCGGCAAGATGTATTTGAACAATCATCGTTTCGTGAGGCGTTAGTTTGCCATCCACAGAAACATTATGTTCATCATCCATTAGATGGAGTTGTGTGAATGTGTAGTTTGAATCCTTCTTATAACAACATCCTAGTATATTGAGGATACTGTTGTTGTTACAAAAGAAGGGAAATAAAAAGATTTTGGGGGTTGGAGAAGCAAAATAAATGAAAATACTTTAAGAGAAATTGTTACCTTTAATTTAGGTAACTCACTTTGGTTGGAACCAAAGGACTTCTTGAAATGCTTTCTGCCTAAGGGGAAGCTTCAAGGAGGAGGAGAGGGATGTGGGGAGCTTAGTTGGGCAGAGTTTGGACGAGCCAAGTGGCTTGAGAGGTGTGAGGAATGAGTAGAAGTGGTCTCCTTTTATAAGGGAGAGGAGGGGCTCTTTAGGAAAGTGTGAAAGTATTACTTTATAATATATTTGTATTCGGTTTATAATGGTCCAAAAATCATTGAGGTCGAAGATAAGATGACTCATATTCTATATAACATCAAACAATAAGAATTGGACAGGTTTTAGATAATATTTTAATCATTATAATCTTATTTATTTAAATGATTTATTAATGAGGTAAACGTTGCATCATTATTGTGTCATTAATAATTTTAATTATTTGATGTCTAAAAATTATAAATAAAATATAATTATGTAGGAAATCTTTTTATCTTTCTAATGAATATTTATAATCTAAAATCCAACATGTATAACCCTATGTAAAAATTGTTCTTCTAAAAGATGTAAGCTTATGCCATTTTTATTTTTATTTTAACTTTATTAATATAATGTGTCATTATCACTTACAAGTGGATCCATGGGGTCCCAAAACAGACCCAAAGATGCCCATGGTCGACCATGTATCAACCAATAGGGTCAAGACACGTTTTAGGGTAATTTAGTATTATTATAATATTATTTTTTAACCCTTATTTACCGGATTTACCCTTAACCATGGTAAATAAAATATTTACCGCAGTAATTATTCAAAATGTCTAAAAATAAAAGTTACCTATTTACACAATTTGAACATCCTGATTCCAAATATGGAATCCATTTTTCTAAATTCAAAACACAGAAGTGGCAGAAATTAATTTAAAATTAATTCCCGTTGTCAAAACAAAAAGCGTGTTTTTAAGAGATAATAACTATCAAAAGATTGACACTTGTTTATGTTCGGTTTAATTGTAAAATTATGTCCAATGACCAAAATTATATTAAATGGTAAAAATATATTCTAAATATACTTTAAAACCACTCAAATTCATAATTTATCACTATTAATTATTTTGATTAAAAAAGTTGTTTTTAATTAAAATTTAGTAATTTTTACTATTCATCAAAATATGAAAGTTATCCGAAAAGTACCAAAATTTCACCTTAGGCTAAATTTGATATTCCGAATCCAAAAATGAAGTCCATTTTGAAATATAAAATATATATAATTTCAAAAATTAAGTATTACTATTCATAACGGCTAGTTTGATCGGTTGTGGTGTGTGTTAAAACTCGAAGTTGCGTACAACACACGCTACTGTTTTATTCAAAGGAAAGCGTACCGTGGAAGCTTGGAATGTTTTATTTTAAATTTTTTTGATGTCCCCATTTAGTCAAAAGGTTTAAAATATTGTATCTAAAAAGGGTTCACTATTAAAATTTGGTAAAAGTGCAATATTGAAAATGAATTTGTTCTTACATTATGTCTAAGAAACTCATAATATGGATTCTAAAATTATAAGGATTATATAAAGTTTAAAATTTAGTTAACACTATTCATAACCTCTTTTGAACAGCCTGTTTGGTAAGTCATGGTGCGATTGAACTTGGTGTTGCGTGTAATGAAAGTTATTGAATTATTTTGAAGAAATAACACACTATAAAATCTTGGGGTGTTACATTCTCCCCTCCTTCAATAAATTGCGTCCTCGCAATTTGAAATTGTTCTTCAAAAATAAAAGGTTGAAAATAGAAAATATATTTGTGGGAAAACCCACATCGGAAATTGGTTTACTAAAATTTAGTCTTAATATGAGGAAAAGTGAAATGAAAGGGTCACCACCAAATTATGATCTCGATTAGGAGAACATTGGTGGCAATTAGAGACATATAATTGGAGGAAAAACGTAAATATTTATAGTTAGTGGTTGAGGTCATCAATCACAAACAAGTATAAAATTGAGGTCCTTAAACTCATCAATCTATGATGATTTGAAGTACCATCGGTTCAACAAAATATAGGGTATTGGGATCACACATTTTTGACATTTCAAAATATCTTAGTTGAAATCCCACATCGAAAAATGAATTAATGAGGCCTCTATTTAAAATAAAGAGTGGAAAGTATGAAGATTACCGAAATTAACACATACTAGGGTTCCATGTAGGAAAATATGGATATGGAGGAGAAATCTAACCATCAATTATCTGATGGAGAGTGGTAGAGAACATGGCTATGAATAGGCCAACAATCCCAAAGCCATAAATTAGTGATGAATTAAGGTACCATCTAGGACAACATTTTTTTTAAAGTTACATTACATAAGGAAGAGGAATTCATTTATGATATTGACTAAGAACATTATGAGATATACTTAAATTTTAAGTAGATTTTTATTCTTTAATAAATTTCCACCACTAACTCAATTTTTTTTTAAACGATGAGTATTCAAGAAGACTTGGTCACACTGGGAGAGCTAGAATAAACTTCTATAGAATCACATGATCCATGCAGGATAAACCATATATTTACATTGTCTTTGAAGATTAATCAAAACCAAAATGGTTAGTGAATGATCTAATGATCCCCCAAAAGGATATTCATTGAGATAAATATGCACTAATCTTAATTTCTAAAATTAAACCAACAATACCCCAAAGTTAAATAGATACCATTCAATAACCAATTGTCCTTAAAATCCTTTAATATAATCCAAACTAATATTGAAACCCAAAACATAGAAGAATTTGATTATGTAGTCTCCCATGTTACATTGTATCTCCAAATTACATCAAATACTCTTAAAGTCACATACTTAAATGTAATCAACATCATCACATATTCTCTGTTATAGGTTAATCATTTCCATAAATAACCCAAATCACTATAAATCAACAATAAAAATGTAGATAAAAATCCACCATTACTCTACAAATGAAACCTCATTGTATTCTATTTTCCTTGGGCATATAGTGTTCCTAACAAAATGAACATCTTCCAAAATAACATTTATCACTTAATCACCAAATCATTTTCCTATACCAAGGGTATTCATTTGATAAGTCATAAGAACCCAAATCATCTTATTATTGATCAATAAAATCATTTAACAAAAAAATAGTCATACTAACCAGGGACTTCACGTAGTCCAGTGGTAGGTGATAAATCCCAATCGCACTTTGGTTGTGGGTTCGATTCCCACAGCTTTGTCCGACGCGACGGGTTGTCACACGGTCTACGTGTTGTCCTTTTTCAAAACTATATTTTATAATATTACCAAAATGAGATAAATTCCTAAAAATAACATAATTTAACCACAAATGTTATATCATACTTTGCATTTTCATCCCAAATTATAATAACTTATCATTTTCTCAAACCCCAATGATCATATAAAACCAAATGGTTATTTATACCTATATCCACAAGAGAAGAGACAATTCTTCCTCAAATATCATTCTCACATGGCAAACTGCGGGGTTACAAATACAAGAGAAAATTATTCCAATGTAAACCCATCAACAAGTAGTGATAATTTTTCTCCAACCATTTATTTCCACATAGCTTCTTCTTTGACCAAGAAAATATCCTATAGAATAGGACATTCACTCGGGTAATGGCCAGGTCCCCTACATTTACGGCAAATGACTGTAAATGGACTCTTGGGACCATTTTTCTCTTCTTCCATAGTACTCTTCATTTTTCTTCGGCAATTCTTCACTTTATGTCCTTCCTTCCCGCACGTAAAACATTTCGTTGTCCCATTGAGACACTTTCCTGGGTGTCTCTTTCCACAATTCCTGCATGATGAAAATTGAGGTTTCTTTTCTCCATGGTCTCCATTGCTGGACATCTTATCATTTATCACCTTTCTCTTCCTTGTTGAGTCTGGGAGTTGGTTAATATATATGTTGTTGATCATATTTTTGGAAAACTGATTTGGCATAAAGACGATATCTTTTACGCCTATCAACATTCCATTTTGTTTCTCATTGCCACCACTGTTCCCAACTTGTACATCATTCTCAAAGTCACTATGACTTCCTTGGAATCCAGCCATTGACTAAAACCAGAAAGCATTGTGTGAGTAATAGTAGTCGTAAAATCATTTAGAGATTAAAATGTCACCATATTCTCAATTTGAAACATATTAGGATTAACCAAGGTCATTTACTCTCATCTTATGTATATATTACTTAAATCGGTTTGTAAAGAAAATGTAAATTATCCTAAGCATATCCCCCGGGAGTGTCGTAACCAAGAGTGCAGCAAGGCCCGTTGTCGTGCACCAGTTCCCGTTCGAGTCTAGCTCAAAGCGGTGTTTTCGGGTTTTACCCCTAGGTACATCTGTGCCAGAGCCGCCTCTACCTGCTCGTATCCAGACAGGGATGTATTTCTCGGAAAACTCACAAAATCTCTACAATACCAAAATTCTAGGAAGTTCTTTTATACTAATCCTCAAAGTTCATCTTAGGTCTACGTGCTCTAATCAGAGTTTATCTAAATCTAGCTACCAAGGATTGTACTAAACTTCCTCTGATACCAACTGTAACGCCCCGACCCCAGCTACCCAGAGTCGGTGCATTAATTACATAACATTGGCATGATCATGAGAAAGATCAAATCTCGAAAGACCGATTAGTTTAGTAGCCTTGGAATAACTAGATACATCCATAAATTTTTACATTATATCATAAAAAAAACATCTTGTCTTCATATCCCCTCATACTATCCCTGCAGGTTATTCATAAATTACTTCTTCATAATCCTAGAAAAAAAATAAAACATTGAAAGGGGTGAGCTCGGATGCTCAGTAAGGATAACATTATAGCAGAAGCTTTCATAAATAAGCATAAACACTTAAAGCAATTTATAACTAAAACAAAAGCCTTTTAAACTTGAACTTCAGCATAAAATGGAAAAGGTAAAATGAAATAATGCCATTTACTTACTCACATGGATATTCTACTAGTCGAAAGATCACATGCAATATCAATAACCACTTTCATAATGATGGAATGCATAATGCCAGACTATCATAACCACATAGTCAAGGCCTCGTGCCAAGACTACAAATAAGATTTTGTCAAGGCCTTGTGCCAAGACACTAGTTTGTCTCATGAGACCTACCGATGCATCGAGGAGCTATAGCGGGCTCCACCCGTCACTTATTAAGTCCAATGCATTCCCATATGAAAAGGTTTAAACATAACGTAAACATTCGTATTAAACTAGCATACGAAATGTCAATACTTTCACCACAAACCATGAATGGTATAAAAATAGCACATCCACAGTCAAACATAATTCATTCGATACAATATGGAAGATTGTATTGTATCACATTAACCTCAATCAATAATAATGAAGGATGTTGACATAGATGAAAATAATCATCAAAACTATTTGAAAGAAATATCCCCCTTTTTTTGAAAACATTTAAAAGTCACACTATTTGTTAAGAAGCCATTTAAAAGTATATTTTTGAATCAAAGTGTCCCATACCACTTTGAAACTTTTAAAAAGGAGTTTTAATTTTAAAACATTAATGTCCATATAAATAAATCCTTAAAATCATTTTTAAAATATGGACATTAATGAGCATGATTTAGAAGAATAATTCTTTAAAACATTTTAAAATGGTATTTTGGTTAGAGTTTCTAACCAAAAGAGAGACACTTGAATACAAATAATTGAGGTAATCAAAACATTGTAATATCATGAGAATAAAGGAATTCATGATATACTATGTCAAAGTACATTATATACACCACATAAAAGTGATTTGGTGTATATCATCAAAGAAGTCTCAATGGAATGTAAATTGAGATGAAATTTCTCAAAAAGGTTGTATCCTTAGGTTAAGGATAAATCAATGACATAATTATGTGTGACAAATATAAATACACTAAATATGATTGGATATTCAGTGTAAAACAATCAAAGGACATTCACACATATTCTTGTAAAAACAATACCAACGAATTGGATGTTTAACTCAACAAATGGAGAATGAGTTAAAATTACTCTTATCAAATTCATATCAATGACTTGAGAATTACCAATGGAGTGATTATGTGTACCAAACTTCTATCCACAGGAAGGGGAGTGGAAATTATGACATAATCAAATGAATAGTGATTCCACACATAATCTTGGGGTAATATAATCAATGAAATATGTGTAAAGCCAAATGAGTGGAAATTGAAATCTCAAATTCCCTTATCGATTAGGTAACTTACGAAACATACACCCATGAAAGAAGTATCATACCATGATGATGTAAATACCCATAAATTAAAGTATATTACACAATGAATACGATCATGGGCAGTACACATACACCACATGCAATAATTAAGTGGTGATCAATGGAATTCTCACGGAATTAAAAGTGAGATAAGAAAACCCTTACATTGTACTTTTTCCTTGGTCGATGGTAGGTTTACCTCCTGTATAATGGTGAAATAATTGTTATTGAATAATAAAAGAATCATTTACTTTAATATGATATCATATATGATCTTTTATCATTGATTTGTTAATAATATTTTAGAATTATCGTCATTTCGGGTGTTAACGGGTTCATTTTACTTTATATTCTTTGTTATGTGAGACATATTCGTTATTAATGGGATGTATATTATTCATATCCAGAATGGTATCAAGTTCTTAAACATCATTTTTAAATCATCAAATGATAATTATACTTGAATGGATACGATGGAGAATGAATCTCATCGCGTTCGTGGAGACGGTAGTCCGTACGTACGCACGAACGCTACTTCCATTTAATTTTTATTTTAAAAGAATCGAATCCAAATTATACATAGGTATATTACTATTCCATTATAATATAATATTTTATATATGTTACATAAGTTCATTTACACCATCCTTTATACGTTCCATGTGTGGTATGAACGAGTCATATCATTTTAAGGGGGCGGTAGTCCGCACTTCCTCAAATGAAATTATCGTATGTATATACAACATGAAACGAATAATGGTATGAAATAAAATGGAATTACAGAAGCTTATATATAAAATATATATCATTAATATCATATTTAATTACAGTGCCATCCTAATGGCCACCATGAGAGGCGGTAAGATGTATTTGAACAATCATCGTTTCGTGAGGCGTTAGTTTGCCATCCAGAGAAACATTATGTTCATCATCCATTAGATGGAGTTGTGTGAATGTGTAGTTTGAATCCTTCTTATAAAAACATCCTAGTATATTGAGGATACTGTTTTTGTTAAAAAAGAAGGGAAATAAAAAGATTTTGGGGGTTGGAGAAGCAAAATAAATGAAAATACTTTAAGAGAAATTGTTACCTTTAATTTAGGTAACTCACTTTGGTTGGAACCAAAGGACTTCTTGAAATGCTTTATGCCTAAGGGGAAGCTTCAAGGAGGAGGAGAGGGATGTGGGGAGCTTAGTTGGGCAGAGTTTGGACGAGCCAAGTGGCTTGAGAGGTGTGAGGAATGAGTAGAAGTGGTCTCCTTTTATAAGGGAGAGGAGGGGCTCTTTAGGAAAGTGTGAAAGTATTACTTTATAATATATTTGTATTCGGTTTATAATGGTCCAAAAATCATTGAGGTCGAAGATAAGATGACTCATATTCTAAATAACATCAACCAATAAGAATTGGACAGGTTTTAGATAATATTTTAATCATTATAATCTTATTTATTTAAATGATTTATTAATGAGGTAAACGTTGCATCATTATTGTGTCATTAATAATTTAAATTATTTGATGTCTAAAAATTATAAATAAAATATAATTATGTAGGAAATCTTTTTAGCTTTCTAATTAATATTTATAATCTAAAATCCAACATGTATAACCCTATGTAAAAATTGTTCTTCTAAAAGATGTAAGCTTATGCCATTTTTATTTTTATTTTAACTTTATTAATATAATGTGTCATTATCACTTACAAGTGGATCCATGGGGTCCCAAAACAGACCCAAAGATGCCCATGGTCAACCATGTATCAACCAATAGGGTCAAGACACGTTTTAGGGTAATTTAGTATTATTATAATATTATTTTTTAACCCTTATTTACCGGATTTACCCTTAACCATGGTAAATAAAATATTTACCGCAGTAATTATTCAAAATGTCTAAAAATAAAAGTTACCTATTTACACAATTTGAACATCCTGATTCCAAATATGGAATCCATTTTTCTAAATTCAAAACACAGAAGTGGCAGAAATTAATTTAAAATTAATTCCCGCTGTCAAAACAAAAAGCGTGTTTTTAAGAGATAATAACTATCAAAAGATTGACACTTGTTTATGTTCGGTTTAATTGTAAAATTATGTCCAATGACCAAAATTATATTAAATGGTAAAAATATATTCTAAATATATACTTTAAAACCACTCAAATTCAAAATTTATCACTATTAATTATTTTGATTAAAAAAGTTGTTTTTAATTACAATTTAGTAATTTTTACTATTCATCAAAATATGAAAGTTATCCGAAAAGTACCAAAATTTCACCTTAGGCTAAATTTGATATTCCGAATCCAAAAATGAAGTCCATTTTGAAATATAAAATATATATAATTTCAAAAATTAAGTATTACTATTCATAACGGCTAGTTTGATCGGTTGTGGTGTGTGTTAAAACTCGAAGTTGCGTACAACACACGCTACTGTTTTATTCAAAGGAAAGCGTACCGTGGAAGCTTGGAATGTTTTATTTTAAATTTTTTTGATGTCCCCATTTAGTCAAAAGGTTTTAAAATATTGTATCTAAAAAGGGTTCACTATTAAAATTTGGTAAAAGTGCAATATTGAAAATGAATTTGTTCTTACATTATGTCTAAGAAACTCATAATATGGATTCTAAAATTATAAGGATTATATAAAGTTTAAAATTTAGTTAACACTATTCATAACCTCTTTTGAACAGCCTGTTTGGTAAGTCATGGTGCGATTGAACTTGGTGTTGCGTGTAATGAAAGTTATTGAATTATTTTGAAGAAATAACACACTATAAAATCTTGGGGTGTTACACAAAGTATTTTGAATTTCACAAGATGTTGTCTACTTAATTATTTTAGTTAATTCGATGAATACGAGGATTTGAAATTGATTTAAAATTATTTGGTTATCTAAAAAAGAGTTTAATTAACGTAAATTAAATTATATACAATAAGGAAAATGTTTTACGTACAACATAAATAATACAAATTAATTATATTTTCAAAAAACATATTTTTTCAACCAGAAAGATATTTTGTAAATTAATAATATTCCATATAAATTATATTTTCTTACTTATCAAATATTTACCAATGTAACATATGAATATGAAGCATATTGAAAACTGTCATATTTTAAATACAATATGGATCAACTACATTTTCTTATCATTGTGTTTCTTGAAAGTAAAATTTTTTTGTGTATATAATATTCTTGCATTGTTTTATTTTACATTGTGTTAAAATGTTAAGAAACATTTAGGGTATGAGACATAATATATATATATTTATTTGTTTATTTTATATATATTATGTTTTATTATATATTTTTTATAAAAAAAATTACATTTTATAAACTAATAAATGAGGATAATAATGATATTAAAAAAACCGATTTTCTCTAAAAATTGAAAGACATCATGTTAAAAAAATCCAAGACATAAAAATACAACAGATGAAGGCATGTAATTAGATCAGATGAATAAAACATGTTTTAAAAAAGTATAAGAAAATCTTGTAATATATCTTAAATAGGAAAGTGTGTATGAGATTATGAATAATAATAATTAATAACATAAATAAATAAAATAAATAAATTAAATAAATATTCTCATTTAAGGGGGTTATATGTAGTGAAAATTAGAGAGTGTTGAAGCTTAATAAAAATATGTGATATGAAATTAAAGAAATCACAATCCTTTAAAGTGGTACAAAATTAGTGGAATTGGTAATGCTTCGAAATAATTTTAAAATTGAATTAATAAAATAAATAATATATGCCAAGGCATAAAAATATTTTCATAAACACACTCTAAGTGAGGATATTCTGCCTTTATAATTATTTTTGGGTGGTGTGTGCAGTATAGATCATGTATTGTGCAATCACTTTTGGAATCTTTATTTAGAATTTATAAATTGTTTTTTACTGTGTTTTTTCTCAATGTAATCTATTGATATAGATGACCTATTAATTATCCATGGATTATTCTGAGTTCCATTAATATTCCTAGTTTTAAATTTCCACAATTTGAAAACCCTTCTCTCTCCCTCCCTAAACAGATCCACTATATTGAAACGTGCATACTATTGTGAACTGTTGAGGCTCCAAATCCAAGTAGTGGATTTTTAAAATCTTCTTATATCATAAGGGATAATTTTCACCTAGTTGGATTGTATTGAATTATTTCTATGTTAAATGAGTCAAATAAATATAATAACTAGGTAAAAAGTAGATTTGTTGCACATATATATTTTCTACAGGTTTCTATGTTATTTTTTGTAATTATACGACCATTCTTTATCGAAAATAAAAATATTGTGAATCAAAAAATTAATATTTGAAATAAAAATAGAAGAATGTCTTATATAAATAAAGTATCATATGAAACAATGTATTTAATGTTACATTAAATATCTATTGATTTCAAGGACTTTTTATGTATGTTTTACTTGTTGGTATTATACCCTTTGATTATTCTTAATTCTTTTTAATGAAAACATGATTTGATGTTGTAGAATTTCTTTACTGATTGGTATCAAATTGCTACTACAAATAATTTTTCAAACTATAATGACTAAATTGAGGAATATCTAGTCACAAAGTAATTAATATGTACGCCTATTTATGAATATACTATTTGTAAGACAATTAAATGGAAATGTTTTTTATTATATCTAAAGATAATTGAATTGGAAGGAATAATGAAATGTTAAATACTGAAAACAATTTGGGTGTTGTCTTTTGATTGTATTTTCAATAAATTATAGTAAATAAAATCCATATTAAATAAAAAAAGATGGTAAAATATTATTTGGTGTGTATAGGAATCATATTTTAATGTGAAAATGTTTTCTATGTGGGTTCTTTTTCCTAGATCATTAGTTTTTCTATTGATTTTGATGACTTGTAGTGAAAGTGTTTCTTGATGTGTGGTTTATATGATTTTGATGAAATTATGGAAGTGGTTATGGTCAATGATGTGGAACTTTGAGATGATGTAGACTAGAATTCGTGAATTGTAGGGGAGTTAGTTCACAATGATGTTGCACATGTATTTGATACCCTAATATTATTGTTACAATGTGATATATCATGATGCAGGTGGTATTGTTGGTGGTAGTACATGGTGGTGGTGGTAATAGTATGTGGCATTACATGATGTGATGATGTAGTGTTGTGTATTTGGATTGGTTTTTATGGTATATAGAAATGTGATGTTCCAGATAGATATGTATGGGTGATGATTGATGATATGTGGTTGTGGCGATTCAATTTTTTTCTTCCTGATCAAATTAGAGAGGGTCATCCAACCTAATTTCTTCTCATAGAGGGTGTAAAAATTGTATTGATGGGTAAGAGTGATGATAAATATACAACCATAGGGTATGTGGGGTTATAATTATTTCTACGAGGTTTTTCGGTTTCAAATTTTTATGATAGAATCTGTTGGATGCCCATAATGTGGAATATGGATATGGGAATTATAAAAAATGAGGAATATTTGGTAATATTATGAAATTCAGTTCATATCTCTCTCTATATATTATGATCATGATTTAAGTATGGTTTGTAGAAAATATTGTTATATTATACCTCATATAAAATATTTTATATTTATTTCATAGTGATGTTTATTTTTATACGGACGATCTTACAATATACTTCCAAGTAATCACCCACCACAGTTTTCTATGTTCTTATAGGATATACCATTAGACAGTGGATCAATTTTATAGGTAGCATGGATAGATTTGGTGGATAAATTGTAATTTTAGATCGTGTTCATTCATTTATCTTTTTGATGCTTATATTTTGTATTCTTATTAACATTTGGGTTGTGGGAAATTACATTATAGGAATATAATTCATATATCATTGAATGGGGGTTATTATATTGTTCATTGGGTTTTAATAGGACAATACCTTCCATTTTAATGATTAAAATCTAATTGGTCGTCTCTAACATAGGACTCATTTAATGAATGATTCTAGGGTCCCTCTCATCTCCTCTGCTGACCCAATATGAGTCTTAGTTAGGGTAGGATGTGAAAACATAGTATAAGAACTGTTGGTTGATAATTAAGGTTCTGTTTTAGTGTTAGGAACAAGTGTGGTTTCCATGGGATTGTTAAGGAAATTATGATAATTAATCATAACAGGTTATGTCAAATTTGAAGAAAATTTAAGAAATAAAAAATTTTGGACCCCTATTATTTCATTATAAGACATTGACAACCTACTGAAATGTTTTGATGATCGGGTAACCAATATAGTGTATAAATGAAAAGATCTTGCATGTATAATTATAACTAGTTGCATTGGAAATTTCATTCTAGATCAAATTATATTTTCTATAATTCTCTTTCTTTGTATATGTTGTTGATGATTTTTTAAAAATTGATATAGATCTTTGTAAATTACCATTATGAAAATAGTTTAATTGTTTATAAGTTTAAATTGTATGATTATGAAAAACCATGATTGATCTTGTTTTATTGTTTCAATGTTTTCTATTATATGTTCTATCATTAGTTGATTTTATTTTTTATGATGTAAGAAACATGTTGTTCTATTTGAATTGTGAATAATTATAAAACTAGTTTTATTAAGTACTTATTTTGTGTAACTACTAATTTTGAGCATTTAAAAAACATGTTTTCTTTATAAAATCCATGTCAATAAGAGGAAATTAATTGGTTTAGTATGATTAATTTAAGTTCATTAAAATATATATAAGTAGTTATACCATGTGTCACCTTCCACTAATGAATTTTTTTCTATGTTATGAATTTATTATAAGGTTGACTTAACATTAACCATTCTTTAATTCATGAAATATGATATGAATGTTTATTTTAATCCACTTTTATCCAAAAAAATCACATGAATAAATATATATCTTATTTTAAAATCATGAATATAAATATATGTGATATAAATGTTATGTTTTGTAACATAAATAATGTTTCCATGCTATTATTAGTTGATGATGTATAATTGATCATTTGTGAGTGAAAATTATTTATTATGGGTCGCATGCCTAATATTGAAAGATTCATTCATTATTTATTATAAAACCATGTTCCGTATATATGTAATATTTTTTCTGAATTAAGAATGTATTACTTTGGGTATCATTAAATAATAACTCATGGGTAATTATATTATTTATAAATTCATAATTTAAAGCATGAATAATATAAATCAATATATAAAGAACATATAGTTTCATTTTTGAAATATTATATCATGTTACCTTAGTTATAATATTTATTTCAAATATTAAATATGACTATAAATATCATGAGGCTTGAGAATACTACATGTGCATATTGTATTTATTACTCAAAAATATAAGGGAGGAGAACCTGATATGTATTTATTTTTTTCTAACTCATGAGAATGTCAAAATTTGAGAACATAAAAATATGATGTAATATAAAATGAAGAAATTGAACAATTTTTTTGGGAATTTTTTTGAGGATAATTTTCATCAAGTGTAGATATACTTTATTATATATCATTTTTCTATACCATTGATTATAATATTAAAATGAATAGTTTCATCAATAATACATATGGTGGGGAGTTTAATATTAAATTGTTTATAATTAGTGTGAAGTAATTGTTTCCAATGGTTTTTAGGTTTTGTTTAAGTTATAACTATGATTGGGTATATAAAATTACCTTCCATAAAAGGGTAATCATTTTACGTGGGTAATTTAAAAGGTTTTTTTGGAAATATGAAATTTGGGGGTGATTTTTTCTAGATACACTGAATTATAATGAAGGAAATAATGATAAGGTGAAATATTATTATTATTTTGGTTGAGATTAAAATTATTTTTTTACCATTCTATGATTTGTGTGACATTCCATAGGAGTTTTTTAGGTTGGTTTGGATGTTCAGATGTGATGGGAATCAAGGTTGCAGTTGATTTCCTTAGATCAGATATGTTTGAGAATTTTATGTATATGTGGTAGAGTATTTATTTCTTTGAGTGTGAAATAATTAATTTATGTGTTGTTTTTTAACATATTTTTGTGGCTTGAGCGATGAGTTGTTATGAGGGTGATATTGTGATGGTATGGTTGGTTATGTTGAATGAGGTGGTCTCATGACATTTCAGAATGTTGTTCATGTGAGCTAGTTAAGAAACATGGTATATGGGATTATATCATTTATATTATTTTTTCCTCTATAATTTTATCAATATATTATCATCATTTAATGGAATACTATATTTTTTAAATATGTAATGATTTTAAAAAGTGGGCATGTGAAATGTTTTGCGAGTGTTTTAAATATTGTTCCATGTTAAATGTTATTTATTCCATATTGATAATTGTGAGTTTTATTCAATACATAATGATATAGACTTATTTCACGATTGATTATACTATGTATCAATTAATAATTTTTCTTGAAAGCAAAACTTATAAAGATTAAGTGATGAATCAAGAGGATTATAAAATGTTAATTAAAAAATTAATATGGAATAAATATCATGATGTGGGTATTATGAACATGTAGTAAATATGCAATAATTAAACATTAAATAATAATCCAGCACCCCCAATTAAGATATTCTTTAAAAAAAATATCACATGATGATTTTTTTATTGACTGGTAAAATATTTAAATTCCATATTGTTGATGTGTTTCCATCAATATTAATTCATGATAATGAGGCAATTGATTTCACATTTAAGGGTATTGTTTTTTTGATTTACTTTCATTTAAAAATATTTAATATAATTTTACACATTCGATGTGAAATTGTGTGGAGAGTGGTGTTGATGGGGGAAAAGGAATGGTTCCCCGATAAATGTGTTGTCAATGAAGTTATTGTTGGTTTCTAGTTGTTTAGTTTTTGACTACATTATGATTACTTGTTATCTATCTTTTTATTATTCTCTTGTTTCATGATTTCTTCTAATATAAGAGTACTAAAATATCATATATATATATATATATATATTTACTATTTTAATTATTGTTAGTTTCAGTTAAAATTTTAATTTTAATGAATTAATGTAAAATATTTAGTGATTTTAATTTTTTTCAAATCAATCTAAATGATTATAAATAGTTTATAATTTATTTTATCTATTTTTCGCATCCACCATCCTTTTTGTATATATTTTCCATAAATATCTACTTATCTATTTGAGATTTATATTCCTATAACCAACAATGATTGGACCTCTTGCATAATTTTATATTTTGTCTCTTTTTTGAGTGTGAGAATATTCTAAGGGGTACATAATTATAAGAGATGATTTTTCTTTTCTTTGACCATAGTTAATATTTCATTTTTCTAATATTAACAGTGAATATCAAGTATGAGAATGATTTTATTGGTATATAATGTAATTCCAAAAACATTTTAGTCCATTATATTATACCTTTCATATAAACCTTATAATTTATAATTCATAGTTTGTTGAATTTTAATAAGTGTAGTATAATTAATCATTATAGTAAATTGAATAAATCAATTGATATCATATTGATTATAAAATAATGGTTAAGTATTATATATTATGAAATGACTAAAAATATATTATATAAATGAATAAAATTTTTTATTCGAATAAAAAATAATATTTATTATTTATATTTTATTACCTACTGAATGTTTTGAAAAGTGAAGAATCTTTCACAAAGAATTTATATTGTGTATAAGATATATTTTCTTATGTGTCAAATATTATAGAATGTACCACAATAATATTTATTATATGTAATCCCAAATAATTATTTATATTATTCTATGGAACATCTATGTTTTCTTAGACATTGAGTTTTTTCTAAGGATATAATATTATATAAATAACATATGATACATTGTTATATTTTATATTGCTTTAATACATTGAGACACTTATGATACAACACCAAATATATATATATATATTTATATATTACTATATTATATATATTATTTTCTCATATATATATATATATATGTGTATGGTTTATTAAAAATGGATTTGTTAAAAATAGATGATGTTCATGATATTAAAAAACATTCCTATAAAATGAATGAAATTGGTTATAGAAATAAGAAAACAAAATTTATAATATAAAAATAAAATAATTCATTATGTGTAATTATATTGCAGAGTGAAAACTTGTGTTCTAAAAGAAAAAATGGGTAATATGTTTTAAACGAGTAAGAATGTATATGATTATGAGAATAATAATAGTAATAAATTAATAAATAATCGAAATTTTGTATGTTGGAGAGGTAGTTATAATTTTATTGTGGTCTGGATTAATAAAATTATGATACTTTAAATAAATGATACTAAAACATTTTTATTGTGAGAAAATATTTGTTAATGGTAATGCATATAGTGCATTCCCTTAATTCCTAAAATTATTATAGTATTTTATGATATGAAATTTTAATTTTATGAAATATTCCTAAAAAATACACTTGAATAAAATGGGATGTGAACATGTTTGAATCTATTCCAATACGCATGTTTTAGGAGATACTTTTAAGCATTTATACATGAATTTAGGTGGTGTGTGCTACGACAACCATGAATTGTGTAATGAATTCTATCATCTACAGGGTAAATTTTTAAATCATCTTACCCTTTGTTTTCTCTTATTTTCCACTCTTGATATGAATGACTTGAGAATCATCCCAGTAGTATTGGCACATTCATTAGAAGTCCTATCTTTTAACATTAAATTTTTTCTTTACCCTTATCTTTTTCCCATTAACAAATGGTGAATAACAAAAAATGAATCATAGAAACTCGTTGAGTAACTACATGTCTGAAGAAAATCTATAAAAACTTATTCAATCTTCTAGAATAATTTATTCCTTGTTGTATTGAAATGAATTATTGTTAAGGGAACTGAAAAAAATAAATATAATTACAAGGTAAAAAGGATAGGAATTCTTCAAATATATATATTACTTGTTTCTATGTAATTTTATATTCTGTCACTAATACTATTTATCTAAAATAAAAAATGTATGGATCACCAAAGGGAAATATGACTTTAAAATAGATGAAAAAATTATGTATATAAAGTGATTTATAACACATGTTATTCCCCATCATATTTAAGGCATAATAATTTGAAGATCATATTATTTATGCAATACTTGTTTATATGAGCTTCCTTGAATAGTCTTATTTATTTTCATTAAATGTCTTGATTAGAAGGTATAAATTGTCTCCCATGATATTTTTCTAATTTATATTACAAAATAATTTATAAATAATTTTGACAAGATATATGAATATTAACTGATAAAATATTAATTACATAAATATAGTAATGAATAATATATTCATAAAACATGGCAATGTTAATGGTGTATGTACCAGATATAAATATTTTATTTGAAAGGAATAATGGAAAGGTGAAGACTAATAAGAATGTGTGTGTTTTCATTAGATTGGTTTGTCTTCTAACATGGGTAAATGAATGACATATTAAATCTATTGATGTTGGTAAAATAGTATTTAATGTCAATGAGAATAATGTAGAAATGATAAATTGTTATCAATGAGTATTTTTTTCATAAAGTAATTATTTTTATACTGATTTCTAATATTATTAGTGAAAGTGTACTTTGTTGTATGTCTTCAATATTTTTACTAAAAATATTGAAGTTGTTATGGGAGATGATTCATTATGGGGGCTCATTCTTTGCAGAGGGAGGTTATTAGGTTGATCTTGTATATGTTCATGAAAACCTACTATGACGGTTATGACAAAATATATGATAGTAAGTGGTTGTATAGTTATTGGGGGTACATAATGGTGGTAGTACTACTTTTTTAGAAAAATAGGAAATGATGATGTGGTTTTTTGACTATGGATTGGTCATTATGGGTGGAACGAGGGTGAGAGAGTGGAGGATGAGGGAGGGGGAATCAGAGAGGGGGAGGGGGAGTGAGAGAATGGGAGAAAGGGAGTGGGTGGGAGTGGGAGTGATAGGAATAGTGATAGGGAGACAGAGATAGGGAGATGGAGGGTGAAAGATAGATGTAATGAGGGAGAGAGGGATGACGGGGGAGGTAGGTAGAGAGGGATTGAGGGAGTCGAAGGAGTGAGGGGGAGATAGAGTGAGTATGAGAGAGAGGAATTGATTGTATAAAAGGAATCTAGGGAGGCCGTGGTAGAGCATGTGAGGGTTGGGAGGGTTAGTGGGAAGAGTGATAATGAGATAGATGGGATATAGAGATAAATAAAGAGTGGAAGGGTAGCTAGGGAGGCATGAAATATATAGAGTGGGGGAGGATGGAAATATGGATGAGGGAGAGAGAGAGAGAGATTCATGAAGGGAAGGAGGGACTGCGGTATGGAGTGGTGAGAGATAATGGTGATAGATAGTGAGGAGGGAGGAAGAGGGGGTAGGTAAGAGGGAGTGAGTGGTAATGGAGGGATGGAGTGAGCGAGGGAGGGATGGGGAGTGTGGGAGGATGGTAAAGGGAGGGTTATGAGGGTGATTGAATGGGGGAGAGGGGGATAGATAATGAGATATAGGGATAGCGATGGATATATATATATGTGTGTGTGTGTGTGTGTGTGGATAGAGAGAGGGAGTGGGATGGGGAGAGGAAAATGGAGATGGATAGGGGAGGGTAGATGGTAGAGGTAGATGAAGAAAAGGAGGCTGATAGAGAGGTATGGAGGGAGACATTGAGGTAGGGAGGAATCTTGGGTGTGAGGGAAGAATCATGGAAGGGAGGGTTAAGGGGAGTGAGGGAATGATGGGGAAGTGAGGCAGTGAAAAGATATGGAGGATAGAACAAGAGGTTGGGGTGGGAGATAGGGGTAGAGGGAGTGATATAGGTGGGGTTGGAGGGAAGGAGGGATGGTGGTGATGGTGTGGGAGGGGGTGGATCTAGCGGGGGAAGGGGAAGAGAAAGGGATAGAGGGGTGAGTGAAGGAGTGGGGGATTGAGCGATGTATAGATAGAGGTAGGGGTGGAGGGATGGAGGGTTAGATGGAGAAATGAAGAGAGGGGTTGGGTGGAGGTGGGATGGAGCACAGAAGGGGAAGTGAGGGAGGTTGGTAGTGAGGGAGAGGGAGAGGTGGGGATAGGGGAGGGGGAGTGAGTGAGGTTTGAGAAGGGGGGGATCTATTGATATTGGATTGAGGATTAGTAAAAGTGAGGTAGATAGGGGTAGAGGGTTTTATAATACAATATAGGGGGAGTGGGAGGATAAGGAGAGAGAGTGAGAGGGATATATAAAGAGAGGTATAGGGAAAGGGATATGGGGAAGGATATGAAGGGGTAGGGGGAATGAAGGGGGTGGAGGGACGGAGGGATGGGAAGGTAGAGGGAGGGGGAGGGAGGGTGGAGGTTGGAGGGTGAGACAGGAAGGTATATAGGAAGGGTTATAGTGATGGATGGACAAAGGGAGGGTGGGGGTGGTAGCAAGGGAGGGGGAGTGAGGGAAGTGGCAGAAAGTGGGGGAGGATTAGATGGTGTGAGGGAGTAAGAGAGTGAGAGGGTAAGGGGGGGAGGGAGGGATTGGAATGTAAGGGGTGGGGAGTTAGATAGGATGGTGAGAGAGAGGTTAGAGTGGGGGAGGGGATGGAGTGAGGAAGGATGTTGAGTGGTTGGAGGGGGAGGGTGGGGGAGGTAGGTGAGGGAGGGATGGGTGGGGAGGGGAGAAATGGAGGAAGGATAGAGGGATGAGGGAGACAGAAAAAGTGGGTACAAGGGGAGAGGTAGGGGAGAGAGATGATGCAGGATGAGGAGAGCTAGAGGGGGTTGGGGAGTGGGGGAGGAGGGGGAGATGGAGGGTAGTGAGGTAGCACTACCACAAAACTAGGCATTCCCAATGCCACCCTTTATCCACGCTAACGAAAAAGCACTGATAAAGGGGGGTACCCTTATCAGTGCTAAAAAATCATTGATAAAGGGTACATTTATTAGCGCTAAAAAAAGCACTGAGAAAAGTACCCCTTTATCAGTGCTTTTTTGTAATGTTGATAAAGTTACCCCCTTTAAGATCACTTTTTTAGCGCTGTTAAAGGGTACCCCTTTATCAGTGATTTTTTAGTAGCGCTAATAAAGGGGGGGTCTTTATCAGCGCTTTTTTAAAAAGGGCTGATAAAGGCTATCCTTCAAAAAAAATCATCAAAAAATATTAATATTTTAATATATAGATATAGCTATATTGATATAAATATAATATATATTTTTTTATATATAATTTTAAATATATTTTAGATAAGTGTAAATATACAGTTACACTTAATATTTAAGATATTTAGTGAAAATGGCTTATAAAAAATTTAAAAAAATATTTTTAATTAATAATTTGATAATTAATAAGGAGTAATAGTCATTTAATAACAATTTGAAGACTAAAAAATTAAAAAAAATTAAAAAAAGATCCAAAATATGTTGAAAACGCAACTCGAACTTCAAATGGCCATAACTTTTGATCCGGGAATCCGTTTGAACTCTACCACATATCAAATCGAAGCCTGCGATGAGATATACGATGCTATTATTAGTGAAGACCCCGGTAAAGGTTTTTTAGGGTCCAAAAAGGCCCAAAAGACCTCCAAAAGTGAGTTTTTCGTCGGGGTATCCTGATTTTTTAACATTTTGTAGATTTTCAACCTCGTTTAAGGGGGTATTATTGGCTTTTTTTTGGTGGGGAATGAATTTATTCCAAGGTATTACATTCATATTGATATTATGTATTTAAATGATTTTCATTTGTAACAATGCACTGCTATTTATAATCAAATATATATAAATATATACATATTTTTTATATATTCACACATAAAAATTAATTTGTTATATAAATAATTAAACATATTTACATATAAAATATATTAGCTTTATCTAAATAATAACTAATATCCATTTTATTTAAAATACTAATATATCAATAATTATATACCTATATATTAATATAACTATATATGTACCTATGTACTGTGTGTGTGTCTATTTGTGTGTGTCTATATATTAACAAACTGATATTATATATATATATATATTAATATATGTATAATTATACTTATAGAATCACACACATATATATGTATGTATGTTTGTCTGTGTGTGTTGTATATATGTATTTATTTATACACACACAAAACAAAACATATTTTGTCATTGTATTGAAAACTAATCTTATAAATATATATTAATATACGAATAAATATATGGATTAAAAAATATAACTAAATATTATAAATAAATAGATATAACTTAATATTAATATATGAATAAATATATAAATATATAAATATATACATATATACATATATACATATAACTAAATATATATATATATATTAATATACAAATAAATATATAAATATAACTATATATATATTTATATATATATTTATACAAATATATAAATGTATATTAATATATGAATAAATATAACTATTGTAATGACCCGAGTCTGGAGCCCCTCCACTGGTGCACCGTACTTGGTTTTCCACATGACCTCAAGGGCGTTTCCCCTAACGCCAGAGGCTACCGACTAGCAGTGAGGGCCTTGTTAATTTGGTGGGGAAACTATGCCCTCATTCGGTAAGGAATACAGCAGAAAAGCAACAGTCAATAGCGGAAACAGAAACCACATGATTAACAACAGAAACCCAACATCAGAAGCAATGTAGATATATAACAATGATGAAAATAATGCAGCATGTACAAGTATCTTTGGAAAGAAGCAAACACAACAACGTGATGAAATACAACTGAAACCAAGTGCAAAAGAAAACAAATAAATCTCCTTAGCATCGCGAGCCACGGATCGATCCCATGCTCCCCAGCTTCAGTGCAATCAAGAACCTGAAGTAGAAGGGCGCTTGCCCTTATCCATACCTGCAGCAACATAGTCTGCTTGGTCCCAAAAGCATGGCCCAAACAGGGTGTGAGATACAATCCTAGTAGTCGATCACCCAATGATTTGTGCCTTACAGTCAATGAATACATGGCAGTAAATAAACAAGAAGCAGTAAATAGGAATGCACAAGCAGCTAGATTCCACAGTTCTAACAAGTGAAGTACACAATTAAGCAGCCAATAATAAGAAGAAAATAGGTAACCCTCTAAGTATCTCTCACCGCCTAACCCCTATGGTTCAACCTATAGTACATGAAACCCTCTGGGAGGCACACACAGTCTCAACCCACTGGTTCAGCTACGTAATTAAGCAGACTCTCTGGGGAAGCACTCACCGTCAATTCCCCCAATAGTCATGTTTCATGCTAAAGGCTCTCGGGGGAAGTACTAAACGCCAATTCCCCCTGTGGCCCATGTTGAAGATCTACAGACTCCCTGGGGAATCACCCAACGTCCATTCCGCCTATAGTCTCGCATCGTATTAAAAGACACTCGGGATAAACCCTTCTATCAATTCTATCTTTGGTATATTACTCTAGGTTCTCACAGTCCTGAGGGAAACTAAACATGCTCAGCGCGCATGTATCGTCCAAGTAAACCTCAAGAACTACTTGGATATCATTTTATGGCTGAACAACATAATAAAGTAGCAATTAAACTATCCTACAACTAGGCATGGCAACTGGAAAAATGAAAAACAGGCAGAACAAGCATGGAAAAGAAACCTGAGCACAAAACGAATTATTCTACTCACAAGCATAAACCTCTACTACAGCAATCATGCAAAGCAGGCAATATAACATGGGAAGAATAGGAACACACAATTCCACGTTCAAGGTAATTGGTGGTAATTGCACATAATACTCAACAACTTTCTACGGAAAGGTACAAACCACCTACCTTGATCCTAGGAGATCGATATACGTGAACCACAATGACAGATTCTCCTTAGAAGGATGTAGATATGAGAAAATGCACATAATGTTCAACCCACGATAACTTGTAAAGAAGGAGGAATCAAGAAACAAGGCTCAAGTAGAAGGACGAACTCACTGATGCGCTTCCAACGCAAATGACCTTGCTCGAATCGGAGAATAGACGGCAAGACGGCAGCTTGGGGAAGATTCGGTCGTACGGTCGCTCCCGGGAGGACGAAATCTGGAGAAGAAGATTAAATCAGGGGTTAGGCATGACCCCGGTCCGTTTAATGAAAATAAATAAAGTAAAATGCATGTACTTCTTGATTACATGGCGTGTACTATAGTTTTCTGTACTCCGAATTAACTGGCCTCCACCTCATCCATACACACCGAGTGTGTGGCCCAGCATGGCCAGCACACGACTTCGAGCTGGGGAAGACTACACGGCGTGTACTCAGAAAGTACACGACGTGTACATCGAAACATTCCAGAAAATTCATTTTCTCTTAAAAATTGCAGAAAAAGAAATATCATACCTGAAAAGAAGATCCAGGTACTTACAAACTTCACCCCTTAATGAAAATTTTCCCCGAATTTCCCTAACGAGGCGGAGAAGAAGAAACCCTGAATAGCTCCAGCCACTGCAATCGTACATCGATCTCCCTCTCCCAGGTCTCATCCTATACTTGCCCGTGCTTCCATAGCACCCATACCAGAGGAACAGACCGCCCACGGAGAACCTTCGTACTACAATCGATAATCCGGAAAGGATGCTCCTTGAACAACGCATCTGTTTCAAGCCCAACTTACACAGGCTAAAAGACATGATACAGGTTTGAAAAGTAACGTCGAAGCTGAGAGATGTGAAAGACGTCGTGCATGGATCGATACTGCTGAGGTAGCTGCAATCGATAGGCAACCGGCCCAACTCTCTCCAAGACCTCAAATGGCCCGAAGTACCATAGTGAAAGCCTACCCTATCTCTGAATTCTCTTGGGTCCCAACCTCAGTATGAAACGTAGAAAAACCTGATTACCGACCTCGAACTCCAGAGGTCTTCTCCACTGATCAGCATAAGACTTCTATCGAGACTGCGCTGTAGTCATCCTCTTCTGATTCAGCTCTATATGCTCTAAAGTCTCATGTACAAGACGAGGTCGAAGCAAAGCTTCCTCTCCTGCCTCCAGCCAGTATAGGGGTGATCAGCATGGCCTACCATACAAAGCCTCATATGGTGCCATCTGAATGGTCGCATGGAAACTGTTGTTGTTGGAGAACTCTACTAGAGGGATATGCTTCAGCCAAGAACCGCCAAAGTCAAGGATGCAAGCCCGTAGCATATCCTCAAGCACCTGGATCGTGCGCTTGGACTAGCCATCAGTTTGGGGATGGTAAGCTGTACTCAAAAGTACCTGTGTACCCAAAGCCTTCTAAAGTCCATGCCATAACCGAGAGGTAAAGCACGCATCTCTGTCTGAAACAAGAGAGTGTGGTACTCGATGCAGACGAACGATCTCTCTGATGTAAATTCATCCCAGATCATCGACAATGATGGTCTCCTTGATTGGAAAGAAGTGAGAAACCTTCGTAAACCTATCGACGACAACCCAAACAGCATCGTGTCCCCGAGGCGATCTTGGAAACCCGGTCATGAAGTACATCGCAACATCATTCCACTTCCACTCCGGAATGGGTGACTATTGTAAGAGTCCCGCTGGTCGCTGATGCTCGGCTTTCACATGTTGACAAGTAGAACATCTCATGAAAAAACTAGAAACATCTTTTTTCATACACGACCACCAATACTGGCGTTGAAGGTCCTGATACATCTTGGTGACACCAGGATGAACTGCCCAAACAGAGGAATGAAAATCCAGCATCAGCTCCTCGTGTATGTCTGTTGGCACCCATTCGAGTCCCTAGAAATTCAAGATCTCATCCTCGCCCACTGTCCATCTTGGAAGAGGGTCCTCTCCTGACAAACTCTCTTGCAGGACTAATCCTTCCGAGTCTGATAGATGCCTCATCTGTACCCAATAAAACAGCATGGGGGTAATAGCTAAAGAAGATAAAAAAGTTTGCCCCGTCTATCATGCACCTTTAGATGCATCTCAGAGAACAGAGCCATCAGCTGCCACTCACTACTGGCCTCCAGATCTTCCTGAATCTATGTTCTTCTGCTCAAAGCATCGGCCACTGCATTTCCCTTACCCGGTGTATAGGAATGCTCGATGTCAAAAGACTAAAGATACTTGACCCACATGCACTGCCTCAGATTCAGATCACGCTGAGTGAAGATATACTTGAGACTCTTATGGTCAGTGAATACCACAAACATCTCTCCCAGAATATAGCGTCTCCAACAGCGCAAGGAATGAACAACAGCTATCAACTCCAGATTGTGCGTAGGGTAGTCCCCCTCTTGTGGCCCCAACTGCCGAGACTCGTACACAACGAATCCATATCCCTGCATAAGCACAGCTCCTAGACCGATACCTGAAGCATCACAATAAATAGGGTAGCTCTTTCCTGGCTCCAGCAAGACTAGTATCGGTGCGGACGTCAACCTCTCTTTCAGCTCCTGAATGGCTGACTCACAAGAATCTGATCATAAGAACTTCACCCCCTTCTTGGTCAGACCCGTCAATTGTGCTAGTAAGTGAGAAAAGTCCTGAATGAAGCATCGGTAGTATCCATCCAACCCTAGGATGCTACGTACCTCAAAGACGTTCTTCGGATGATCACAGGAAACTACATCTCTCACTTTCTATGGGTCCACAGATACTCCTTCCTCTGAGATGATGTGACCCAAGAAGTGAATCTGATCCATCTAGACGTGGCACATTGAGAGTTTAACATAAAGCCGATGCTCTCTCAGTGTACTCAGAACGATCTCAAGATGGGTGGCATGGTCGTGTCGAGTGTGAGAGTACACCAAGATATCATCCACGAAGAACATGACGAAGGAATCAATGTAAGGATGGAACACTCGGTTCATTAGTGCCATGAAAACTGGAGGTGAGTTCGTGAGTCTGAAAGGCATGATTGTATACTCGTAAAGACTGTACCTTATCCTAAAGGCTGTTAGAGGTATATCTAATGGTCTAATGCGCAACTGATGATAACCGAACCTCAAGTCGATCTTCGAGAACACCCGGGATCCCCAAAGCTAATCGAAAAGGTCATCAGTCCATGGCAAGGGATATCAGTTCTTTATTGTCAATAGGTTCAGCTTTCGATAATCCACACAAAGCCGAAGGGTACCATCTAGCTTCTTTGCAAACAGAATAGGAAAACCCCAAAGAGAAGTACTGGGTCAGATGAAACCCTTAGCCTATAGCTCCTCCAACTGCTTTTTGAGCTCCTAAAACTCAGGTGTGGCCATCCTATAGGGAGGAATGGACATCGGTGCCACTCCTGGCACGCGCTCAATAGAGAAGTCTACAACACGCTCCGGATTCAAACCCGAAAATTCCTCTGGAAAGACATCCCTAAAGCGATCCACCACTAGAGGAAAGTCCAACTGTGGATTCCCTTGATCATCCAGATAAAACTAGCAATCTGGGATATCACCCCTCCTAGCCCAAGATGCTCGAGTCCTGCCAAACTCACTCGAACGTCCCATTCGCCTATAAGAAGGAAAGATTCACCCTCTAGTGAGATGAGACATACTCTGCGGCGATAACAGTCAACGAACGCCTAGAAGGGAATCAACCAGTCCATACCGAGGATGACATCATAGCCAGTCATCTCTAGGATATAGAGATCCCATAAGAAGTGATACCCTACAACCTCGAGAGGGAACTCTCTACATTGGCATACACTAGATGTCCTCATTCCCAAAGGTGTGTCTCGTGTCAACAAGTCGGTAGAAGAAAAGATGTAGAGCCCAAGGCTCTCCCTGATAGCAACAGAGATAAAGCTATGCGTAGAACCCGTATCGAAAAGGGCTGAAGGTAAAACTGAGGCTACTAAAATCGTACCTCGTACAGTAGAAGGGCCGGGATCCTTCTCCTGATATGTCTGCTCCACGGTGAAAGACTAACCTGTACTACAGCCCTCCTCCACTGGATGACCGCTCTATGCTGAACCTCCCTACTGGTGCTGAGGAACTGGTGGATGACTGCCATGACCTGGACCTCCACCTCGGCCCGAACGGCCGGAAGAACTCTAGTTTCTCGACTGGTGAGAAACTAGTGGGGCTGCTCCTGAATGAAGAGTTATGGAAGAACCCCAATCACTAGCTATTGGTGAGAAAACCTGACAGAAACGCTGAAGGTGACCCATCTTGCTGCAAGATCGGCACTCCATGGGGTCCCTCTGGAACTGCGGCCGCGTGTGCCGTGACCGGCCACACTGGTAGCATGTCACCTGGCTGCCTGATGATGCGTCTTGCTTCCTCGAATCACCGCATGTAGGCTCCCTACGGCGCTTCTTACTGTCATCTAGAGGAAAGATAACTCTGGAAGCAGAACCACCCTGGCTCGCAGCTCCGGAGTCTCTCAGGTTGCGCTCTGCAATCAGTGTCAGGTTGACGATGGAAGTAATGGAAGTCAGCTGGAAGATGTTCACCTACGAGCGAATCTCCCGCCTGAGTCCATCCTCAAACTTCCTCTCCAAGAACACACCACTCCCATCCCGAAGGTGTGTAAAATGTTTCAGCTTGGTGAAACGAGAGAAATACTCCATGAGAGATAGAGTACCCTGCTCTAAGCTCATGAACTCCCGGGCTCGATCGGCCCTCAGGGTCTCCGGGTAGAAGTAGTCGTAGAACACATGCTGGAAATCCTTCCAAGTCATAGCCTGTTGTTGACCCGCCTGTGATACCACGTCCCACCACCTCTTGGTGGAGTCTTGGAGCATGTAGGTGGAGAGCTTGACCCGCCTCTCTTGAGGCATCTCCAGATGCTCGAATATAGTCAGCATGGCTTCCAGCCATGACTCTCTAGCCTGAGGTCCTCCCTCCCTTGAGAACGTGGGAGGATGCTGCTGTTGAAAGACCCACATCAAGTCTTCCATAGATGAGGCAGGAGGCAGTGCTCCCTTGAAGGCCTGCATCATCCTCATGAAACCTTCCCTAAACTATGCATCAGCGCCCGCAACTGGTACAACAAATGGTGCCAAGGCTGGCTCGGTTGTGGGGTCGACAGGAAGTCCCTGATCAGCCATATCTGGTGTCTTATCACTGCCTGAAGACAGACATATGACCGGAGGACGTCTCAGAGGCATAGCTCTGAAATATCAAAAGCACACCTTAGATTAGGAAAACAAGGACATAGAACACATGGGTACAAAATGGGAATAGGGAAAGATAAACACAAAAGATTGCAAAATACGACTACAAGACATGTATAAAAACTACACAGCGTGTCTTTTTAATCCACTGACATGGGCGTGTACTCCTACCCTACAAGTTGTGTACACTTCAAACTACACAGCCTGTTGACCCCAACACACGGTGTGTAATTGGAACTATTCCCCCGGCCGAGTTCCTTACATGGCTAACCCACACGGTCTGACATAACCCGAGACTACACGGAGTGTTCGAAACAAACACTGTGTGCACTAGAGAAGGCTTCAGTGGTCTGTGTTGTTGAGTACACGACCATCTATATGGATGGACCTTACACGGCGTGCTCCGAGCAAACACGGCATGTATAGGTGAAGGGGACACCATTCCGTGTTGTTCATGACATAGTCGGCTACCTAGGAAAGACTACACGGCCTGTTCTGAACAAACATGGTGTGTGGAAAGGAAGGTACCATCGGCCCGTGTTGTTCGTGACACGGCCGGGTTCTTGGACAGGACTACACGGCGTGTTCCCTATGGACATGGCGTGTTCTACCCATGCTTCCTCGACCCATGTTGTTAGTGACACGGCTAGTTACACGGCTCCAAACTTACACGGCGTGTAGCTACCGTACATGGAGTGTATATGAAGTTACTTCCATGACACCGTGTTTGGCTCACAAAGTCAGTGACATGGCCTAAAAACTACGCGGCGTGTTCCCAAAAAGTACACACCATGTATTATGGGTTTTTCTAGGCAGTAGCTCAGAAACTGCACAGAATTCCAGAAACACTAAAAATAAGTCAAAAAAGTGCCGAATTCTGATCCGTGAGGGCCCATAACACCTGAAGAACCAAAATTTGGAATCAAATTTAAACAAAGAACAAAAAATAGAATCTAACATAACAACAGAGAATCTATCATGAAACTATCACAAAATCATGCATAATCTACACAAATTCTATCACAACAGCATGCAATCGCTAATGCACGCTAGATGACATGGAAAGAATGCATGGAATGTGATTCCTACAAGTGTCTATATGATGCATGAGACGACATAACCTCATCTCATCGGGTCGCGACATAATTAGAACTGCAATATCAAAACAGTAATAGCACAAGCCATGTGAATCACTCTAGGTGAAATCAGATCTACTATAAAATCTCAAAACCAGCAACTGCAATTAACGAGGTAGTGTGGCTTTTCCTTGTACACGGGTTAGCTACTCCCGAGAACAACTTAATGCCAAGTAACAAATCCATCCTATCCCTGGCTAAGGTCTCCAAACAGTAAAGCAAGAGAAAAGAACCCCTCTGATACCACTTTGTAATGACCCGAGTCCGGAGCCCCTCCACTGGTGCCCCGTACCCGGTTCGGCACATGATCTCAAGCATGTTTCCCCTAACGCCAAAGGCTTCCGACTAGCAGTGAGGGCCTTGGTAGGTTGGTGGGGAAACTATGCCCTCATTCGGTAAGGTATACATCAGAAAATAAATAGTCAATAGTGGAAAAAGTAACAACATGCATAACAACAGAATCCCCACAACAGAAGCAATGTAGATATATAACAATGATGATAATAAACAGCAGGTACAAGTATCTATGGAAAGTAGTAAACCCAACAAATTGCCGGAATAAAACTGAAAACAAGTGAAAAAGAAAACAAAGAAAGCTCCTCAGCATCGTGAACCACAGCTCAGTCCCATGCTCCCCACCTCCAGTGAAATCAAGAACTTGAAGTAGAAGGGTGCTTGCCCTTATCCATACTTGCAGCAGCATAGTCTACTTGGGCCCAAAAGCATAGCCCAAATAGGGTGTGAGATACAATCCTAGTATGCAATCACCCAATGATTTGTGCCTTATAGTCAATGAATACATGGCAGTAAATAAACAAGAAGTAGTAAACAAGAAAGCACAAGCATCTAGAATCCACAGTTCTAACAAGTGAAGTACAGAACTAAGCAGCCAGAAATAAGAAGAAAATAGGTAACCCTCTGGGTAGATCTCACCACCTAACCCCTATGGTTCAACCTATAGTACTATAAACCCTCTGGGAGGCACACACAGTCTCAACCCGCTGGTTCAGCTATGTAATTAAGCAGACTCTCTAGGGCAGCACTCACCATCAATTCCCCCTATAGTCTCGTATCGTGCTAAAGGCTCTCTGGGGAAGCACTCAATGTTAACTCCCCATATGGACCACGTTGAGTATCTACATACTCTCTAGGGAAGCACTCAACATCAATTGCACCAATAGTCTCGCATCGTATTAAAAGACACTTTGGAGAATCCCTTCCATCAATTCTCCCTTTGGTCTACTACTCTAGGTTCTCACAGTCCTGATTGAGACTAAACATGCTCAGCGCACGTGTATCGTTCAAGTAAACCTCATGAACTACATGGATATCAATTTAAGGCTCAACAACATAATAAGGTAGCAGTTCCACTATCCTACAACTAGGCATGGCAACTGACAAAACGCCAAATAGGCAGAACAAGCATGGAAAAGCAACCAGAGCCCAAAAAAATTATTCTACTCACAACCATAAACCACTACTACCACAATCAAGCAAACCATGAAATATAACAAGTGAAAAATAGGAACATGCAATTCCTTGTTCAAGGGAATTGGTGGTAATTGCACATAATACTAATCAACATTCTACGGAAAGGCACAAACCACCTACCTCGATCCTTGGAGATCGATATACGTGAACCATGAAAATATATTTCCTTTAGAACGATGTAGATATGATAAAATGCACAAAACGTTCAAAACACGATAACTTGGATACAAGGAGGAATCAAGAAACAAGGCTCAAGCAGAAGGATGAAATCACCGCTGCGCTTCCAATACAATCGACCGTGATCGAATCGGAGAACAGATGGTGAGGTGGGGGATCGGGGAAGATTCGGTCGTACGACCGCTCCTGGGTGGACGAAATCTGGAGAAGAAGATGAAATCGGGGGGTTAGGCGTGACCCCGGTCCGTTTAATGAATTACAAGTACACAGTGTGTAATTCTTGAGTACACGGCGTGTACTTCTTGAGTACACAACGTGTACTTCAGTTTTCCGTACTCCGAATTAACCGGCCTCCACCTCAGCCTTACACCCTGTGTGTGTGGCCCGGCATGGCTAGCACACGGACTTGAGTCGGGGAAGAGTACACGGTGTGTAATCAGAAAGTACACGGCGTGTACTTCGAAAATTTCCAGAAAATTCATTTTTTCCTAAAAAAATCAGGGAAAAGGAAAAACATACCTGAAACTAAGATATGGGTTCTTACAACTATATATATATATATATATATATATATATCACTATTTGGATAACAAATCAAAATAGAGGAGTTGTGAAGGCTTAGCGCGCATGGGAGGAGGTCTTCAGTTCAAAACTAGGTAGCGGGAGGCTGGGCCATGCGCATGGTTGAATTTGTTGGGTGATATCGTGTTGTCAAAGGGGTGCTACAAAGAGCTGATAAAACGTGGGGGAATCATGGCTGGGGCTTGCGGGGGTGCTGATTAATTGGGGGGGGGGCAAGCGCTCTAAATAGCCCCCTTCGATTTATAGATTTTTTTAAAATTATTATAACTTTTTTTAAATTTTTTTAAATTTTTTAACTTTTATCAGCCCTAAAAAAAGTGCTGATAATAGAGGCCTTTTATCAGCGCTAAAAATAAGCGCTGATAAAAGGGTACATTATCCATTCTTTTTTTAGCATTGATAAAAGGGGCCTTTATCAGTGCTTTTTGGAGCGCTGATAAAGGGGACCCCTCCATCTTCGCTGACATTAATAGAACTTTTTTAGCTCTGTTAGATGCCTTTTTTAGCGCTGTTAAAATGCCGTATTTGTACTACTGTAGGGGAAGAGGAGGGAAAGTGGGAGGCAGGAGATGGAGGGGTAGGGAGGGGGTGAGTGAGAGGGTGAGAGGGAGGTATTAGGGTTATATTCCATGGTTGAGGGGGTATGGGGAGAGGATGTGTGGGTGAGAGAGATGGATATGGAGAGGTAGGGAAAGTATAGGAAGGGGATAGAGTGTGGGATAGTGTGAGGAATGGGGAAAAGGGGATGGTGTGATATAGGATGGAGAAGGACTTGGAGGGAGAGGGTGAATGAGGTAGTGAGAGAGGGATGAGGGAAATATGTGTGATAGAAAAGGGATGGGTGAAGATGGTAGGGGGAGATGAAGTGAGAGGGACATAAGGGAGAAGAGGGTGATAGATGGAGAAGATAGCGTGGAGGAGGGAGAGAGGGAGGAGGGTGAGGGAGGAGAAGGGGTGAGGATGGGTGAGCAAGGGTGGGAGGAGTGAGGGAGGAGGGTGAGGGAGGAGGGTGGGGGAGGGGGAGAGGGTAATAGGGGGAAGGAGGTTTCGAGGGAGGGAGAGATTGGTAGAGAAGGAGGGAGGGGGATAGTGAGGGTTGGAGGGAGGGAGGGAGGGAGATAGTGGTAGAGTGAGATATGGGGGAGCGGGAGAGGGGTGGAGTTGGGGTGGGACGTAGGGAATGTGGTGGAGTTGGATGGAGGGATTGAGAGTGGGATGGTGTGTGGGGGGTAGCGGGGGAGCTGGGGCGAGGGAGGAGTTTGAGGGAGGAGGGAGGTTGAGAGTGGGAGAGATTGTGGGACAGGGATGGTAGGGTCGTAATAGTTGGAGAGTGAGAGGGAGGGGTTGTGATGGTGAAGGGAGAGAGGGATGTGTGGAGGGAAATGGTGGGGAGGGAGATAGGGGTGCGAGGAAGGGAGTGAGGGAGGAGGGAGAGGTAGGAGGGAGTAAGAGGGGATAGGGTTTGATAGGGTGAGAGGGAGTGTGATGGAGAGGGTGGTAGATGAAGAGATATATAGATTGGAAGAGGGAGAGGGAGATATCGAATAAGGGGTGTGAAGAGAAGGAGGAGGTAGAAAGGTAGGGGGGAGGGGGATATGGAGGTATGTAGGGATGTGGAGTGACAATGGAGTGAAGGAGGAGTGTGTGAGTGAGGAGGGAGTGGGGTGGGGGTGTGGGGGAAAATAGAAAGAGGGAAAGACAGTGGTAGAGGGTTATGGATGGGAAGTTAGTGTGAGAGGAATTGAGAGAGGGATAGAGGGAGGGAGGAAGGGAGGGAGGGTGTGATAGAGGTATGGGGGAGGGAGTGATGGATCGAGGGATGGGTAGGAGTCTGAGGGATGGCGGAGGTTGAGAGGGGGAGAGTGAGTGAGATCATGAGATTGATGGAGGTGAGGGGATATAAAGGGTGGGTTAGGGTGACAAGGTAGTGTGAGAGAGATATTAGGAGGGAAAGAGGCTGGAAGGGAGGGGATTGGGAGGGAATTAAGAAGGGGAGGTGAGCGAGGGGAGTGATAATTGGAGGATGTAGAGACGACGAAGGGTATGTAAGGAAGGGAGGGAGATATGTGGATGCGGAGTGATATCATGAGAGAGGGAGGGAGGGAGGATTTTGAGGGATGGGGAAGGATTATTTCTGGAGAGGGAGTGACAATGAAAAAGGGAGAGGGGAGAGGTGGTTGGGAGGAAGAGATAGGGACATAGGGATGAAGGGAGGGAGGGTGGATGGGCATGAGGGAATTCAGTGAGGTATGGGGAAGAATATTGAGGGGGAAAAGGCTTGTAGAGGGTATTATGGGATGTAGGGAGAGATGAGTGGAAGGAGGAGTGGATATAATGTGAGGGATGAGGGAGGGATGGAGGAAAAGAGGGAGGTGGGAAGTGGGAGGGAGGGAGAGAGGGGGGAGTGAGTGAGGGAGTAGTGATAGAGGGAGGAAGGCTAGGGAGGGGAGGGAGAGAGGTATAGTGGAAGGGAGGTCATGATAGTGAGGGATATTAATGGTAGAGAGAGAATGGGGAGAGGGGGAGATAAAGAGAAGGGGAGGGAAGGGGGAGGGGTGGGGGAGTGAGAGAGGAGGAGGATAGATAGTGGGGGATAGGGAGAGAGAGATGAATATGAAGTGGGGGAAGAGATAGAGTGAAAGAGATTTTTTGAAGGGGGGATGGAGTGAGGGAGGGTGTGATGGAGGGGGGAGGAGGATTGGGATGGAGGTATAGAGGGCATGGTGGATGAAGAGGGAGGGATGAGGAGGGGGAGGGAGGAAGAGGGGGAGATATGGAGGGAGATAGGGAGAGAGTAAGGGAGGTTGTGAGGGGGGTGAGGGAGGGGGTGTGATTGTGGGGGAGAGATAGATGAGGGTGAGTGAGGGGAGAAGGGTGAATGGGGTATAGGGAGAAAGATAATGAAAAAGAGGGAGTGGGATGGGGAGAGAGATAAATGAAGTGAGGGAGGGGGAGGGGAATAGAGGCAATGGGATACCAAGGGATGGAACATGGAGGGTACTGTGGAATTGAGGGAGTGAGGGGAAGGGGTGGAGGAGGGTGGAGTGGAGTGAAGAAGGATTTTTGGGGAGTGGGTGGTGGGGGAGAGAGAGAGGGAGGGGGATAGGGAGAGAGATATTAAGAGTCAGGAGAAGGTGGGAGGGAGGGAGATAGGGATGGATTGAGGAGGGATAAGAAATGGGTATGGTGAGTGGTGAAGATGGAGGAATAGAACAAGAGAGAAATAGGGGGGATATAGAGAGATAGGGAAGAAGTGGGAGAGAGATATATATATATACAAAGAGAGATAGATGGATTATTGTGGTGTTGGAGGGAGGGAGGGGATGATAGAGGTAGGGGATAGTGAAGGAGGGTGGTAGGAAAGAGGGGGAGGGGTAGTGGGGGATGGGGATGTGAGGGGAGGGAGGTTGTATGGGTGGGAGGGTGGGGGATGTGTGGGGGGGACACTACAAGGGAAACTCCATTTAGCGGTGTTTTTTTTCCGTTTAGCGGCAGTTTAAACTGCCGCTACATGGTTTGGCGGCATTTTTTGTAAACTACCGCCTAATACAGTGTCACCAATCTATTAGCAGTGGTTATTTCCATTTCAAGGTGGTCTAAGGAAAGCATTGTAGCTGCCTCATTTCATGGTGGTTTTACTCAGTTTAGCAGCGGTTTCTACGAGCCCTTGATATCAGTTTATTCATGGCGGTTATAACCGCCACGAATAAACTCAAATCCTGTGGCCGTAAAACTGCCGCGGAAGTCACGAGAACTGCTGCGGAATGAGGCAGCTATGATGCGACTATGTATCAGTGGTTAAAACTGCAGTGGAATGTAATTTTTTTTACTTTTCACAGCGGTTTTCACCGTTTAGCGGTGGTTTAAACCGCCACCAATGTACTTTTCATGGCGGTTTAAACCACCGCTAAAAGCTGACCAGAAAAAAATAAATTTTTTCCTTCCACTGCAGAACTACCCTGAAAGACTAATCAAACCAGAAATACCATATTTTACATAACAACATACAACAGGAAACATCAACCTTGGAAATCGGTATAGAATACATTGAAAAAAATAATTAAACAGTGACATGCTATATAAGAATAAACCATATTGTACATACCAACATACAACAAGAAACTCCAACCTAGGAAATCAGTATAGAAAAAATTGAAAAAAATATATATATGATAGAATCAACTATAAAACATAGGTCCATTATTCGACAACTCTCCAAACATACATCTAGCCGATCCATCTTGATCCCCCATATTATATATCACTTCGTAATGAAACATTAGATCTACATGTGTGTTGCTGTTCCCATATAGGGACTGAGCATAAAACACAGTTATATTTACCATGTGTGGGCCTCCTACTTGGTTTAATACCCCAAATATACCATCACCACACACATCTACTATACCAGATGTCTTAGAGAAGCTCGTGTGTTAGCCGCACTCAATACCTTATTGTGCACTTTTAGGTAACACAACTAATCTTCTATAAGTTATTTCTTAAAAAATTCACGATACACAAAAACATTATGTTCTATTTGTTCATAATTAAAATTAATTATTGAGATACATTATAGTAATCACCTTCTAAACCTGGGAGGATGACTCTAAAATTCATTACACATGTCATTTCAACACAATTTTAGTCTATGATGAATCATGTCACATTACCATAAAATGCATTCCTTTAACTATATTGTATTGTATTCCTCTTAACTCGGATACAATATATTCACCTCTGAGGTTCAATACCAACATCAAGAAACATGATATTATTCTTATTCGATAAGAATAATATGAATCACTTTTACAAAATACCATTGTTAAAGACTCTAGTATTAGATTCTTTATATAGTCCTTAATTTTAGATACCCCTCCTAGTATCACAATATCCTATCCACCTTCAAGTTGTACTCCCCAACCTCTTAAGCATTCATCCATTATCATTATACGAACATATATGATATTGAAAACAATATATGGGCCCTCTAATAGGTGTAATCCATAACCATACCTTCTCCAAATTAGTCATTGAAGACCAAGATGAAACTGAAGTGGAAACTCATGATTAAGTCAAACACTATCTATTTCTAGGTACCTTTCACAAAGTGTTCCCATTCACAAAAAGTTAAGATTCGTGAAATATTTCTATTTACATTGAACATAAATGGTATGATTTATCCCACTAATCATTAATAAACTATGTGTGTTATGATTCTATTTATAGAGATCCATATGATGCTCATCGCATGGGCCTGATCCCAATAATGTAAACACCTACGACCTCTTTGTATGGTGAAAAATCAATAATTTCCTAACTATGTGGCCTTAAACAAATGAATCATAAACATGTATTATATGTATGATAAAACTAAAAATCATATATTTTCATATCTACACAGATTCAGAGAGATCATATGAATAGGGGTAACTCGTCAAACACTAGTATGTTGATATTATTCATTAAAAAATCATAAATCTATAAGGGAATCCAATAATTCAAATGATTCCACCCAAACAATATTTGATGATCCCAAAATCTCACACCTTTTACCAATACCTATTTTGAAGAATCTATAGTATGATTCACTAGTGAACACTGTTCATTGTAATTTAGTTCTAAAAGGACATCCATATCAAATATTCATATACATGGAATCCCATTGGAGGTTCTCATAAAAAATAGATAACCTAATGTGAATCCATTGACAAGGAATTGGATTGATAAACAATGAAATCGTACATTTGATGATGCATTGATGGGATTCTTCAATGTGTTTCATTTTCAATACCTTCATCACATTATTCAATTAAAATTGAATCACCAAATGCACCAATTATGTTCAAGACCAAAAATAAGCTGACAGTACCCATAAGGAACACAATGGTGAGGCATGAAAACAATTGTTATGTCATACATATGACTCAATTTCTATGAATATATGTTCCCCATACCCTGACATACATTGTCTCCTACCCATGTAAAATGAGTTCATGATGGTTCACACCTTATTTCAGGAATACCGTCTAAATGGATCTATCCTGAAATTATATGACACTCATGGTAATATATAGGGAATAATGCCCCACAGGTTTTCGAACTAACAATATTCTATGGAAAACCCATTGGTCCATCATTTCACATCCAACCTTTTTGTATCCTTTCAATAGATCATGGGAACATGTTCTTCTCTTATCATATTGATTTGGATAAATATGTCCACCATAAATTATAAATCACCTTATAACTTCATAATGAGAATCATGTTCACTATAGTCATTTTTATTAACATGTGAACTTGAGTACTCAAGAAGATATATATGGTGTTTTTCCCTATTGTCTATACTGAAACATCTAAAAGTTGATCCCACTGGGGATATCCAACCACCGACACTCAAAAGTATATTTATACCCCTACTAGTTTAAGCATCCTTGAGGCCCATTAGAATATCTAGATAATATACTAGGGATGGTTACAATCCTCTAATGTCTAAAAGCATCATAATCTATCCTAAGTGGCCTTTGTGACTATAAAATTACAATGGAAAACATAATCAACATGGGTAGGGGAATATTTTTATCATTTTTTCCTCATGGTCATCTCCAATATCATTTATCCTATGGGATCACACCCAAATTAACGATATCCCTCTTAAAATGTAAATATATGTTTCCTATTGGTGGTAACCCATTAGTATATTTCCTTAATGTTAACCAAATTGATGTTGGGAAACATGATTCTATTGAGTATGAAACAGGTGTGGATGAATCCACTACCCCCTCACCACTAAAAAATAGTAAACCCATCTCAACATAAGAGAATATTACTTAGTTCAAATTTAAAATAGTATAACATGTGAAAATCTATATTAAATTTCTATAGGGAAAAAACCCATTATGTATGGTGATTTGGTTGATGTTATCATACCTCATTTATCTAATAATATATAATAATAGTAGATTAATCAATCAATAAAGGTCGATCTGAGATGTCCAAGTTGATTAGACTCAAATAAATTGATGCAAATTACCACATCATTAATGTTTTATCTATAGTTACCTTCATGGAGTATATATCTCAATCAATATAAGGAAATTATCCCAACGGTATTTTAGGATGTAGAATCTTAGGATTCGGTGGATTGCTTCACTTCTCATATGGATTCCATTGAGTTTAGATGTTAATGAGTACAACCTTATTGGAATTAATATCTTGACTGTCTGGATTCAAATCTTATACCACCCATATTTGGAACCTCCATCTTATTGATATTCGATATAATGGCGGATCTATATAAGTATATTATGCGTTTTTAATAACAATGTGTCGCAATGTTTGGTTCCCTATTACAAAGATAGGATTCACTATAAGAGAAATTCGATTTAGCGGCATTAAGTTACCACTCACAAGGGCCTCCCAGTAAGACAAATTATATGGGCCTCACCAAAGTTTCTACATAACTATCCCTTTGAACACTCTGAAATGTCCCAATGTGTTCAACACATCAACAATGGGTTTAAATCCTAGTCATCTAAAATCTCGACTAACAATTCAAACAAAGGCCTAAATGGAATGATGTATACCACACTTGAGAAATCAAGACATAAAAAGAAACATCAAAAATCAATAAAATGCATAAAAGGAAACATGAGAAATCAAGGATATTTTAGGACATGAAAATGTTTGGTGGAAACTATGTACCACAAATGTTACATATACAAACGAACTATTCCCATATTATTTCAACACATCAACAATACAACTACTCACGGTCTGATGATGCATTGTCACCCTCGCCACCTTCATCACCACTTTCTTTTGTCACCTGTAAAAACATTATATTGAAAATTTAATATGGTTTCATATTTATATTAAAACCTAAAACCAATGAAAGTTAGAAAACTAAATGATTTTGATTTTTTGTGATTTACCTACATACCACCAGTAAGTGCAGTACCACTGGGGGCATATATTCTCATATGCTAACGTATTTCAATCAACTCTTTCTGCAAAGAAGATATCTGATCCCCCTACTGGTGAACTTTCTTTCATAGAGGAACACTCTCTTTCTGAGCATCTCCGGGTATGGGCTGGCTAAATCGAGGAGTAGATTTAGCTTCTGTAAGGGTTGGTGTCTTGAGAACCAACTTTTTTGAACTTAGATTACATGAATGTTCACTTATTATATATTTTTCATTATTTTGCATGACTATAATATAATAATGTCCTGGAATATTTGTTGCATTTATATGGTCATGGAAGATCTCCGCTATGATGAGAACCTTGAAATGCTATAACAATATTCTTAAATAATGTTCTACAGTTGGATGAAATACTATGATAGGACATATAGTATGCAGGCAGTCATGTGCGAGTAATCGTAAGAAGATGTGACTCTCCCTCATGGGGTTCGCACTTGGTAATCTCCAAGATGGGAGATTATGATAACAGACCCGCCAGTAGCAATTTTGCATGACTTGGTGTCATCTGACATTTCTATATTAGAGTGTGTGTAAAGGTCCTTAGACTGGAATATTATCATTAACTCATGTCTTGACTCACACACTTAGATTTACTAACAAAAACCGTCACGCAGACAGTTGGCGGGAAGTAGGGTACGTTGGGTGCGTCACGAGTGACATGTTGTAAATTGATAAGTCGGGGAAGGATTTTTCGCTTCCATTTATGGGAGTAGATATCTCGGACCTTTGATTGAAATAGAACTATTGCGTGAAATTCCATGGCCATGGTGTAAACGACGAGTTTATTTCAGGAAGTCAAAGAATGGCGGATCAAGCTTATAAGTTTATGACAATGCCATGAAACCTGCTTTATGAGATATCGAGTCAAAGGGATTAAATTACATAGTATGCGTTCATATGAGGTGGTACGTCAATGTGGCATCAACGAATTTATCATGGGTACCTTGACCCGTTGCTAGACAGTAATCTTGAACATTAGGCAAGCCTGCCTAAAGCCAACGAGAAAGTGGCCTAGAGGGTCACACACTAAGTGTATTCAAGTATCTCATTTATAATAAAGATTATTCTCGTATGTGGTTAAATAATTATTCAAGGAAGCCTAAATCGTTCTAGTGATGAGGGAAGAAGGAAATGAAAAACAAGATGTACACGCCGTGTGTTAAAGATTACACGTTGTGTAGTTTTTCATGGAAAACAAGTACACGCCGTGTATTAATTATTACATGCCGTGTAGTTTTCCTTATGGAAAGGAAATGAATAAATAAAAACAAGAGATACACGCTATCTACATTGAATGTACACGTCGTGTAGTTTTCAATGAAAAACAAGTACACGCTGTGTATTTATTATTACACGCCGTGTAGTTTTTCCAGTCGGGATTTTGAGGATATAATATTTTTTTAAATGATATTTATTATGATCAGCGTGGGAACATGTCAAGGAATTAATTATTCCACATGGGGTTTTAAATAAGAATCAATGACATAAATAAAACGCGTAACACATTTATTTGTTTTCATAACTCTACAAACTCAAACCTGATCATAAATATCCTCACAACCCCAAATATTTTCCGAGACACAAGAGAATCGTTGTGCACAACATCTCTGGAAAATTCTTTCAAGGCCAAAAGAACCTCTTCCTACAAGAAGGCTCTCAAGACCGAGAGAGATCCTCTTCCATCGGATCAAGACGATCTAAGGCGGACAACGCAAGAAAAGGTTTCTCCATGCTAGCACCCAGAGTATCCTTTGGCAATATCCCGAGATACGATGTACATGTATGGATCACCGCTAGAGGAAGTCTACACTTGGATTCTGCGACGCAATGAGGAATCACACTGGAACATGATCAAGAACATCAACTAAGAAAGAACACCAAAAGAGTATTTCTTTTAAATTGACTAAATTAATTTTAATCAACCTTTAATGATACTACATTTTGGTTTCGGGACATTCCTTTTCTTTGTCCATTTATGTGATTTGATCCGTGGAGACTGGCATTTATCATCATATTGACCCCGGATTGATCATTGTTAATGACAAAAATCCAAGTGGGAATATCAACCCACGCTCTTCCGCTGCACCTGGAACGTTCAAATGGTATCATAGGGAGGTTACAACGTTGATTATAGTTTTTTCATTTTTGTTGATAAATTATGCATTTATATTTGATTCAATTCAAAATATATCGTTCTATTAATCTGAATAAACGAGATCTATTCTTCCTATTTCATTAATCGATTCCTATCACATAAACGACCTTTTAATTTTAATTTTTGATTAAAATAAAAAACAAGGAACTCATCTGGAGGAGCCTACCTTTCTATCTGTACAACACGGGATTACATGGCGTGTAATTAAAACTAAACATCATGTTTATAGGTTCAATGAACCAGCATTGGTCCGCCAAACCACGACGTGTGAATTGAATATGCCTAAGTATTAATCATGCCATGTTGACCAGAATTGAATGACATGTGGAACCGGAATACACGGCATGTATGTTGGAGAAACACGATGTGTAGTCCGTTCTAGCCCAGGTGAAACTGTGTACAAGGATAATCCACGTGCCGCGTACACGGGATAGCCAGGCCGGTTACCACGTAACAATGAAGTACATGCCATGAATGATTTATCTTAATGTCGTGTACTACAAAATTTTAAAAGTACAAGAAACACGCCAAATCCCCCGATGTGTACTTTGGATAAAGAGTGAAAAGAAATACACGTCATGTACTTATATACTACGCGCCGTGTACTTTCCAGAAATGGAATATCACCATGATTCCTCCAATTTACAAAGACCCATAAAAGGAATATGGATGATATGAATCTAATGGAAATAAAGAAAAGAATTTAAGATAAAGAATTGATTAATTATAAGATCATAATTAATTATTTTCAAGCGCAAATTATCATAAATAATAGAACGATTAAAATAATTTGAATGATAAATATGCGTAAATGTCATTGCATGCAATCGATGATCATGAGCTAGACCAAAGACCAATTTTATGTGTATGTTTTCATTTTAATTTATTTAATTTAAATTTGTTGGCCTATGAGCCTTCTTCCAATAAAATGTAGGTCATGCGTGCCCATGGTTTCTTTAATGTAATCCCATGTGATGGAGGATCTCCCAAGCCAGAGGAGAAGATTCAAATACTGAAGCCAAGGAAAAACCGACGCAAGAAGATAAAAAGGTGGACAGGTGGGAGCTACAAAACATGAACCACTAGGTTTAAGCTTCTTTTCCATAGGTCAGGGTTAGCTTATCAAAACCACTAGATAATCTAACCAATAGAAGCTCATGATAATGCCATCTTATTTTATTTCTCTCTAAATTTCATGGTTTATTTATTATGTATGTGTTGTCATGATCACATAGTTAATAAAAAGAACATGCATGCAACGATGGAATGAAATAAAAACCAGACTATGTGTAAACATTATCAGAACATGGTTAATCACTTAAGCAAGCATCACTTAATATTAACAAGAATGTGATAATGAAAAACTACACATAAAGAATAAAATCCCTCAATACCATATTAAGTTAGACATAGCCTTCCGTTACCAGATTAAGGGAAAGACTCAATAAAACTATGTGTTTGACCAACCCTTGTTGGGACACTTACATTCTAAAGGAATCCCTTATGAAAGGTTTCAGGTAGACATAGCCATATTACATCAAGAAGAGTAGCCCATGCTAGACTTGATGTAATATTGAGGGAAAGATTTTTTGGAAATCCAAGTATGGATTTCAGGATTGGGGATTCCACTCAACAGATCAAGGAACTGTAAGCTCAAAGTTGGCAAAGACCTGCTTACATAAATACCTTCAAATAGCTTGACCAACCCTTGTTGGGGTTATCCGAAGGGGAATTTGGATCCTAGCTACTAGAATGTCAAAGAAATTGTACATTATGATTTCAATGGTGAGGGCCATTGGAACTTTATAAAATAGTGGGAGAATTACTAAATTCATTATTTATCATAAAATTTAATCAAGAAAGTACTAATAAATCTGCTCTTTTAATTGTAGAATCAAGATGAAAAACTCGTCAACCACATTTTCTCTGCGATAAATTCTAGACAAAGACAATATCCCCACCGACAGTAACTTTCAGGAATGGTTTAGGCGCCTTCGGGTTGTCCTACGCCATGAACAAAAGTATTACATGCTAGAGTCCTCACTTCCTGATCCTCCTGCCCAATGGGAATGTGATGAAAATTTCCTTTTCTATGATCAACATTTGAGCGATGCACTTGGCATTCAATGTTTGATGTTGTCATCAATGTAAAGTGAACTCATGAAGTCTCATGATGACATGGATGCCTATAGAATGTTCGAGCACCTCCGTGGTCTATACCAGGAGAGAGCATGACAGAAAAGGTTTGAGATCTACAAGGCTCTATTCCAGAGCAAGCATGGAGAGGGTTCCCCAGCTGGTCCTCATGTAGTCAATCTCATTTGCTACATTGAGCTCTTGGAAGTTCTAGGGTTTAAACTCCCTGAAAAATTAGGTACCGATCTCATTCATGAATCACTTCCCTGGAGATTCTCTAACTTTGTTGTGAACTTCAACAGGAACAACATTGAGAAGTCTCTATTTGATCTCCTTATGCTAATTCTCCAAGTGGATAATGACATGATGCGTGAAAAACCTTCTATACATATGGTGAATAAAAGAAAAGGGAATGTGAAGAACATTAAGCCCAAATATTCTTCAAATCCCTCCAAGAAATGGAAGATCAAAGGGGAGGAAAAGGAACAGGATGTTGTTTGTTTCGCATGTGGCAAGAAGGGCCATTAGAAGAAAAAATGCACCCATCCAAGGAAGCAAGGGGAAGCTTCAGGTTCGTTTTTTATCTACTGCAATCTATCGATTTCTACTAATTGGGTATTAGATACAGCTTGTGGTGCTCACATTTGTATCCAAATACAGGAACCAAGTAGATTTAGAAAGATTGACTGAGGTGAGGTGAATCTATGAGCATCCAACGGAGCCAGACTCACTGTTGTAGCTGTTGGAGACTACCACCTCACATTGCCAACTAGGATGATCTTGGGGTTAAAGGGTTGTTATTATGTGCCTTCAGTTACTCAAAAAATTATTCCATTATCCAGATTAGATACTGATGGATTCATATTCAAGTTTGGAAATGAATTTTTCTACTATTATAAATATAGCATTTGTTTTGGTAGGGCACATTTATATAATGACCTTTATGTGTTAGACTACACAAACCATGTAATGGAAATATATATAAAAAAGTAAATTCACATGACTCATACCACACCCAAATTTGGCATCACCGGCTAGGTCATGTCAATCAGAAACGTTTGACAAATTACTTCAAGATGGGTATTTAGATTCTTTAAAACTAAAACCACTTGGTGTATGTCATGCGTGTCTACAAGGAAAAATGACCAAAGCCTCATTTAGTGGGAAATGTTAAAGGGCTAAAGAGCTTCTATAATTACTTCAGACAGATGTGTGTGGAACATTTCCAGTTGAAACAAGGGGTGGGTTCTCATACTTCATAATTTTTACTGACGATTTTAGTAAATATGGATATATCTATTTAATGAGGTATAAATCAGATTATTTTTATCAGTTAAAAGAATACAAGAATGAAGATGAGAAACAGTTTAGTAAGAAGATTAAGAAACTCCGTTCAGACAGAGGAGGAGAATATCTTAATCAGGATTTCATTGATTTCTTACGGGAGTTTGGGATTCTATCTCAACTCACACCTCGTTACACAGTACAGTGGAATGTTGTAAGTGAAAGGAGGAACAACACCCTGTTGGACATGGTTAGATCAATGATGAGTCATGCGAGTCTTCCATTATCCTTTTGGGGAAATTCATTACAAACAGCAGCACACATACTAAACCATGTACCAACTAAATCGATAAATGGTATTCCATAAGAGTTATGGAGTGGATGAAAATCCATGTTATCGAATTTACATGTGTTAGGTAGTGAAGCATTTTTTAAGGCCTCTTCAGGTAAAAAACTTGCACCCCGAGGCACAAAGTGTATCTTAATAGGCTATACCAAGGAAAAAAGGGGATATTACCTATAAAACCCCTCAGGAAAAAAGGTTACAATGGCATGACACACCATATTCCATGAGAGGGAGCACATCTCCAAAAGGGATAGTGGGAGCGAGATAGACTTCGATGAAGTCGGGGCTCAAGATACACATGAGTTGGTACAAGAACAGATTCCACAAAGCCCGGTGGAAGAACTATTTGTTCTAGAGACACAAGAACTGCATAGGAGCATGAGAGAGGTGAGAGAACCAGAACGATATGGTTTTCCTATCACCGAGGATGGTGGCTCATTATTGGTTGACAATGGTGATCCTCTTACCTAAAAGAAAGCAGTTGAAGGCACAGATGTTGCCAAATGGCAAGAATCCATGAATTCTGAAATGGATTCCATGTACCAAAACCAAGTCTGGATTTTTATAGATCCTCCTGTTGATGTAAAGCCTATTGGTAATAAATGGGTATTCAAGAAGAAACTGGACATGGAGGGGCAAGTCAGCACCTATAAGGAATGACTGGCTGCAAAAGGTTTTAGACAGCGTCAAGGAATTGACTATGATGAATCTTTTTCACCGGTTGTGATTCTAAAATCCATCAGAATCCTATTGGACATTTACACTTAACATACTTTGAAATTTTTAAAAAGGAGGTCAAAACAACATTCCTTAATGGGAACCTCCATGAAGATGTCTACATGACAAAACCTGAAGGGTTTGTGACTCCAAAGGATTCCAACAAGGTGTGCAAGATGAAGAAATACATTTATGGATTAAAGCAAGAATCAAGTTCATGGAACATTTGTTTTGATGTAGCTGTAATGGAATTTGGCATTGTTAAGAACGAATGTGAACCTTGTGTATACAATAGATTTAGTGGAAGTTCATCCATTTTTCTAATTGTATATGTTGATGACATATTACTAATTGGAAATGAAGTACCTGTCATAATGTTAGTTAAGGAATGGTTTCATAAATTCTTTTCCATGAAAGTCTTGGGCGAGGCAGCATATATACTTGGGATCAAGATCCATCGGGATAGATCCAAGAGAATGCTGGGCCTGAGTCAAAGTACATACATTGACAGGATTCTAAATAGATTCGGTATGGAACAGTCCAAGAGGGGATTGTGGCCAGTGTCACATGGCATTCATCTTTCCAAGAAAATGTGTCCTCAAACACATGAGGAAAGAAATAGAATGGAAATAATCCCTTACGCATCCGTGATTAGGTCAGTCATGTTTGCTATGCTATGTATGAGGCTAGATGTTGGTTATGCATTATGTGTGGTAGGCAGATATCAAGCTGATCCAGGAGACCACCATTGGATGGCAGTCAAGACTATCCTTAAGTATCTGGGACATACTAAGGATATGTTCCTGGTTTATGGAGGAGATGATGAACTAGTCATCAGAGGACACGTAGATGCTAGTTTCTAGACTGATCAAGATGACATGAAGTCGCAGACTGGATACAACTTTAGATTTAATGGAGGTGCAGTGAGCTGGAAGAGCTCAAAGAAAAGTGTGGTGGCAGATTCTACAGCGGAGTCTGAGTATATCGCAGCTTTTGAGGCAGCTAAAGAAGCATTATGGATGCGAAGCTTCATCCATGATCTCGATGTAGTACTGAGCATTAAAGATCCTATCACACTCTATTGTGATAATACTGCAGCAGTGGCACTTGCAAAAGATCCAAGGTCACATCAGCGCACTACTGGAAAATAGGTCTATACCCACGCTTTTTCAAAAAACTGTGGGTATAGTTTTTTTTAAGACCTATACCCACGGTTTTGGAGATAACCATGGGTATAGGGTATTTTCCAAAGATCTATACCGACGGTTCTTCATAACCATGGATATTGTGGTTTTTTTGAAGACCTATACCCACGATTCTCTAGAACCATGGGTATAGCTTTCTCTCATTATGGAGGGAAAATAAAATTAGGCGGGACACGGGAACAATTTAGCGGGGATACATTTTTTCATGGTTTATATTAATATATTTATATACATATAAATATAAACTAATAAAAGCTATATAGATGAGTTAGTCTATTTGTGGGGCGCGGTAGTGAGTTTCAGTGCGCAACCTGGGTTCGAAACCCCCTGGGCGAATTTTTTTGAATTTTAATTCCATATATTAATATATATATACGCAAATATATGTATATTTGTCAAATGAAAATCGCAGTTGGGTTGGTCCGTTGGAGTTGCGCGGCCGCGAGGCACAGCGCGCGGCGCAGTTTCGAATCCCGCTGAGAGCGTTTTTTTGAATTTAAATATGCCATATTAATATATATACGAAGATATATGAATATAAAACATATAAAAATAACAGATGGGTTGGTCTGTTGGTGAGAGGCTCCCATGAAGCTTACCGCACGGCGTGGGTTCAAAACCCCCTAGATGCGTTTTTTGAAAATTAAATTCCCCACGGTTTGAAAACTGTGGGGTCTGCTGTGTGCCACGTTGGAACAACATTGCGCCAAATTGGGCTCCCCTATACCCACGGTTCTCTAAACTGTGGGTATAGGATGAGACCCATATACCGATGCCATTCTAGCCCATGGTTCCCAAAACCGTGGGTATAGGCTATACCCACGGTTTTGGGGGCTATACCCACAGTTTTGCACCGTGGGTATAGGTCGTTTTTCCAGTAGTGGCGGACAAGGAACATACTTCGGAAGTATCATCTCCTGAGGGATTTTTCTTAGAGAGGTGAAGTTCCAGTGAGAAGTATTTCCATTGAAGACAACATGGCAGACCACTTGACTAAAGCCTTGAATTAGCAGAAACATGATCATTATGTGAGGTCTATCCGACTAAAAGTTGTAGGCAGTTGGCTCTAGTCCAAGTGGGAGTTTGTAAGGGTTGGTGTCTTGAGAACCAACTATTTTGTAATTTGATTACATGAATATTCACTTATTATATATTGTTCATTGTTCTGCATGACTATAATATAATAATGTCCTGGAATATTTGTTGCTTTGATAAGGTCATGGAAGATCCCCGCTATAATGAGAACCTTGAAATGCTATTACAATATTCTTAAATAAAGTTCTACTATTGGATGACATACTATGATAGGAAACATTGTATACAGGAGGCCATGTGAGAGTACTTGCATGAAGATGAGACTCTCTCTCATGGAGTTCGCACTTGGTAATCTCCAAGATGAGAGATTATGAGAACAGACCCACCAGTAGTAATTTTACTTGTCCTGGTTTCATCGAGCATTGCTATCTAAGAGCGTGTGTAATGGTCTTTCGACTGGAAGATTATCATTAACTCATGTCATGACTCGCGCACTTAGATTTACTGACGAAAACCGTCACGCAGACAGTTAGTGGGAAGTATGGTACGTTTGGTGTTTCATGAGTGACATGTTGTTAATGGATACGTCGAGGAAGGATTTTTCCCTTCCATTTATGGAAGTTGATATCTCGGCCCTTTGATTGAAATAGAACTGTCGCATGAAATTCCATGGCCATGGTGTAAATGATGAGTTTATTTCAGGAAGTCAAAGAACGACAGATCAATCATGTAGGTTTATGACACTACCATGAAACCTGCTTGATGAGATATCGATAAAAAGGGATTAAATTACATAGTTAGAATTCATATGAGGTGATACGTCAATGTGGAATCAACTTCTTACTCTTGGGTTCCTTGACCCGTTTCTAGACAGTAATCTTGGACATTAGGCAAGCCTGCCTAATGCCAACGAGAAAGAGACCTAGAGGGTCACACACTATGTGTATTCAAGTATCTCAAGTAGAATAAATATTATTCCCGTATGTGGTTTAATAATTATTCAAGGAAGCCTAAATCATTTTAATGATGAAGGAAGAAGCAAATGAAAAACAAGATATACACGACGTGTATTAAAGGTTACACGCCGTGTAGTTTATCATGGAAAACAAGTACACACAATGTATTTAATATTACACGCTGTGTTGTTTTTTTATGGAAAGGAAATGAATAAATGAAAACAAGATATACACGTCGTGTACATTGAATGTACACATCGTGAAGTTTTTAATGAAAAACAAATACACGCAGTGTATTTATTAATACACGCCATGTAGTATTTCCAGTCAGGATTTTGAGGATATAATATTGTTTTAAGTGATATTTATTATGATCAGCATGGGCACATGTCAATGAATTAATTATTCAACATGGGGTATTAAATAAGATTCAATGAAATAAATACAACATGTAACACATTTATTTATTGTCAAAAATCTACAACCTCAAACCTTATTATAAATATCCTCACAGCCCCAACTCTTTTCCGAGACACAAGAGAATCGTTGTGCACAACATCTCTGGAGAATTCTTTGAAGGCTGAAAGAACCTCTTCCTCCAAGAACGCTCTCAAGACCGAGAGAGATCCTCTTTCATCGGATCAAGACGATCTAAGGTGGACAATGCCAGAAAAGTTTTCTCCGTGCTAGCACCTAGAGAATCCTTTGGCGACGTCCCAAGATACGAAGTACATGTGTGGATCACTACTAGAGGAAGTATACACTTGGATTATGCGACGCAACGACGAATCACATCGAAACGTGATGAAGAACAACAACGAAGAAAGAACACCCAAAAGTTATTTCTTCTAAATTGATTAAATTAATTATAATCAACCTATAATGATCCTACTTTGTGGTTCCGAGACTTTCCTTTTCTTTCTCAATTTCTGAGATTCGATCTGTGGAGACTGGCATTTATCGTCGTATTGATCCCGGATTGATCATTGTTAATGACAAAAAGCCAAGTGGGCACATCCACCCACACACTTCTGCTACGCTCGAATCCTTCATCTGCCATACCCGGTGGCCTGCTAAAAATCTCAGATGGTAAGGGTCTGAAACCCATCCTGCGCACTCTACCAGGATGCTCCTTCCTGAGGACTTTAGCAACTGGGTCATCCTGGGAGACTGAGTACGACTTCACAGGATAGGAATCCAATAGTTCTTAAATTTTTACCAATAAATAAAATATCAATATATATTAACATAGTAAAAACTGATATTAAGTTATTATAATAAAAAATTGAGTTCATACCCTAACTTCTTTAGCAGGCTCATTAACATAACATCCGTCTGATTTCTTGTGAACATCCAACCACAGTACAGTTAGGGATGCATCGTGCCCTAAACTCTATGACTGCATTAAGAAAAGATAAATAAAAAATTCAATATTTTAAACCGATAATACTTTTTTATAAATATTTAAACTAATTTAAGGATTACCAATGTTGTTCGGCTTCTAGAAAAGATTTTTTTATCCCGTAGTGTGGGGGATGACTTACTTAGCCCTGTTTGATGCATTCTGTCTTGGGAGATCCTAAAATAATTAAAATGAAATTTAATAGTAATGTATTCAATGTCATGCCCTCTTTCTATACATGTATACATGTAAAATTAGGATAATATAATAATATATATTTCAATACCATCTGATTCTCTTCATGATGTCTGTCAACAAAAACTTTCACCTGTTCTTTCGGTACCCCACTGGGTAGCTTCTCATACATTTGTTACACATTCAATGAAGTATTATTGATATCACACCACAATCTCCATTTTAAATCTTTCCATTTCTTACCTATATTTTTCAATATCCACTTCTGTGCTATCACATCAGCAACTGTAAATAGGAAGAACATCTGTATATAGAAATTCATTTTGAACATATTAGAAACATGACATTCAATTAAACCGTAATGTAATAAATTTAACTTTTTGAGAATCAAAAAATTCATTTTTCCAGCATAGAGGCATATTTCTCTAATCATCATATAAAATAGGAAGGGAAATGGGCTTCGCTGCCAGATGGCCTAGAATCTGGCCAAGTAACCCCACGACATCATCCATAGGGACCCCATAATAATCTAATGGCATGACTATCTTTTCGCCAGTCATATTCCAAAAATTTGAATTTTTTATTTTTTTCTCCATGGTTGCATTTTTTTCATCGTTAATGAGCACAAAATTAGTATAAACAAAATTCAATAAATTTATTTAATTAAAATTAGTACCTATGATAGTGACACTCTAGTATGCCCGTGATGAACTGGAAGTGGTGTGTCGCTGCCCCACTGCTGAGGCTCCTAAATGGGGATTCAACGACTCAGCCTCTAATGGGACATCCAAAGATGGTGTGAGAGTTGTTGCAGGGGGAGATGGTGCGGGGGTTTTGGAAGCTAGTGCCTCATATGTCGTGGGGAGGGAGCCAGATGGATCATCATCTGTCACAAAACTAGATGGAATATTTCACTGCTTCCTCCTTGACATTCCTGTCATTTAATCAAATAAAATTAAGTTCATAATATATATTTCAAAAAAATTATGCAGAAAAAAATTAAAAATTACAATATATGCCCAATTCTAACAGAAAAAATATATATAACAATAATATTGAATGACTGCAGAAATAAAACAAGTGGTTTCTGAAAAAATAAATAACTGTACATACAATCATTTTCCCCTTCAACCATGTCAGTTTCCTGCTCCATTTCTTCATCCACATTATTCATCCTTTCTAGACTAATATTTTCAATATAATGATGGTCAAATAAGTCTGCTTCCTGTTGTTGATTAAATTCATTTTCAGAGGTAAAATTTTCCACTTCGTCACCCATATCATACAAATATCTTTTTAATACATGAGAAACTACACTCCACCCATCATCGACAACATTATTCACATAATATACCATTTTTTCTTGTGATGCTAAGATATATTGATCATGCGGTTCAGGATCACCAACATCCATCAAGCGAGAGAAGTTCACATAAGTAAATTGTAAGGAATCTGTTTTAAAACCTCTGATAATATCGACCAATTTTCAATTGAATAAAATAACAAAAAAATTATTGTGGTAGTTTAATTCAATAATATCATGCATCTTTCTATAGTATTCCACGTCAGAAAATGTAAATATACCACTATTATGTGTTTTTAAACCCACTTCTCGATCGACTGTACGAAATCTAAATCCATTCAAATTATAAGCATCGAACTTTCTAACTTGTTTTAGAGGACCTCTAGCAAGAAACATCAAATATTTTGACACCTCTTCTCGAGTATCAGTATTCATGATCAAAAAAAGTAAATATACTTTTTTAGATTTACAAAATGATTATGTCAAACTAATATTTGTACTTATTGAAATATTTATGAACTTACATGTCGTGCAAACCATTCTACAAGCTCTAAATTAACAGATTTCATTATATCATCCTCATTTTGTGTTCGGCCTCTCATTCGTCTCTTTGTTTTTATCCTCAACTCTTCAATAAATGGATCTGCAATTTCACTATTCAACATCACATATCTATATGCCTGTAATAATTCCAATTCAGTCAGTGTCACATTTGAGGTCCTCCCAATTGATCGGCCAATAGCAGGAAATATTTTGGATATCTGATGTATTTTAGATTGAGTAGATTTGTCATCAACACGTGAAACTCGATTAAATATTGTATCAATATCATCCAAGTATCGAGAAAAGAATTTAAGACACTCCTCAGCAAAATAGCCTTCACCAATAGAGCCTTCTGGTTGAGCTCTATTTCTCACTTATGATTTAAATTTCCCAAGATATCTGTGAAATAAAATAAACATAATTATGAATTTAATTAAGTACCAAAAATTGTTTACATAACTGAAAAACATATAAATAAAGTACCTCTCAATTGGATACATCCATTGATTATGAACGGGGCCTCCTAATTTAGCTTCTTCAACCAAATGCACAGTTAAATGCATCATTAAAGTAAAAAATGAATGAGTAAAGATCATCTCCATTGCAAAAAGGGTCAATACAAACCACTCCTGGAGGTTGTTAAGCTGAAATGGATGTAGTTATTTCTCACATAGTTTTCTGAAAAATGTGAAGAATTGGAGTATAACAGCAGTAATGTTTTCAGGTAATAATGTACGCAATGACAATGAAAGTAACTGTTGTAACAAAATATGTAAATCGTGACTTTTCAACCCATGTAAATTATGATTCGTCAAGTCAACACACCTCGAGATGTTACTTGAATACACATAAGATACCTTAACATTATTCAAAATTATAAGGAATGTATCTTTATCCCTATTTTTCATTGCAAAAAATTGTCGGAGGATACTTTTCATTCTCATATGGTCAGAGATCGTGTTTTAGGTTCATTGCTTGTAAGTCTTTACAAGAATTGAGATGATCCTTTGACTTTCCATGCTCATTAAGCTATGTGAAAATCAAATTATCACAGAAATTCTTCTCAATATGCATCACATCAAGATTATGGTGCAACAAATTAAATTCCCAATACGGATGTTTGTAGATTATACTTTTTTTCATCCATTGTTGCTTTCCGATTTCGCTTGACGATGCACTTCAGACCCATTTTCCGCTATCATTCAAATGATAAACCTTCCCAAATTTTGTTTCAACATTTTTAAGCTGTGTCAATATTTCAGAACAAGATAACAACTCTAGAGGTAGTCTACGATCAATGGAACCATTAAATTTGGATCTGTTTAGCTGAAATCTATGAGATGCATCGAGAAATCTTCGATGACACAAGAAGCACCATTTTCTACTGTGAGGTATCCATTTGGGCTCAAAATAAAAGATACAAACATGACAAGCCAAACCCATGTAAGTGTTCCAACCAGATAAATTCCCAAGCCCAGGGAAGTCACTAATGGTCCACATTAAAGAAGCATGCATTTTGAACATTGTTTTAGAAGAAGCATCGAATGTATCAACACCGTTGCTCCATAACTCCTGCAATTCTTCAATCAAAGGCTGAAAGTAAACATTGATATCATTTCCAGGAATTTTTTTTCCAGGAACAATCATCAAAAGGATAAAAGTTTTTTTTTGCATACACATCCATAGAGGCAGATTATAAGGGATCAAAAAAACTGGCCAAATGCTATAACTAGTACTCAAAGTCCCAAATGGGTTGAATCCATCAGCAAACAATCCCAATCTATCATTCCTAGGATCAGCTAAGAAATATAGATGTAATGAATCAAATGTATTCCATGATTGGGAATCTCATGGATATCTCATTAACCCATCATCGTTATTATCTACAGAATGACACTTCATTTATTCAGCATTTTTGATGAAATGAATAATCTATGAAATCGAGGCTTCAAAGGAAAGTAACATAAAACGTTTTCAGGTATGTTCCTTTTCTTCTTATCCATGAAATTATGTTCATTCAGATATCCAAAATAACCCTTTTCCTTCCATCTAGAAGAAGAAAATTTCTTGTAATTCTGTCTACTTGAATCATCTCCTCAATAAAGCGTACAATCATTGGGACATGCATGTATTTTTTGTATAATTCATACCATGCTTGTTAACAAAATTTTTCATATCATAAAAAGATTCTGGGATTTTTTCTTCCAGAAATGCATCACAAATCAATTCAAATATCATGGACATTTCCTTATTTTTAATTCCACATAGACATTTGATATGCTACAACTTCATCAAAAATGAAATCATTGAATATTTCAAACACCCACTATACAACTCTTGATTTCCATCGTCAACTAAATAATGAAATGCATTTTTCTTCAGTGAATTTTTCTCTTATATTTTGCTCCATATAATCGATAGGGGGATCCAATGATATGTTAAAATCTTGATCTTTCTATGTTACAGTCTCAAAAACATCACTTGTCATGTTGAAATTTTTAGCACCCTCTTCTAGTTGTTCTGATATGTTTTGATGCAGATAATGGTGTCTTGCGGTGCCAAATGCATCATTTTTGAGGTTTTTCATTTCATTTTCCATTGTTGATGTACTTGGGATCTCATTATGTGGATTAAAATCAGTGCTCAATCTTTCTATAATGTTTGATTCTCCATGCCAAATCCAACACAAATATTGACCAGATAATTGCTTCAGTATTAAATGTTCATAAACTTCATCTCTCTTCAACCATGTTCTAAATTTACATTTAGGACATGGAAATTTTATTCTCCCTTAAATGGATCAATTAGAAATTGAAAAATATAAAAACTCATTCAATCCCTTAACATACTAAGGTGTGTTCCTCGGTAATGTGAGCCAGCTTTTATCCATGTATATCACAATGTGCCTACAAAATAATAAAAAAAATTCAAACACATAGTTACTAATAAATAAATAAAGAGATTCATATATACGATAATATAAGATTATAGAAACATAATATAATAAAGATGATCCCCTGAGTTAGATATGAACCCTCAAGTTTTTGGGATAGGGGAAGTATATTTTGTAAAGAGAAACAGTGTACTAACAACGTGGCAACTACATTACCATGAAAACCAAAGCACATTGTTAATTTGGAAGAACCCCAACCTATGTTCTCTATAGAGTCTTCATATAAAACTCTAATATTAAATAAATCTATTATAAATAATATTTAGGGAAAACCTTATAATGCATGCAAAACTCAACACATTGTTAATTTGGAGTGACAAGAACCACGTGAGGGATGGTAGTCTTGAGGCATGATAAGTGGTGGTGTTCCTGGAAATGCCTGATGAAATAACTTGGGAAATTAGGTTTTGAGGTTCTAAGAACCTTGTGTGGATTGAATTACTAGACCTTTCTTTGGTGTATTCACATAAAAAAGAGTGGTGGTGTGACTTGAGGGTGATTTGGATCATATATGTGTTAGTTCTCATGAGTGGAGAGTCATGGTTAAATGGGATGATCGAGGATCTGACCAGGGTGTTGAACTAATAGTCAGATTCAGACTTCGGTGTGGGCATTGAATATTTTTTATTATTCCTTGAAATGGCCCAATATTTATGGGGAGATATGATCCATGGGGGGATGTACTAAAAAAGTACATGTTATTCAACTAAAGGAAGAACTGATTAAATCCAAAACATAAATGAAATAAGTGATGTAATAATTATTTCAAGTCTCATTTGATATAAAATATAATCAAAACGTGTCATGGCTGATCATGAATCAGCAAGTGGTGTTAAGAAACCACTTTTTTTCTTCAAAAGTTGATCCAGAACATTCATTCTGAAGTAAAGTCACTTGTGAAATCTATAAATTCATAAAAAAAGGATTATTCTAGAATAAAAAGTGGTTTCCAATTCTTAACTAAGAGAGTCAATGATGTAATATTGAATCTAGTTTATAACAAGGGATATCAATCCCTTAATTTAGTAGAATTAGACCACTAATAAGAAGAAAAATTTATAGGTAGTAGTTATTCCCTTACTATCATTAGTGTGGTTTCAGTGTGATTGGTAAGTTGTTATTGACATGATAAATCTAATTTTGAAGTTATATTGATATTGTGCAATTAGATTAATGTGGATGGCAAAGACACCGCTTACGGTTCTATTCCCTAGGTATCTCACCCATACCTAAGGGATAAATGTCTTTCAGGGGCCACATTCCCAACTCATATAGTTTGAGAACCTTTCATTATCCATATAGTCTATATTGATTGCTCATCAAGCAGAGGAACCTAACTTGGTTCCATACTAGGTAATTTATATGTTCTCATAGATTATCATACCATAGATGACCATTACCAAACCATCCCATAGCCTCGCCCCAAGAAATTTCTTTAGGAGAGAATCAATTACCTAAAACAAGACCTTTATGGATAACTTGTCACATAAATACATGATGGACACCCTATTGGTGTTTTAATTTCCCTATAGTTAAGCCTCTAACATATATAACATATCCATAAATGGTTGTATAATCAATGCATCATACTAAATGGAATTCTATGAACCCAACATGAATCTCTATCCTCATGTATCATAAGGTAAATAAATCATGGATACCTTTCATGTAACAAACCCACCTATATGAAATTTCAATCGACACAATAAATGCATAAACATATCTTATAGTAATATTAGTTATAAACTACATTGACCATAGATTTATCCCCTTATGAAATCTCAGTCCATCCCCATGAAACCCATATCTAGGAACCAACACTATCTCAATCCCCTAACTCATAAAATTACAACATATATCATAAATCAATAATAATTAATTAAGATAATCAATCCATATTAATCCAATTGCTCATACATTAGGGACATCTCATTAATTATGTATCCTCACTGTATCTTCAAGAAATGGGGTGTGGATCACTCTTGGAACACCTCTGAGATCATTTCTAAACAAAACCCAAATATATGAAGTCAATCCATTAAATGAATTAATCCAAATTTGATGATAAACCAAAATAAATAATGGCAATGACTCAACAATAATGAAACCACAAAAAAACCATATGAATTTTTCCTCCACAAGATTCCTCTAACCATTAAACACAAAAAATCCACCGTAATAGGATGATACCACTGACGACAGGGGAGGGGAGCATACCTAGGGTACGAAATCGATGGGGTTGGGGGAGAAGCCAGCATCGCAGGTGTTGGGGGGAGAAGTGGAGTCAGCAGCGACCGACGGCGAGGTCACCAGTGGCACGGGAGTGCAGCAGAGGGGACCAGACCTAGGGTTCACTATCGTTGGGGTGAGAAGCCTCGTGAGGTCGGGGTTTGTTCGGGTGGGGGGGGGGGAGTGACGCCGATGAAAAAAACTAAAATGGGTTTCGTGGCGGTTTTTAATAAAACACCACTAAAACCACCGATACAAAACCGCCGCTAAATGAATTTTATGTTGTAGTGGGAGAGGGAGGTTGAGAATGAGTGGGGAGAGGTAGGGGAGGGAGGGGGGAGGGAAAGGGAGAGAGGGGGATGGTGAAATGGAGGGAGGGGGAGAGAGATATATATAGGGCGTGGTATGGAGATAGGTAGGGTGGAGAGGTTGAGAGTGAGTGAGAGTGGGAGAGGGAGGGAGGTAGGGGAGGAGGAGCAATGGATGGGGGAGGTAGGGAGGATGAGGGGGAGAGGGAGTGTGAGGGAGGAGGAGTTATTGATGGAATGATGGAGGGGGAGTGGGGGAGGATTGAGAGATGGATTTAGGCTAGGTTGGGGAAGGATAGAGGAAATGAGAGTGTAAGAGTGGAAGAGATGGATTCAATATATGGAAAGAGAAAGATAAGGAGAGGGAGGGTATAAGGCTCCAGCCTTAAATATTACTTAATATTGAATTAAATGAATAAATCATATTGAGGATCTTCTCATGGTTTAGAGTTTTAGAGAATTATGACATAACTATTACATCTCGAAAGATTACAAAGTAGACACTTATACTAAGTTTCCATAAAATAAAAATTATTAGAAAGAAACATGTCTAGTTAAATGTTTTATATAGCATGACTTTCCCTTGATCCCATTATTGAACCCATTCCACATTAAGTCCTGTGTAAAACATTTCAAGAAAAATTGGGGTGAGCATAAAAAGCTTAGTAAAGGAAACACAAAGAATTAAAACTGTTAATTTTTAAAAACAAGAAGTAAACCATGTATACTTTATCAAAGTAATACTTTTCACCTATAAGAAGTAGTAAAAACTCTCCACTAAATTAAAGATCAGTACTTACCCTTCTGTAACCAAAATATTACTATAAAATCCTTATAAAGAACACATGACATATAATGGTAACTTGGGACATAAACATACGTAAATGGAATAAACATATGGTCGACTTCCACACATATCACTTAATTGAATAGCCATACGGCCGACTTCCATACCCAATGCAATGGAGGTTATAATGTAACCACCCATCCTGGTATTCACGGCACCACCCGTCATATGGTTTATCACGTAACCACCCGTCAAATTTCCAAGTACCATTATAAAATCATAAGACATAAAACAAATATGATGGAAAGAAAATATTTCCACATTTCAATCACAATATATCACTTAAATATATTGACATAATAAGTCCATCATAAAAACCATTTTCAATACCAAAATACATAAAAGAGTAAATGGTATTTATTTCATTTTAAAACCATTACGACTTGTTGAAGAATCCAAAGACCAAATAATACTCACGGCGGCGGAAAAGGTCGTTGTCACCGCGTACATTAAAAGAAACATTCCTTTTTTCATTTTTGTAAAATGCTTCGTAGAAAAATATTCCATTTGTATAAAATTAAAATTCAAAGGATTTTATACACCGTATAAAGAAATGTTGTGTATAAAACAAAATATGCCTCAATGAAAGGAGATAGAGACAATGTCCCTTACCTCATGTACGACGTGAATCGATTACTCTTTAATCTCCTGAATAATAAAGTAAAGTTAATTTACACTTACTTAAGAACCTTTTTCAAGCTTATTATTCCTTTTATATCACTTATTTACTTGTTATAAACATTATTTAATCATTTAATTTATAAATGTTTGTTTTGTCAAAATTTGGTACTTAAGTCAAAAATGGACTTCTTACAATTACATGTTGTTTATGTGGTTATAGGTTCATTATATCCAGAATGATATTCTTGATTTTCATATCATATATATCATATATATCCAGCATATAAATGTATTTATAATAGTACATAACATTTAGAGGTAAGAAATGAAATGAACCGTTCATGGAGACGATAAGCCGTATGTATACATGAACGCTACTTTCATTTCTATTTCATATTTAATGGAGTGAAATCATAATTATATAAGGGTATATTATAATTCAAGTATAAAATCATATATAATAACATTAACTCCATCCTTTATACGTCCCACATATGGCATTAACGAATCAAATCACTTTGAGGGGGCGGTAGTCCGCACTTCTTAAAATGAAATTATCGTATTTAACCACAATGGAAACCATAAAGGTATTCCACAAATGAAAAAATAAAAAAGAATAAGGAAAACATAAACATAATATATATCATATATAAATAGAGTGATATCTTAATGGCAACCATGAAAGGTGTTAAAAGAATATTGAACAATCGTCGTTTCGTGAGAAGGAAAATCGCCAACCACAGAAACAGTATGTTCTTTAACCATTAGACGAAGGTGTTTGTAGTTATAGCTCTAATACTTATCAAAAAACATCCTAGTATATTTAAGATACTGTTTTTGTTACAAAATAATGTAATAAAAAGAGTTTAGGGGTTTGGAGAAGCAAAACAAAACAAAAGAACACAAGAGAAAACACTACCTTTAAAAAGGGTAACTCTTTTTTTTTTGAGCTCAAAGGCTTCCTTGGAAAGACTTCTGCCAAAAGTGGGGCTTCTAGGAGTAATAGAGTGATGTGGAGAGACAAAATGGGTAGGGTTTGGCCGACCCAAAGGCTTGAGAGATGTGGGTAAGGTGGTAGAGGTGGGGGCCTTTTATAAGAGGAGAGGATGGGCACTCTTGGAAAGTTATAAAAGGTTACTTTATTATTAATTGATTTTCGGATTTCAAAGGTCCCAAAATTATATTTCACAAGGATAAGGTGATAAGTGTTAAAAATATACTCATCCAATAAGTTTTTTACAAATTTAGGTCTTAGATTTTACATTATCATTTCATTTTCTTTAAATCGTTAAATAATGAGGCAATCGCTGCATCATCATGGTGTCATAAATTATTTAATTTATTTAATGTCTAAAAATTATAAAAAAAATATCATGATGTAGGAAATATTTTTATCTTTATAATTAATATTTATAGACAAAAATATGACGTGTATAACCCCATTTAAAAATTGTTTTAGTAAAATAACTCATGTTTGTGACATTTTTATTTTAATAATAAATAAAAATTTATTGATGTCATGTTCCTACCAAAGTGGATTAATGGGGTCCCCAAGTTGACCCATGGATTGTCTTAGTCGACCATGACACATCCAATATGGGTAGGACATGTGTCTAGGTCATTTCATATTAGTAAAACATTATTTTTACCTTAATTTACACTAATTACCACTAATTGCGATTAAAAAGATAAAAGTTACTATTCACCAAAAGATTATTTTAATCCCATTGAACCACATTTTACATACTAATGACAACCATGTATGTAGGTTTTTTGAAATTCAAAACACAGAAGTGGTAAAGTTTAATTTAAACAAAAAATCATTTTTTTAACTGCCACTTAGTGGTTTCACTATTCATCAAAAATTGAAGTTTTTCAGAAAAATACCAAAAATTCACCCTAAGCTATATTTGATATTCCAAATTCAAAAATTATTTCTATTTTAAAAAATTCAAAACATATATGTTGCATTAATTAATATAATAATTTATTCTCGCTGTCAAAACAAATAGCGTGTTTTTATGAAACAATATGTATCCAAAGATCGACACTAGTTTAAGTCCAATTTCAATGTGAAATTGATTCCAATGACCACAATTGGTTTAAATGGTAAAAATATATTATAATTTTACTTTAAAACCAATTCAAAATATTATCAAATCATATAAATAAATTAGATTAAAAAGAGGTTTTGAATTAAAATACAACATTTTTCATTATTCCTTAAAAAATGAACTTTATCGGAAAAATACCAAAAATTTACACAAAGTAAATTTTGATGTCCTGATTCTAAAGAAGAATTTTTATTTTTTCTAATAGAATGTATAATATTTAAATAAAACTATATTTAATGACGGTTCACTATTAAAAGACAATAAGTGGACCTTTAGTGAATATTAGAGTATATATGCCTAAAATTAAATTATTTTCATATTTTAAGCCTTTATCCTTTATTGGATAAATTTAACAACATCTAACAAACATATATAATCATATTTTGGTTATTTCTATTCATTCTCTCCAATACAACGGCTAAGTGTTAACTACCATTTAAAATAATATTATTTTATTACTAGTGTGCAACATAAGATTTCAAAAAATTTCTTTATTGCGTATCGGGTACGCAATCGAACATAGAAACCCCTTTAAAGTAAAATTAGTATTTAATTTTAAAATATTAATAAATATGAAAATGTTTTATTATTTATTTACCTGGGATGTTACATCCTTCCCCCCTTTTGGGAATTGCATCCTCGCAATTTTATTCACTTATGAAAATAAGTGGTGGTATTTATCCTTCATAGCATTTTCAGATTCCCACGTTGCCTCTTCAGCCATATGGTTTTTCTATAAAACCTTTACCTTGTGAATTACCTTATTCTGCAATACATTCTCTCTACGATCAAGAATCTGGACTGGATGTTCTTCATAAGAGAGATTCTCTTTCAACTGAACTACCTCTGGGCTCAAAACATGAGATGGATCTGGCATATACTTTCTCAACATCAAAACATGACAAACATTGTGTACCTGAGATAAACTTGGAGGTAAATCCACTCAGTAAGAAACTGATCCAACTTTCTCCAGAATTTCATATGGTCCAATGAACCTTGGACTCATCTTTCCTTTCTTAACAAATTGCATCACACTTTTCCATGGTGAAACTTTGAATAAAACATGATCACCTACCTCGAAAGATAGATCCTTCCTCCTGTTATCCGCATAACTTTTCTGTCTACTCTGAGCTATTTTCATGTGTTTCTAAATCAATTGAACTATTTCTGCCATCTCTTCTACCAATTATGGTCCCATTAGCTTTCTTTCACCCACTTCATCCCAAAAAGCTGGATTTCGACACCGTTTTCCATATAATGCTTCAAACGGAGCCATTTGTATACTGGAATGAAAACATTTATTATATAAAAATTTAACCAAAGAAAGTTGTTAGTCCAAACTTCCCTGATAATCCATCGAACAAGCACGTAGAATATCCTCCAAAGTCTGAATTATTCATTCCGAATGCCCATCTGACTGAGGATGAAAAGCTGTACTAAAATTTAATTCCGTACCCAATGAATTCTGAAGGCCCTTAAAAAAGTTACAAGTAAACCTGGGATCACAATCAGATACAATGGAGAGTGGAACTCCATACAACCTGAACATCTCTTTAAAATACAACCGAGCAAGATGATCTAGAGATAAAGTATCTCGAATAGGAAGGAAATGACTAGATTTAGTTAATCGATCAACAATAACCCAGATTGCATTATTAACTTGAGATGTCTTCGGTAATCCCACAATAAAGTCCATGGATATATTTTCTCATTTCCACTGTGGCACTGGTAAAGGCTGAAGCATCCCTTTCGGTAACTGTTGCTCTTCTTTAACCTACTGACAAGTCAAACACTTTACAGTAAAATCAGCAATATCTCTTTTCATTCCATCCCACCAGTAATACTCCCACAGATCTCTGTACATCTTAGTACTTCTAGGATGAACTGAAAACGAGGAACTAAAAACCTCACATAACAACTCATTCTTCAACTTTGAATCACCAGTCACACATAATCTCTTCCCAAACCTCAAAACACAAACATTATCAATGTTAAATTTAGGCAACATACCCTTCTGAACTCACTCTACCTTTTTCTGCAACCTACTGTCTTTCTTCTGCGCTTTCTTAATTCTGTCTGATAGGGATGATCTCACTGATACCTGAAACAAAACAGAAGTACTTTCTGCACCAAAAAATTCTATGCCAATGTTCATCAAATCAAAAACAAAATTATCACGTTCCAAATGTTGCATGATTAAGGAAGCATTACTTTTTCAACTCAAAGCATCAGCCACATTATTTGCTTTTCCCGGATGGTAATGAATTGTACAATCATAATCCTTGATTAATTATAGCCATCTCCTCTATCTCATGTTCAATTATTTTTGAGTGAATATATTCTTTAAACTTTTGTGATCAGTATATATTTAAAACTTCACTCCATACAAATGATGCCTCCAAAATTTTTAGAGCAAAAACAACAGCAGCTAATTCCAAATCATGTGTAGGGTAATTTACCTCATGAATTGTCAACTGACGTGAAGCATAGGCAATTACCTGATCATTCTACATTAGGATGCAACCAAGTCCTTTCAATGAAGCATCACTGTAGATAACAAACTCACCATTCCTGGAAGGAAGTGCCAAAACTCGAGCATTCACCAATATTCTTTTCAACTCCTGAAAAAATCATCATATTCTTTTGTCCAGATAAACATAACACCCTTCCGAGTTAGATTAGTCATTGGACTAGATAATCGTGAAATATTTTCACCAAACCTTCGGTAGTAACCTACCAAACCAAGAAAACTAGGGATCTTGGTTACATTTGTGGGTCTTGGCCATTCTTCAAAAACTTTTGTTTTAGCAGGACCAACATTTATTCCATTTTTTGAAACAATGTGACCAAGGAATGAAATTTGTTGTAACCAAAACTCACACTTTCTGAATTTTCCATTCAGTTTCTTTTCATTTAAGGTTTTCAAGATAACCATTAAATGACTTTCATCCTCATCTTTACTTTTAGAAAAAACCAAAATATCATCAATGAAAACAACCACAAACTTATCCAAGGACTCATGGAAAATTCTATTCATAAGGTCCATGAATACAGTAGTTGCATTGGTTAACCCAAAAGTCATAACTAAAAATTCAAAATGGCCATATCTAGTATGAAACGCAGTCTTTATAATGTCTGATTCTTTAATTTTTATCTGATGGTACCCTGGCCTCAATTCAATCTTCGAAAAATGTTGATCTCCCTAGAGCTGATCAAACAAATCATCTATATGAAGAAAAGGATACTTTTTCTTAACAGTAATGTTATTCAAGGCTCTATAATCAATGAAAAGTCTCATTGAACCATATTTATTTTTAAAAAACATGATAGGATCACCCCATGGTGATGTGCTAGGTCGAATGAAACCTTTATCTAATAACTCATGCAATTGCTTCTTTAACTCTAAAAGTTCAACTTGATCCATTTAATAAGGAGGTTTTGAAATTGGCTTTGAATCAGGAGCTAACTAAACAGTAAATTCAACTTCTCAATCATGAATAATACCAAGAAACTCATCAGGAAAAACATCAAGGTACTCATTTTCCACTGGCACGTCATTAATCTGAATAGTTTCTTTATTTTCAAAAATATGTGCAAGATAACATTCATTTCCATCTTTTACTAGTTTCTCAACATCCTGATATGTTATAAAAAGAAATTGTTCATTCTTGTACAAAAACTAAAAATATTTCTGAAAAGAAACCACTTTAGCATTGCAGTCAATCCTAGCATGATAAACAGAAATCCAATCCATGCCCAAAATAACATCAAACTCTACTAGAGGCAAAACAATAAGGTTTGTAGGAATATTCTTTCCACACACAAGGATAGGAAGGTTCTTATAATTTCTTTTTGTCTCAATATTACCTCCAGGTGTTTTTACCATATGTTCAGGACTAATATCCTGAGATGGAATACCCAATCTACTAGAAAACTTCTCAGAAATGAAAGAATGTGTAGACCCTGAATCAAATAACACATTGGCATAATCTAAAAAAACAAACAGTGTACCTGATTCTACTTCATTCGACAACCCAACATCTACTGAAGTAGTTGCAAAGGATTTCACCACCCCTTTCTTCTTGTATTATGGCTGCTTTCCCCCATTTGAGTTCTTCGTTCAACACTCATTTTCATAAAGACGCATTTCATTACACTTAAAAAATCTTAGTGCTGGATTTTCATTGCCTACTTGATCATCTTCCTTACAGTTACGAGCAATATTACCCGACTTACCAAATTGAAAGCACTTTCCAGACGTGGATAAACATTCTCTAGGATGGATTTTTTGTTTTCTTACCTCCTTGTTTCTTTGATGAATTCTTCCCCTTTTCCTGCCAACTGGACCTCTTATTCTATTTTTTGTCAATGAACACCTGATCATTGGAAAACTCCATTTCCACCTTCTCCACACATCGAAAAAGTTTTTCATAACTTTTGAACTCACAAGAAGCTAAAGCCCATCGATAGATTGGCATTAACCCAGATTAAAAATGGTTGATTTTACTATCAAGATATTGTATGAAGTTTGGAGGATACCATTCCAGTCAAGTGAAATTTTCTTCACAAGAATCCCCTGAGTCATCATGCTGCTTCAATTCTAGTAATTGTTTTCCATCCTAAGACGAACTACATTAGGAAAATATTTCTCAAGAAACATACCTTTGAATTCGTCTCAGTGATGATCTTCAATCTCATCACTATCCCTGATATTTTTCATCATCGACCACCATTGATCTGCTTCACCTGCAAAACGGTAAAAATCAAGACTAACCTTTTGATTTTCTGAACACCCAATGACATCAAAAATCTTCTCTAGTGCTTTAATCCACCCTTTAGCTAGCACAGGGTCAGATGATCCCTTGAATGATGGGGGATGTTGCCTCATGATATGTTCCATCACTGACATGTTCCTCTGTGGTTGATCTGGCTAATCTCGTGCATGGATACCACAACTATTTATAGCCTAAGTCAAATGTGCCATCACTGCAACAAACTGTTTACTTCCAATTCCGACCATCTCAGGTTACTAATTTCGAAGGTTGTCTTCCTCTTGATGTCATCCCAATATAGCTAATTTGTTTCCTCTGCGGAAAACCATTATGAACACAGAAATATCTTAGGCGAAGAAACATGGTAATATTTAAATTCTATATCATTTCAATCATACCATAAATTAATTTATAATTTAAAAATTTTATAACTCCTAAAGTTGTCTAAACCGACCTCTGATACCAACTACAAGGCATCGGCCTTAAACATTACTTAATATTGAATTAAATGAAAAATTCACATTGAGGATATTTTCATGGTCTAGTTTTTTAGAGAATTATGACATAACTATTACATCTCAAAAGATTACAAAGTAGAAACTTAAACTAAGTTTCAATAAAATAAAAATTCATAAAAAGAAACATGTCTAGTTCCATGTTTTATATAGCATGAAATTCCCTTGATCCCATACATGACCCTATTCCACATTAATTCCTATGAAAAACATTTCAAAAAATCGTCTGGTGAGCATAAAAAGCTCAGTAGGGGAAACACAACGAATGAAAACTGTTAGTTTTTCAAAACAACAAGTAAACCATGTATACTTTATCAAAGTAACACGTTTCACCTTTATAATGTAGTAAAAACACTTCACTGAATTAAAGATCATTACTTACCCTTTTGCAACCAATATATTACCATAAAACCCATATAAATAACACATAACATATAAAGGTAACTTGGGACATAAACATACTTAAATGGAATATCCATACATTCAACTTCCACACATATCACATAATGGAATAGCCATACGGCTGACTTCCATACCCAATGCATTAGAGGTTATAACGTAACCACCCGTCCTAGTATTCATGGAACCACCTGTCCTATGGTTTATCATGTAACCACCCGTCAAATGTCCAAGTACCATTATAAAATCATAAGACATATAACAAATATAATGGAAAGAAAAAATTTCCACATTTCATTCACAATATATCACTTAAATATATTGACATAACAAGTTCATCATAAGAACCATTTTCAATACCAAAATACATAAAAGAGTATATGGTATTTATTTCATTTTAAAACCAATATGGCTTGTTGAGGAACCCAAAGACCAAATAATACTCGTGACGGTGGAAAACGTCATTGTCACCGCATATGTTAAAAGAAACATTCAGTTTTGTTTTTTGTAAAATGCTTCGTAGAAAAATATTCCTTCTGTATAAAATTAAAATTAAAAGGGGTTTATACACCGTATAAAGGAACATTTTGTATGAAACAAAATATTCCTCAATAAAAGGAGATTTAGACGAAGTCCCTTAACTCGTGTCTGACGTCACTCGATTGTTATTTAATCTCCTGAATAATAAACTAATGTTAATTTCTACTTTCTTAAGAACCTTTTTTAAACTTATTATTCATTTTATATCACTTATTTCCATGTTATAAACATTATGTAATCATTTATGTTAAAAATGTTTGTTTTGTCGATATTTGGTACTTAAGTCAAAAATGGACTTTTTACAATTACATGTTGTTTATATGGTCAAAGGTTAATTATATATAGAATTATATTCATTATTTGGATATAATATATATCATATATATCCAACATATACATGTATTTATAATAGTGCATAACATTTATAGGTAAGAAATGAAATGCACCGATCATGGAGACGGTAAGTCGTACGTACGCATAAACCCTACTTTCATTCATATTTCATATTTAATGGAATAAAATCATAATGATATAAGGGTATATAATAATTATAGTATACATCATATAAAATAACATTAAATCCATCCTTTATACGTCCCACATATGGCATTAACGAATCAAATCACTTTGAGGGGGCGGTAGTCCGCACTTCCTAAAATAAAATTCTCTTGTTTACCCACAATGGAAACCATAAAGGTATGCCACAAATGAAAAAATACATAAGAATAAGGAAAAAATAGACATAATATATAACATATATAAATATAGTGACATCTTAATGGCCACCATGAAAGGTGTTGAAAGAAGATTGAACAATCATCGTTTCGTGAGGCAGAAAATCGCCAACCACAGAAACAGTATGTTAATTAACCATTAGAAGAAGGTGTGTGTAGGTGTAGATCTAATAATACTCATAAAAACATCCTATTATATTTAGGATACTGGTTTTGTTACAAAATAATTTAATAAAAAGATTTTAGGGGGTTGGAGAGGCAAAATAAAACATAAGAACGCAAGAGAAAACACTACCTTTAAAACATGAAACTCTTTTTGATTTGAGCTCAAAGGCTTCCTTGGAAAGACTTCTTCCCAAAGTGAGGATTATTGGAGTAATATAAGGATGTGGAGAGACAAAACAGGCTAGTTTCGGCCAAGCCAAAGGCTTGATATTTGTGGGTAAGGTGGTAGAGGTGGGGGCCTTTTATAAGAGGAGAGGAGGGGCACTCTTGGAATGTTATAAAATGTTACTTTATTATAAAATGATTTTAGGATTTTAAAGGTCCCAAAATTATATATTTAAAGGATAAGGTGATAAGGGCTCTAAATATACTCATCCAATATATTTTTGACAAGTGTAGGTCTTAGATTTTACATTATCTTTTCATTTTATTTATATCGTTAAATAATGAGGTAATCATTGCATCATCATGGTGTCATAAATAATTTAATTTATTTAACGTATAAAAATTATAAAAAAAACTATAATGATGTAGGAAATCATTTTATATTTCTAATAAATATTTATAGTAAAAAATATTACTTGTATAACCCCATTTAATTTTTTTTAGTTAAATAACTCATGTTTGTGACATTTTTATTTTAACATTAAATAAAAAGTTATTAATGTCATTTTCCTACCAAATTGGCTCCATGGGGTCCCCAAGATTACCCATGGATTGTATTGGTCGGACATGAAACATAAAATAATGGTAGGACATGTGTTTAGGTCATTTCATATTATTAAAACATTATTTTTACCTTAATTTACACTAATTACCTCTAATCGCGAATAAAAACATAAAAGTTTCTATTCACAAAAATATTATTTTAATCCCATTGAACCAAATTTTACTTCTAATGAAAACCATGTATGTCGGATTTTTGAAATTCAAAACCTAAAAGTGGTAAATTTTCATTTAAATGAAAAATTAGTTTTTTTAACTGCCACTTATTGGTTTCACTATTCATCAAAAATTGAAGTTTTTCATAAAAATACCAAAAATTCACCCTAAACTATATTTTATATTCTGAATTCAAAAATAATTTCTATTTTACAAAATTAAAAACATATAAGTTGCATTAATTAATTTAATAATTAATTCCCGCTGTCAAAACAAATAGCGTGTTTTTATGAAATAATATGTATGAAAAGATTGACTGTAGTTTCAGTCCAATTTCAAATTGAAATTGATTACAATGACCACAATTGTATTAAATGGGAAAAATATATTCTAATTTTACTTTAAACCCAATTCAAAAGATAATCTAATCATATAAATAAATTAGATTGTAAAGAGGTTTTGAATTAAAATACAACATTTTTCGCTCTTCATTTAAAAAATGAACTTTATCGGAAAAATACCAAAAATTTACACAAAGTAAATTTTGATGTCCCAATTCTATAGAATAATTTTACTTGGTCCAATAGAATGTATAAGAGTGACAAAAACAATATTTAATGATGGTTCGCCATCAAAAGGCGATAAGTGGACCTTTACTGAATATTAGAGTATATATGCCTAAAATTGAATTATTTTTGTATTTTAAGCCTTTATCCTATATTGGATAAATGTAAAAACATCTAACAAACATATATAATTATATTTTAGTTATTTCTATTCATTTCTGCCAATACAACGGCTACGTGTTAACTACCGTTTAAATAATATTATTTTATTTCTAGTGTGCAACGTAAGATTTCAATGAATCTCTTTGTTGCGTATTGCATACGCTATCGAACATAGTTACTACTTTAAAGTAAAATTAATATTTAATTCGCAAATATTAATTAATATGATAATGTTTTATTCTTTATTTACCAGGGATGTTACATAGGGAGTTGGAGAAAGATATTTTGAATGAGAGATGGAGGTGGGGTCGAGGTAGTGGGGATCATGGTAGGGGTATGGAGGGAGAGGTAGAGGGATGAATTTGGGGAAGTGTGGATGATGTAGGGAGGAGAGATGGAGGGATTGGGGAGGGGGAGATGGAATGGTGGATGGAGGGAGTGGGGGAGTGGGTAGGTTAAGGGAGGGGAGGGATAGTGGTGGAGTGGGAGATGGAGAGGGAGAGAGGTAGAGAGAGTGGTAGATGGATGTGTAGGAGGGTAGGATGTAGATGGAGAGAGAGAGAGAAAGGGAAGGTGGGGGAAGTATGGAGGGATGTGGAGGGGGTGGAGTATGTGAGTGGGGGAGAGGGTGGTGGGAGGGGAGAAGGAGTGACATGAGAGAGGATGGTGGGAGGGAGGGAGGAGGGAGAGGGTGGGAGAAGGTAGAGATGTGGACAGGGAGGAATAGAATGAGAGAGATGGAGTGTGGGTGGGAGAGGGAGGGATGAGGGAGAGTAAGGGGAGATTGTGGGAGGGGATGTAGGGGAGGAAGAGTGGATCTAAGAATATAAAGTAATAATTTGAAATTACCATTGATACTAGATCTCCATCAGACATTAATTTAGATAAAAATATATTATGGATCAAAAATAATCATTCTCAGGACGAGAGGGAGTGGATATCGAGATCCTAGATGATTAGTGGAATTTTTTTAGGGCCTTGATTTTTATTGAAACTTAATTGTTTTTTGGTTCTATGAGTACATCACACGTCTAGGCTGTATGATTTGTAAAATCATGCTTAATTAGTGAACTTCCTACAAAAAACCCTTGTATCTATATAATATTTAATATTATATTCTAATTGTGTGGTGCTCTTATGTATTTACCACATGTATAATTGTTGTCTGAAATGATTAGATAATGCATGCACCAAAAATTATTTTCCCTATTTTTTCATTTTCACAGTTTCCTTCAGGAACCCTCCTATTCTGTCCAAGCCATGTGCATACCCAACGGCCATTGATACATGATACATGGTTTCCTAAAGGTTTTTCATGGTTTCTACTAACCATGCACAAATAGTTCACATCAAAAAACAACTTCAAAACATTCCCAAACATTTAAAACCACGCAAAACTCATCCCAAGAATTATATAGAATGAAACAATATAAAAACATTGTCATCCTGAATGGCCCTAAGGCCTAATTTTTATTTATTTTTGGTAATCCCCCTTTTACAGGTTGAAGGGGAACCATTGCATGGCCTATAGTCTTAGAATCACATTACATGACCTGAAAGACTTAAATGAATTCATCCCAAATACACTACATGGAACTGCCTCTCCCAAAAATATATCTTGAAGTCTGCTCTCTACATTCACAATGGAGGTTAGCTAGTTGTCCTGTGTTGAGTTGCACAAGCCTTGTGCCGATTGAAATGACATAACCTCTCATTATTCCAATTCGGATTAGATATTCTTTATTGAATACACCAAATCTGAATCCTCATCTGAAGTCTTATCCATTAAAATATGTCATGTTGCATGGTAATTTCATGAGTCCTAAAGTCCTTGAGGTGGCCTGAAAGCCTTGAAGTGGCCTAAAGGTCTTGTGGTGGCCCGAAATATTTAATATCCTGAAGGCCTTAATGGACCTATGGACCAAATGTGTGAATAGTTCCATCTACTAGAATACCGAATAGTACATACTACAGTACCAAATAGTACCTTATACAGTACCTTCTACTGTAATGATATAGTACCCCTCAAATTTTACCTCTACATGGTTTTGAAATTAGCTCTCTTAGATGCATTTAAAGAGACCTCTCCAACCGATTTGAGGCTCAAGTGCATAAAGTGGTCATGAACCTGAAGCTAATGGTGTCATAGTAGGATGGAGGGATTATGAGAGAGAGGGTGTGGGTTCTAATGGGAGAGAGTGAGTGTACAATATTGGGACAAGGATAGAGGGAAAGGGAATGAGAGCAGGTGAGAGGGAGATGTTGGAAGGGATGTGGTGAGAGAGATATGGAATAGTTGTAGGAAATAGAGAGAGAGAGACAGGGAGGGAGGGAGGTAGGGGGATAGAGGGAGGGGTGAGGGAGGTAGTGGGAGAGGGAAATAGTGAGAGAGAGGGAGGGGAGATATTGTAACACCCAGATGTTTTTATGAAATATTTTCATTGAATAATTTAAATTCTTCAGTAGCTTTCGTGGCATACAATTGTGAGTTTAAATGAACCACGAGACTCTCTTAGTATAAAATGACCATTATGACATAGTTCGTAGGCTATCGAGAATAAATATAACTAACTTATGAAAATGTAAATTAAAAATAATTCAATTTTTTGTATATTTGTTTTTTGAGATTCCATTTGTAAATGAAATTAATCAAATTTAGTAAATATATGTTTTATATACTTAAAAAAATATTTAATTTATTCATCCAATGGATGTTATTTCATAGGATATGAATAAAGCCTATTTGACATATAAAAACATATACCTTTCAAAAGGGTAATTTTATGACATTTAATGGAAATCCAATTTTAAATTAATATAGTTACACATTAATAATTTTTATATGAAAAAATAAAAATTTTCTTTTGAAGAAGGTTATAAAAATTTACATTAGATTAATTTTTAATATTTTCATGATAACATTCATGTATTGATAAATAGTAAAAATACACTAAATTTTAATTGAAAATAAATTTTTTCATCAAAATATTTATATGGGTATATTATAATATTTACTGGTTTAAAAGTATAAATAGACTATATTTTTATATTTAAATATAATGTATGTTGTTATAATTTCTTTTACACTGGATTCAGATGAAAATACATTTCAATATTTTACAATGTTTTAACTTTTGAAAAATGGTCACTCCTTCTAACAATGAGAATAATTGTAAATTAATTACATCAACTTCTATGTTTAAATTTTTTAAAAATGGAATCCATATTTATAATTTTTAGGTCCAAATTATATTAATATATTAATTTTATTTTTGGGCTTTATGAATAGTAACATGGCTAATTTTTATTAATACATTAAAAGGGTAAACTAGGTAATTAAGGGTATGAATATTACTATTAAATTACCCTATCACTTCTATTAATATCATTGGATGATTTTGATTCAACTGATATTATCCTTTGGTAATGGTATCCATTGGAATCCGCTGGGATGAGATCCTGACATTTTAAATTATTTTATTTAACGAAAAGTTAAATATGTCTCACTCAAATTATAATAACTGAATTGTTTTTTATATATGGATATATATAAGAAACTTTTGATTATAAATACTCTTTTTAAATATAAAATGTTTCTATTTATCATGATAATTTATTTTTAATATTTAGAAAATAAAAAAATTCCTCAAAGACTTATACTTTGCTGACAAAAAAATTAATTATTTGATGAGAAATAAATAATTTTTTTATCAAAATATCAATATCCATAAAAGAACAACAAAAAGTTGAATACATCTCATTGTTCAAGTATATCTCAACCATAATCATCCAAGGGTCGAGTTAGTGATAATTCAGAGTCTTATAGAAGATATGTTGACCCTTATATGATTTTATATAAAGTGATGTTAAATTTACCACATTCATAATTTAATAAGTATAACATTTTAAATATTGTATTTTATTGAATATAAATTTAACTACTTATATGGTTATGAAATATTGTATATTTTTATTTATCATATTTTTTTTAATTTTAATTCAACAAAAAAGTATAGTAAGTCATTACAAAAAAGTGAGGTAATAATTAATTTATTAATAGAGAGTCATAATAAATGTTATTAAAAATATTAAAATAAACATAATTTGGGTTAATTAATATGTCAAATTATTTTTATATATTTACTTTACCTATTATTAATATAATAAAATGATTTTTTGAAATTAACATGTTGTGTTAATATTTTATAAAAATGAATGAATTGAATTGTTTCAAAATTGACACTTATGAATGATTATAAAATTAATGTTTTATTAAATTATTTATAAATCATAAAACATTTTTAGAAATATATAATTATTATTATATGGTATAAAAAGTTCTTATATATTTATTTATGTTCTACTTTACCTCAAATAAGTAAATATTCAACCCTTTTAATATTGAATTATTTGTCACCCTAGTCTAAAATAAAATAGAATAACTAAGTGTTCATTAATAAGATAAAGGTTAAATTCATTGAAATATTGGTAAAAAAATTATTTTTTGATGATATTGGAAACTCATATAATATCATATTCTAATTTGGATTATTTTGGAGGGTTTTTAATGGGGTTTTATTTAATTATAAATTAATATTTTTATAGATCACAAAAGTGTCCCTCACCTCAATTATAAAAGGTAACCTCCTCCCTCACCTATTTACTTCACCTTGAGCCTTAAATCTCTTCCATTCCGTGAAATTTTACCTTATAAACATATATAGTGACATTTTTTACGGTATTTTATTTTTTAAAGAAAAATCCAGTTCTCCTAGAGGATATTTAGAGGAATCCCATCAAAGAAGTCATAATATCCTATACTAATTCTTTCAACCCCATTTTTTTCCTACTTCCTCTTCATGATTTTACTAATTTTAAAGTGATAATTACTATATCACATATATACTGAGAATTCATTATAATTATGAAACAATCATTTTACACATTCTATCCATCACATAGAAAATGAAATCACCATGTGTGGGTAACTATGAATTATCATATCCATGTTGACGTGTAATATGTTTTTCACCCCTACCATACATTGATGGTAATAATGATGGAAATAGTAACTATATATGATTATTAAAACATAATATTGATTATGAAATATTATACACCATTCACTTAAATACAATTAAATAGTTATGGGAATGGTATAGTTGCTTGTGCGTACACATGACCTAACATCTCAATGATGTGATGTGATTCATTCTATATGATATTCATTAAAATAAAATTATATAAATGTATAGAATGAATAAATTTAATAAATATAATTTTAATCTCATTTTTTTATATAACTATGACATTTGAAGGATGACCACATCTTTTTCGATCAAACATGCATACAAAAATTATTTAGTGTATACTCGAGTAATAAGTAATGATGAAATATTGTTAACAAAAAAAAGATAAAATGATCATATAGGATATCATAAAAATTAATATGATTCTAAAATAATTCATTGAAGTTATATAAATCATTATAGAAGAGGATTAAATATATATTAAGGATATCATATATAAGGTAATGGATAATTTTTCAATCTAATTATTATTTGAGATATTTTATTCATAAGTATTTAATAGTGTGTATTTATCATCCACATCCATTATCCATTAATATTTAAAAATATTTATATTCTTCTACAAGTTTTTAAAGTAAACTTTTCTCATTGGTGAATTTTTATCAAATGGTATGAACTAAATATGTTGTCTATATTCGATACGAGGATCTTTTTGTCATATCTGGAAAAAGTATGACAAGAATTTTTTTTAATTATAACACATGAAAAGAATTTATTACATTTCTATTAAAATTTCATAGCATTTTGATAAAGAAAAAAAAATTGTAAAAGAACGGATGTTTTCTTCAATAATTAATATCACATGTTTTTTCAAAATTATATTTCATATGGGATGACATTATTTAGTAGGTTTATGATTCTATCCCTATTATTAATAAGATTTTATTGTGATTTTAATGGAATGATATTTATGACATCCATTTTTTTATACGGATTATGATGAAATGATATTGAAGAAACCAATTTTATTACTTCTGTTATGCTTTGAGCGTGATTTTTTTATTCAACAGGTAAGAATAATTTTATTAGGAGATGGGTGGGACATATATATCCCTCCAATGCATTGTATAAAGATTTATATCTCATGAGATTGACATGACTAGAATGCTGACTAAATTTGGTTTAGTAATACTGGGCTGGAATGAGTATTGAACTGAGTTCTGTAATAGAAATTGGTTTCTATAATGGTCTTGGAAATGATCCATGGAAAATATAGAAATTATTTTCTATGCTTAAGTGTAGGGGAAAAAATTTTATGTCTTATGTTATGACTTTTGGGAATATGTTCATTGATTCTTTAGGAACTTTTATGATTTATCCCATTACATGATATCATGATATTTCATGTGATGGATAAGATTTCAAAATGTTATGTTCTTATTTATTAATATTATGATATGATTGATATCTCCCTTGTTTACCATTTATGATCATGTGAGATCACCCTTTCAGATGTCTTTTTTCCCCAGGTCATGAAGAAGGGTATTAAGTAAGAAATGCCAAAAATGGGTCACATTATGATGAAATAAGTGGGAGATAATGAAGATGTCTTATCAACCAGTTGTTTATGATTCCGAGTTTCAAATTACACTATAATAAGATTTTCCTTTCATGTTATTGTTATATTTTTAATGATTATTCTTTAAAATTACATTAATTTCAATGTAAGTTAAGTATGGGTTATTATAGTTTGTATCATAGGAAATTTATAGTAAAATCATGGACACTAGATGAGAAAAACATTGGAAGAACCCTAAGGATATGTAAAAGAATAAGTTGGAATCCTAGTGTTTTAGAAACTATCATGAATAGACTAGGATAAAACCTAATGTTTCCCAAAATGAAATTTTATTTTTGAAGATGTGGTTTTCAATTTATGATTATTGTTTCCCAAGCTATTATTTTTGTTTTTATTCAATGGTTGGAACCCAAAAAAACCATGTTAATTCTGAATGTGATGGGAAATGAAATGATTATGCTCATGAGAAACCAAATGTTATGGAATATTGAATGAAAAATATTTTATCCATGCTCAAATAAAATTCTCAACCTATAAGTCATGGTGGAAATCCAAACAATAAAATGAGGGAACAGAATTCTGTTGAGTCTTTCATAAGGCAGTATCCACCTCATTTCAGTGGATATTCATATCCATTAGTGGCTGAACAGTGGATCAGTAACAATGAAACGATATTTTAAGTTCTCCAATGATCATGACATGGTAAATTCATCATAACAGTCTATCATTTGAAAGGTGAAGCTGGTCAATAGAAGAACCTTATCAAGAATACAAGTTCAAAAGATGAAATTGAATCCATTGAATGGGACTTGTGCATGACCATATTTTCTCAATAAGTACACTCATCATATTCTTTTAACAAATATGGATATTGAGTTCCTTGAATATAAGAAAAAGGATTAAGATTCCATTGGTACCTATGAATCATATTTTACAAGAATTGTAAGGTACAATTCTAGAATTATTATTCAACCTCAGAAGAAAATTAATCAACACGTTAGTGGTTTAAAACCATGTCTCTGAATGTCATTATCCATAAGGGACTTCAATAGCTATGCAGAAATCCATTTATGTACTCTCAAGGTTTATATAGATATTATAGTAACCCATCAATACTATGGGGTAGATAATAAGATAAAACTAGAATTCAATGGAAAATTTAAAGACCACACTGAAAAGTGGATGGGTTTTCGCTAATACTTAATGTGTGTAATGAAACATGGAGGGAATTTTCTTAAAGGGTATAGTAAATGTTTTAAATTTGGAAAATAAGATAATCAGGAACTTTAATGCCAAAGTGGTGGGGAAGAGAAGTCTAATAATGAGAATAAAGAAAATGAAACACATAATTCACCTCATACACATCTATGATACAAGTGCATTGAAATGGGGGATTATTCCAATCCATTCTCTAATACAAGAGTTATTGATGATGATCAATGTCAGAAAACTATGAATGTTAACACCAATGTTAATTCACATGCAATCACTATCGGCGATTGTGAGTATGATAATGAAGTGGTAAAAGGTACACTAATCATCCACTGTAAAGTAGAAAATATTTTATTTGATTATGGATCTATGCTATAATTTATTTATAAATAATTTTATAGCCCTATCATTGTATTACCTCAACAATTAGATGTCGATTTGGCCATAACAACTCTTAAAGGCACAATAGTCGCTTTCAAAGATTATAATTCTTCTTCGGTTGAAGATTGTGGGAAACTGATTCCTAAAAATATTTTGATCCTTCCTATAGTGGAATTTTATGTGATTCTTGTCATGGATTGGATTTCACTCTATGGAGCTCATATCAATTATCAAGGATGAGAAGTCACTTTTTATATTTTTGATCAATCTATGATCTTTTATCAATGTAAAGATGAATATAAACTTCCAGAAGAAATTTATTCCATGGTATGGGTCTTGATTCAAATAAATGAAGTTTATTTATCTCAAATGGTTGGGGAGAAACTCACAAATAAGAATTAACCCATTGTTTGGGAGTTTTATGATTTCTTTCTGGAGGTATTGTCAGGTCATCCACCAAATTGTGAATTTGAGTTTTCAATAGAACTGATTTTGGGATATATGCCTATAAGGACTCAACCTTAAAGATTAAATAATCACGAATTATGACATGAATTCAAATTGAGGATCTTTTCAGGATTAGATGAATAAATATTTAAAACATTTAAAAAATAATTTTCATGGAATTGGTGTATAATGACAAATAAGTCTCAATAGATTGTAAATAGACACAAATTCCCTTTCAAATACTGTATTCTTAGATTAAAGATAAATCAATGACATAATTATGTGTGATATATAAGAATACACCCAATATAATTTTATATTATGTGTATAGAAATAATACGACATTCACACATATTGATAGGAAGATATAATCAAGAATTAGACGTTTAACCCCAAGATTTGATATTTGGTAATGAAGCTACCTTACAGAAATTTGATAGCCTAACAACGACACGATAAAATTCAGAAAATGAGTTAGTGAGAGAGAAAAGGTTATCTCATAACTTGGACATACAATTTAAAGATATAATAATATATACGAACATATCCCAAAAAAAGATGCAAATTAAAGGACATAGGAAAAAGAAGACTTTTAAAAAGTGGAGGGTGAAAGGTTCCCTTACCGATTTGGTAACTTATGAAAAATACATCCCATGAAAGAAGGATATTAAAATGAATATGTAAATACCTATAAATTAAATTATATTACAAAAATAATACAATCATGTTCAGTATATACACCCCACAAAAGGAAATGGTGGAAAATATATCAAGAATCACACAGGAATAAAATGATGATGAAAACCCCTTACCACATTGTAATAAATCGAGTCGTATGGCCACAGGTTAATAACCACAAAATCAATTACATAATGAATTGAATAGAAAAATATTTATTACAATATATGTCCCATTTAAGTACACAATACACCACATTCAATAAATAATTGGTGAGCAGTGGAAATCTCACGGAATTAAAAGTGAGATAAGAAACCCCTTACCATGTGTCGGACTTGACTAATTTATTCCTTGTTCTTAATGAATAGTAAAATAATGTTAATTTATACTTTCTTAATAACATTTTTCAATTTTATTATTCCTTTTATACTACTTATTACCATGTTGTAAACATTATGTAATCATTTAAGTAAATAATGGTCATTTTGTCGATATTTGGTACTTGAGTAAAAAATGAACTGCTTATAATTCCAAGTTGTTCATGTGGTCAATGGTACATTATCTCCAGAATAATATTAATTATTTAAATATCATATATATCATATATATCAAGTATATATATGTATTTATAATAGTTCATTACATTTGGATATAAGAAATGAAATGCACTTTTCATTGAGACGGTAAGTCAAACATGTATGAACATTAGTTTCATTTCTATTTCATATTTAATGGAATGAAAAAATAATGATAAATAGTTATATTATAATTCCTGTATAATATCAAATTTAATTTAATTAGCTCTATCCTTTATACATTCCACGTGTGGAATGAACGAGTCATATCACTTTGAGGGGGCGGTGGTCCGCACTTCCTCAAATGAAATGATCATATTTACCCACTATGGGAACCATAAAAGTATTATATAAATGAAAATTCTTGAATAATAGAAGTAATATAGTATATATCACATATAAATACAATTTCATCTTATTGGCCACCATAGGAGGTGGTAGGTAAATATTGAAAAACCATCGTTTCGAGATGTAGTAGTTCACCGTCCACAAAAACTGTATGTTCTTTACCGATTATTTGGAGGTGTGTGTAAGTTTATTTCTAATAATTCTCATAAAAACAATCTAGTATATTTATTATTCTGGTTTTGTTATAAAATGAATGAATAAAAAGATTTTGGTGGTTAGATAAGTAAAATAAATGAAAATAACTTAAGATAAGATGTTGCTTTTAAATCGGGTAACTCCCTTTGGTTTGAACCAAAACGATTTCATAAAGTTCCTTCTTCTGAAGGTAAGGGTTCTAGGAGGAAGAGAGGGATCTTGAGAGATTATTTGGGAGGTGGGTGGATAGAAAAATGGGATTTAGAGGTGTTAGTAATGGATTGGAGGTGAAGGATTTTTATAAGGGGGTGAGATACTCTTTAGGAAAGTTTGAATTTTTTTTATTATATAATTATTTATGGTTTATAAAGGTCCATAACATATTAATGTTGAATATAATATGACTATTGATCGAAATAAAATCATCCAACAAGAATTTATCATGTTTTAGATATTTTTTTAAATGTTATATTCTTATTTATTTAAATCATCTATTAATGAGGTAAACATTGCATCATTATTATGTCATAAATAATATTATTTATTCGATTTATAAAAATTATAAAAAAATACAGTGAAGTAGGAAATATTTTTAGATTTTAAGTGAATATTTATAGTGAAAGCGATAACTTATATAACCCATGTAAAAATTGATTTACTAAAGGATATATGCTTATGTCATTTTTGTCATTACATTAAATTAATTAATATAAATTGTCATTATCACTCTTAAGTGGCTCCATGGGGTCCAACAATTGACCCAAGGATGACCATGGCCCTAAATGTATCAAACAATTAGATTAAGAAGCATGTTAGGGTAATTTAATATTATTATAACATTATTTTAACCTTGAATTATCCTATTTACCATTAACTGTGGTAAATAAAAGTCAAAAGGTACCATTCACGAAAAAAAATTCATTTTATTGAAACAAATTTAACTAACTGATAACAAATATGTATTTCAGATTTTTGAAATTAAATTCACAGAAGTAGTAATGTATCATTTAAATGGAAAATTCAGTTTTTAACTATTACTCATTGTTTTCAACATTCATAAAAAATTGAAGACTTTTAGAGAAATAAAAAATATTCAGCCTAAGATATATTTGATATTCTGAATTCAAAAATTATGTATTTTTTACCAAATTCAAAACATAGAAGTTGCATTCATTATTTTAAAATTTATTCTAGTTTTCAAAACAAAAAGTGTGTTTTTAATAAATAATTTCTATCAAATGATTAATATTTGTTTATGTCCAATTTCAAAGTGAAATTATTTACAATGAACAACATTGTATTAAATTGTAAAAATTGTAACACCCCAAGCTTCCACGGTATGTTTCCCTTCGAATAATGCGATAGCGTGTGTTGTACGCAACCTCAAGTTCTAACACACACCACAACTAATTAAACTAGCCGTTGTGAATAGTAATACCTACTTTTTGAAATCATATATATTTTTTATATTTCAATATGGACTTCATTTTTGGATTCGGAATATTGAAATTATCCTAGGGTGAAATTTTGGTACTTTTCGGATAACTTTTATATTTTGATGAATAGTGAAAATTACTATATTTTAATTAAAAACAACTTTTTTAATAAAAATAATTAATATTGATAAATTATGAATTCGAGTGGTTTTAAAGTATATTTAGAATATATTTTTACCATTTAATTTAATATTTGTCATTGGACATAATTTCAAAATTAAATCAGACATAAACAAGTGTCAATCTTTTGATAGTTATTATCTCTTAAAAACACGCTTTTTTATTTTAACAACGGGAATTAATTTTAAATTAATTTCTGCCACTTTTGTGTTTTGAATTTTGAAAAATGAATTACATATTTGGAATCAGGATTTCCAAATTATGTAAATAGGTAACTTTTATTTTTACACATTTTGAATAATTACTGCGGTAAATATTTTATTTACCATGGTTAAAGGGTAAATCCGGTAAATAAGGGTTAAAAAATAATATTATAATAATACAAAATTACCCTAAAACGTGTCCTAACCTTATTGGTGGACACATAACCGACCATGGGAATCCATGGGTCGATTTGGGGACCCCTTGGAGCCACTTGTATGTGGTAGGGACACATTATATTAATAAAGTTAAAATAAAAATAAAAATGGCATAAGCTTACATCTTTTAGAAGAACAATTTTTACATAGGGTTATACATGTTGGATTTTCGATTATAAATATTCATTAGAAAGATAAAATTATTTCCTACATAATGATATTTTATTTATAATTTTTAGACATCAAATAATTTAAATTATTAATGACATAATAATGATGCAATGTTTATCTCATTAATAAATCATTTAAATAAATACGATTATAATGATTAAAATATTATCTAAAACCTGTCCAATTCTTATTGGTTGATGTTATTTAGAATATGAGTCATCTTATTTTCGACCTCAATTATTTTTGGACCATAATAAACCGAATATAATTATATTATAAAGTAATACTTTCACTCTTTCCTAAAGAGCCCTTCTCTCCCTTATAAACGGAGACCACTTCTACTCATTCCTCACACCTCTCAAGCCACTTGGCTCGTCCAAACCCTGCAAAAATAAGCTCCCCACATCCCTCTCCTCATCCTTGAAGCTTCCCCTTAGGCAGAAAGCATTTTAAGAAGTCCTTTGGTTCCAACCAAAGTGAGTTACCTAAATTAAAGGTAACGATTTCTCTTAAATTATTTTCATTTATTTTGCTTATCCAACCCCCAAACTCTTTTTATTTCCTTTCTTTTGTAACAACACCAGTATTCACAATATACTAGGATGTTGTTATAAGAAGGATTCAAACTACACATACACACAACTCCATCTAATGGATGATGAACATAATGTTTCTGTGGATGGCAAACTAACGCCTCACGAAATGATGATTGTTCAAATACATCTTACCGCCTCTCATGGTGGCCATTATGATGGAACTGTAATTAAATATGATATTAATGATATATATTTTATATATAAGCTTCTTTAATTCTATTTTATTTCATACCATTATTCGTTTCATGTTGTATATACATACAATAATTTCATTTGAGGAAGTGCGGACTACCGCCCCCTTAAAATGATATGACTCGTTCATACCACACATGGAACGTATAAAGGATGGTGTTAATGAACATAAGTAACATATATAAAATATTATATTATACTGTAATAGTAATATACCTATGTATCATTTGGATTCGATTCTTTTAAAATAAAAATTAAATGGAAGTAGCGTTCGTGCGTACGTACGGACTACCGTCTCCACGAATTCGATGAGATTCATTCTCCATCGTATCCATTCAAGTCTTATTCTCATTTTATTGTAAAAAATAATGTTAATATCATTCTGATTATGAATAAGATATAATCTATCCATTACAAACATTCCTTATGTAACCAAACATTTAAGAAGAACGAATCAATTATCACCCGAAACGACGATAATACTAAGATATTATTAATAAAGCAATGCTAAAAGATCATATATGATATCATATTAATGTATATGATTCTTGTATAATTTATTAATTATTATTTCACCATTATACAGAAGGTTAACCTACCCCAACAAAGGAAAAGTACAAGGTAAGGATTTATTTCTCAATCTCTTCATTATCCGAGATTGTTTATACATAATTATCTACTGGGACCTTGTTATCATCCACGTCCATGTTTCTTAAAAATGTATTTCAAAACATTTTTAATATTTAAAAGAATATGGGTTAAAGTCATTTATACCCTTGTTTGACTTTTTATAAGATATTTATAAGGGAATCATTCCGTCGTTTTCCAAACAAGGTGCTTTTTAACCTTTTCGATAGATTTAAGACAAGAATGTTTTTTTAACTTATACGGCTGGTGCGGTTATTTTCCGCCGTTATAAAATCGTCAAAGCTTCCCTTACAAGCTTATAAGAATATTTTCAAGAAAATGTTTTATTTTATATGGCTCTTAAATGATTTCAAATATATAAAGAGATATTTCTCTAAGAAGAGTTTTGATTTCATCTATGTCAACATCCTTTGACGGATTTTACGCTTATTTGAAGTTGATTTATTATGATACAAAACTTCTATATTGTATTGAAGGTTTTGTGATATGTTTGACTGTGGATGTGCTATTTTTATACCATTCATAGTTTATGGTAAAATTATTGACATTTCGTATGCTAGTTTTAATACGAATGATTATGTTATGTTTAAACCTTTTCATATGGGAATGCATTGGACTTAATATGTGACGGGTGGAGCCCGCTATAGCTCCTCGATGCATCAGTAAGTCTCATGAGACAAACTAGTGTCTTGGCACAAGGCCTTGGCAAAATATTATTTGTAGTCTTGGCACGAGGCCTTGGCTATGTGGTTATGATAGTCTGGCATTATGCATTCCAACATTGTTAAAGTGGTTATTGATATTGCATGTGATTATTCGATTAGTAGAATATCCATGTGAACAAGTAAATGGCATTATTTCATTTTACTTTTGCCATACTATGTTGAAGTTCAAGTTTAAAAGGCTTTTGTTTTAGTAATTCATTGCCTTAAATGTTTATGCTTATTTTTGAATGTTCCTCTATATTGTTATCCTTACTGGGCATTTGTGCTCACCCCTTTTCTATGTTTTATTTTTCCCAGGATGTGAAGATGTAAGTTATGAATGACCTGTAGGGATATTATGAGGGGATTATAGTGTGGACTGTGGAAACATTATGTTGTTGTAGTAGTTTTTCATTTTATGATGTAATGTAAAACTTATGAATATATCTAGTGTTTCCAAGGCTACAAAACCAATCGGTATTTCGGGATTTGATCTTTCTTGCGATCATGCCAATGTTATGTAATAATGCACCGACTCTGGGTAACTGGGGTCGGGGCGTTACAGTTGGTATCAGAGGAAGTTTAGTACAAACCTTGGAAGCTAGATTTAGATAAACTCTGATTAGAGCATGTAAACCTAAGATGAACTTTGAGGATTAGTATAGAAGAACTTCCTAGAATTTTGGTATTGTATAGATTTTGTGAGTTTTCCGAGCAATACATCCCTGTCTGGATACGAGCAGGTAGAGGCGGCTCTGAAACAGATGTACCTAGGATTAAAACCCGAAAACACCGCTTTGAGCTAGACTCGAACGGTAACTGGTGCACGACAACGGGCCTTGCTGCACTCTTGGTTACGACACTCCCGGGGGTTATGCTTAGGATAACTCTCATTTTCGTTACAAATCATTATGAAGGGTTTATGAGTATATACTTCCTCAAAGAAAACATTTTTATGATTATGGATTATATCCATAAATAGTTCAATTTATGTTAAGTGTTTTATAAGTATGGGATTATGTATTTTGATTCATAAACTGATCTAGTTTATTCCATTGTTTAGAAATGGCGCCTAGTGGAAGAAATGGAAACCGTATCAATGCACACACTCCATGTAAGGATTGCCCTCCTACTCAAGATAATTATAGTGGGGCTGGTGATGCAACTGGTGCCGATCAGCTAATCACCATACTGGGACAACTTTCTCAGGTTATGAATAATAACCTTACCCGTATGGAGCACCTTGATCCGCAGCGTGTAGGATCAATGTTAGATCAATTCATGAGGCAACTACCACCAATGTTCAATGGGAGTACAAATCCCTTAGTATCTGAGCAATGGATAAATTCCCTAGAGAAAATATTTCAGGCTTTGGGGAGCAGTGAAAGGGAAAAAGTTATCATGGCAGTTTACCGCCTCACTGGAGATGCTGATCAATGGTGGTCATTGATTCAAAACATGAAGGAAGATGATGAAGTATCAAATATTAAATGGAGGGAGTTCAAAGATCTGTTTTTAGAAAAATACTTTCCTCGTGACCATCGAGCAGATATGGAAAGGATATTTCTAAGTCTGAGACAGAAGGAGGATGAGAATGTCGCAAAGTATGAGGCTAACTTTACAAAGTTAGAAAGGTACGTTGGTGATTATATATGCAACCCAAGAAGTAATATTGATCGTTTCTTTGATGGGTTAAAACCATTTCTCCATCGATCATTAGTCTCACAATCCTTTTCATCGTACGAAGACATTGTCTCATATGCTATCAAGACCGAAAAGGAATTCTCTAAGTCTTTTGACTTTAAAGCAAAGAAAGAGAAGAAGAGACCTGCTGATCAATCTGGGAATGGAAATAAGGGGAAGAAGGGAATGGTTGAATATCCATCTTGTGGTAAATGCGGGAAGAAACATCCTGGTACTTGCTTGAAGGGAATGGGAGTCTGTTACAAGTGTGGTGAAAAAGGCCACCAAGCTCGTGATTGCAAGGGGAAGAAGGAAGCTACCAATGTTCAGTGCTACAACTGAAGGGAGATGGGACATTATGCAAATGAATGTCCTAAGAGTCAGGAGAACTTACCTCAGAAAAGGCCAAGGGATCAAGGCCAGGCTTATGCTATCACTACTGCTGAGGTAGAAGCTCCGAAAGACGTGGTGGAAGGTAATTTAATGGTTTCCTTAAGTTTAGCAAATGAATTATTTGACTCTGGATCGTCGCATTGTTTCATATCTTCCCAGTTTGCTAAGAAAATTAGATATTTCCAATTTTATTTAATAAGGGAGTTGTCAGTTAAAACTCTTAAGGGAAGTATCATTGCAACAAAGTTTTGTGAATCAGTCCCCATTAGAGCACATAAATTTTCTTTATCTGTTGATCTCATCGTCATACCTATGATTGAGTTTGATATAATCCTCGGTATGGACTGGCTTTCGGACTATGATGCGAAGATTTATTGTAAGAAGAAATAGGTTAAGATTCTTGATGATAATGATAAGGAACACCTTATTTTTAGAGCAGAATCGTCACCACCTAATTCTTATTTAGATCCACCCCCAGTAGCTCAACATAATTCAATTATTGGGGAGGAAGAGAATGAAATAACTGTCGGTGAGGAAAGGAATGTTCAAATAGAGGATGTACCTATTGTGAAAGAATTTGTAGATGTATTTCCGGAAGATTTACCTGGACATCCTCCAGAACGAGAAGTTGAGTTTTCCATTGATTTGATTCCTGGATCAAGGCCTATATCGAAGACCCCTTATAGAATGGCCACTGTAGAATTAGTCGAACTAAAGAAAAAACTAGAGGAATTGAGTAATAAGGGATTTATTCCCCATAGTGTTTCTCCATGGGTAGCCCCTGTTCTTTTTGTTAAAAAGAAAGATGGATCTATGAGGTTATGTATCGACTACAGGGAGATCAATGCTATAACGATAAAGAACAAGTATCCCTTACCTCGTATTGATGATTTATTTGACCAACTGCATGGAGCTCAATACTCTTCAAAGATTGACCTTCGATCTGGATACCACCATTTTTGTGTGAAGAAGGAAGACATTCCGAAGACAACATTTCGAACTAGGTACGAGCATTACCAGTTTACCGTAATGCCGTTTGGATTGAATAATGCACCCTCTGTATTCATGGATCTGATGAATAGAGTTTTCAAGGAGTATCTCGATGAATTTGTGGTGGTATTTATTGATGATATCTTGGTATACTCCAAAACCTACGAAGATCATGAAAATCACTTGCGCATTATCTTGAAGACTCTGAGGAGGCATGAATTATATGGGAAGTTTAGCAAGTGTGAATTCTGGCTTCAGGATATTTCTTTTCTTGGCCATATTGTCTCTAAAGATGGAATCACTGTTGATCCTTCTAAGACCAAGGCAATCCAAGAATGGCCATCACCTACGAGTATAACTGAGGTACGTAGTTTTATTGTTTTGGCAGGTTATTATCGACGTTTTGTCCAGAATTTTGCCCGATTGGCTAACCCATTAATGAAGCTCACACGTTAAGGGGTTAAATTTGTATGGACAAAAGAGTGTGAAGAATGTTTCGAAGAACTGAAGAGAAGATTAGTCAATTCTCCTATATTGACTCTACCATCGGGGAATGATGGGTTTGTTATTTATAGTGATGCATCAAAGAAAGGACTTGGTTGTGTCCTTATGCAGAATGATAGAGTTATTGCCTATGCATCACGACAGTTGAAAATTCATGAACAAAACTATCCTACTCAGGATCTTGAGTTAGCAGCTATGATCTTTGCTTTGAAGATATGGAGACACTACCTCTATGGTGAAAAATGTGAGATTTATACTGATCACAAGAGTTTGAAGTATATTTTCTCACAAAAAGAACTCAACATGAGGCAAAGGAGATGACTTGAATTACTCAAGGATTATGATTGCACGATACACTACCACCTGGGGAAAGCAAACAAGGTGGCAGATGCTTTGAGCAGAAAAGACCATGGAGTTTTGAACATGATGAGAATTGAAAGGGATCCAATTTTCATGGATCTAGTGAAGATGGACATGGGAATAACCAGGGAAGGTGAAACATCAATGCTTTTTCAAATGGTTGCCAAACCATTTTTACTAGAAAGGATTAAGAGTTCTCAGACCGATGATGAAAAATTTCAGAAGAAGATTAAAGCTGTGAATGATGGGAGATTGAGAGACTTTTTGTATGAAGATGGGATTTTGAAATTCGGGAAGAGACTTTGTGTTCCCGATTTACCTGATCTAAAAAGGGAATTGCTGGATGATGCTCATAGTTCCAATTTCTCTATACACCCTGGGAGCACCAAAATGTATAGAGATTTGAAGGAACATTTTTGGTGGGACAACATGAAGAGAGAGATTGATCCTTTTGTGTCAAGATGTATGGTTTGTCAACAAGTGAAAGCTGGAAGGCAACAGCCTGGAGGAGTCATGCAACCTCTTCCCATACCGGAGTGGAAATGGGACAATATTATGATAGACTTTGTCATGGGGCTACCAAAGACTCCTAGAAGGAACGATGCAATATGGGTTATTGTTGATCGTCTTACCAAGTCATCACATTTTCTTTCTATAAGAGAAGATCTACCCCTGGAACGTCTAGCAAGACTATACATTAATGAAGATGTGAGACTTCATGGAGTACCCCTATCGATTGTTTCTGATCGTGATCCCCATTTTACTTCAAGATTTTGGAAAAGTCTTCAGAAATCCCTGGATACTAAACTTCATTTGAGCACTACTTACCACCCTCAGACAGATGGACAATCAGAACGGACTATTAAAACCCTAGAGGACATGTTGAGATCTTGCTCACTTGACTTTCAGGGTATGTGGGATCAATATTTACCACTGGTAGAATTTTCCTATAACAATAGCTTCCATTCGAGTATTCAGATGGCACCATATGAAGCGTTATACGGAAAGAGATGTCGTACACCAACCTGTTGGGATGACGTTGGTGAAAGAAAACTTGTAGGCCCAAAACTGGTGGAGGAAACGGTGGAAAAGGTGAAAGTAATCCCAAATCACATCAAAGCAGCTCAAAGTAGGCAGAAGAGCTATGCCGATAATCGAAGGAAGGATTTGGAATTTCAAGTCGGTGATCATGTTTTCCTGAAGGTATCTCCATGGAAGGGAGTCATACGTTTTGGTAAGAAAGGTAAATTGATTCCCAGGTACATCGGACCCTTCGAAATTCTAGAACGAATTGGGGCTGTAGCTTACCGATTGGCAATGCCGCCAAGTCTCTCCAAAGTTAACGATGTGTTCCACGTATCTCTGTTGAGGAAATACATGCCTGACCCAACGCATGTACTCACCTATGAAGAATTAGAACTGGAACCCGATCTGTCTTATTGCGAAGAGCCCGTCAAGATTCTTGATACGAGAGAACAAGTGCTGAGAAACCGGACGACGCGTCTGGTAAAAGTTTTGTGGACAAATCATAAGATGGAAGAGGCAACGTGGGAAATCGAGGAACTTATGATGAAGAACCACCCGAGTCTTTTTATGCAGTAATACCCTAGAAATTGCGAGGACGCAATTATTTTAAGGAGGGGAGAATGTAACACCCCAAGCTTCCACGGTACGTTTCCCTTCGAATAATGCGATAGCGTGTGTTGTACGCAACCTCGAGTTCTAACACACACCACAACTAATTAAACTAGCCGTTGTGAATAGTAATACCTACTTTTTGAAATCATATATATATTTTATATTTCAAAATGGACTTCATTTTTGGATTCGTAATATTGAAATTAGCCTAGGGTGAAATTTTGGTACTTTTCGGATAACTTTTATATTTTGATGAATAGTGAAAATTACTAAATTTTAATTAAAAACAAATTTTTTAATCAAAATAATTAATATTGATAAATTATGAATTTGAGTGGTTTTAAAGTATATTTTGAATATATTTTTACCATTTAATTTAATGTTTGTCATTGGACATAATTTCACAATTAAATCAGACATAAACAAGTGTCAATCTTTTGATAGTTATTATCTCTTAAAAACACGCTTTTTTATTTTAACAACGGGAATTAATTTTAAATTAATTTCTGCCACTTCTGTGTTTTGAATTTGGAAAAATGAATTAAATATTTGGAATCAGGATGTCCAAATTATGTAAATAGGTAACTTTTATTTTTACACATTTTGAATAATTACTGCGGTAAATATTTTATTTACCATGGTTAAAGGGTAAATCCGATAAATAAGGGTTAAAAAATAATATTATAATAATACCAAATTACCCTAAAACGTGTCCTAAACTTATTGGTGGACACATACCCGACCATGGTCATCCTTGGGTCGATTTGGGGACCCCTTGGAGCCACTTGTATGTGGTAGGGACACATTATATTAATAAAGTTAAAATAAAAATAAAAATGGCATAAGCTTACATCTTTTAGAAGAACAATTTTTACATAGGGTTATACATGTTGGATTTTCGATTATAAATATTCCTTAGAAATCTATAAAGATTTCCTACATAAGGATATTTTATTTATAATTTTTAGATATCAAATAATTTACATTATTAATGACACAATAATAATGAAATGTTTACCTCATTAATAAATCATTTAAATAAATAAGATTATAATGATTAAAATATTATCTAAAACCTCTCCAATTCTTATTGGTTGATGTTATTTAGAATATGAGTCATCGTATCTTCGACCAAAATGATTTTTGGACCATTATAAACCGAATATAATTATATTATAAAGTAATACTTTCACTCTTTCCTAAAGAGCCCATCCTCTCCCTTATAAAAGGAGACCACTTCTACTCATTCCTCACACCTCTCAAGCCACTTGGCTCGTCCAAACCCTGCCCAAATAAGCTCCCCACATCCCTCTCCTCCTCCTTGAAGCTTCCCCTTAGGCAGAAAGCATTTCAAGAAGTCCTTTGGTTCCAACCAAAGTGAGTTACCTAAATTAAAGGTAACGATTTCTCTTAAATTATTTTCATTTATTTTGCTTCTCCAACCCCCAAACTCTTTTTATTTCTTTTCTTTTGTAACAACACCAGTATCCAAAATATACTAGGATGTTGTTATAAGAAGGATTCAAACTACACATACACACAACTCCATCTAATGGATGATGAACATAATGTTTCTGTGGATGGCAAACTAACGCCTCACGAAACGATGATTGTTCAAATACATCTTACCGCCTCTCATGGTGGCCATTATGATGGAACTGTAATTAAATATGATATTTATGATATATATTTTATATATAAGCTTCTGTAATTCCATTTTATTTCATACCATTATTCGTTTCATGTTGTATATACATACGATAATTTCATTTGAGGAAGTGCGGACTACCGCCCCCTTAAAATGATATGACTCGTTCATACCACACATGGAACGTATAAAGGAAGGTGTTAATGAACTTAAGAAACATATATAAAATATTATATTATACTGTAATAGTAATATACCTATTTATCATTTGGATTCGATTCTTTTAAAAAAAATTAAATGGAAGTAGCGTTCGTGCGTATGTACGGACTACCGTCTCCATGAACGCGATGAGATTCATTCTCCATCGTATCCAGTCAAGTCTTATTCTCATTTTAGGGTTAAAAATAATGTTAATATCATTCTGATTATGAATAAGATATAATCTATCCATTACAAACATGTCTTACGTAACAAAACATTTAAGAAGAACGAATCGATTATCACCCAAAACGACGATAATACTAAGATATTATTAATAAAGCAATGTTAAAAGATCATATATGATATCATATTAATGTATATGATTCTTGTATAATTTAATAATTATTATTTCACCATTATACAGGAGGTTAACCTACCCCAACAAAGGAAAAGTACAAGGTAAGGATTTATTTCGCAATCTCTTCATTATCCGAGATTGTTTATACATAATTATCTACTGGGACCTTGTTATCATCCAAGTCCATGTTTCTTCAAAATGTATTTCAAAACATTTTTAATATTTAAAAGAATATGGGTTAAAGTCATTTATACCCTTGTTTGACTTTTTATAAGAGGTTTATAAGGGAATCTTTCCGTCGTTTTCCAAACAAGGTGCTTTTTAACCTTTTCGACAGAATTAAGATAAGAATGTTTTTTTTAACTTATACGGCGGGTGCGGTTATTTTCCGCCGTTATAAAATCTTCAAAGCTTCCCTTACTAGCTTATAAGAATATTTTCATGAAATTTTTTTATTTTATATGGCTCTTAAATGATTTCAAAAATATAAAGAGATATTTCTCTAAGAATAGTTTTGATTTCATCTATGTCAACATCCTTTGACGGATTTTACGCTTATTTGAAGTTGATTTATTATGATACAAAACTTCTATATTTTATTGAAGGTTTTGTGATATGTTTGACTGTGAATGTGATATTTTTATACCATTCATAGTTTATGGTGAAATTATTGACATTTCCTATGCTAGTTTTAATACGAATGTTTATGTTATGTTTAAACCTTTTCATATGGGAATGCATTGGACTTAATATGTGACGGGTGGAGCCCGCTATAGCTCCTCGATGCATCGGTAGGTCTCATGAGACAAACTAGTGTCTTGGCACAAGGCCTTGGCAAAATCTTATTTGTAGTCTTGGCACGAGGCCTTGGCTATGTGGTTATGATAGTCTGGCATTATGCATTCCAACATTATGAAAGTGGTTATTGATATTGCATGTGATTATTCGATTAGTAGAATATCCATGTGAACAAATAAATGGCATTATTTCATTTTACTTTTGCCAAACTATGTTGAAGTTCAAGTTTAAAAGGCTTTTGTTTTATTAATTCATTGCCTTAAATGTTTATGATTATTTTTGAATGTTCTGCTATATTGTTATCCTTACTGGGCATTTGAGCTCACCCCTTTTCTATGTTTTATTTTTCCCAGGATGTGAAGATGTAAGTTATGAATGACCTGCAGGGATATTATGAGGGGATTATAGTGTGGACTGTGGAAACATTATGTTGTTGTAGTAGTTTTTCATTTTATGATGTAATGTAAAACTTATGAATATATCTAGTGTTTCCAAGGCTACTAAACCAATCGGTCTTTCGGGATTTGATCTTTCTTGCGATCATGCCAATGTTATGTAATAATGCACCGACTCTGGGTAACCGGGGTCGGGGCGTTACAAAAATATAATCTAATTACACTTTAAAAACAACTAAAAATATAATCTAACTATATAAATAAATTAGATTAAAAGGCATTTTTAAATTAAAATGCAATATTTTTCACTATTCATTAAAAAGTGAACACTATCAGAAAAATACCAAAATTTCATCCTGTTTAAACATTGATCCCGATTCTAAAGAATATTTTTATTGTTTTAAATAGAACATATAAAATTGACCAAAACTAGATTTAAAATGGATCACCCTCAAATGGCCGTAAATAGACACTTTTAAATAATATTAAGTATTTAGTCTTAAAATTAGATTCATTCACGTTTTAAGCCTATAACGTTTATTGGATAGATGTAAAAAAAATTTAAGAAACATATTTAATCATAATATGGCCATTTCTGTTCATTCCCACCAGTAAAATGGAAAGGCGTTAACTACCATTTAGAATAATAATATTATATTAATATTTTTTAGTATAACTCAATGTTGTGTTCATCGTAAGTTTTCAACGAAACTCTATTGTATTTTATCAGGTATGCCATCGAACATAGAAACCCTTATATAGTATAATTAATATTTAATTCAGAAATTTTAATAAATATGAAAATGATATATTCATTATTTACCTGGAATGTTACATTCCTCCCCCCTTTTGGGAATTGCATCCATGCAATTTGAAAATTGGGATTGGAAACATCATTGAAAGTACCTCATAGGAAAAAGAGTCAATAAAAAATCACATTAAAAAAAATAAAGAGAAGTAAAAAAAGGTAACCCGAGATAACACATACTAGGATTACATGAAAACATGTATATGGAGGAGAAACTAAGTGTCATGTTCATAGAGAGAGTGATTGAATACATGGTCAAGGGAAAGTTAACCACTAGAAAATCACAAACTTATAAGGGGTTAAATAGTCTTTGATTCCTCATTAAGAAAAGTTAACAGACAATGTTTTTTTATGTTACTTTTCATATAGTTGAGGAATTTATTTATGAGCTTAATTTAAAAAATAAGTAAAAATACTTACTTGTCATGTATACTTTTATCCTTGACTAAATTTCTACAACAAACTCGACTTTTCTCCCAACGATTAGTATTCAAGCTGACTTGGTAACACCAAAAGCACTAGAATCAACTTCTAGTGGGTCACATTATCCAAGAAAGAAGAGCTATATATTTCCCCTGCCTTTAGACATCAACCAAAACCAAAATGGTTAATATGAGATCAGATAATCCCAAAAAAGGATAATCCTTTAAAAAATAAATACTACTCTTAATCTAAAAATTTAAACAAAAAATTCCCAAAGTTCGAGAAATACCATTCAATACACAATTGTATTTAAAATTATAAAAAATAACCAAAAATAAGATTGTAACCCAAAACTCAGAAAGATTTAATCGCATCGTCTTCCATAGTAAATATTAAAATTTATCATCCAAAAGATCAACTACACATAATGTTTCATACTGAATAGTAAGTATCCAAAACACATATTCCTTATGATAGGTTAATCATTTCTAGAAATAACCGAAATCACCTTATGTCCATAATAAAAACATAGATTCTTTCAAAATAATTTTCCTACCATTACTCCACAATTGAAATCACAACGTATTCTATTTCTCTTAAGAATTAAGTGTTCCCAAAAGATAAAATGACTTCAAAAATAACCTTTATCACTTAATCACTAAATCATTTTCCAATATTAAAGATATCTATTTGATAAAAAATAATTTCCAAAATAAATTCAATATTTATCAATAAAATCACTAAATTAAAAAAAAATTAGTCATACTAACCATTAACTTCAAGTAGTCTAGTGGTAGGTGATAAATCCCAATCGCTCTTTGGTTGAGGGTTTGATTCCCACAACTCTGTCCGACGCGAAGGGTTGTCACATGGTCTGCATGTTGTCCTTTTTAAAAAACACAAGAATAGCCCTAAAACTTTTTAACCTCAAAGTTTTTCTTATACCTTTAATTTTAATATCAATACATTAAGACCACAACATCATATATATTGTCACTTTTTTTTATTTCACCACCATATGATAATATAAAACTATTACCTAATGAAAGAACATCATAGATTGATCATGTTGTCCATATGGTTTCATCATCATCTTGTTCACATAGGTAGAAGGTCCATGTATTGCATCAATGATTTATTGATCTTTTAAAATCATTTTATTTCTTCATCCAAATACACCTTATATAATGTAAGTCATATGGGTGTTCGTAGAAAAATAGTTTCAGGAAATAATCATGTATGACATATAATTTCAAAACATCTCACAATACATGATTTTTGTAAAATATTCGGACTAAGTTTGAGTTGAAACATTCAATCAATGGTCCTTTTAAAATGCCATAAGTATGTGCTGAGAGAATATATTTTAAATGAAAATATAAATAGGTTGCTCTTGGGTCTCCTTCTTCAACACACTTTTTAATATCATAATATGCTTCAAAATATTGTGATAAGGTAAAATATTTGAAAATTCCAGGATAATATTTAAATTTCAGGAAAATATGATAATAATATGAAAATAGTATTTGATTAAATAAAACCCATGATACACAATGATATAAAGGTATGGTGGAGGTGTTTTATATCATAAAAAACTACTTACAAGTGAGTTGTATTCTAGAATAATTTTCACAATCATCTGAACATGACATTGCAAAAATTAGTGCAAGCATGTCATCGGGAAGAGATAGGAATGTCATTTGAGATCCTCCTCCTTCCATTTGTAACCAACTTTCCTTGGTCTAGAAAAGTTATAAAACATGAATATAACTAAAATAATAGACATAGGTACTAATCATGTGTTTAAGGAAAACTTCTAATCCCTAAAGTTGTCTAAACTGACCTCTGATACCAACAACAAGGACCCAGCATTAAACATTACATAATATTCATTTTTGACAAGAATTAACATTGAGGATATTTTAAGGTTTATAGTTTTAGAGAATTATCCCATAATTATTACATAACAACTTTAATATTACATATAGACACTACTACTAAGTATCCATTTTTTCATTAAATGAAAAATCTTAAAAATAAACATGTTTAGTTTTATGTTTTAAATAGCATGACTTTTCCATGATTTCATCCTTGACCCTACTCGTATTTAAGTCATGTAGAAAACATTTCAACAACTTATTATTAGTATAAAAAGATCATTAAGGGTTATAAAATAAGGGAAGAAAACATTATCCCATCAATAAATACAAACCAATGAAACCATACTTTTCAATCATAACATACCTCATGAAATCCAAATATTTATTAATAACACACAGAAATCCTAAATCATAAAGGTAATTTATGGTATCCATAACATACTTACATTTTATCTTTCACAGCTACATAAGGAGTTACATTTGGAATACCCATCATAGTATATTCCTTAAATATATAAGAAGAAAAAATAATGTTTACCTCCATCATGACACCCAATGCATTGGAGATCGATATTGGGCTCACCCACCCTAGGTTTATCACGGAACCACCCGTATACGAAAACAATTCCCAATTTCATAAAACATAAATCAATCATAAAAGAAATATATCATTTCAACATTGCAATCACTATATATCATTTCAATATATTTACATAATCAAATCAATATCTAACCATTTTCCATACCATTTGAAACATTTAATGAAGATATTTTTGAATTAAAGTGTCCCATAACGCTTTAAGACTTTTAAAAGAATGAAAATTTTAAAACATTAATGTCCATATAAATAAACACTTAAAACCATTTTGAAAACATGTTCATTAATGGAAAAAAAATTTAGGAGAATAAATTTTTAAACCATTTAAAAAAATGTTTTGGTCAAAGAGTCCCCTACCACTTGAGAAAATACTTGAAAAAAAATTAAATAATAACATTAAACAAAACTTATAATATCATGATAATAAGTATAATCATGATATAATATGTCATAGGGAACTATATACACCATATAATAGTGAATTGGTGTATAACAACAAATAAGTATTAATGGAATGTAAAATGTCACAAAGTCCCTTAAAAAGATCATATCCTTATATTAATGATAAATCAATGACATAATTATGTGTGAAAAATAAGAATACACCCAATATAAGTGAATATTAATTGTCAAAACTTCAGTGTTCATTCAAACATATTGATAGCAAGATATAATAAATAATTAGATGTTTAACCCAACGAATTGAAATTGGGTAATGAATCTTCCTTACAAAAATTTGATAGCCTAACGACGTCACATTAAAAATCAGAAAATGAGTTGGTGAGAGATAAAGTAGAATATCTTCACATGAACATAAAATTTACAGCAATAAAGATATATAATAACATATCCCAACATAAGAATATTTAAATTTCTAGAAATACCAAAAGGAGGTTTTTAAAAAAGAGGAGGGTGATGGGTTCCCTTACCGATTTGGTAACTTACGAAACATACCAACCATGAAATAAGGGTCATAAAATGAATATGTAAAGACTTATAAATTAAATTATATGACAAAAATAATACATTAATGGTTAGTACATATAGAACACAAAAGGAAATAGTGTAAAATATAACATGAATTTCACTAGAATAAAACGGAGATGAAAACCCCCTACCAAGTTGTAATCAATCGAGTCATATGACCACAAGTTAATAACCGAAACATGAATCACAGAATATCATTAATTTAATGGAATTTATTTTAATATATATTACATTTCATTATAAAACACACCACATTCAAAAAAATATGTGGCGAGTAATGGAAATCTCACAGAACTAAAAGTTAGATAAGAAACCCCTTACCATGTGTCCGACTTGACACATATGTTCCTTGTTCTTCATGAATCGTATATTAAAGTTAATTTCTAATTTCTTAAGAAAAGTTATCATGTTTATTATTCCTTTTATATTAATTATTACCCTATAATAAACATTACTTAATCATTTATGTTAATAATGGTCGTTTTGTTGATATTTGGTACTTCCGTCAAAAATGAACTTCTTATAATTCCAAGTCATTTATGTGGTCAATGGTCAATTATCTCCATAATTATATTCATGAGGTAGATATAATATTTATAGTATATATCCAGTATATATATGTATTTATAATAGTACATAACATTTGGAGATAATATATGAAATGCACCATTCATGGAGACGGTACGCCATACTTACACATGAACACTACTTTCATTTCTATTTCATATTCAATGGAATGAAAACGTAATTATACATAGGTATATTATAATTCTAGTATAATATCATATATAATATTATTATCTAAATCCTTTATATGTTCCATTTATGGCATGAATCAGTCATATCAAGTTGACGGGGCGGTAGTTCGCACTTCCTCGAATGAAATTATCATATTTACCAACTATGGGAACCATAAAAGGTATTATATAAATGAAAAATAGATAATAATATAATATATATAATATATATTACATATAAATACAGATCCATATTATTTTCCACCATATGAGGTGGTAGGAGAAGATTGAACAATCATCACTTCTTGAGGTAGTGGTTCTCTATCCACAGAAACGGTATGTTCTTTACCCATTAGATAGCGGTGTGTGGAAGTGTACATAGAATAAGTATCATAAATACAACATATTATATTTAGGATACTGATTTTGTTATAAAATAATTTCTGAAAAATTGTTAATTGGGTTGTAGAATTAAAATAAAAGAAAACAATTTAAGAGAACACGTTACCTTTAAATCGGCCAACTCCCTTGGGTTTGAACCAAAATAATTTCTTGAAGTGCTTTCTTCGTAATGTAAGGATTCTATATGGAAGAGAAGTATCTTGAGAGTTTATTTAGGTATAGTTTTTATGATCCAAGGGTCTTGAAAGATGTGAGTAATTGGTTAGAGGTAAGTGGTTTTTATAACAGGGAGGAGGGGCTCTTTAAGAATGTATGAAAATATTATTTTATTCTATAATGATTTTCGGTTTCTAAAGGTCCAAAACTTATTAATGTCTACGATAAGAAGAATTTTGGTGGAAATTAAATCATCCAATATTAGGGATTAAGATGATCCAAGGGGCTTTAGAGGTGTGAGTAATAGGTTAGAGTGAGATATTTTTATAATTTGGAGGAGGGGCTCTTTAGGAATGTTTAAAAATATTATTTTATTATATAATAATTTTCTGTTTCTAATTCTTAAAAACTTATTAATGTCTATGATAAGATGACTCTTGTTATAAAAATAATAAAAAAAATAACAATTATGTAGGAAATTTTTTTATCTTTCAAATGAATATTTATAGTCGATGAGATAACTTATATAACCCCTTGTAAAAATTGATTTATTAATTTTTATGTCATGTTTTTTCTTTACGTAAAATTAATTAATATAAAGTGTCATTATCACTCTTAAGTGACACCATTGGGTCCCAAAATAGATCCAAGTATGACCATGTTTGTAAGTTTATCAACCAATATGATTATGATACATGTTAATGTAATTTAATATTATTATAATATTATTTTTACCCTTAGTTACCATATTTACCTTTAACCATGGTAAATAAAAGTCAAAAGTTAAAATTCATAAAAAATTATTTTCATTTTATTGAAACAAATTTTTCTTATATATAACAACCATATATTTGATATTTTAAGAATTCAATTCATAGTAGCGGTAAAATTTTATTTAAATGGAAAAGTCGGTTTTTTACCATTACTCAGTGTTTTCTTTATTCATCAAAAATGAATGTTTTTCAGAAAAATACCATAAATTCAGTCTAGGATATATTTTATATTACTAATAAAAAAATTATTTCTATTTTAACAACTTCAAAACATACATATTTCATTAATTAATTTAAAATTAATTCTTGTTGTCAAAACAAAAAGCGTGTTTTGAAGAAATAATAACTATCAAAAGATTGACACTTGTTTATGTACAATTGCAAAGTTAAATTGCTTCCAATGTCCAAAATTGTATTAAATGGTAAAAATATAATCTAATTAAAATTTAAAACCAATTAAAAAAAATCTATTCATATAAATAAATTATATTAAAAGGCAGTATTTTACACAACTCCTTGAAGGAATCGAGAATGATACCATGGTGGATAACCTACATCATTTGAAAGTGCCGAGGCATGATCAATACTACAAATATAAAGGTGATTAATATGTGGCGTGATGGGAACAAACTGGTGGACCACCTGGCCTCTTTACCTGAGCAAGGCTCCCAAATGTTTTCTGTCTGATATGTTAACCTCTTGAAGCCTAAGGGAGTGGACCTAATTAGGGCGGATGCCCTTGGACTTCATTACTTCCGACCTCCGTTGGCTCGTGAGGTCCTTTTAGCCTCTCCCCATGGGGGTTCTTGTTCTCCTATTTCATTATTTTTCAATAAATAAATAAATGATGATTATTATTAAAAAATGAACATTATTAGGAAAATACCAAAATTTCATCCAAAGTAAATTTTGATGCCCCAATTATAAAAAATATTTTTATTGTTCAAATAGAACATATAATAGTGACCAAAACTATATTAATATAAATTTCACTATAAAAAGGCGGTAAATAAACCCTTTTAAAGAATATTAGTGTATTTATGGTTAAAATTAGATTCATTCACATTTTAAGCCTCTTACATTAATTGTATAAATGTAAAAACATTTAAGAAACATATTTAATCATAATATGGATAGTTATGCTAATTACCACCAATACAAAGTCTAGGAATTATCTACCATTTATAATAATAATATTATATTAATACTTTTCAGTATAACTCAACTTTGTGTGAAACATAACTTTTCAAAGAAACCCGTTGTTGCGTATCAGGTACGCCATCGACCATAGCATCCCCTTTGAAGTAAAATTAATATTTAATTCACCAATTTTAAAAATTACGAAAATGTTATATTATTTATTTACCTGGGATATTACAATGCCTATTTTAGAGACACGTTATAGAAAGGTTTCAATTTTGTTGTAGGAATTGATCCAAAAAATCCAAGAAATTATTGAAAAGGGATTAATATTCCCTAGTTCATCACCTTGGGAAGAACCTACTATGTTTGTTAAGAAGAAATATATATTTGTGAAACTTTTAATTAATTATCAATAATATAACAAGATCACTATCAAGAAAAAATATCTACTTCCCCACATTGATGACTTGTTCAACCAATTACATGGAGTTAAATTATTTTCCAAGATTTATCATCATTTAGGATATAATTAATTAAGGGTAAATAATGAGGACAGACCAATTATGGAATTCAATACAATGTATGTAAACTATGAATTTATAGTGATTAATTTTGGTCTTACTAAAGCCCCCTCTATCTTCATGGATCTAATGAATAATGTATTTTGAGACTATCAAGATCTATTTTTTGTAGTATTTATAGATGAAATTCATATCAATTCAATTTTCAAGGAATATCATGAAGATTAATCGAAAATTATACTGAAGACCCTTAGAAGGGAGAGGCATTATACCAAATTTTAATCATGTGTGAATTTGGTCTTTAGAATGTTTAATTTTTGGTTCACATAATCTAAAGGGAAAGTATATCTACGGATCCATCAAAAACTAAAGTTATTGAAATTTGATCACGACCAACAATTGTAACTGAGATCCTATGTTTCCTTAATTTGGCTCGATGTTATCAGTGTTTGGTAAAAAAAATTCAATATTATCTAATCCACTCACCAACTTTACTCAGAAAAGAGTTAAGTTGTTGTGGATAGAATAATTTGAAAATAATTTCATGGAGATAAAAATATAGTTTTCCATTGCAATTCTTCTCCCAATTGCATATACTTAATAAGGGATTGTGGTCTATAGTGATGCATCCAAGAAGGTGTTGGGATATGTTATCAGGAAAAATGATATGGTGATATCTTATGTCTCATGAAAGTTGAAAATCAATGAGTGAAATTACCCAACTCATGATATGGAATTATCTATGGTAATATTATAATTTATGATATTGAGGAAGTATCTTTATGGTGAAGGGTGTGATATTAATACTGATCTTAAAAGTTTAAAGTTTATTTTCACACAAAATCAGTTGAATATGCATCAAACAAGATAGTTGGATTTTATTAAAGATGTCAACATCTCAACAAATGACCAACCTGGGAAAGCGAATAGGGAGGAAGTTGATTTGAGTCTAAAGGATAATGATGACCTATCCATGAAGAGGATCATAGAAGACCCAATATTTATGGATTGTCAATAGATGCATCAAGATATTATTAAGGAATAGGAGAAAAATTTTCATTATCAAATAAATTTTCAACAATATATATAAGTAAATATTGAAGAGGCATCGATGGAAGATATAGACCTACAAAACAAGGTGTGAAATGTTCTTAAACATAATGTTGATTATGATGGAATAATAAGGTTTAAGAATAAGTTTTTTATTCCTCCTATGCGAGAATTAAAAATGGATCCATTGGTTGAGGATCATAATTATTTATTTTATATTCACCCCACAAGCACAAAGAAGTACATGAACATGAAAGAGTATTTCTGGTGTGATGGCTTGAAAAGAGATGTATTAAATGTGTCTTTCGATTATTGTTTTTTCATCAAGTTAATTTTGAGAGACAAAAGTCTAAGAGGAATTTACAACCATTACCCATACAAGAATGGAAATGGGAAGACATCACTATTGAATTTGTCATCAGACATCCCAAAACATCCAAATGAAATTGTGTTATCTGGGTTATAGTTGATTAGGATAAAAATTTGGCACACTTAATTTCTATTATAGAGGATTTCTCTCTTGATTATATTTATAGGATGTATGTCAACAAAGTGTTAATATGGCATGGAGTGCGACTTTCCATTATATCTAAATGGGATATGAGATTTACCTAAATGTTCTGGAAAAGTCATCATCAGGCTATGGATACAATTTTTAGTTTCAACACTTCTTATTATCCTCAGACAGACAATTAGTCTAAGAGGACAATTAAAACTCTAGAATACAAGTTGATAGCTAGCTCTATAGATTTATGTAATGTCCCAATCTGGATTACCCTCAAACCAGTAGCTGGACCAGTCACTATTTGACTTAAAGAACGTCTCCCCATAAGCCCGAGAATGCCAAATAACAGTTCGAGTCAATGGATAGTCAATGGGAGACTATATAGAAATACTAAGAGTGCACATCAAGAATTGATAATAAACTTAAACAATTTAAAAAGTAGATATTAAGAAATAGTATACTGAAAAATGACTCGGCCGATGCCAGTTAATAAAATGTATGCATGTCACGGTAATACATATCTTAAAGCAGTAAAAAATTACGCTTTATGTCTCAGTATAGAATTAAGGAGAAGCCTCAAATCCCCTAGTGAAATATCTAAAAGCATCCTGATATCCCTCTCGGTCCTTTTCTCTAAAGTCCCAAGTACAAGAAAACAACAACGAGATTGATCTAATGTCCAACAAACATGTAGAGTCTACTCGAGTACCCCAGTGAAATAGTGGAAGAGTATGGTGTGAGATATAAATCTCAGTAGGATGAGACCACCTGTGTCTAACTCAACTTTGAAAAATTAATATAATTAAATAGTGTGCATGTATAATGAAGTAATAATAGTATTGAATAAATAAACTACAACCCATCTAGGTTTCTAAGGGACACCTGATGGAGATACCTTCTTCAGAACCTCGACATAAAAAGAGTCCAAACAAGAACTTCATATATAGAATGCATAAATAAACATTTTAACACATTATTTGATATTATTTATTTAATTGAAAAAATCACCAGGTTCCCCTAGACACCTGTATCTCAATACCTATCTCAGCTATGCCAAATTCTGAACTATTTCTCATGTTCAATTCAGATATCATTACATCACATAGACTTTCATTAAACATTATATAAAATTTATATATGACATGTTGGATTGATAGTCCAATGTTAATTAATCAGCATAGAACATCATGTCTAGAATGATCATGATCATTTGGAGAATCATTCCTTGTAACATAACCCATCGGTATTTGGAGCATTGGTCCCTACCCCATAAAAGAAAATTTTCATTTATGATAGTGGTAGAATGGCATGTCTCGCACAACATGAGTATTTAGAGCATCTGTCACGGTCTCACAACCCATTAATCAATCATTCATATATATATATATATATATCATAGGTTTATAAATTCATGTGTATCACCACAAGATCTCATCAATTAATTTATTCAAAAATTAATTAATCAAGCCCTTTAATTAATTCAATAAATCATTAACAACATTACATTCACTACTAACTCAACAAATAGTTAAACACAATAATTCTATTAGTTAACTCATCAATTAAATTATAATTACTATAACATTAATTAATTCAACCATTAATTAATCTCATCAATATATCTTGTTAATTTAAGAATTAACTTATCAAAAGGAAACCATATCAATATCACATAATTAATTCTACAGATAATTGTTACATGGTAATCCTCTCACTATTACATAATTAATTAACATATTAATTATCTCAAATGAAACCATTTCAAAATACCATTATTAATTCACAAATTAATTATCTCCACTTAGCCTAAATCAATATCTCATAGATAACCCCTAATTAATTTTCTATATTAAAATCTCATAACACATAATTAATTCATAATTAATTATCCCAACTTAAACAGATTAATATCTCATAATTAATCCCCCAATAAATTAACATATCAAAGAACCTAATTAATTCATAATTAATTATCTCAAATTAACAAAATTAATATCTCTTAATTTATCCCATTACTATTTATCATCTCAGAGAACCTAAATAATTCATAATTAATTATTTCAACTTACCAAAATTAATATCACATAATTAATACCTCGATTAATCATCATCCAAACTTTACATAATTAATTCAAAATTAATTATCCCAACAGAACCAAATTTATATATTATAATTAATCCTCTGATTAATTATCATATTAGTGAAACTAATTAATTCATAATTTATTAATTCAAAAAATCCAAATTAATACCTCATATTTAATTCATCTATTAATTATCATCTCAAAGCACATAATTAATTCATAATTAATTATCTCAACATAATAAAATTAATATCTCATAATTAATACCCTGATTAATTATCATTTCAAAAAACATAATTAATTCATAATTAATTATTTCAACTTAAAAAAATTTGTACCTCATAAATAATTCCTTGATTAATTATAACACCAAAGCACATAATTATATCAACTAAACCAAATTAATTTCCCATAATTAATCCCCCGATTAATTATCATGTTAATGAACATAATTAATTCAAAATTTATTATTTATACTTAACTAACATAATATCTCATAATTAATCCTCAATTAATTATCATCTAAAAGCCCATAATTAATTCATAATTAATTATCTCAACTTGGCCAAATTAATTACACATAATTAATCCCTCGAATAATTATAATCCCAAAGCACATAATTAATTCATAATTAATTATTTCATATTAACAAAATTAAGTAGTAATAATTTATCAACTAATTTATTATCTATTTTATAAACTCAAAGAATAAATTTGATTCATAATTAATAATTTAATTCCCCAAATAGACAATTTAACCCAAAATATCATTCAACTTAATCAAAAGGAATAAATCAAAATAAAAACATTTTATTATATAGGCAATGTTGAGGACCCTGCCTCAATGTACATGTCCAAGGAAAAGATTCCTAACTCAAACTGTGACCCTATAATATACATGTACCTTAAAAAAGTGAATGTGCGCTCCGAATTTATGGTCTTAGATAACAACAATTAAACAACACACATAATTAGTGTGGCAGGGACAAACTCACACCCAACACATTAACCTCAACACTAAAAAACCACAAGTATATAATTAAAGGGGTGAAAAACAAATTAATTGATTTGTATACTAACCTAAAAATGATGGCATTGGTTCAAATCAAGTCGAACCCACACTCCTTTGGTGGCAGTTGTCAGAACACCAACCAACGGGTCCTTAAAAATCTTCTACAATTCCATGAATCAGAATAAAAGAACAAACCAAATCAGTCCCTCTATTGGGGTTTTAACCGAACCAAATCTAGATAATGGATCCCTGAAATGGCTGATGTGAATAATGAAACACATGAAGACAATCTCACCCTATTGAGATTGAAATGTTCTATGAAGAGAGTTGGAGAAAACGGTTGTGCGAAGATGGGCCAAGAGATGGGGGTGGTGCACCTCTTGGATGAGGCCCTGTGTGGGTCGTGCCTTGCTTTACGTGGGGGGAGGAGAGGTGAGCCTCCCTAATCCTTTCTCCATTAAATAACCTAGTAGAACTCTAATTATATTATAATTGATATAATAATAATAACAGTAATCCCTATTATATTATTATTATTAACAATTAATTAAAACACCACATTGATAAAACCCAACCCCATTTACGCATTATTTAATTAAATTCCCTTCAACCGAATTTAATTATATAAGTTCTCCAACTCATCGTTATTTAATTAAATTTGTCAGAAAATTAAATTAAAAAAACCCCAACACCTCATTAATCATAATTTAATTAGATTCTTTCAGATTGAATTTAATTAAATAATTTCCCTAATTCATGACATTTAATTAAATTCTCTGAACAAAATTTAATTAAATTAAAAACTCAAACTCATCAAAATTATTTATTTAGATTCTCTCAATAAAAATTTAATTAAATAATAACCCCCATTTCTCAATTAGTAATTAAATTCTTCTAAAAAATTATTTAATTAAATAAAACCTCTATTTCACATTAATTAATTAAATTTCTTTTTGCATTAAATTTAATTAAATTAAAACCCAAATTCTCATTTACAAATCATTTAATATTACCATATAATATTAACCTCAATTGATAAACTTAAACTCCTCATTTAAATTCCTTTTATATAAATTCCACTAATCTCATTAGAAATAAAAATAGACCCCAACTCATCGTCATTTAAACTAAATTTAATTCATTTAATATCATTTTATTAAATAACTTCTCCATCTCAATGTCATATAATTAAATTCTCTCATAATTAATTTAATAAATGGTACCACCAATAGCTCATTTAATTAATTTATTTTCAACCAGGATTTTAATTAAATTTATTTATCCCAAAATTCAAAACTATGTATGTCACACAGTTTAACTCACATGGTCTGGCATACTATGTGCAGACCATGTGACCACTACCAGATACCTAGAGTAACCTTCATGGATGAACCACACAATTATAATACCCATTTGTAGCCCATGAGAATGACTCTACCCTGATTTTTTAAAACCGAGTTTCTTGGTTTGGTGCTGCTTAAACCCATTGAACTGTAAGAAAATAGAACATTTTTTGAGGTATGTTTTTTATTTTTCTGGCTGTTTTTGTGAAAAAGAGGACTTTCTAGAAACTTTTTAAGTACATGTTTTGTACTTTATGAGTACACACCATGTACTTCTTTGTCGCAGCAAGTCGTGTGCTGGTCATGTAGTAGCCACACCCACGGCCCTCTTGGAGTGACGTACAGACCGCCTAATGTGGAGTAAGGAAACAGAAAGTACATTCCATGTACTCTAAAATTAAGCACCGTGTATTTTGTTTTTTTTCATTAAACGCACAGGGGTCGCGTCTGACGAATAGAACAACCTTCTTCTAGGTAGTCTTCATCAGAGTGAACCCATACGACTACATATCTTTGACGAGCACCCGAGCCTCCATCCGACCTCTGATTCGAACACCCTTGATTGCACTGGAATCGCATCAATGAGTTATCTCTTCTGCTGAAACCTTGTTTCATCATTCTTCTTATTTTCAATGTTATGTTCGGTTTAACATTTTATATTTTTTCATAGATCTACGAAATTCTAAGGCGATTCCAGCATTAAGGTTCAAGTATATTTATCACCTAATTCCAGGGTAGATGGTTGGTGCCTTTCCATTCAATGTCTTTGAGTATTATGTGAAATTTACACCAATACCATTGAACGAGGGTATTGCGTGTTTACTATTTTACCTCTATTGCCTTCCTTCCATGCTTGTGTGCCTGTGTTGAGGTTTAATGGTTAAGAATAATGTTTTTTTGCTATGGCTTGGATGTTTTTCACATGCATATTCTGTTTGCGACTGTTTGGTCATGTTACCCAGTTTGGCTACTTTGCCTGTTTTCCATACCAGTTGCTGTAGGATGGAGAGTTTGAATCCTGACATGTATGATATGCTGTAGAATAGTTAGCTATGTAGTTTTATAGATTTACTTTGTCCATATTGCATTACTATTCCATTATCCTACACAGGGTCATGAGAACTGGATGTAGTAGACTATAAGGGGAATTGACTGAGTGAGCTTACTCAAAGAGTCTTTGAGCATTAGGCTATAGGGGGATATACTGTATGAGCTTCCTCAAAGATCCTAGTATTACATTGGGTTATATAAGTATTTACTATGTGAGCGTCCTTAGAGAGTCCTTGACATCTTTAGAATCTAATGGGATAGACCGTGGGAGCTTCCTCAGAGAGACTTTGTTTTACATTGAATTATCGTGCTTACCTTAGACCATAAGAGGAATTGATTGTGTGAGCTTCCTTGGATAGTCTGTGAATGACCTAAGATATAATTGTAATTGACCAAGGGATCTTCCATAGAGAGTCCTTGACCTTGGGGATATAAGGGGGATTGACCAAGTGAGCTTCCTCAGCGAGTCCCTAAATACCTTACACTATAAGGGGAATTGACCGAGTGAGCATCCTCAGGGAGTCTTATAATTTTTTATGACCAAACAAGAGAGGTTAATCTGAGTGTACTTCCTAGAGGGTTTTTGGTACTTATTAGGTAGGACCATAGGGAATGGATGTGAGTACTTTCCAAAGGGTTACCTATTTGTGCTTAGCTACTTGTGAGTTGTTGCTTCATATTGGAACTGTGGTAGTTTACTGTTTAGCTGGTTCCTATTTTCTGATTTATGTACTTTTACCTGCCATATATTTACTGACTGTTAGGAACATATATTTGGGTGGTTGCATACTATGATTTCAACTCACACCTTTTTTGGGGCGTGATTTTGGGCCCAAATAAATTATATTGTTGCAGGTATAGATTAGGGTAAGCTCCCTTCCACTTCAAGTACTTGACTTGTTATGGAGTTGGAGAGCGTGGGACCAAGCCTAGGCGTGCGATGCTATGGAGATGTTATCTTTTTTATTTTGTGCATGATTAAGTACTATTTATATTCATAATTGTGACTTGTTTGGCTGTTTCCTAGACGTATGTATCACGCATCATTTATTATGCATTGCTTCCGTTGTTTATTATCTTAGTCTTCTATTGTTTACTGTTGTTTGATATTTACTACTTTTGGTATTGCATGTTTGTTTACTTCAGTTTTGTACTCTACCAATTAGGTCATAGTTTCCCCTCTATCACACCCAAGGGCCTCACTTCTAGTCGGAAGCCTCTGGCATTCGGAGAAATGTGCTTGAGGCCACATGACCAACTGGGTACGGGGCACCTTTGTGTGGCTTCTGGAACCGGGACATTACAAAGTGGTATCAAACAAATTATTTTCACTTTATTTAATGTTTGGAGCCTATAGCCATTGATAGGAAGGGATAGGAATTTGTTAATAAGCTGTTCCTGGGAGTAGCTAACCCGTGTACGGGGAAAATCCAATCTTCCTCAATTATTTTTATTTTTCTGATTTTTCAATATAACAATTGATTTGATTTTCACTGTTGGGTGACTCACATGTATTGTGTTGTTACTGTTGATGATATTGAGGTTCTCTTTCTGTCGCAATCTGATGAGATGAGGGTATGACATCTCATGCATCATATAAGCACTTTCTAGAAATCATATCTCATGCATTCTTCCCCTACCATGTAGGATCCATTAAAGATTTCATGTTGTTGTGATAGATGACTTGATAAAATATCTGTTGTTTGATAAGGTATTGTTTGTGTAAGGAAAAGTTTGGATGAATGCCAAACATTGGTTCCTGGGGTGTTATGGGCCTTCATGGACTGTAATTTTGTGAATCATCACTTTCTTGACTTGTTATAACATGTGTAAGATGTCAAGCTTCGATTCACGAAGAGTGTGGGCCCTCACGGATCATAATTTGGCACTTGTAATGCTCATTTCAGTGTCTTTCTAAGATCCAGATTAGTTTCTGAGGCATACTATTAGGAAAAAACCAGAATACATGCCGTGTAGTTTTAATTACATGCCATGTGTTCTTTTTTTCATGAAGAAATTGTTTTTCATAACTACACACCGTGTACCATATGTACACGCCGTGAAATATTTAACCGTGTCATAGGTTGTGTGGCAGAGACACAGGATGAGGAATTCCTTGTAAGAACATGCCGTGTACCAGTTTCGAAAGCTGTGTAGTCTAACCCAGGTACCCGTCCATGTCAGGAACAACACTGGTCGGTGTTTTCCATTCACATACATGTCGTGTCAGGATTTTACACGTCGTGTAGTCTGACCTAGGTACCCGACTGTGTCACGAACAACATGGTTCGGTGTTATCATTTCACATACATGTTGTGTCCATCTGAAACACGCCTTGTAGTGTTAGTCGCATGTCAGGTTGTGTCACTAACAACATGGGCAAGGTGAAGCTTGTCTAGTACACACCGTGTCGACCTTGAACACGCCGTGTAGTCTTGTCTTAAGAGAGCCATGTGGATTATCAATGTCAAAGGAACCAAGCAGGGAATGGAGATTCAGGTACACGACATGTTCTGTGACAACACACCATGTGTTTTGGGGTGTTACATGACCAGTTGTGGCAGGAGTAAACGCCCATGTGAATGACTTATGGGAACACGATGTTTATGAGAAATACACACCGTGTAGACATGATTTGTTTAACATGAATGATTTCTTTCTACGGTTTTCATCATGTGCCTTCAGACTTCAGTCCATGATAATCTTGAATCTAAGTGTACATTTGAACTTGCAGAGTCATGCCACATAAACGTCCTCCGGTTGACTGCCGGTTGTAGGGAAATGATCAGAAGACTGATATGGATGATCTGAGACTTCCTGTAGATCCTCCTGTTGTGCCAACCTTGGAAACAGTAGTTATACTAGTTGCAGGTTCCAATGCGTAGTTTAGGGAGAGTTTTCTAATGATTATGTAGACTTTCTAAGAATATCCTCATCATGCCCCGTCGATGGAAAATTTGACACGGGTTTTCCAGCAGCATCATCCTCCCACCTTCTCGGGGGAAGGGGGACCACAGGCTGCAAATTTGTTGCTCGAAGCCATGCTGACGATCATTGAGAATCTCGAGGTACCTCCAGAGATTAGGGTGAAGCTTGTGACATACATGATCCAAGACTCTTCCAAGAGGTGGTGGGATGTCATCTCTCAGGTGGGATTCCACCAGAATATGGCTTGGAAGGAGTTCCAGCATATCTTTTACGATTACTTCTACCCGGAGACCATGAGGGTCGATCGAGCCAGGAGTTCATGAGCATAGAGCAGGGTACTGTTTTATTGATGGATTATTCCTCTTGCTTCATGGAGCTGGAGAGTCTCACACATATTCCAGCAGGTGATGATTTGTTCATTGAAAATAAGTTTGAGGATGGTCTCAGGCAGGAGATATATACCCAAGTGAACATCTTTAGGTTGACTTTGATATCCTCAATCATCAACCAGGTGTTGATTACTGAGCACAATATGAGGGACTTTGGAGTTGTGAGCCAGGTTGATTCGGCACCCAGAGTTAGTATTCCTCCAGGTGATAGTAGGAAGGGCCGCATGGAGACTGCATGGGGAGATCGTAGTAGGTGTGATGCACCTTCGGGTTGCCACGTGGTGTGCTTCCAGTGTGGGAGGGGTAATCATACAAGGCCACGTTGCCCGAGAAACCTGATGGACTGCCGATCATGCAGCATGATAGGCCATATCCAGAATTTCTGTTAGTTTTTCTCTCTAATATCTAGAGATAAGGTTTCTTCTATGACCCCACATTCAGGAGAATCACCACCAGTTTCTCACCAGTCTGGGAAATGAAGATCTTCCAGCCGTTCCGGCCGAGGTGGAGGTTATGGCCAGGGTATTCAGTTTTCGGTCCTTCAGTGATAGCAGGGTGGATCAGCTCAGAGTGGTAAGGTAGGGTCACAGGTCCGTGGTAGCAGGACAAAATATTGTAGTGGAGTAGACCCAGCCGAAGCAGGATCCCGGACCCTCTACAGTTTTTGGTACGATCTTAGTAGCCTCAGTTTTATCATATTTTCTTTTCGACATAAGGGCCTCCCATAGCTTTATCTCTATTGTTGTTGTTGAGAGCCTTGGGCTCTGCATCTTTTCTTCTACCGATCTGTTGACTCTTGACACACCATTGGGGATGAGAAAATCTAGCATACGTCAGTGCATGGAGTTCCCTATAGAGGTTTGTGGGTGTCACTTATTATGGGATATCTATGTCCTAGAGATGACGGGATATGATTTCATATTCAGAATGGAATGGCTAGTTCCCTTCCAAGCAGTTGTCAACTGCTAACGCCGAAGGGTGATTTTCATATCACTATAGGGTGGATCATTTTTCATAAGGGAGAATGGGATGTTTGGGCGAGCAGAGTGGGTCCAAAGCATCATGGGTTGGGAGGAGTTGCAGTCCATATTGCTAGTATATATCTAGATGATCAGGGGACTTCACAATTAGACATTTATCTAGGGGTGGATCGTTTCAGAGATTTCTTTCTAGAGGAGACTTCAAGATTGCCTACGGAACACGAGGTGGACTTCTCTATTGAGCTTGTTCTAAGAGTGGCACTTGTGTCCATTTCTCATTATAGGATTGTTACACTAGAGTTTCAGGAGCTCAATAAGTAGTTGGAGGAGTTGTAGGAAAAGGGTTTCATCCAACCGAGTACTTCTCTTTGGGGTTCGCTTGTCTTGTTTTTGAAGAAGGCAGATGACACCCTTAGTCTTTGTGGGGATTATCGAAAGCTGAACCAGTTGATGGTCAAGAACTGATATCCCCTACCTAGGATTGATGATCTCCTTGATTAGCTTTGAGGAGCCTGGGTGTTCTCGAAATTGACTTGAGGTAGGATTACCATTAGTTGTGCGTTAGACTATCAGATATACCTATTACAGCCTTCCAGAGTATGTATGGTCCATGTAATTGTTGGTGTCCTGAGAATGAACAGTTTGTAATTTGATTACATGAATGATCACTTATTATATATTGTTCATTGTTCTACATGACTATAATATAATAATGTCCTGGAATATTTGTTACATTAATAAGGTCATGGCAGAACCCCGCCATGATGAGATCCTTGAAATGATATAACAATATTCTTAAATAAAGTTCTATAGTTGGATGACATACTATGATAGCACACATACTATACATACCATCATGTACGAGTACTTGTAAGAAGATGAGACTCTCTCACATGGAGTTCACACTTGGAAATCTCCAAGATGAGATATTATGAGAACTGACCCACCAGTAGTAATTCTGCATGTCTTGGTGTCATCAGATATTTCTCTCCGTGAGCATGTCTAATGGTCCTTAGACTGGAAGATTATCATTAACTCATGTCATGACCCACACAATTAGATTTACTGACAAAAATTGTCACAGAGACAGTTGGTAGGAAGTAGGGTATGTTGGGTGCGTCATGAGTAACATGTTGTTAATTGATAAGTTGAGGAAGGATTTGTCACTTCCATTTATGGAAGTTGAATTCTCAGACATTTGATTGAAATAGAACAATCGCATGAAATTCCATTTCCATGGTGTAACGACGAGTTTATTTCAGGTATTCAAAGAACAACAGATCAACCATATAGGTTTATGACACTACCATGAACCTTGCTTGATGAGATATTGAGACAAAAGGATTAAATTACACAATAAGCGTTCGTATGAGATGACACGTCAATACAGCGTCAAATTATTTCTCTTGGGTGCCTTGACCTGGTGCTAGACAGTAATCTTGGTCATTAGGCAAGCCCTCCTAATGTCAATGAGAAAGAGGCCTAAAGAGTCACACACTAAGTTTATCCAAGTATCTCAAGTAGAATAAAGATTATTCCTGTGCGTGGTTTAATAATTATTCAAGGAATCCTAAATCATTTTAATGATGGAGGAGGAATAAAATGAAAACAAGTACACGCCTTGTATTAATAATTACAAGCCGTGTAGTTTTTATTTTGAAAACAAGTACACTCCATGTATTATTTAAAGTAAATGCCATGTAGTTTTCATTTTGTAATGGAAATTAATAATTGAAAAAAAAATATACACACTGTGTACATTGAATGTACACATCATGAAGTTTTCAATGAAAAACAAGTAGACGCTGTGTAGTTTTTCCAGTCAAGATTTTGAGGAAAAATATCATTTTATTAAATGATATTTATTATAATAAATGTGGGCTCATGTCAAGGAATTAATGAATCAACATGGGGTTTTCAAAAGAGTTAATGAAATAAATAAAACACGTAACACGATTATTTTTTGTCATAACTTTACAACCTCAAACCCGATTATAAATATCCTCGCAACCCCAACTCTTTTCCTAAAATAATTGTTGTGCACAACAATTCTGGATAATTCTCTCAAGGCTAAAAGAATTCCTTCTTCCAGGAACACTCTCAAGACTTATAGAGATCCTCTTCCATTAGATCAAGATGATCTAAGGCGGACAGCACAAGAAAAGGTTTCTCCATGTTAGCACCCAGAGACTACTTCGACAACATCAAGAGATATGAGGTGCATGTGTGGATCACCACTAGAGGAAGTCTACACTTGGCTTCAATGATGAAATGATGAATCACATTAGAACATGATCAAGAATATCAAAGAACAAAGAACACCCAAAAGGAACATATTTTTAATTAATTAAATTAATTATGATCAACCTGTGATGATCTACTTTTTTGGTTCCAGGACGGTTCTTCTTCATTGTCTATTTCTGGGAATCGATCCTTGGAGACTGGTGTTTATCATCATATTGATCCCGTATTGATCCTTGCTAATGAAAAAAATCCAAGTGGGCACATCCCCCCACGAGCTTCCACTATGCCTGGAACCTTCAATTGGTATCATAGGGAGGTTACAACATTGATTATAGTTATTTAATTTTCATTGATAATTTACACATTAATATTCGATTCAATTTGTGATAAATGATTCTATTAAACTGAATAAACAAGATCCATTCTTCCTCCTTTGTTTCTCGATTCACATCACAAAAACAACCTTTTAATTTTAATTTTGATTAAAATAAAAATGAGGAACTCATCAGGAGTAGCCTCTCTTTCTATCTGTACAACATGGGAATACATGATGTGTAATGAAAACCACATGCCGTGTACTTAGGTTCAATGAACCGGTACTGGTCCACCAAACCACGCTGTGTGAATTGATTATGCCTTTTAATTTATTACCTCGTGTTGAATAGAAATGAATGACACATGGAACCGGAATACACGACGTGTATGTTGGATCAATACGCTGTGTAATCTGATCTGGCCCAAGTTAAACTGTGTACAAGGAGAAGCTTTGTTCCGCTTACACATGATTGCTAGGCCGGTAACTACATAACAAGGAAGTACATGCTATGTCAGATTAATCTACACATTGTGTTATCCAAAATTTCCAAAGTAGAGAAAACATGCCAAAGCCCCCGGTGTGTACTTTGGATAAAGGGTGAAAAGAATTACATGCCATGTAAATATAAACTACACACTGTGTACTTTACAGAAATGGAATATCACCAGGTTTCCTCCAAAAGTACAAAGACCCATACAAGTAATATGGATGAGAATAATCTCAAGGAAATTCAGAATAGAATTTAAAATATATAATTGATTAATTATAACACCATAATTAATTAATTTCAAGAACGACTTATCGTAAATAATAGTACGATTAAATGAATTTTAATTTAAATATGTGAAAATTTCATTGCATGTTATTGATGATCATTATCTAGACCAAATACCCTTTTATGTGTGTGTGGTTTCATTTAAATTTGTTTAGTTTAAATTCATTGGCTTATGAGTCTTCTTCTAATAAAATTTAGGGCCTACATGCCCATGGTTTCTTCATTGTATATCCCATGTAATGGAGGATCTCCCAAGCCAGAGGAGACGGTTCAAAATCTGGAGTTTATGGAAAACCAACCCAATAAGATACAACGTTGGATAGGTGGGAGATGCAAAACACGAACCATCTGGTTCAAGGTGTTTTTCCCTAGGTCAGGGTTATCTTATCAAAACCGCTGGATAAGATCTCCTATAGATGCTCATACTCAAATCATATTATTTTATTTCTATCTGATTTCATGGTTTATTTATTATGTATGTGTTGTCGTGATCACATAATTAATGAAATAAACAAACATGAATAGTTGGAATTAAATGAAACCAAACTATGCATAAACATTAACAGAACATAGTTAATCACTTAAGCAAGCATCACATAATATTAAAAATCATGTGATAATGCAAAAATACACATAAATGATTAAAATACCTCAATACCATTTTGAGTCAGACCAAGCCTTCTGTTACTTGATTCAGGGTAATAATCAATAAACCTATGTGTTTGACCAACCCTTGTAGGGACACTTACTTTTAAAAAGCAATCCCTTGTGAAAGGTTTCAGGTTGACTAAACCATACTACATCAAGAGGATTATCCCTTTCTAGACTTGGTGTAATATTAGAGGCAAGAGTTGAGGAAATCCTAGTCAGGATTTCAGGATTGGGTAGTTCACTCAACAGATCGAGGAACTATAAGCTCACAGTTGGTAAAGACCTACCTACCTAAATACCTTCTAATAGCTTCACCAACCCTTGTGGGGGTTATGCGAAGGGGAATATGGATCCTTGCCACTAGAATGTCAAAGAAACTAGACATTACGAGTTCAATGGTGAGGGGAATTGGGACTTGATTAAATAGTGGGAGACTTAATAATACTTATTATTTCTCAGAAAATGTAATCAATAAAGTACTTCCAAATCTGCTCTTTTAATTTGTTGAATCAAGATGAAAAACTCTTCAACCACATTTTCTTTGTGATCAATTCTTGATAAAGATAATATCCACACCTGCAATAACATTCAGGAATGGTTTAGGTGACTTCAGGTTATCCTATTCCATGAATGAATGTTTTACGTGCCAGATTCCTCACATCCTGATTCACCCACCCAAGAAACAAGTGATGAGCATTTCCTAGTCTATGATCAACATTTGAACGATGCACTTGACGTTTAATGTTTGATGTTATCATCAATATCTAGTGACATCATGAAGTCTCATGAAGACACGAATTCCTACAGCATGATCGAGCACCTCCGTGGTCTATACCAAGAGAGAGAAAGATAGGAAAGGTTTGATATATCCAAGGCTCTATTCTACAGCATGCTTGGAGTGGGTACCCTAGCTAGGCCTCATGTAGTCAATATCATTGGATACATTGAGATTTTGGTGGTTCAAGGTTTTAAACTCCCCGAAGATCTGGGTACCGATCTCATTCTTGCATCACTCCCCCAGAGCTTCTCAAACTTTGTTGTGAACATCCACATGAACAACATTGAGAAGTCTCTGTCTGATCTTATTATCATTATTCTCCAAGTGGACAATGACATGAAGCATGAAAAGCCTTCTTTTCTCGTGGTGAATAAAAGGAAAGGGAAGGTGAATAGATCTAAGCCCAAACCATCTTCAAGGCCTTCCAAGAAAAGGAAGATCAAAAGGGAGGCAAGGTAACATAAGGTTGTTTGTTTCGCAGGTGGAAAGAAGGGCCACTAGAAGAAAAACTACACCCAGCCAATGAAGCAAGGGGAAGCATCAGGTTCATTTGTTATCGAATTAAATCTATCTATTTATAATAATTTGGTATTAAATACAGCTTGTGGTGCTCTCATATGTATCCAAATACAAGAACCAAGTAGATTCAGAAAGATTGGTTGTGGTGAGGTAGATCTACGAGCAGCCAACAGAGGCAGACTTGCTGTTGTAGCTATCAGAGACTACCACCTCGCATTGACTATTGGGATGATCTTGGTTTTGAAAGGATGTTATTATGTACCATGTGTAACCAAAAACATTAATTTAGTATCCAGATTAGATACTTATGGATTCATCTTCAATTTTGGAAGTGGATGTTGCTACTTTTATAAAGATATCCTTTGTTTTGGTAGGGTACATTTATATAACGACCTTTACGTGTTAGACTACACAAACCAAGTAATGTAAATTGATGACAAATTTAATTCACATGTCTCATACCACACCCAACTTTGGCATCACTGGCTAGGTCATGTCAATGAGAAACATTTGAAAAAATTACATCAAATGGGGTATTTAGATTCATTCAAAATAAAACCACTTGGTGTATGTCATGCGTGTCTACAAAGAAAAATGACTAAAGCCCCATTTAGTGGGAAAGGTGAAAGGGCTAAATAGATTCTAGAATTAGTTCACACAGATCTATGTGGACCATTTCCAGTTGAATCAAGGGTTGGGTTCTCGTACATCATAACTTTTAATGATGATTTTAGTGGATATGGATATATTTACTTCATGAGGTATAAGTCAGATTCTTTTGATCGGTTCAAAGAATACAAGAATGAAGTTGAGGACCAGCTTGGTAAGAAGATTAATAAACTCCGCTCAGACAGAGGAGGACAATATCTTAATTAGGACTTCATTGATTTCTTATGAGAGTTTGGGAATCTATCTCAACTCACACCACCTTACACACCTTAGTGTAATGGTGTAGTTGAAAGGGGGAACCACACCCTATTGGACATGGTGAGATCAATGATGAGTCATGCGAGTCTTCCATTATCCTTTTGGGGAAATTCATTACAAACATCATCACACATACTAATCCAAGTACCAAATAAATTGATAAATGGTATTCCATACAAGTTATAGAGTGAACGAAAATCCATGTTATCTAATTAAATGTGTGGGGTAGCGAAGAATTTTTTAATGCCTCTTCAGGTATCAAACTTGCACCCCTAGGCACAAAGTGTATCTCTATAGGATATCCCAAGGATATAAGGGGATATTACTTATACAACCCCTTAGAAAAAATGGTTACTATGGCAAGACACACCATATTCCTTGAGAGGGAGCACATCTCCAAAAGTTATAGTGGGAGAGTGATAGACTTTAATGAAGTCGAGGCTCAAGATACACATGAGTTGGTAAAAAAACAGATTCCAAAAAACCCCATGGAAGAACAATCTATTCCAGAGACACAAGAACTACATAGGACCACAAGATAGGTAAGAGAACCTAGACGATGTGGTTTTCATGTCACCGGGGATGGTGACTCATTATTGTTTGACAATGATGATCCTCTTACCTATAAGGATGTAGTTGATGGCACTGACACTGCCAAGTGGAAAGAATCCATGAATTCTAAAATGGATTCCATGTACTAAAACCAAGTCTAGATTTTGGTAGATCCTCTAGTTGATGTAAATTATGTTGGTAATAAACGGGTATTCAGGAAGAAACTAGACATGGAGGGACAAGTCATCACCTATAAGGCACGACTGGTTGAAAAAGGTTTTATACAACGTCAAGGAATTGACTATGATGAAACCTTTTCAACGGTTGCGGTGTTGAAATCCATCAGAATCCTATTGTCCATTACCACTTACCATGATAATGAAATTTAGAAAACAGATGTCAAAATAGCATTCCTTAACAGGAACCTTCAGGAAAGCTTCTACCTGATACAACCTAAAGGGTGTGTGACTCCAAAGGATTCCAACAACGTCTGTAAGTTGTAGAAATCCATTTATGGATTAAATCAAGCATAAAGGTCATGGAAAATTTGTTTTTATGAAGCCGTAACAGAATTTGGCTTTGTTAAAAATTACTGTGAGATGTGTGTCTACAAAAAGTTTATTATAAGTGCAGTTGTTTTTATAATAGTATATGTTGATGACATATTACTAATTGGAAATGAAGTACCTGTCTTACGGTCAGTTAAGGCATGGTTGGATAAATTCTTCTCTATGAAAGACATGGGCGAGGCAACATATATTCTTGGGATCAAGATCCAACGTGATAGATCCAACAAAATGCTGGGCCTAAGTCAAAGTACATACATTGACAAAATACTAAAGAGATTCAGTATGGAATAGTCCAAGAGGGGATTGTTTCCAGTGTCACGTGACATTCATCTTTACAAGGAAATGTTTCCTCAAACACAAGAGGAATGAAATAAAATTGAAAGGATCATTTACACATCAGTGATTGGGTAAGTCATGTATGATATGCTATGTACATGCCTAGATGTTGGTTACACATTGAGTGTGGTAGACAGATATCAAGTTGATCCAGGAGACCACCATTGGATGGCAGTCAAGACCATCCTTAAGTATTTGATGCATACTAGGGATATGTTCTTGGTTTATGGAGGAGATGAGGAACTAGTCATCAGAGGACATGTAGATGCATGTTTCCAGACTGGTCAAGATGACATGAAGTCACAAAATGGTTACATCTTCAGTTTTAATGGAGGTCCAGTGAGCTGGAAGAGCTCAAAACAAAGTATGGTCGTAGATTCTATATTAGAGTCTGAGTATATCACATCATTTGAGGTAGCTAAAAAATCCGAATGGATGTGAAGCTTCATCCAAGATCTGGATTTAGTACCTAGCAGTAAAGATCATATCACACTCTATTGTGATAATAATATAGCGGTGGCACTAGAAAAATATCCAAGGTCACATCAGCGGATAACACACATACTTCGGAAATATCATCTCTTGATGGTTTTGTTCTCAGAGAGGTGAAGTTGCAGTGATCGTTATTTCCACAGAAGAAAACATGGCAGACCCCTTGACTAAATCCTTGACTCAGCAGAAACATGATCATCATGTGAGGTCTAGCATACTAAAAGTCATAGGAAGTTGAATATACTATAAGAGGGATTTTGTAAGATTCGTTGTCCTGAGAACTAACTATTTTGTACTTTGATTACATGAATGTACACTTTTTATATATTGTTCATTATTCTGCATGACTATAATATAATAATGTCATGGAATGTTTGTTGCATTAATAAGGTAATGGAAGATCTCCTCCGTGATGAGAACCTTGAAATTCTATAAAAAAAATTCTTAAATAAAGTTCTACGGTTGGATGAAATACTATGATAGGACACATAGTATACATACCGTCATGTGTGAGTACTCGTAAGAAGATGAGACTCTCTCTCATGGAGTTCGCACTTGGTAATCTCTAAGATAGGAGATTATGAGAACAAACCCACCAGTACTAATTCTGCATGTCTTGGTGTCATCAGATATTGATATCTGATAGCGTGTGTAATGTTCCTTAGAATAAACGATTATCATTAAATAATGTCATGACTTGCGTACTTAGATTTACTGACGAAAACTGTCACACAAATTGTTGGCGGGAAGTAGGGTACGTTGGGTGCGTCATAAGTGACATGTTTTTAAGGGATAATTTGAGGAAGTATTTTTCCCTTCCATTTATGGAAGGTGATATCTCAGTCCTTTGATTGAAATAGAACCATCGCATGAAATTTCATGACCATGGTGTAACGATGAATTTATTTCAGGTAGTCTAAGAATGATGGATCAAGCATATAGGTTTATGACACTTTCATGAAACCAGGTTGATGAATTATTGATACAAAGGTATTAAATTACACGGTAAGCATTCGTATGAGGTGACATGTCAATTCGGCATCAATTTATTTTTATTGGGTGACTTGACCCTTTGCTAGATAGTAATCTCGGACTTTAGGCAACCCCACCTAATGCCAAAGAGAAAGAGGCCAAGAGGGTCACACACTAAATGTATCAAAGTATCTCAAGTAGAATAAAGATTATTCCCATATGTGATTTAATTATTTTTCAAGGAATCCAAAATCATTTTAATTATGGAGGAGTAATAAAATTAAAACAAGTACATGATGTGTTTTAATAATTACACGCCGTGAAGTTTTTATTTTGAAAACAAGTACACGCTGTGTATTATTGAAAGTACACGCCATGTAGTTTTCATTTTGGAAAGTAAATGAATAAATAAAAACAAGATATACAAACCATGTACATTGAATATACACGCCGTGTAGTTTTCAATGAAAAAAGTACACGCCGTGTAATTATGATTACACACCGTGTAGTTTTTCCAGTCAGGATTTTGAGAAAATAATATCATTTTAATAATTGATATTTATTATAACCAGTGTGGGAACATGTCAAGAATTTGATGACTCGACATGGGGATTTCAAAAGATTTAATGAAATAAATAAAACATGTAAGGTGTTTATTTATTGTCACAACTTTACAACCTCAAACCCAATTATAAATATCCTTAAAACCCCAACTCTTTTCCTAAGATAATCACTGTACACAAAAATTCTAGAGAATTATCTGAAGGTTGAATGAATTCCTTTCTCCAAGAATGCTCTCAAGACTGAGAGAGATCAACTTCAATCGGATCATGATGATATAAGGCGGACAAAGCAAGCAAATTTTTCTCCACACTAGCACCCGGGAATTCCTTTGGCGACATCTAGAGATACGAGGTGCACGTGTGGATCACTGCTAGAGGAAGTATACACTTGTCTTCTGCGACACAATGGTGAATCACATTGGAATGTGATCAAGAATATCAACGAAAACAGAACACCCAAAATTTACTTATTTTTAATTAATTAAATTAATTATAATCAACCTGTGATGATCCACTTTTGTGGTTCCGGGACCTTTTTCTTCTATGTCTATTTCTGTGAATAGATCTATGGAGACTGGCATATATCATCATATTGATCATGGATTGATCATTGCTAATGAAGAAAAATCCACGTGGGCACATCCACCCATGAGCTTCTACTGTGCCAAGATCCTTCAGTCTATACGAGTGTATGGTTATTCAGTTTGGTCTCACAAGAATGCCAATAGTTTTCATGGCACTAATTAACCTAGTGTTCCATCCATACTTGGATTCTTTTATGGTCATATTCATGGATGATATCATGGTGTACTCTCATACTTGACATGAAAAAGCTACACATCTTGATATCATTTTGAGTACACTGAGAGAGCATCAGTTATATGATATGCTATAAAAATGTCATTTTTGGATGGATCAGATTCACTTCATGGGTCATGTTATCTCAGATACATGAGTATCAGTATACCCAGATAAAGTGAGAGTTGTAGTTTTCTAGGAGTAACCAATGAACGACTTGGTGCGGAGTTTTCTAGGACTGACTGGATACTACAGACATTTTATACAAAACATTTCACACATAGCACCACCTCTGAGAGGTCTGACTAAGAAGGGTGAAAAGTTCCCATGGTTAGATTCTTGTGAGTCAGCATTTCAGGAGTAGAATGGGAGGTTGACATCAGCACCGATACTAGTCTTTCCAATGTTAGGAAAGAGCTATAATTTTTATTGTGATGCATCAGGTATCAGGCTGGGAGCTGTTCTTATGTAGGGAGATGGAGTTGTTACATATGGGTCTTGGAATTTGAGGTAACATGAGATGAATTCCCCAACGCACGATCTGTATTTGGAAGCTTTTGTTCATGCACTACGTTGTTGTAGAAATTATCTTCTAGGAGAGAATCTTGTGGTTTTTACTAACCAAAAAAGAATCAAGTACATTTTCACTCAACGTGATCTGAATTTGAGACAACAAAGGTGGGTCGAGTACCTATAATACTTTTTTTTGAGCTTGCCTATACGCCGGGTAAAGGTGACACGGTGGATAACGCCTTGAGCAGGAGGACTCTAATACAGGCAGTTCAGGAGTCCAGTAGTGAGTGGCAGCTTATGGATTTCTTTTTTGAGATGCATTTGGAGGTGCACGATAGGTAGGGGCAGCCATTTCTTTCTTCTGTAATAGTTACCTTTACACTTCTTGATCAGGTACGAATGAAACGACTATTATATTCTGAAGGCCTAGTCCCTTGGGAAACTGTGTCAGGAGAGGACCCTATTCCTAGATATGCCATAGGCGAGGATGATATCTTGCACTTCCAGGGATGTGTATGGGTGCCATAAGATATACACAAGGAGATGATGCATGGTTTTCATTCCTCAGTTTGGTAATTTCATCCTGGAATCACCAAGATATATCATGATCTACACTGTCAGTATTTGTGGCCAGGTATGAAGGGGGGTGTTGCTGGTTTTTTCATGAGATTTTCCACTTGTCAGTAGGTGAAGGTGGAGCATCACCAACCAGTAGGGCTTCTACAGCTGTTGCCCAATATCGAGTGTAAGTGGAATAGTGTTGCGATGGATTTTGTGACTAGTTTACTGAGGTCAACCTAAGGGAATGATGCAGTTTGGGTTTCCATTGACCAGATTTCGAAGGTTTCTCACTTCTTGCCAATCAAAGAGGCCTTCAGTGTTGATGAGCTGGGAAGGTTGTACATATTTGAGATTGTACGTCTTCATGGAGTTCCACAATCCATTGTTTTAGATAGGGATGTATATTTTACTTCTCGAGTTTGGCAGGGGATTTAGAAGGCATTGGGTACAGAGGTACTTTTGAGTATAGCATACCACCCTCAGAAAGATGGCCAGTCCGAGCGTACGATTCAGGTGATTGAGGACATTCTCCAAGAATGAATTATAGATTTTGGAGGCTCTTGGGAGAATCATACACCTTTTGTGGAGTTTTCCTAAAACAATAGTTTTCAAGAAACTGTTCTGATGTCACCTTATGAGGATTTGTATGGTAGGCCATGCCGATCACCCTTATGTTGGATGGAGGCAGGAGATGCAGCTTTGTTGGGACCTCATCTAGTTCAGGAGACCACAGAGAAGATTGAGCTAATTCAGTAGAGGATGGCTACTGTACATTGTCAATAGAAGTCTTATGCTGATCAGTAGAGGTGGCCTTTGAAGTTTGTGGTCAGGGATCAGGTTTTACTACGTGTCGCAAGAAGGTTGTGATAGAAACGGATTCGGAGATAGGGTAAGCTTTCTCGGAGGTATGTCGGGCCGTTTGAGGTGATGGAGAGAGTTGGGTCGGTTGCCTATCAGTTGCAGTTACCTCGGAGGTACTGAGCTATGCATGACGTCTTCCACATTTCTCAGCTTCGACGTTACTTTTCAGACCCATCCCATGTCATTCAACCCGAGGAGGTTGAGCTCAAAGTAGATGCATCTTTTTAATAGAATACTATCTAGATTTTGGATTATAGTAAAAAGGTTCTCCAGGGCCGATATCTTCCTATGGTACGAGTGTTATGGCAACAAGAGTGAGTACCAGATGAGACTAGGGAGAGGGAAGCTGATATACGAGCTCATTGGCTAGAGTTGTTCGTGGTTTCTTCTTATACACCGTGCTAGGGAAATTCAGAGATTAATTTATTTAAGGGGGGAAGTTTTTAAGAACCTGGATCTTATTTTCAAGTATGTTTTTCCATTTTTCCCATTTTTGGGAAAAAAGAGGAATTTCTAGAAATTATTGAAGTAAACTCCGTGTACTTAATGATTAAAAGCCATGTAATTCCTTGCCGCAGCCGGCTATGGGATGGCTATGTAATAGCCACACACACGGCCATGTGAGAGTGACTTGGAGGCTAACTAATGTGGAGTATGGAAACATCAAGTACACGCCCTATACTCCAAAAGTACACGCGATGTATTTTGTTATTTTCATTAAACGCACCAGGGTCGGGTCTGACAGACAGAACGACCTTCTTCTAGTTCGTCTTTGTCTGAGAGAACCCATACAACCGCATATCTTCGACGAACCCCCGAGCCTCTGTTCGTCCTCCGATTTAAGCACCGTTGATTGCGTTGGAATCACATCAGTGAGTTCTATCTTCTTATGGAACCTCGTTTCATGATTCCTCTTATTTTACATGTTATTGTAGGGTGAAAGTTTTATATGATTTCATAGATTGATGATGCTCAAAAGGAGATTCATGCATTGAGGTTCAAGTATATCGATCACCTAATGACAAGGTAGGTCGTTTTTCCTTTATATTCAATTTCTTTGAGTATTGTGTGCAATTTCCACCAATACCCTTGAATGGGGTATTGTGTGTTTACTGTTTCACCCCTGTTGTCTTCCTTGCATGCTTGTATGAAATTGTAGAGGATGAATGGATAATAATAGGGTTGTTTTTCTATGACTTGGATGTTTTCCCCATGCATGTTCTATTTATGACTGTTTGGTCATGTTATCCAGTTTGGCTACCTTGCCTGTTTTCCATACCTGTTGCTGTAGGATGGAGAGTTTTAATCCTGACATGCTTGATATGTTTTAGACTATTTAGCCAAGTAGTTTTGTAGGTTTACTTTGGCCATATTTCATTGCTATGTCATTATCCTACACATGGCCATGAGAACCGGGTGTAGTAGACTATAAGGGGAATTGACTGAGTGAGCTTCCTCAATGAGTCATTGAGCATTAGGCTATAGGGGGATAGACTATGTGAGCTTCCTCAGAGAGCCTAATATTACATTGGTCTATAAGGGGATGGACTGAGTGAGATTTCTCAGAGAGTCCTTTACTTATTTAGACTATATGGGGATATACCATGTGGGCTTCCTAAGAGAGTCTTTGTTTTACTTTGAATTACCGTGCTAACCTTATACCATAAGAGGAATTGACTGTGTGAGCTTCCTCATAGAGACTTTGAATGACCCGGGCTATAAGGGAAATTGTCTATGTGAGCTTCCTTACAGACTCCTTGACCTTGGGTATATAAGGGGAATTGACCAAGTGAGCTTCCTCAAGGAGTCCCTATCTACCTTAGACTATAAGGGGAATTCATTGAGTGAGCTTCCTCAGAGAGTTATAATTTTCATATAACCAAACCGGAGAGGTTAGGCTGAGTGTACTACCCAGAGGGTTGTTGGTACTTGTTAGGTAAGACCAGAGGGGGTGGCTGTGAGTACTTCCTAGAGGGTTACCTATTTGTGTATAGTTTCTTGTGTGCTTGATATTGGAACTCTGGATGGTTTACAGTTCAACATGTTCATGTTTATTGCTTTCCATACTTTTACCTGCCATATATTCCCTGACTATTAGGCACATATCTTCAGGTGGTTACCTACTGGGATTTAGTCTCACACCCTGTTTGGACCAGGATTTTGGGCCCTAATAGATTATATTGTTGCAGGTATAGATAAGGGTAAGTTCCCTTGCACATCAGGTACTTTACTTTCTATGGAGTTTTAGAGAATGGGACCAAGCCTAGGCTTGCGACTCTGATGAGATATTATCTTTTTCTGTTGTACTTTGTTCAATACTGTTTGTATTTATCATTGTGACTTGTTAGGATATTTTCTAGACATATGTATGATGCATCATTTATTATGCATTTCTCCAGTTATTTATTATCTCAGTCTTCTACTGTTTACTGTTGTAGTATATTTACCTCTTCCGCTGTTGCATGTTTGTTTACATCTGTTATGTACTATGCCAGTGAGGGCATAGTTTTCCCACTATCACACCCAAGGCCCTCACTACTAGTCATCAGCCTCTGGAGTTCGGGGAAATGCGCTTGGGGCCATGTGACCAACCGGGTACGGGGTGCCTATGGGTGGCTTCTGGAACTGGGATATTACAGAACCACCCCAGAAATTCCTTGATCCTTTACTCAAGCCTAATATCAACAATTAAAACTATCCCAATGCACAAAACTTCATCCAGAATCATGGTTTCAAAACCGACCCCATAATTAAAGGGTAATGTTAAAAAAAATCATATTTTAACCTGGTTCAAAAACACGAGACCTTACAATTTCAAATGTGGTTGGGATCAACACCTAACTTTGTTGGATTTTTCTTACAATAATTGCATTGAATCCAGTATTCAAATGGTTTCTAATGAATCCATCCATGTATATTACTGTAGAACTCTAACTTACTTGAATGGAGTTTCAGAAATCAATCTATTAGAACCTGATATTATTGATGAAAGGAGAAAAGACCCCGATCTAATCAACAACACATAATTAAAGATCATAGAAGACAAAAAATGTATTCTGAAAAATGATGAAAGAACCTATTGTTTTAAGTAGGTGATAATGTGTTTTTATGAATATCTCACTAGAAGAGAGTAATGAGATATGGAAATAAGGGAAAGTTTATCCCTAGATATATCAGTCCTTTTGAAATTCTGGATCATGTTGGGATGGTTTTTTATAGATTTGTGCTTCCACCAAATCTCTCTCAATTTCATTATGTGTTCCATGTATCTCTCTGGAGAAATAAAATATGTGATCCTTTACATGTAATAAAATCAGAAGTTCTAATGTTGGAGAAATATCCTTCTTATAAAGAACAACCAATACAAATTCTAGATCATTGCAAAAAAGTTATATGAAACAAGACCGCTAGCTTGGTTAATGTTTCATGGCAGAACCCAAAAATTGAGGAAGCTACGTGGTAGGTTGAGAAAATTATGAGGGAGAGGTATCATAATTATTTTGTTTCCATGTGAAGAATTTTGAGGGATAAATTAGGTTTAATGGGTTGGGGGTAGAATGTAACACCCAAATGTTTTTATGAAATATTTTACTCAAATAATATTAATTATTTAGTATCTTAGATTTTACGAAACTGTTGGTTTAGATGAACTATGAGATTCCCTTGGTATAAAAATACAATTATGAATTAGCTACTATGTTAGTAGGGAATATATATAACTAACTTATGAAAATGTATAAAAAAATTAATCAATTATTTGTCTATTTGTTATGTGAATTAATTTTAGTTTATGAAATTTATGATATATATATATGTTATATACTTAATAAAATATTATTTATATTAATCAAATTCATATTTTTGATATATGATATGAATAAACCCAATTTGATATATAAAAACCTAAAATTTTTAAAATGTCAATTTTATACCTTTTAATGGAGAACCCATTTTAAATTAGGATTTTGAAACATTAATATTGTTTATATGACAAAATATACATGTTATCTTCAAGTGGGATATAAAATGTTTATTTGTATAAATATCTGATATTTTTCTGATAACATTCATGTTTTGATGAATAGAAAAAAACAATAAATTTTAATTGAAAACAACTTTTTTAAATAAATATAATTTATATATATAATTTAATATTTAAAGGTTTTAAAATAAAAATATAATATTTTTTTATCATTAAATTAAATGTTTTTCATTAACATTGATTTTAAATTCAAATCTGATGTAATAATTTTCAATCTTTTCTAATGTTTTAACATTTAAAAACTCTTTGTAACGCCCTGACCCCAGTTACCTAGAGTCGGTGCATTATTACGTAACATTGGAATGATCACAAAAGATCAATTTTTGAAACACCGATTAGTTTAGTATCCTTGGAAACACAAGATACATTCTTAAATGATACATTACATCATAAAGTGAAAAACTACAATAACATAGTCTCCATAGTTCACACTCATATCCCCTTCAAACTATCCCTGTAGTCCAGTCATAGAATATTTCTTCACATCCTGGGAAAATAAAACATAGAAAGGGGTGAGCTCAGATGCTCAGTAAGGATAACAATATAGCAGAAACATTCATAAATAAACATAAACATTTAAGGCAATGTATAACTAAAACAAAAGCCTTTTAATCTTGAACTTAAGCATAATATGGAAAAAATAAAATGAAATAATGCCATTTACTTATTCACATGGATATTATAATAGTATAATAACCACATGCAATATCAATAACAACTTTTATAATGATGGAATGCATATTGCCAGACTATCATAACCACGTAGCCAAGACCTCATGCCAAGACTACATAAAGATTTTGTCAAGGCCTCATGCCAAGACACTAGTTTTTCTCATGAGTCATACCGATGCATCTAAGAGCATATGTGGGCTCCACCTATCACTTATTTTGTCCAATGCATTCCTTATATGAAAAGGTTTAAACATATTATAAACCATAACATAATCGTATCACATAAAACATGCATAAAGGAAACATAAAATTTCTATATTTCAATCACAAGATATCAATACAACCCATTGATATAATAAAAACATTATAAAAACCATTTTCAATTCCAAAATAAAAGAAAAGTAAAACATGGTATTTATTTTTCATTTAAAAAATGTTATGCCTTGTAGAGGAAGCTGAAACTCAAATAATGGTCACGGCGGCGGAGAAGTTGTTGTTGCCGCATACGTACGAAAAAAAAGTACCTTTTGTTGTTCAGTAAAAAGATTCGTATAAAAATATTCCATTTGAATAAAAGTAAAATTAAAAGGGTTCTATACACTGTATAAAATAAAGTTGTGTATAAAACAAAATATGCCTCAATGAAAAGAGATTGAGACGAAGTACCTTTCCTCGTGTCCGACTTGACCCGATTGTTCTTTATCTTCCTGAATAATAAACTAGTGTTAATTTGTACAAGCATAAGAACCTTTTTAAAGTTCATTATTCCTTTTATATCACTTATTACCATGTTATTAACATTATGTAATTATTTATGTTAATAACGGTCGTTTTGTTGATCTTTGGTACTTGAGTTAAAAATCAACTTCTTATAATTACAAGTTGTTCATGTGGTAAAATATCCATTTTATCCAGAATTATATTCATGATTTATATATCATATATATCATATATATCCAGTATATACATGCATTTATAATATTTCATAACATTTAGAGGTAAGAAATGAAATGCACCGTTCATGGAGAGGGTAAGCCGTACGTACGCATGAACTCTACTTTCATTTCTATTTCGTATTTAATAGAATGAAATAATAATTATATAAAGTTATATTATAATTCTATTATAATATCATATATCATATCATATAATCCATCTTTTATACGTCCCACATATGGCATTAACGATTCAAATCACTTTGAGGGGGTGGTAGTCCGCACTTCCTAAAATGAAATTATCACGTTTACCCATAATGAAAATCATAAAGGTATTCCATAAATGAAAAATAAATAAGAATAAAGGAAAAATAAACATAATATATATCATATATAAATATATTGAAATCTTAATGTCCACCATGAGAGGTGTTAAAAGAAGATTGAACAATCATCGTTTCGTGAGACAGTAATTCGCCACCAACAGAAACAATATATTCTTTTACCATTAGATGAAGGTGTGTATAATTTTAAATCAAATACATCTCATAAAAACATCCTAGTATATTTAGGATAATGATTTTTTTACAAAATAATGGAATAAAAAGAGTTTAAGGTGTTGGAGAAGCAAAATAAAACAAAAGAACATAAGAGAAGACATTAACTTAAATTTAGGTAACTCTTTTTGATTTGAGCGAAAGGCTTCCTTGGGAAGACTTCTGCCCAATGTGAGGCTTCTAAGAGTAAGAGAGGGAAGTAGAGAGTGTATTTGGGCAGAGTTTGGCCAATCCAAAAGGCTTTTGAAGGTTTTAATAATGTTGTAGAGGTGGGGGCCTTTTATAAGAGGAGAGGAGGGGCACTCTTGGAAAGTCATGAAATGATACATTATTATGAAATGATTTTCAGATTTTAAAGGTCCCACAATGATATATTTCAAGGGTAAGGTGATAAGGGTTAGAAATACACCCATACAATAGGATTTAGAGAAGTGTAAGTCTTATATTTTTCCTTATAGTTTCATTTTATTTAAATCTTTCATTAATGATGTAATCACTGCATCATCATGGTGTCATAAATAAATTTATTTATTTAATGACTAAAAATTATAAAAAAATTACCATGATGTAGGAAATCTCTTTATCTTTCTAATTAATTTTTATAGTTAAAATTTTAACTTATATAACCCCCATGTAATAATTTTTTTAGTAAATAAACACATGTTTGTGACGATTTTATTTGTACATTAAATAAAAAGTTATTAGTGTCATTTTCTTACCCATGTGGCTCCATAAGGTCCCCAAGTTGAATCATGGATTTTCTTGGTCGGCCATGACTCATAAAATAATCTTACGACAAGTGTAAAGTTACTTTCATATTATTATATCATTATATTTACCTTAAATTACACTAATTACCTTTAATCGAGATTAACAAAACATAAAAGTTACTATTCACCAAAAATTATTTTCATCCCATTGAACCACATATTAATTTTTAATTACAACCAAGTATGTTGGATTTTTGATATTAAATTCACAGAAGCGGTAAAATTTCATTTAAACAAAAAATCAGTTTTTTAACTACCACTTAGTGGTTTCACTATTCATCAAAAATTGAAGTTTTTCAAAAAAATAGCAAAAATTCACCCTAAGCTATAATTGATATTCCGAATTCAAAAATTATGTCAGTTTTAAAAAAATCCAAACATATAAGTTGCATTAATTTATTTTATAATTAATTCTCATTGTCCAAACAAGTAACATGTTTTTAAGAAACAATATCAATCAAAATATTGACAATTGTTTATGTCCAATTTCAATGTGAATTTAATTCTAATGACCACCATTGGATAAAATGGTAAAAATATATTCTAATTATAATTTAAAACCACTAAATAATTTAATTTATCACTATAAATTATTTTGATTAAAAAAGTTGTTTTTAAGTATTTTTCACTATTCATCGAAAATTGGATGTTCTCAGAAAATTACAAAAAATTCAACTTAGGATAATTTCGATATTCCGAATAAAAAAATGATGTCCATTTTGAAATATAAAATTTATATAATTTCAAAAAGTTGGTATTACTATTCATAACAGATACTTTGATTGGTCTCGGTGTGATAGAACTCATGGTTGCGTACAACACACGCTGCTCTATTATTCAAAGAGAAGCATACCATGGAAGCTTGGGGTGTTAAATTCTCCCTTCTTCAATAAATTGTGTCCTCTCAATTTGAATTTTTATTTGAAAACAAAAGTTTGAAAATAGAAAATACCTTTGTGGAAAACCCACATCAGAAATAGGGTTAATAAAAATATAACATTAAAAGAAAGAAAGAGAATTACAGAGGTCACCTGAGATAGCCCATACTAGGATTCTATAAAAACATGGATATGGAGGACAAACAAACCATCAAGGTCTGATGGAAATTTGTAGAAAACACGATTAAGAGAAAGTTAACTACAAGAAAATTACAAACTTGTGATTGGTTAAACGGTCTTTCATTCCCTAGTAGGAAAAGTTAACCGACAATGTTTTTGTTTTAAATTACCTTTCATAAAGTTGAGGAATTCATTTTGCAGATTTACTAAGAACGTAATGAAATATACTTACTTTTCATGTAGACTTTCATTCTTCAATAATTGTTTTACCACAAACCTATCTTTCACTCCAAAAGGTAATAGAATTCAAAAATATTATATTTATCCTAATCATATAAGGTTAAAATTTTATAACATACCATGAAGAAAAATACTTTTTCATAACAAGGGACTTTCTATAGGCTTGTGGGAGGTAATAAAGGCATGTCACACTATGGTTGTGGGATCGATTCATGCAGCTTTGTTCGACGCAACGGTTTATCCCCCGACCTGCAGGTTGTCCTTTTTCCTTAATATATTGTATTATAATATTCCAAAAATAATCTTCAGAAATGTTTTAACCTTAAACAATACTATCCAAAGTTCAACTTAATCCATTCTAACCTTTATAGTTATCCAAAATACCTCTGTCAAGACTTTCTCTAAAAGGTCTCTAAATTCCAAAATCAATTTTAACATCAGATTCCCCAAACAAAGTAATGATTCCTATTGTCAAATTCTAAAAATATGATTACCTTCAACATATAAAAACCTTAATGAAAAAAACAAGTACTTCCGTACAATCCTTATATATCACATTATTCTTATAACCAGAATATAATCCTTGAGTCCAAACACACAAATATTTTAATTATTCAACTTCATCTGTAGTAACAACATAAGCATGGCCTTGATCCCTTTTCCTTTTCTGAGTTAAGTTTCCTTCACGCTTAGGAAATTCATATTCATAATGCCCTATTTCCGTACAATTGTATCATTCAACATTGATAGCCTTTTTCTTTCCCTTTCAATCACGATCCTGGTGACCTTTTTATCCACATTTATAACAAACTCCCATTCTTTTTAGGCATGTACCGGGGTGATTCTTCCCACAATTATTGCATAATGGAAAATCCTTCTTTCCCTTTTCCCCTTTATTTGTCTCTTGTTCCACTGTTCTCTTCTTCTCATTCGTTACTTTATTGTCATAAAATTTAGAGAATTCATTTTATGTCTTGATAGAACACGAGACTATATCTTCGTACGTTGAGAAAGATTGTGATACTAAATCTTGATGGAGAAATGGTTTTAACTCATCAAAGAAACGATCAATCTTACTTCTTGGGTTATGTATATAATCTAAAACATACCTCGCTAACCTTGTAAAGATGGCATCATACTATGCAACATTGTCATCCTCCTTTTTTCTCAAACCTATAAACTTCCTTTCCATATCTGATCGATGGTCACGAGGAAAGTATTTTTCTAAGAAAATCTCTTTGAACTCCCTCCATTCCATATTTGATACTTTATCATCTTCCTTTGTGTTTTGAACCAATGACCACCATTGATCATCATCTCCAGTGAGGTGGTAAACTACCATGATAACCATTTCCCTTTCACTACTCCCCAACGCATGGAATATTTTCTCTAAGGAATTTATCCATTGCTCAGCTACTAAGGGATTTGTACTCCCATTAAAAGTCAGAGGTTATTGCCTCATGAAGTGGTCTAACATTGATCTTTCACATTACGGATCAGGGTGGTCCATAGGAGTAAGTTTATTATTCATAACTTGAGTGAGTTGTCCCAGTATTTTGATATGTTGATCAGAAGCAGTTGTATCACCAGCTCCACTATAATTATCTTGAGTAGGACGGAAATCCCTACATGGAGTGTGTGCATTGATATAGTTTTCATTCCTTCCACTAGGCTCCATTTCTAAAAAATGGCATAAACTAGATCATTTCATGAATCAAAATACATAATTCTATACTTGAAAAACACTTAACATAAATTGAACAGTTTATGGATGTAATCCATACTCATAAAAAGGTTTTCTTTGAAGAAGTATATACTCATAAACCCTTCATAATGGTTTGTAAATAAAATGATAATTATCCTAAGCATATCCCCTAGGAGTGTTGTAACCACGAGTGCAGCAAGGCTCGTTGTCATGCACCAGTTCCCGTTCGAGTCTAGTTCAAAGCTATGTTTTCGGGGTTTACCCCTAGGTACATCGGTGCCAAAGCCACCTCTACCTGCTCGTATCCAGACAGGGATTTATTGCTCAGAAAACTCAAAAAATCTCTATAATACCCAAATTCTAGGAAGTTCTTCTATACTAATCTTCAAAGTCTATCTTAGGGATATGTGCTCTAATCTGAGTTTATCTAAATCTAGCTTACATGGTTAGTACTAAACTGACTCTGATACCAACATGAATGCCCCGACCCCAGTTACCTAGAGTTGGTGCATTATTGCATAACATAGGCATGATCAAAAAAGATAAAGTCTCAAAAGACCGGTTAGTTAGTAGACTTGGAAACACTAGATACATTCTTAAATGTTACATTACATCAAAATGTGAAAAACTACAATAAAATAGTCTCCACAGTCCACACTCCTATCCCCTACAGACTGTCCTTGTAGGTCAGTCATAGAATATTTCTTCAAATCCTAGTAAAATAAAACCTAGAAAGAGGTGAGCTCAAATGCTTAGTAAGGATAACAATACAGCCGAAACATTCATAATTAAACATAAACATTGAAGGCAATGTATAACTAAAACAAAATCCTTTTAAACTTGAACTTCAGCCTAATATGGAAAAAATAAAATGAAATAATACCATTTACTTATTCACATTGATATTCTGCTAGTCGAATAATCGCATGCAATATCAATAACATCTTTCATAATGATGGAATGCATAATGACATACTATCATAACCACGTAGCCAAGGCCTCGTGCCAAGAATAAAAATAATATTTTGTCTAGGCCTCATGCCAAGACACTAGTTTGTCTCATGAGACCTAAAAATTCATCAAATAGATATAGCGGGCTCCACCCGTCACTTATTAAGTCCAATGCATTTCTTATATGAAAATTTTTAAACATATCATAGACCATAACATAATCGTATCACATAAAACATGCATAAAAGAAACATAACTTTTCCAAATTTCAATCACAATATATCAATACAACACATTGATATAATAAAAACATTATAAAAATCATTTTCAATACCAAAATAAAAGAAAAGTAAAAAATGTTATTTACTTTTCATTTAAAAAATGTTACGGCTTGTAGAGGAAGCTGAAACTCAAATAATGGTCATGGCGGCGAAGAAGTCGTTGTAACCGCATACGTACGACAAAAAAATTCCCACTTCTCATTTAGTAAAATGCTTCATATAAAAATATTCCCTTTGAATAAAATTAAAATTCCAAGGGGTTTATACACCGTATAATAGAAAGTTGTGTATAACACAAAATATGCCTCAATGAATGGAGATTGAGACGAAGTCACTTACCTCGTGTCCGACTTGACTCGATAATTCTTTAACCTCCTAAATAATAAACTAGAGATAATTTATTCTTGTTTAAGAACCTTTTACAAGTTCATTATTCCTTTTATATCACTTATTACCATGTTATGAACATTATGTAATTATTTAAGTTAATAACGGTGGTTTTGTCGATCTTTGGTACTTGAGTTAAAAATAAACTTATTATAATTACAAGTTGTTCATGTGGTAAAATATCTATCATATACAGAATTATATTCATGATTTATACATCATATATATCATATATATCATATATATCCAATATATACATGAATTTATAATATTAAATAACATTTAGAGGTAATAAATGAAATCCACCGTTAATGGAGACGGTAAGTCGTGCGTACGCATGAACGCTACTTTCATTTCTATTTCATATTTAATGGAATGAAATCATAATTATATAAAGTTATATAATAATTATAGTATAATATCATACATAATATCATTTACTCCAACCTTTATACATCCCACATATGGCATTAACGATTCAAATCACTTTTAAGGGGCGGTAGTCCGCACTTCCTAAAATGAAATTATCGCGTTTACCCATAATGGTAATCATAAAGGTATGCCATAAATGGAAAATACAGAATCATAAGGAAAACATAAACATAATATATATCATATATAAATATAGTGACATCTAAATTTCCACCATGATACGTGTTAAAAGAATATTGAACAATCATCGTTTCGTGAGGTAGTAATTCGCCACCCACAGAAACATAATGTTCATTAACCATTAGATGAAGGTGTGTGTAAGTGTAAATCAAATAATTCTCATAAAAACATCCTAGTATATTTAATATACTGGTGTTGTTAAAAAATAATAGAATAATGAGATTTTAAGGGGTTGGAGAAGCAATATAATACAAAAGAACATAAGAGAAGACATTACCTTAAAACCGGGTAACTCTTTTTGAATTGAGCCAAAGGCTTCCTTGGGAAGACTTATGCCCAAAGTGATGCTTCTAGGTGTAATAAAGGGTAGTTGAGAGAGTATTTGGGAAGAGTTTGGCCAAGACAAAAGGCTTTGATGGTGTGAATAATGTGGTAGAGGTGGGGGCCTTTTATAAGAGGAGAGGAGGGGCACTCTTGGTAAGTCATAAAATGTTACATTATTATGAAATGATTTATGGATTTTAAAGGACCCAAAATGATATATTTCAATTATTAGGTGATAAGGGTTTGAAATACACCCATCCAATAGGCTTTAGACAAGTGTAAGTCTTATATTTTGCATTATCTTTTCATGTTATTTAAATCGTTCATTAATGAGGTAATCACTGCATCATCATGGTGTCATAAATAAATTTATTTATTTAATGCCTAAAGATTACTAAAAAATTCACATGATGTAGGAAATATTTTTTTCTTCCAAATTAATATTTATAGTAGAAAATTTAACTTATATAACCCCGTGTAATAATTTTTTTAGTAAAAGAATACATGTTTGTGATAATTTTATTTTTACTTTAAATAAAAAGTTATCAATGTTATTTTCTTACTCAACTGGCTCCATGAGGTCCCCAAGTTGACCCATGGTCTGTTTTGGTCTGCCATGACTAATCCAATAAGGTTAGGACAAGTGTAAAGTTAATTTCCTATTATTATATCATTATATTTACCATAAATTACACTAATTACCTTTAATCGCGATTAACAAAACTTAAAAGTTACTATTCACCAAAAATTATTTTCATCCCATTGAACCACATTTAACTTTCTAATTACAACCATGTATGTCAGATTTTTGAAACTAAATTCATAGAAGCGGTAAAATATCATTTAAACGAAAAATTAGTTTTTTAACTACCACTTAGTGGTTTCACTATTCATCAAAAATTGAAGTTTTTCAGAAAAATACCAAAAATTCTCCCTAAGCTATAATTGATATTCCGAATTCAAAAATTATTTTTATTTTAGAAAATTCCAAACATATAAGTTGCATTAATTAATTTTATAATTAATTCCCGTTGTCAAAACAAATAGCGTGTTTTTAAGAAACAATATCAATCAAAATATTGACAATTGTTTATGTCCAATTTCAAAGTAAAATTAATTCTAATGACCACGATTGGATAAAATGGTAAAAATATATTCTAATTATACTTTCAAACCACTAAATAATATAATTTATCACCATAAATTTTTTTATTAAAAATGTTGTTTTTAAGTATTTTTCACTATTCATCAAAAATTAGAAGTTCTCAGAAAATTACAAAAAATTCAACTTAGGATAATTTCAATATTCAGAATACAAAAATGAAGTCCATTTTGAAATATAAAATTTATATAATTTCAAAAAGTGGGTATTATAATTCATAGCAGATACTTTGATTGGTCTCAGTGTTTTAGAACTCGAGGTTGTGTACAACACACGATGCTCTATTATTCAAAGAGAAGCGTACCATAGAATCTTGGGGTGTTACACCCGTTCTCTCTTTCCGAAAATGGAAAAAATTTGACATTAATTTTTTAAACTTCTATGTTTTTAATTTTGAAAAATTCAATCCATATTTGGAATCATTTGGTCCAAATTATGTAAATATATTTTTTTAGGCATCATGAATAGAAACGTCAATACTTTTTAATAATACGGTATATGGGTAAACCGTGTAATTAAGGGTAAAAATACTATTATGAAATTAACCTATCAATTGTGTTAATTTCATTGGATGACTATTTTTTTACATAAATTATCTTGTTGTAAAAATGGAATAAATTTTAATCCACTTGGATGAGATTAGGAAATTTAATTTATATTACTAAAAGAAATGTTATATTTATATCACTAAAATTTTAATAACTAAATCAATTTTTATATAAGATTATAGAAAAGATAAATTCAACTATAAATACTCATTTGAATGAAAAAATGTTTTTTTATAATGGTAGTTTTTTTTATGTTTCAGAAAACAAATATTTACCAAAAATACATATACATTGATGACGTAAAATTTTATTAATTGATGAGAAATGAATAAAAAATGTTTCTATAAAAATTTTAATAATCGTTAAAGGACCAAAACAGTTGATAAAATCTTATTGTTCGAGTATAAATTGACCATAATCATGATAGGGTCAAGTTACGGATCATTTGGATCCAAATAGAGGTGATTGTGACACCTATATTATTTTATTTATATTAATGTTAATGTTGTCACATTCATAATTTAATAAGTATAACATTTTAAATATTGGATTTTCAAGAATATAAAATCTTCTACATATAATATTTTGAAATCTAGAAGATTTATATTTATCTTATAATTTTATTTTTAATTTTTATTCAAAAAATAAGTGTACTAAATCATTACACAAAAGTGATGTAGTAATTATTTTAATAATGGAGATATCAAATAAATGATAATGATAAGAATAAAATAAATATAAACTAGGTTAATTAATATGACCAATAAATTTTATATATTACCTTTACCTTATATGAATATAATTAAATTAATGGCTCAACATTTACATTTTATCATAATATTTTTTTTAAAAAAAATTAACTCAATAGTGTCAAAATTGACATTATTGGTTGTTTATCAAAATATTGTTTTATTTAATTATTTAAAAATCATAAAACATTTTTAAAAATATATAATGATTATTATATGGTATAAAATGTTTGAATTTATTTATTTATATTCTATTTTATATCAGGCAGGTAAATATTTTACCCCTTTAATATTAAATTATTTTTTACCCTTGTTTAAAATTAAATTGAATAACTATGTGTTAATTAAAAAGATAAAGATTAAATAAACAAAAATACTTGTAAAAATTTATTTTTTGATTATATTGAAACCTTATCTTATTTACTATTCTAATTTGGGTCATTTTAGAGGATTTTCAATGGGGTTTGAGTTAATTATAAATTAATATTTTGGGAGATACCAAAAGCCCCCCTCACCTTAATTATAAAAGGGAAACTCCTCCCTCACATATAAAATTTAATTTTACCACTCAAGATCAGATATACCCCAAAATATTACCTTCTAAACTTCTATAGTTATTTTTTAGAGGTTCTGGTCTTGTTCAAAGACCATCTCTAGTGCTCTAAGAGTAGATTTGCAGGAAGCAAATCGAAGAAGTGGGAATCTCCTCTACCAATTATTTCAAAATTATATCTTTATCTACATACTAATTGTGATTTGTTTCAATATAAAGTAATAAATCCATTATAAACTATATAAAGATATTTTATTATAATAATAAATCAACCATTTTCCACCTTCTGTCCGTCCTACAAAAAATTACCATGCGTGCGTACGTATGACTTCTGTCTCCACACCATGGTGTAATTTCTTTTCACCACCACCTTACGAAGATGGGTATAATTATAGAAATAAAAAATATATATTATTTTTATAAATTTTTATTGATTATGAAATATTATACATTATTAAATTCAACACCATTTGACAATTATGGGGATGATATCGTCGCTCATGCGTACGTACGACCTACCATCTCCACAATGCAGTGCAATTCATTCTACGTGATATTAATTAAATAATGATTATATAATTGTATATAATGAATAAATATGATATACATAATGTTAATATAATTTTTTAATGCTATAAAAATGACCTATGAATGAAAACTAACTTTTATTGTACAAATCATTAATAAGAAAATGAAGTAATTAATACGCTAATAACAAGTAATAATGAAATGTTATTAACAAATGAATAATAATATGATCATATATGATATCATAAAAATGAATATGACTCTAAAATAAGTCAATTAAATTATTTAAATCATTATACAGGAGGTTCATATACATATTATGGATGTCAGATCTATATTAAGGGATAAATTTCCAATATCATTATTATTTATGATTGTTTATTCGTAAGTATTTACTGGGGTATATTTATCATCCACATCTAAGTTACCTAAATAAGTAATAATATTTCTATTTTTCTGAAATTTATTAAATTAATTTTTACCCAGGGGTGATGTTTTATAAAATTTTATGAAAGGAATATTTTATCAATTTTTGATACGAGGTACTTTTTTGACTTTTTAGGAACAAGTACGAGGAGAGTGGTTTTTAAACTTATATGGCATGAAAATATTTCTTGTATGTATTCATAACACATTATTTCCATGAATCATTCTCTACATGATTTCATTATTATTTTCAAAAATATCAATTCGTTAAAATTGCATGACATTTTAAGAAAATAAAATGTTTTAGAAAAAGAAATGATATTTTCTTCGAGAATTAATATCAAGTGTTTTATCAAAATTATTTTCAATATAATATGATATTATTTAATAGGGTTATGTTTCTTTTCCTATTATTACTATGAATTAATTTTGTTTATGATGAAATACCATTTAAGACATCCATTTGTTCTAGATGGATTATGATGGGATGATGTTTAAGAAACCCATTTTATTCCTTAGGTTTTGATATGATGAATAATTTATGTCTTTGTGGAACATGTAAGACTGATTTGATGATTATATGGCTGGGACCTATATCTCCATCAAATACAATGGGTAAAAATTTAAATCTCATGAGGTAAACATGATTGGAATGACTAGTAAATCCATATCAGTAATACATGGATGGAAAAAGGATTGAGCTCAGTTTAGTAAAAGACTATGTTGGATATAATGGTCTTAGAAATGAGCCTTGGATAATCGATAATAAAGAGATCGTGGAAACAACACGAGATGAGAACGTAATTCTAGAGATCTTTATATACATCCATATATCATTTGATTCTTCATGTATAGTGTTTGGAAAACATTTGAATTAGTTCTGAAACCTCCAATAACAATATAAAATATTTAGGTCCATGATTGAATGAATTATTGTTATGTATGAGGGGTTCATTAGTTTTAAAATTGATTCTTAGTTTTTTATTGTTCCACACAGATAGTCTCTAGTATGAGGTGCATGATTTTTCCTACCATGCACCTAATTTTGAACCTCAACCCCAAGGGTCATAATGTTATAACGAGGAGGGTGAATAGTTTTACAAACCATTCCCTATCCATCAAAATACCTTCAATTTTGGATCATATGGTCTACTAGAATGGGTGAATAGTTTGGGAAAAATTATCATTGACCTTGAACTACCCCACATACCTCCATAGTTTTCCAATTTCACACCAAACACAAAAATGAGAGTATCTAAAAAATATATACCCAAAATAAGGAAAAACATCTTAAATAGGAACTGAATTCATCTGCAGAAAAAGGTTAGTATCATATAGAACATAAACTTATTCACTGTAACTAATGGTTTGATATTTGAAAGTTATTTTTTATAAAACCAACATCATAATAATATATAATAAAACTCCATATAAAAACAAAGTGAAATATATGGTTTATCTAACATAAAATAAAATAGGGTTTATAAATCTGATAACAGTTTTGGGAGGTTAATTTTTTAACAATTAAGAGAAAAATAATTCCAAGAACTGATTGGGATAGATATAGAACAGAGATAAAATAATTTAAGAGCATAGAACCGTAAATGTATGATGGGTAGAAAGATAAAACATTTTTCAAAAATTATGTTCAAAGAATAAAATTTTATTTCAATATAATTTTTATATAGTTGAGACATACTTAAATATAACATTAGAAAATATAACAACATGTTTTAATTCCATACCATTATCTAAATTTCATCCTTCGGTTATGGTTCAATAAATTTAAAATTCACCTCTGACTCTATGGAATGAATATTCATGATGATTGTTTCATGCCTAAAATCATAATATCAAAAATTGATTGATGATTCAACAATCATGTATCTCTATTTAAGAAAACTAAAATTATATTTATAGGTTACTTAGTATGATAAATCCTAAATTTTATTTAACAAATAATACCTAATTAGTTCCATAAACCATTACAAAAATTGATATCCATAATTATCAACCATGATGTGTATGAATAATTTATAAACTAAAATAATTAAATTATTTTATCTTGTATCCCTCTATGAGAAATATAATAATAACTTTTATCATTTATAAAGTACCTTTACAAAATGATTATACATTTATTATATATTATCTAATATAAAACTTCAATAAAAAATCATATAATCATTGGAAATATTATTCAAAAATTATTACATAAATTATATCCCACATTATCCAAAATTATTGACATTGTTATTTTGGGTTCATCCTTACAATTATAGATGGTCATAGCTTGATCTATAAATGAAAATAATGGTTTTATTCACAAAAAAGTTTTACGAAGTTCAAGTATTGAGTAATTTTTAATGATCAAGAATCAAATCAAAATTAAATTATTCGTATGATTTTTATAGAGACTATTTATAAAAAAATAATAAATCCCCAATACTATATTGGGGAAAAATTATTCCCAAACTGGCGTGATCCATGATAAATATTGTTATTACATAAAATTTCTCTATTTCCTTTTATTTTAGTGGTTATTATGCCTTATTCTCCTTCATATCTCATATATTAATGAATATTATTTCGTATTACCCAATAATAATGTATTTATTGAACTAAAGAGTGTCTGTTTTATTAATTTGATATATCTTTCTATTAATTTCACTGAATTTTCTCGATAAAAAACATTGAAATTATTTTTCATGATTTCTAGGATTCTCATTTTTAAGGTATCCTCTTCTTCCTTTTGGGAAGTCACATATGTTCTCATTCACAATTTTTTGGAAATAACGAGCATAATTCTTTTTCTAACCATAATATTACATAATACTAGACCATCCATTATTCATCATATTACATATCTTCTCTCTAAAACATTTTCATTTTCTTGGTTTCATTTTTATATCAACTAACATTAAACATTTTCATCATGATTTTTAAATACTCGTATGGGTATTTCATTTCAATAAAATGGTTTCAAAACACTTTGTAATGATAAAATTTTCAATGATAGTGGATTACTAAGCATGAATAATACCTTTAAATACATGAATGTTTTTCCTCATAGGTGCAAATTGATTAATCATACCTCTACTTAAGCTCAAGTTATTCCTTATTTTTTACATATACTATAGGTGATTTACATATTGATAAAAATTTCTTTTATTAAATCTATATCCATGTATTCAATTTCTAATTTTTTCCTTATATTTTTAATATTATTCCATAGATTATCTATTTCATCATGGAAGTGTCAAATAATTTTGAAAACTATTTCATGATCGTGGTAATAAATAATGAAATATAATTTTTCCACCTCATTCGACCATATATTTCTGTAAACTATGGATTAAATTCCACATGGAATGATGTATAATAATATAGAATAAAATATTGAAAAGAATTTAACTTTTTAATTTTAGAATAATGATACTAGAAAATGGCATCTATTACCTATCATTTATATAGAGTGTTATGTGTGAATATTCCCAAAATGTTTCATCCCAACATCTATGTCAATTGGTTACTAATGGGGGATGTTGTTTCATTATCCATTACATTTTTTGTTATCAAATGAATTAATTATGTTCCTTCTATAGACTAAATCAAAAAACTATAGTGTGAGAAAAAACATTTATATTGTGAAATCATATAATAATTAGAAATCATTTTGGATCTAAATGTATATTCATTTGGAATAATATAAGAGGGGTGAGTAGTAATTTGAGAAACTTTCATTTTTAATCTTAAAAAATTTTAGTTTATAAAAATTTAAACTATTTAAACACACAATATCTCTTCAGTATTAAAAAATTTATCATAATAGGCCTTTAGGTACATTGATAATGAATATCATAATCATGTTCATTGGGATATGTATTCCATGTTTCATATTTTATCATATTCACAATAATCATATTAAGCCTTGTAATCACAGTGGCTACGATAGTCACTATGAACCAAATTAATTATACTATCATAGAGAGTAATGACTTTTACAAGTATATGATGTAATCATTATCATAGAAATCAAAATTATGATGTAATCCAAATGTATCATAATCAACAAAATTATAAAAAATAGAAAAAATATTACAAAAATTAATATATAAAAGATTCACATTCAATAATAATACTACTGTAAATGAAATAAAATTAAATGAATTCACTTTTTATAACCCCAAAATAAAGTTATATAGTAACCTAGGAAAAATTTCAGTTTATTTATACTTTAATGAATATATGTCTCATCCACTCCATGGAAATCCTTTGATACAATCATCATATTTATTTCTTACACCTATCCCCATCACCACTTGATTAAGAAGGTGATCAGATTCTCTGACTTCCAATTCATAGAATCCCTTGATCATAAAATGATTGACACCTCTATTTTAAAATCAATGTAATCCCTCAATTGTAATCACAATGATCTATGTCACATAATGAAAACCAATCTCTTGACTGTTATGATTATAAGGAAGAAGGAGTTTATAACATGACAACTTTATGGTTTTCACATGTAGAAAATTTTCAGTGCTCTCATAAAGTGTTCTGAGTTCATTCCACATGATCTGTATTGAAATGATCACCAGGCCTCATATTTAAAAGAATTTTTCCACATTCTCATCTTGATCTCTAATGGTCTTATTTTCTTCGTAATTCTTATAAGGGATTGTACACATGGAACTTCAATGGTCAAATGAGAACTGATAGCACATAATCATTTTTACTGACCTCTAATAAATGATTTTTCATTGATTTAAATTCTTTACATTCATTACAAAAATATTTTTTTGATAAAAAAATATTATATTTAATTGAGTCTGATGATATTCATTAATTGAGTCTGTACAACTTATATCAATAAAAAAATATTATCAGAATGAAATACTGGAAAATGTGTATGATATGAATATTAAAAATTGTATACGATATAAATCATAGTCAGTATATATAATATAAATTTTATTTAGTGTGTTCAATAAAAATATAATTTGGGCTCATTATGATAATCATGCAATAATTATTCACTTCATTTTGTATGAGTATGGATATTTTCTTATGCATTAGGAAAAAAATTATTATAAAATATGAATTTATTTTCATAAATTAAAATACATAATGTAAGTATTTAAATGATAAATTATTTCATATAAAATCATCCTAAAAAAATTTGGAATAAAAGACTTATTAATTATGTATTCAAGAGAAAGTTTGTGATTAAAAAAACAAAATAGAAAATTTAAAAGGAGACTTTTAACACAACAATATCCCCCTTTTTGAAAGCACAACCCACAAGACTTAAATATAAAATTACATAGTTACACATAAGTCCACAAATTAATGAAAATTCACATTCAAAAGTAGAAAACTATACTTGTCTCCCCCAGAGTTTTATTCCCACTTTCCATTTAACAACATGATTATACCTAACTCAATTTCTTTTGAGGTTATGATATTCTGTATGAACCAAACTTTTTTAGCAGTTTAACTTGATTACTTGTTGAAGTATCTTTTGAGTTTATTTGAAATCCTCCATATTACATAAATCAAGAATATATGTTTTTTGATATTTGAATCCGAATTTTCATAAAACAGTACCACATTTTTGAAATAATTCATGTGTTCCTGATTACATTCATAAAAAAAATTGAAATCAGTTTCTTGATAGATGAGTATGTTTTTTAGAACATAGATTGAATTCAATTTTTTTTTCTTTTATAATTCCAAATAAATCATTTTTTTATCCTAAGTACATATATAATTTCCCTTTATAACCTTTTTAGATCTTGAATAATGAACTGGTATCCTTTATATGTCATTAAATTATAGGAATTTATATCTTCCAAAAAGTCAAGATGTTATCTACAATGAGTTCTCATATCATCAGCTTCAAAATCTAGTTCTTGATTATCATCTGACATGGTCAATTAATCATTAATTGAGTGGTGTATTATTTCTTCTTCTTGTAATATCCTAATATATTTTGATTAATATTCTACCTTTGTAGATGATAATTTACAAAAGGATGCATCAGAAGACATCATGGGTAAAACATTGGAATAGTATATTTTTTTCGGACTAGATTCCATTTCATTATAATATTTTTATTTTTCATCATCATCATTTCCCTAATTTTCATTTAGTATCTTTAGTCCACATCATTTCTATCTTATTCAATATCAATATACTCACAAATATATCTTATTTTACTATCTATTTTTTCATTAGAATGTTCTTCTTCAATGTCTTTGGGGGGTGGGTCAATTTATCACTAATTAATTGTTTTCCTTTTCCCTTATCTTGGATAGAGGGACTAACCAAATGTTCTTGAAAGGATTCCCTAATAAAAATTCTAGCACTATCCTTCCAATGTATTTTAATATATTATCAATATCAAATTCATCTTTCATTCAATTTTTCATCTTCCTTTATCATTCTTCTTCTTTAATAGCATCCGCAGTACAAATTGTTTTAGAAAGGGATTATTCATGATCATGACAAAAAAAATGGTATCCTCTATTTCAATCACAATTTTCTTTTTCCAACCTAGAAAAAACATCACCACTATAAATTTTTTTCTTTTTTCCATAAAGGATGACTTAAAATTGGCTTTACTTTTATTTTCAGACTCAATCAACATTGATTATTTTGAAACATTCTGTCTACCTCCAGCAACTTCTTTTATAGGTTCAACATCTACATCATTATCAACTTTTTTTGATTAAAAATAAAAATGAAACATCAAACTATTTATTGAATCATAATTGATTAGTGTAAGTTTCATATAATTTGGAACTGACTAGATTTCATGATTACAAAACCTAAAATATTAAGTAATTGACTATTTTGAATACTAGAAAATATAATAAACAAATACTTAATTGCATAATAATTTATTTTTTTGAATTTTACAAGGTTATAACACATTTTTAGCTTTATAATTTTAACCAAATAATCGGGAATGAATATATACAAGACATTCGTAGTATCTCTATCACCCTTTTGTGGAATAAAAAATCATTGCATCTAAAGGGTTGTAAGTTGATTTCAAGATGAGAGATGTATAACTTTTACTTTTTCATCATGAATTTTGAGAAGATATTTATTATCTCTATTCTTATTAAAGTTTTCTTTTTTTCTTTTGTAAGAAAATGAGAAGGGGAAGAAGCATTACTTTTCAATGGGACACTAAGGAATTTTGTGGCATACTTTACGAACATTCAAATATCTCTTTCATATATAGAAGATGGTACATTCAAATTGTTATCGTCATTCAAAGAACTATAAATATATCTAACTTTATAAAATATAATACAACCTTTATCAGACATGGGTTTTCCTAAAAAATCGGATTCCCATCCCTAAAACATGATAATTTGTTTCACAGAATAAGTATAATTAGCATGAAAATATTTTTATACTAACCATTCTATGAAGAATATAAATGATGAGAAATCATTTTGAGAAATATTTGTAGGAGAATATTTCATTGATTCTGACATTTGTATGATAATACCCCATGAGAATCAAAACATCTGAACTTGTCTACTTGAATGATGACAATGATTTTCACAAATAAGAGATAATCCAATGTGGGATAGTGTAGGGTGTCCCTTTATAAAAGAGAATAACGGGCCCACTGAGATTCTACAGCTTAGATTGGATCACAATTACCCATCTTTTAAATAAACTATCCTTTTTAGGGGTTTTAAAAATATATATAATTTCTGGTATTCATCATGATTTGGAGAAATATTTTAAATAAAATACCAACAAATAGAATAGAATTTAAATAGTGTCAAGTATATGAAATTTTATGTAGTACCCCCAGTTTCTGGTTTGTAACCCTTAAATGATGCTTTTAATGTTTTAATAATTAAGGGTGATGAATGAGATAGTCTGGAGAACTTTGAATGATGTTTTAAGGCAAATGGGAAGTCGCACAGACGACACATGGTTTGTCTAAATCATGCGGCAAAACCATGCATAGTTGGTCTTGTAAGCAGTAGCTTCTACATGGGCAGCACACAGTTTGTCTAACCATGCATCCAAGCCATGCATGGAGGATCTAAGAAGGCAATTTCTAATGCACGGTTAGCACATGGTTTGTCTATCCATGCTGGAAAACCATGCGACCACTTAAATGAGATCCTATAAAGGTGTATCTCACACGTTTTTGCCTCTAAGTTGCTTGTTTTTCCTCCTATGTAGCCCTAACTCGAGATTTTTCTTCTCCTAATGTCAGAGATGGTTCTACCATTATTCCAAAGGTGATACAGAGGATTCTCTTGGTGAATCGAAGCTGGATTATTGAGATATGTGATCATTCTTCATCTTTCTTGTTTGTTTTCTTAGATCTACATAGATATAATTTTCCTCTTCCCCCAGTTTCTTAGATCTATGCCTGTTATGGGTAGATCTTGGTGTTTGGATTCCAAATGTGATATTTTTTGTTCTTAGTCTTGCTAGGAGAAGAGATCTAATACAGGTTCTTGGAGAATCGACCCAGTTTTCTTGAACATTCTTCGTTCGTTGGGATTTCCACCGGAACCCTAAAGGTAAGAGGCTTCACTCTTGACTCCTATTGTTATAATTCATTGTCTTATATTTAAATTGGTTTATTTTAATGGAATTTATTGTGAAATTCAGGGAATAAATCCTCTTTAGTGATGATTTATGGTTTTAATGAAATTGTAAATTCTTGGTGATTTGTTGAACAATGTGATTTGGCTTCTGAAATTTAAAATGATGATTTTAAATTTTTGATTTTCTAGAATTTTAAATGGTTTGATTAAAAATAGGTTTTCAATAAAAGGGGTGTTTTATTGAAATGTTTTGGTATTGAAATGACTGTGATGGAATTGGTTTTCAATAAAAATGAAGTTTTATTGCATTGGTTTGGAATGAAAATGGTTTGGAATTTAAAGGGTTCTAACGGAAATGGTTTTCAATAAAAAGGTTTTTTTAAGGGTTGTTTTGGCGTGATTTTTGATAATATGTTGTGTGTGTTCAAGTTGCATGTATGAGTCATGGTTAAAATATGACCTTGTGCTCAGTACCAAACGTTTAATTACAAAATGTAACTACATGTTCGAGGCTTGTTTGAAATATGACCTTGTTCTCAGTGCCAAAGGTGTAATTGAACATGGGAAAAATTACCTTGGGATGAATTGGTAGATCGATGAGAAACTGCTCATTAGTATGGAACAGTCATAACGTAGCATGCTCAGTTGGTTGCATGGGTTTTTGGAATGGTTGTGTATTCCAAAATGGGATATTGTGAAATAGTTCAATAGAAGGTTTGGTTGTTTTTCTGAAAAAAATATTTTGTGGGTAAAATTGGTTTCAATTTCACTTGTATGCTTTTGGTATAAATGGTTTGGAAACTTTTTTATTTTTATTTATAAACTGTTTCTGAGAAATTGTTTCATATAAACTATTTTATATAATTGTGGAAAACTTTTCTATCCTGGCGGTGTGAGTAGGGAAGTCATTGGGGAAAACCTGTTGAGTTTTATACTAACCCCTGCGTTGGTAGTTTGGTTCTTTTAAATCTGCTATTTTCTGGGACTGGGGTAAAGGTAATGTTTCCCCTGTTTTTAGTACTACCTCGTGATGACTGGGGTTGTTTGGTGATTGTGGAGATTAGAGTTTGTGGAGCATGGAATCTTGGTGTCTTTTTAGAGTCTTGAGTTTTTTATCGGCTGTGTACTTTGATATTTATTTTGGTCTTCCGCTGTTGTGCACTCTCATGTGGTTTTACATAAATGATGTTTTTTAGCTATCTTTCTTTTGGTCATGCCTCATATAGTGAATGTCGGTTGCTTGGATTATTGATTTATTTCTTAAAGCATAAATCATCCCACACTTGTATTTAAAACCCATGAGCATCTACATCCAGCCTTTGGCATCTTGGGGATGTCTCTTAGGGCCAAGTAATGACTCATTGTACTCTCAATTCAATGAGAATTGGTGGGTCATTACAAATGGTATCACCTTGTTCGGTCCCTTCCTCACAAGTAGTCATCTATGTTCCTAGTCTTGGAGTTGAAATTCCTTCTTTTCTATTCCTTCGATCGAAATCTTAGACAGGAGTAGGATTGTCAGAACATGAAATGTATAACATAAAGGGATATAGATAACCCATTTCTGATGAAATTCAAGTTACTAGGGTGTTGGGTACATAGGTGTTTTGGATACACATCTAGAATGATGGAAATCTCATTGTCATGGGTTTAGCCAATGAGACGAGCATGACATGCATTTTAGAGGAATTAATTCCCACTAGGATTCCATACTTCATTGTGAGAAATGAATTATGATTTCCTCTAATGTGTGAGTTTTTTAAAAAATGCAGAAATTGTTTTTAAGTGCAATATTTTGAAAACAGGATATTTGGTGTATTTTAAAAATGGGTTGATTTTCAAAAGTCATGTAGAAGGTTTTCAAAAATATTTGAACATTCAAAAATGATGTTTTGGAAAACAATTCTGTGATAGTTGATGTGATAGAATTTGAAATTCTATGCCATCAGTTGCTAGAGAGTGAGATTGATGGATGATGTTGTTGGTTTAGAAAATGGCACCCGGTAGGTGTCATCGAAACCAACCCGAAGAAGCTGCGGAGAATGTGGTTGCACAAGAACCACGGGTGAACTAAGAGCTGGTTTAGATTATTTTCCATGATTTTCATGCAGTGGATATGGGGAACCAGAGGAATTAACAAAGGAAGGTGGATCATACCATCCAGTTCATGAAGCATAATCCACCAAACATTCAGGGTGATGCTGAACCCAAGAAGGCGGAGGTTTGGCTAAGTAGGATGAATCATATCTTCAATTTCATCAGCACACCATTAGAGATCATGGTCAAGTTAGAGGCGTATATGTTTGAAGATCTTTCACATCAATGGTAGGATTTAGTTGTGCATGCTAAATTCGATGAAGGCCATATATGGGAGTATTTTGAAGAATTGATCAACAAAAAATTCTATCCTCACACGTTCAAAATCCAAAAAACAACGGACTTTATCAGCTTGAAGCAGGAGAGACTCTCAGTCACAGATTATGTGGCTAAGTTTATGAATTTAGTCTGTTTTTCAATAGAGGTGGTGTCAAGTGCATCTTTAAAGGAACAAATCTTCGAATCGGGGATACGGCAGGTGATTCTATCGAACATTTCTATGCTTTGCATTATGGATTATACAGAGATTGTGAATAGAGTGACTGTTGTTGAATGTGATATCTCGGAATTGATATGAGGAGGAATGATGATACCCACAGAAAATGGTTATATCTCTACCATTGGGAACAATAGGAAAAGGTACACCTATTTCCATGGTGCAAGTATAAATTAGAACCCGATTGGTGGATCAGTAAACCTTCCTCCATGACCCCAAAGAAAATCACGTTGTTTTCAATGTGGTTTTCTTGACCACATAAAGTGATATGGTATGGAACAACCTAGAGCATGTAATAATTGTATCAATATTGGACATCTTCAGTGCTATATTCACTATGATCCAAGGTCAGGTGCTCGAGACACTTCACCGCTATCACAAGAATCCTTTGATTCCATTAGACTAAGACAACAGAATCAGTCACATCAGCAGAGTAGAGCGAGCCATTGTTATTCTAGAAATACCATGAATCCTCTACCAGGGCAACCTCAGCAAGGAAATAATGAGAACAATATAGTGATGAAGAAATTTCAACGAGCATCCTTTTATAGGAGAGAGGATTGTAAATAATGGTGCAAAGAGCTTTTTGGCACAAATGGTTGCAACTATCTCCTACCAATTGGTATATTTGACTTTGTAATCAATGGAAAAGATCGATCAACATATTTTTCCATATAGTGTGTATCAATTTCATGATGACTTTTAGAAGAACTTCTCTGTTTTACCACCTCTAAGGGAAGTGGAGTTTACGATTGATCTTCTTCTGAGGACCAGTCCTATTCCCCTTCTATCTAATAGAATGTAACCAACATAAGAAGGCCCCGGCCTTAAACCATACTCAATCTTGAATTAAATGAATAATTCACATTGAGGATCTTTTCAGTTTTCGAGTTTTAGAGAATTAGGATATAACTATTACATCTCAAAAGTATACAAAGTAGACACATCTACTCCGTCCCCATTTTTTCACAAAATAATAAATCTTGAACAAAAGAGTCATGTCTAGTTCCTTGTTATAGATATCCTGACATTTCCATGATCCCGACCTTGACCCTATTCAACTTTATATCTTGTGAAAAACATTTCAAAAACTTGGGATGAGCATAAATTGCTCATTAAGGGTTTAACAATACGGAAAGAAAACATCAGTCCATGTATACATAAGAATCAATGAATTCATACTTTACTCATTAAACATAATCACTATAACATACCTCATGAAATCATAAGATTTATGAATAACTAAAAAATATCCTAAGACATAAAGGTAACTTGAGGAATTCATAACATTCTTACATAGGGAGTAACCCTCTTGGTTATGTTCGGAATACCCGTCACAGTATATTCCCTAAATCTCTTCAGAGAAACCTTAACGTTTAACCCCTTCATGTTACCCAATGCATTGGAGAGCTATATCGGGCTCACCCGCCCTTAGTTTATCACGGAACCACCCGTCTTCATAACAATTCCCAAGAACCATAACATAATCGTATCACATAAAACATGCATAAAGTAAACATAACATTTCCACATTTTAATCAGAAGATATAAATACAACACATTGATATAATAAAAAAATTATGAAAACCATTTTCAATACCAAAATACAAGAAAAGTAAAACATGGTATTTATTTTCCATAAAAAAGGCTATGGCTTGTAGAGGAAGCTGAAACTGAAATAATGGTCATGGTCGCAGAGAAGTCATTGTCGCCACATACGTACGACAAATAAAAACATTCCCTTTTGTCGTTTAGTAAACGCTTCGTATAAAAAATATTCCTTTTGAAAAAATGTAAAAGTCAAAGGGGTTTATACAACGTATAAAATAATGTTATGTATAAAACAATATATTCCTCAATGAAAGGAGATTGAGACGAATTCCCTTACAAAGACGGTATCCTTGGATTAAGGATAAATAAATTACATAATTATGTGTGACAAACGAATACACCAAATAAAAGTGGATATTAAGTGTAAAAAAATCAGATATCATTCACACATATTCATAGAATGACATATTCAAGGAGTAAAAGTCAATCCCAAAGAATCAAAATTGGGTTAAGATGTTCCCTTGCAAAAATTCGACAGCCTAACGGCGTCACTTCAAACATCAGAAAATGAGTTGATGAGAGATAAAAAGGGTATATCATAACTTAGACATAAAATATACATCAATAAGGATATATAATAACACATCCCAACATTACAATATGTAAATTAAAATAACCAGCAAATTAAGACTTTTAAAAAGAGGATGGTGAAAAGTTCCCTAACCGACTTGGGTATCTTTTGAAACATACAACCCATGAAAGAATGACAATAAAACATTGATTTAAATACTCAAAAATGAAATAATACTACAAAAAGAATATAATAATGGTCATTACATATACCACTCAAAGGAAATTGTGTCAAATGTAGCATAAATCACACGAGAATAAAAGTGAGATGAAAAATCCCTTACGAAAACTCGGCAGCCTAACGGCGCCACTTAAAACGTCCAAAAATGGATTGATGAGATAAAATAGGGTCTCTCATCATATTAACATAAAATTTATAGAAAGAGGAATATAAAAGAACATCCCACATCATAACAAAGAGGATAATAAAATAAGTGACATAAAGGAGAGTACTTAAAAAGAAAGAGAGAGGTTGGATCTCTTACGAAAATTCGGCAGCCTAACGGCGCCAATCAAATCTTCCAAAATGGATTGATGAGAGAAAATAGTGTCTCTAATCATATAAACATAAAAATTACAGTAAGAGTAATATAAAATAACATCCCAATCATAAAAAAGATGAGCTAAAAAGGACTGACATAAAAGAGTCTACTTAAAAAGAAAGAGAGGGGTAGGTTCCCTTACCTCAAGTCTGACTTGACTCAATCGCTCTTTAATCTCTTGAATAATAAACTAAAGATAATTTCTACTTTCTTAAGAACTTTTTTTAAATTTTATTATTCCTTTTATACAACTTATTTCCATGTTATAAACAATATGTAATCATTTAAGTTAATAAAGTTCGTTTTGTCGATATTTGGTACTTAAGTCAAAAATGGACTTCTTACAATTACATGTTGTTTATGTGGTAAAATGTTTATTATATCCAGAATGATATTCATCATTTGGATATCATATATATCTAGAATGTAAATTTATTTATAATAGTACATAACATTTTATAGGTAGGAAATGAAATGCACTGTTCATGGAGACGGTAAGCCGTACGTACGCATGAACGCTACTTCCATTTATATTTCATATTTAATGGAATTAAAACATAATGATACATAATAGTATTATAATTAAATTATGGTATCATATATAATATTATTAATTCTATCCTTTATACTTACCACATATGGTATTAACGAATCAAATCACTTTGAGGGGACGGTAGTCCGCACTTCCTAAAATGAAGATATTGCGTTTACCCATAATGGAAACCATAAAGGTATTCCATAAATGAAAAATAAATAATCGTAAGGAAAACATAAACATATTATATATAATATATAAATATAGTGACATCTTAATGGCCACCTTTGAAGGTGTTAAAAAATATTGAACAATCATTGTTTTGTGAGGCAGAAATTCACCATCCACAGAAAATAGTATGTTCTTTAACCATTAGATGTAGGTGTGTGTAAGTGTATCTCGAATCATTCTTATAAAGACATCCTAGTATATTGAAGATACTTTAGTTGTTACAAAATAAATGAATAAAAAGATTTTAGGGGGTTGGAGAAGCAAAATAAAACATAAGAACACAAGTGAAGACATTACCTTAAAATCGGGTAACTCTTTTTGATTTGAGCTCCAAAGATTCCTTGGAAAGACTTCTGACCAAATTTAGGCTTCTAGGAGTAATAGATGGATGTGTAGAGACAAAATGGGTAGTATTTGTCCGAGAAAAAGGCTTGAGAGGTGTGTGTAAGGAGGTAGAGGTGGGGACCTTTTATAAGAGGAGAGGAGGGGCACTCTTGGAAGGTCTTGAAATGTAACATTATTATAAAATTCTTTTCTGATTTTAAAGGAACCAAAATATATATTTCGAGTATAAGGTGATAAAAGTTCGAAATCCACCCATACAATAGTTTTTTTACATGTGTTGGTCTTAGATTTTATATTATCTTTTCATTTTATGGAAATCTTTAAATAATGAGGCAATCGCTGCATCATCATGATATCATAAATAATTTAATTTATTTAAGGTCTAAAAATTATAAAAAAAACTATTATGTAGGAAATTGTTTTATCATTAAAATGACTATTTATAGTAAAAAATATTACTTGTATAACCCCATGTAAAAATTGTTTTGGTAAAAAAATATATGTTTGTGTCATTTTTACTTTTAGTTTAAATAAAAGGCATTAATGTCATTATCTTACCGAAGTGGCTCCATAGAGTCCCAAAAATAGACCCATGGGTTGTCGTGGTTGGCCATGACTCATCCAATAGGGTTAGTACAAGTGTAAATTTATTTTCATTTTATTATAATATCATTTTTACCTTAAATCACACTAATTACCTCTAATCGTGATTAAAAAATTAAAAGTTACTATTCAACAAGAAATTATTTTAATCCTATTGAACCAAATTTTACTTCCTAATGACAACCATTTATGTCTTATTTTGGAAAATCAAATCACAGAAGTGGTAAAAATTCATTTAAATGAAAAAAATCAGTTTTTAAGTACCACTTAGTGGTTTCACTATTCATCAAAAATTGATGTTTTTCAGAAAAATACCAAAACTTCACCCTATGCTATATTTGATATGAGAAGTTAAAAAATGATGTCTATTTTAAAAAATTCAAAACATATGAGTTTCATTAATTAATTTAATAATTAATTCCCGCTGTCAGAACAAATAGCATGTTTTTATGAAACAATATATATCAAAAGATTGACACTAGTTTAAGTCCAATTTCAAAGTGAAATTAATTCCAATGACCACTATTGGATTAAAGTGTAAAAATATATTCTAATTTCACTTTAAAATTAATTAAAAAGCTAATATAATCATAAAAATAAATTAGATTAAAAAGTGGTTTTGAATTAAAATACAACATTTTTCACTATTCATTAAAAATGAACTTTTTCGGAAAAATACCAAAAATTTACACAAAGTAATTTTTGATGTCCCGATTCTAAAGAAGAATTTTATTTGGTCTAATACAAGGTATAGGAGTCACTGAAACTATATTTAATGAAGGTCCGCCATTAAAAGGTGATAAGTGGACCTTTAGTAAATATTAGAGTATATATGCCTAAATTTGAATTCTTTTAATATTTTATGCCTTTATCCTTTTTTGGATAAATGTAAAAACATTTAACAAACATTTATAATCATATTTTAGTTATTTCTATTCATTCCCTCCAATAGAATAGCAACGTTCTAACTACCATTTGAAATAATATTCTTTTATTATTAGAGTGCAACGTAAGATTTCAAAGAAGCTCATTATTGCGTAATGGGTACGCCATCGAGCATAGCGTTCCCTTTAAAGTAATATTAACATTTTATTCACAAATAGGGATGAATATAAAAATTTCATATTCTTTATTTACCTGGGGTGTTACATCCTTCCTCCCTTTTAAGAATTGCATCCTCGCGATTTTAAAATTGGGCTCGGAAACTTCATTAAAAGTCCCACATTGGAACAAGAGTCGGTAAAACAATCACTTTAAATGAATGAAAGAGAAGTACAGAGGTCACCCGAGTTAACCCATACTAGGATTCCATGTAAGAAAACATGGATATGGAAGAAAAATCAAAGGGTCATGTTCTGAGGGAGGGTGATAGAAAACATGTTTAGGAGAAAGTTAACCGCAAGAAAATCACAAACTTGTGATGGGTTAAATGGTATTCGATTCCCCAGTAGAAAAAGTTAGTAGAAAACATTTTTGTTTTAAGTTACTTTTCACTGAGGAATTTATTTTTTGATCTTAAGGAAACATACATTCTTGTCATGTTGACATTCAACATTTACAAGATTTCTTACACAAACTCGTACTTTCTTCAAATGATGAGTATTTAAGATGACTTGTTCACATTAAGAGCGCTATAATCCACTTCTAGAGAATCACCTAATCCACAAAAAAGAACTATATATTTCTCATATCTTTATACCTTAACCAAAACGAAAATTGTTAGAACAAGATCAGATAATCCACAAAAGGATAACCCTTTATAAAAAGTAAATCTATTCTCAATCTCCAAAATTTGTCCAACAAAACCCAAAGTTCAACGAATACCATTTGATAAAAAATTTGTCTATAAAATACTTCAAAGTAAACCAAACTAAGATTGAAACCCAAAAATTTGAGGGATTTAATCACATAGTCTTCCATGGTACAAATTAACACTTTTGTCCAAATAAAAGCAGTTGCTCTTAAAGTCTTATATTGAAAAGTAATTAACCTAAACACATATCCTCCATGATCGGTTAATAATTTCAATAGATAACCCAAAATAAACTTACTCTTAATTAATAAAATCATCTAACTAAAAAAATATGTCATACTAACTAGGGACTTCACGTAGTCCAGTGGTAGGTGATAAATACCAGTCGCAATTTGGTTGTGGGTTCGATTCCAGTAGCATTGTCCGACGTGACGGGTTGTCACACGTTCTGTGTGTTGTCCTTTTTATAAAACTCCAAAAATAACCCTAACAGGTTTTAACCTCAATAGTTTCTTTATACCTCTCATTTTCATCCAAATTCATTATGATCTCAATATATTAATTCCTAAAGTCTTATTTCACCACCATAATATAAAATAAAATGATTCTAAAAATGAATAATAGCATACCTTGATAATGGTGTCCTCTCGGTTTCATTGTCATCTTATTCACGTTTGTAGAATTCCCATGCATTACAACAACGATTTAGAGATCCTTAAAAATAATTTCTTTCCTCCATCCAAATACACCTTGTACAACATGAGTCATATGGGTGTTCATAGAAAATCAGTTTTGGAAAATAATCATGTATGACATATAATTCCAAAACATCTGATAAAACATGATTTCTATAAAATAGTCGTACGGAATTTGAGTTGAAACTTTCTATTATTGGTCCTTTTAAAATACCATTAGTTTGTGCTATGAGAATATATTTTAAAAGAAAATATAAATAGGTTGTGCAAGGGTCTCCTTCTTCAGAACCATTTTTAAAATCATAATATGCTTCAGAATATTGTGATAAGGTAAAATATTTGAAAATACCTTGATAATATTTACCTTTCTTGAAAATATGAGAATATTGTGAAAATAGTATTTGTCTAAATACAACCCATGATCTACGATGATAATGAGGTATATTTGAGGTGTTTGATATCTCAAACAACTGCTTGCAAGTGAGTTGTATGCTAGAAAATGTTTCACAATCATTTGAACATGACTTTGCAATAATTATTGCAAGCATGTCATCAGGAAGAGATAGGAATGTCGTTTGAGATCTTCTTCCTTTGATTCGTAACTGACTTTACTTGACCTGAAAACAAAATTATAGAATAAGGATTTAACAGAAATAATAGATATAGGGACTAACCATGTGTCTAACAAAAACTCATAATCCCTAAATTTGTCTAAATCGACCTCTTATACGAACTATAAGGCCCAGGCCTTAAACCTTACTTAATCTTGAATTAAATGAATAATTCACATTGAGGATCTTTTCAGGTTTAGTGTTTTAGAGAATTATGACATAACTATTACATCTCAAAATATTACAAAGTAGACACATCTACTCAGTTCCCATTTTTTCACAAAATAAAAACTCTTGAACAAAAGATTCATGTCTAGTTCCTTGTTTTAGACAGCCTGAAATTTCCTTGATCCCATCCTTAACCCTATTCAACATTATGTCCTGTGGAAAACATTTCAATAACTTGGGATGAGCATAAAAAGCTCAGTAAGGGTTATAACAATACGGAAAGAAAACATCAGTCCATGTATGCATAAGAATCAATGAAATAATACTTTACTCATAAAACATAAGAACATTAACATACCTCATGAAATCATAATATTTATGAATAACTCATAAAAATCATAAGACATAAAGGTAACTTGAGGCATTCATAACATTCTTACGTAGGGTGTAACCCTCTTGGTTACGTTTGGAATACCCATCACAGTATATTCCCAAAATCTCTTTGGAGAAACCTTAACGTTTAACCCCTTTGTGTTACCCAATGAATTGGAGAGATATATCGGGCTTACCGACCCTTAGTTTATCATGGAACCACCTGTCTTCATAAAAATTCCCAAGAACCATAACATAATCGTATCACATAAAACATGCATAAAAGAAAACATAACATTTCCACATTTTAATCACAAGATATAAATACAACACATTAATATAATAAAAACATTATGAAAACCATTTTCAATACCAAAATAAAAGAAAAGTAAAACATGATATTTATTTTCCATAAAAAATGTTATGTCTTGTAGAGGAAGCCGAAATAGAAATAATGGTCATGGCGGTGAAGAAGTCATTGTCGCAGCTTACATACGACAAATAAAAACATTCCCTTTTTTCGGTTAGTAAAAGCTTCATATAAAAAATATTCCTTTTGAATAAACTTAAATTCAAAGGGGTTTATACACAGTATAAAATAATGTTGAGTATAAAACAAAATATGCCTCAATGAAAGGATATTGAGACGAAGTCCCTTACAAATACAGTATCCTTGGATTAAAGATAAATGAATTACATAATTATGTGTGAAAAATGAATACACCAAATATAAGTTCATATTAAGTGTAAAAAAATCATACAACCTTCACAAATATTCATATAATGACATATTAAAGGAGTACAAGTTATTCCCAAAGAATCAAAATTGGGTTAAAAAGTTCCCTTGAAAACTTTCGACAGCCTAACGACGTCACTTCAAACATTAGAAAATGAGTTGATGAGAGATAAAAAGGTTATATAACCACTTGGACATAAAATATACATCAATAAGGATATATAAGAAAATATCCCAACATTATAATATGTAAATTAAAATACCCAAAAAAAGATGTTATTTAAAAATGGGAGGGTGAAAATTTCCCTTACCGACTTGGGCATCATTCGAAACATACACCCCATGAAAGAAGAACAATAAAACATTGATTTAAATAATCATTAACGAAAGTATATTACTCAAAGAGTATAATAATAGGAATTACATATACAACTCAAAGGAAATGGTGTCAAATGTAGCATAAATCTCACGAGAATAAAAGTGAGATGAAAAATCCCTTACGAAAACTCTGCAGCCTAACGGCGCGACTTAAAACATTCAAAAATGGATTGATGAGATCAAATAGGGTCTATCATCATATTAACATAAAATTTAAAGAAAGAGGAATATAAAATAACATCTCCTAACATAACAAATAGGAGATTAAAAGAAGTGACATAAATGAGAGTACATAAAAAGAAAGAGAGAGGTTGGATCTCTTACGAAAATTCGGCAGCCTAACAGTGCCAATCAAATCTTCCAAAATGGATTGATGAAAAAAATAGGGTCTATCATCATATAAACATAAGAATTACATTAAGAGTAATATAAATTAATATCCCAATCATAAGAAAGATTAGCATAAAAGGAATGACATAAAAGAGTGTACTTTAAAAGAATGAGAGGGGTAGGTTCCCTTACCTCAAGTCCAACTTGACTCAATCGCTCTTTAATCTCATGAATAATAAACTAAAGTTAATTTATACTTACGTGAGAACTTTTTTTCAATTTTATTATTCCTTTTATAAAAATTATTTCCATGTTATAAAAAATATGTAATCATTTAAGTTAATAAAGTTCATTTTGTCGATATTTGGTACTTAAGTTTAAAATGGACTTCTTACAATTACATGTTGTTTATGTGGTCAAAGGTTCATTATATCCAAAATTATATTAATGATTTGGATATAATATATATAATATATATCCAGCATGTACATTTATTTATAATTGTACATAACTTTTTAGAGTTAAGAAATGAAATGCACTGTTCATGGAGATGGTAAGCCGTACGTATGCATGAATGCTACTTCCATATCTATTTCATATTTAATGGAATTAAAACATAATGATACATAATAGTATTATAATTCCAGTATGGTATCATATATAATATTATTAAATATATCCTTTATACAAACCACATATTGTATTAACAAATCAAATCACTTTTAGGGGGCGGTAGTCCGTACTTCCAAAAATGAAGATATCGCGTTTACCCATAATGGAAACCATAAAGGAATGCCATAAATGAAAAATACAGAATCTTAAGGAAAACATGAACATATTATATATAATATATAAATATAGTGAAATATTAATGTCCACCTTTGACGGTGTTAAATGAATATTAAACAATCATCGTTTCGTGAGGCAGAAATTAACCATCCACAGAAAACAATATGTTCTTTAACCATTAGATGTAGGTGTGTGTAAGTGTATCTCGAATACTTATTATAACAACATCCTAGTATATAGAAGATATTTCATTTGTTACAAAATAAATTAATAAAAAGAGTTTAGGGGGTTGGAGAAGCAAAATAAAACATAAGAACACAAGTGAAGACATTACCTTAAAATTAGGTAACTCTTTTTGATTTGAGCTCGAAGGATTCCTTGGGAAGACTTCATCCCAATGTGAGGCTTCTAAGAGTAAGAGAGGAATTTTTAGAGAGAAAATGGGCAGGGGTTGGCCGAGACAAAGGCTTGAGATGTGTGTGTAAGGAGGTAGAGGTGGGGGCCTTTTATAAGAAGAGAGGAGGGGCACATTTGGAAGGTCTTGAAAAGTAACATTATTATAAAATGATTTTCGGATTTTAAAGGTCCCAAAATTATATATTTAGATTATAAGGTGATAATAGTTATAAATACACCCATCCAATAAGTTTTTTACTTTTTTAGGTATTATATTTTACATTTTATTTTCATTTTATTTAAATCGTTAAATAATGAGGTAATCGCTGCATCATCATGATGTCGTAAATAATTTAATTTATTTAAGGTCGAAAAATTATAAAAAATACTATGATGTAGTAAATATTTTTATCTTTCCAATGACTATTTATAGTAAAAAATCTGACTTTTTTAACCTCATGTAAAAATTGTTTTGGTAAAACAATACATGTTTTTGTCATTTTTTACTTTTACTTTAAATAAAAGGCATTAATGTCATTATCTTACCCAAGTGGCTCCATGGGGTCCAAAAAATCGACCAATGGGTTTTCCTGGTCGGCCATGACTCATCCAATAGGGTTAGGACAACTTTCAAGTTATTTTAATTTTATTATAATATCATTTTTACCTTAAATCACACTAATTACCTCTAATCGCGATTAAAAACTTAAAAGTTACTATTCACCGAAAAATTATTTTAATCCCATTGAACCAAATTTTACTTACTAATGACAACCATTTATGTTGGATTTTTTAAAATCAAATCACATAAGTCGTAAAGTTTCAATTAAATGAAAAAAATCCGTTTTTAAGTACCACTTAGTGGTTTCACTATTCATCAAAAATTGAAGTTTTTCAGAAAAATACCAAAACATCACCCTAAGCTATAGTTGATATTCCAAGTTAAAAAATGATGTCTATTTTAAAAAATTCAAAACATATAGGTTACATTAATTCATTTAATAATTAATTCCCGATGTCAGAACAAATATCTTGTTTTTATGAAACAATATATATCAAAAGATTGACACTAGTGTAAGTCCAATTTCAAAGTGAAATTAATTCCATTGACCACTATTGGATTAAAGGGTAAAAAATATTCTAATTTCACTTTAAAAACAATTCAAAATATAATTTAATCATATAAATAAATTATATTAAAAAGTGGGTTTGAATTAAAATACAACATTTTTCACTATTCATTAAAAATGATCTTTATCGGAAAAATATCAAAAATTTACACAAAGAAAATTTTGACGTCCCGATTCTAAGGAAGAATTTTCTTTGGTCCAATAGATGGTATAGGAGTGACCAAATCTATATTTAATGAAGGTTCGCCATCAAAAGGCGATAAGTGGACCTTTAGTGAATATTAGAGTATATATGCCTAGAATTGAATTCTTTTCGTATTTTAAGCCTTTATACTTTATTGGATAAATGTAAAGACATTTAACAAACATATATATTCATATTTTAGTTATTTCTATTCATTCCCACCAATACAACGGCAATGTGCTAACTACCATTTAAAATAATATTATTTTATTATTAGAGTGCTACGTAAGATTTTAAAGAAACTCATTGTTGGATAATGTGTATGCCATCGAGTATAGAGTTCCCTTTAAAGCGATATTAACATTTTATTCACAAATTTGGATAAATATAAAAATTTCATATTCTTTATTTACTTGGGGTGTTACAAACAGATTTGCTGGAATTGAAAGTGCGGTTAGAGGATCTGGAAAGGAAAGGGTGTGTTCGACCAAGTACATCTATGGGGGTAGTGTCGGTGTTGTTTTTGAAGAAGGAAGATGGAACTCTTCGGTTGTGTGTTGATTATCATAAAATTAACCAAGTTGCGATAAAGAATAGATATCCACTTCGACGCATTGATGATCTATTTGATCAATTAAGGGGATCTTAGTGGTTTTCCATGATTGAATTTCGTTGAAGTTATCACCAATTACGAGTTCGGAAGGAGGATATTACAAAGATAGATTTCATAAGTAGATATCTCATTTATGAATATGTAGTCATGCATTTCGGTCTAACAAATTCCCTAGTATTCTTTATGGCGTTGATGAATCAGATATTTCAAAAGTATTTGTATTTTAGTATTGTGGTATTTGTGGACGACATTTTGGTCGTTTCAAAAACAAGGGATGATCATGAGGTGCACGAGGAAACAGTGTTACAAATATTAAGAGATCGTCATTTGTATGCCAAATTATCAAAGTTTAATTTTTGGATATAGGAAGAACATTTCATTTGCCATGTCATTTCTATTAAAGGCATTTCTTTTGATCCTAAAAAGATATAAGCCTTTATCTCTTGGAAACCACTGAAGAATGTGTTCGAGATATGATTTTTTCTTGGTCTAGCTATTTAATACTGATTCTTTTTGTGTGATTTCTCATGACTATATTCAGTAATTACAACTTTTAAAAATAATAATTCTTCATTCCTATTGATAGAAGAATGTAAAAATTCTTTCTAGGAACTGAAAGTTCAGCTTGCATCAACACCTATCTTGATTTTACCAGAATCAGGACAGGGGTATGTGGTGTATTGTGATTCTTTGGGATTAGGGTTGGTTTTTTTTCTCATGAAATGAGATCACGTGGTTGCTTATGGTTCAAGGCATTTTAGGGTGCATGAGAAGAATTACCCAACAAATGATTTGAAGTTAGTTGCAGTCATCCATGCTTTGAAAACATAGAGACATTGTCTCTTTGGTGAGAAATTTACTGTGTTTACGAATCAAAAAAGATTGAAACACATTTTCTCATAGAGATATTTGAATTGGAGGAAAAGGAGGTGGATGGTGTATCTCTAAATGTTTGACTTTGACTTGATGTACAAACCAGGGAATTGAAATTTGGTGGATGATGCATTGAGTAGGAATTTATATTCATTGTTGGCGAAGGAAGATTATAATGAATGGAAATTGATGTCGGTCTTAGTCGTCAAGAATGTGGAATGTAAAGACTGAGGTGATGTTGCAATTTTCTTTTCAGCTACGCTTGTTCCTGATCTATTAAAAATTATCAATGAAGCATAGACACTTGATGAAAAATGTCTGGTTATAAGTTCAAAACTCAATGGTGGGGAGACCATTGATGTATAGAAACATGATGGGGGTTTGGTTTTGTGTTTCAAAGACTGGATAGATGTACCTATGGTTTGTCAGTAACATCTCCTTCATGATTACCATCACTCAATATGGGTAGTACATCCAAGTACATAGAAGATGTATAAGTAGTTGAAGAAGAAGTTTTAGTGGAGCGGCATGAAAAGGAAAGTGACTAAGTTCATCTCGCGATGCTTAAAATATATGTAGATTAAAGTAGAGCATCAGAGAATAGCTGGTATGTTACATTCCTTTTTCCATTCTAGACTGGAATTGGGATCACATAGTAATGGGTTTTGTTATAGGTCTTCCAAGAATGGTCTGGAAACACGATGCCACTTGGGTGATAGTGGATCATATAACCATGTAGGCTCATTTAATCCCTATTAGTGAAACTTATATGGGGGATGATCTTTCAAAAATCTATATCTGAGAAGTGGTAAAGAGGCATGGTGTACCACTATCTATAGTCTCCGATAGATATCCGAGGTTTACATCTCGTTTCTAGAAATCATTACAGGAATCCCTTAGAACTCAGTTGACGATGAGCACGACATATCATCCTAGACGAATGGGAAATCCGAGAAGATGATAAAAACATTGGAAGACATGTTGTGTGTTTGTGTAATGGATTTTAGTGGCTCATGGGTGGATTATATCACCTTAGTAGAGTTCTCATACAATAATAGTTATCAAGCCTCGATACACATGGATCTGTTTGAAGCATTGTATGGGTGACCTTGTCATTCTCCACTATTCAGGGTGGAAATGGGTGAAACATCAATTGTCGGGCAAAGCCTTGTCTAGGAAACAATAGAGAAAATTGAGTTGATTAGATAAAGCATGGAGACAGCTTAGATTCATCAGAAATCTTATGCAGATCACCGTCAAAGACCATTGTCGTTTTTTTGGGCGCTCATGTCTTCCTGAGGATCTCTACAAGGCCTGGACGTCATTATTTGGGGAAGCAGGGAAAGTTTTCTCCTAGATACATTGGACCTTTTGAGATACTGTAATGGGTTGGAGAGGTGTCATAACAGTTGGCATAACCACCAGAGTTTAGTTTGGTGCATAATGTGTTCCATGTATCTCAGTTGAAAAGGAATCAGCCTGTTCCTGACCATGTGATCAGATGGGACTATGTTGACATAGAGTCGGATGCCTCATTGATACATATTCCAGTATGGATTGTAGATAGGAAAGCGAAAGTCTTGCTTGAAAAAATCATCGGTCTAGTGCGGGTTTTATGGAAGCATGGTTAGATTTAGAAAGAGACATGGGAGTGTGAAAAGGAAATTAAAGAGCAGTGGCCAGAACCCCTTTAGTTGTGTGAAGGTTTTCTACTTTCTGAGGACGAAAAGACCAATGGTGGGGAGAATTTAGTACCCCCGGTTTCCGGTATATTACCCTTACTTGATTCCTTTCGTGGTATTAATGTTATGGTAGATGAATGGGAGAGTCGGGAGAACTTTGAATGTTGTTTTGAGGAAAAGGGTAAGTCACACAAACGGCGCACAGTTTGTCTAAACCGTACGGCAAAATCGTGTGTGGATGGTCTTGGGGGCGGTTGCTTCCACACGGGCGGCACATATTTTGGCTAACCGTGCATCCAAGCCATGTGTGGAGGATCTGTGGCGAAAATGGATAATACGCGGTTAGTGTATGGTTTTTCTAATCATGCAGGAAAGTCGTGCCGCCACTTAAATGAGATCTTATAAAGGTGGATCTCACACGTTTTTTCCTCTATGAGACTTTGTTTCCTCACAAACAGACCTAACATGGGATTTTGCTTCACCTAAGGTCATATAAGGTTCTACCATCATTCTGGAGGTGATATGAAGGCTTTTCATGGCGAATCAAAGCTGTATTCTTCAGGTATGCTATCGTTCTTCATCGTTCTTGTCCGATTTCATAGATCTACTTAGATATACTTCTCGTCTTCTTTCGGTTTCTTAAATCTTCACCCATTATGGGTAGATATAGATGTGTGGATTCCAAATGTGATATTTTTTGGTCTTGGGGTTTCTTGGAGAAGATATCTAAGGTGGGTTCTTAGTGAATTGACTCTATTTTCATGAACGTTCTTCGCTCGTTGTGGTTTCCACCGAAACCCTAAAGGTAGGAGGATTCACTCTCAACACCTCCTGTTAGAATTGAATGGATTAAATTCAAATTGGTTTATTTGAATGGAATTGATTGTGAAAATCATGGAATAAATATTCTTTAGTGATGATTTATGGTTTTTATGAAATTGTAAAATCTTGGTGGTTTGTTATCCAATGTGATTTGGATTCTTGATTTTAAAGTGATGATTTTAAATTTTTGATTTTATAGAATTGTAAATAGTTTGATGAAAAATAGGTTTTCAATAAAAGGGGTTTTTTTGAAATGGTTTTGTATTTAAATGACTGTGATGGATTTTTTTTCAATAAAAATGGAGTTTTATTGAAGTGGTCTGGAATGAAAATGGGTTGGAATTTAAATGGTTTTAACGAAAATAGTTTTCAATAAAAAGGTGTTTTATTGAAATGGTTGTTTTGGTACAATTTTTGAGAATATCTGGTGTGTGTTCATGTTGCATATATGAGGCTTGGTTGAAATATGACCTTGTGCTTGGTGCCAAACGTCTAATGGAACGTGGTAACTATATGTACGAGGCTTGGTTGAAATATGACCTTGTTCTCGGTGCCAAAGGAGTAACGGCACATAGGGAACAATTACCTTGTGAAAACTTGTTAGATCGATGAGAAACCGCTCATGATTATGGAACTATCATAATGTAGAATGCATGGTTTGTTTCATGGGGTTGTGGAATGGTTAGGTAGTAAAAAAAGGGATATTGTGAAATGGTTATAAGTCTTGTATGGTTATTTTTTCAGGAAAAATATTTTGTTTGAAAAATTGGATTCAATTACACTTGTCTGATTTTGGTATAAATGGTTTGGAAACATGTTTATATTTAGATATAAACTATTTTTGAGAAATTCTTTTATACAAACTATTTTATATAATTGTGGCTAAAATTTCTATCATAGTGGAATGGGAAGGGAAGTAATTGGGGATAACCTGCTAAGATTTATACTCACCCCTGTATTAGCACTTTGGTGCTTTTGCAGATGATATTTTCTGGGACAGGGGAAAAGGTAACGTTTTCCATGTTTTTAGTACTACATCATGATGATTAGGGCCTTTTGGTGATTGTGGTGCTTTTATCTTGTGGAGCATGGAGTCTTGGTGTCTTTTCAGAGTCTTGATTTTTTATCCGCTGTGTACTTTGATATTTGGTTTGGTCTTCCGTTGGTGTGCACTCTGATGTGGTTTGACATAAAAGAAGTTTTTTAGCTATATTTCTTTTATTCATGCTTCATATAGTGAAGGTTGGTTGGTTGGTTTATTGGTTTATTTATTAAAGGGAAAATCACCCCCCACTTGTATTTTAAACGCTTCAGAATTTATTTTCCAGCCTTCGGCGTCTTGGGGATATCGCTTAAGGCCAAGTAGTGACTCGTTGTACTCTAAAGCCAATGAGAATTGGTGGGTCATTACAATGTACCGTTCATTTTCTCTGGATAGATTTGTCATTTTGAATAATTTTTTTATTCAAATATTCAAAAAAATTGGTGTATGAAAATTTAATTACGAAAACATTTGAGTTCAAAAATTTGAGTAAGAAAAATTTGAGGAAGAAACATAATGGCATGGAAAATTTGAGAACTAAAAAAATTAAATGATCAAATATATGTAAATCCCTATTTAAATGAAGTAACATAATATAAGAAAATATTCTGAACATTAATTAGAAATGTATTATTAATTTAAATTCACTATTCCTAGAATTTTCATAATGTATTCAAATCTATAAGAAAGTAATAGTTTTGTAACTATATCAGTGAGTTTTTTTTCATTCTGATAAATTGAAAATTGATATATCCTTTAAGTGTTTGAGAAAAATGAATGGGATTCCTAATATTTATGTTTTCTTGTAGATTGTGTTTTTTGTGTTTTTACATAAATCTATTTCCCTACTATTATGACCTTTTTCTTGGGTTTTAGTAATACTCATGCCAAAATAATTTAGTATTTGTTGCATCGAAAACACTAGATCAAAAACACATAGACCTAAAATATATTCAACATCAATAGTTGAATGTTATACCAAGTGTTGTTTGTTACTATACCATGAAACTAATTAATTATCAAATAAATGAAAATTATGCTATATAATTTTTTCTATCTATTCTAGAACAAAAAAAGTTTTCATCTGAAAATCATTTTAGTTCAAAGTCATTCTAAGAAGATTAAAAAATTACCAAATCAATAGTTCTATCTAAATAATGAATAATTCATTTTAAAACAATTAAATAAAATTATTTAGGATTTTTTAATACCTTTCACATAAGAATAATGAATACATTATGTATGGACAACGAGTTATTAGGTACTTTAGAATTCCTATCATACGTCAAAAAGTTGTTCGATTGATTGGTTGCCCAGTTTCATCATGATTAAGAGTATTTGAGGTACTGATTGGAGTAAAAATAATTTTTGTATTGTTATATCCAGACTTTTTATGAATATCATTAATATAATTATGTTGATGTGCATAGGTTCCTTATGTGTTTTTAAATTTTAATAACATGAAATATTCTTAACTCACCAATTATAGTTATTTCAAACGTAAATTTCACAAGATCCACAAATGAATATTTTAATGATGGTTGATTTGATCCAAATATAATGATATAGACAGAATTCAAGTAATCAAAACATTTTAATTTTTGTTCTATATAAATAGATTTGGATCAGTAGTTCCATTAGCAATATTTTTATAACAAAAATGATTTCATTCTATCATACCCAGATCTAAGGTATTTTTAATGGACATATACAGAATTGGTATGTTTATGAACATATTCAGTATGTTTTTTATCTTGAAAACCTGGAGTTTATTCTATATTAACAACCTATTTAACATATTCATTATAAAAATCACACTTTACATCTAATCTAAAATGTTTTAAATTAATTAATTCTATAAAGGATAACCGAATTTTAATCGATTCATGTCCAACTACATGATCAGAAATTCATTTGTAATCTATTCTATCTTTTTATTATATCCTTTAAAAACTAGTCCATATTAATTTATAAAGAATATTCCATTTTTATTACATTTATTTCCGAAACCCCATTTTACACCAATGGATGGAGTTATTTTTGGTCTATTAAACAAATTTTTATCCTTGTTCCTTTCATTTTTGTTTAGTTATTATTTCTTATAATAAATCCAATCTATGTCACACAATGCCTCATTAGGACTTTTAGACTTGAATTGAGAATTTAAAGAAATATTATCTACATTATTTCTCAAATAAAACCTAGTCTATGTTGGCTGACATACATTACCAATGATATTGTCTCTAGGATGATTCCTAATAAACATTACGGATTGGTTTTATAAAACCATTACATCAAAATAAGGTAAATACTATTCCATAGTGATTATTTTAGAAACAATTTCTCATGTATTATCCTTATTAGAAGAATTTTATATCACAGGTTCATAATAATTTTTTCTAAACACATCATAAGACATAGGTTGGTATTGTTCAAAAGCAAAAGGATTATTTTCATTAAAAAAGACATGTAATATTTACAAAATTGTACAAGATTTTTTATTGAAGACAATATATGCCTTAGAAGTAGTGTAATAGCCTAATAATATACCGTCATCAGATATGGGTGAAAATTTATGCATATTATCTTTTATATTAAATATGAATACTCTAAATCCAAAAACCCTAAAGTATGAGAATTTTTGTTTCCGACCATTCAACAACAAATAATGGGTTTTATAATGAAATGGTGAAATTAAAAAACTATTTAATGTATAACATGATATATTAATATATTAAGTTCTAAAAATGATTATAAATTTATTATTCACTCGATATTTTTAATGTTATTTCTTGAAGAATCTAATTTCATCATTATACAACTTAATTTTTCTATAGAGTTCTAGGTACTAAGATGTTTTGAGTGATTCCATTCTTACTAAAAAATGTTTAAAAATTATAATTTTTAAATTTTACATCATGTTCACTGTGAATATTTTCAAAGGAAGGTTCTTATCATTTATAACATTTTATTCAACAGTTATAAAATAACATTAGGTTTCAAATTTCTTGGTTATAAAATAGACTTAGGTATATCTAGTGTAGTCATAAACTAAAAATAATACATAATACAAGCCTCTAATACTTTTAGTTTCTATGGGAACAAATAAATTAATATGTACTAACTGTAAATCATTAGTGTTTGAGACATCACTAATTGATTTAATGCTTGAATTTTGTGTCATTCCATATTGAAAATTGTCAAAGACTTTTTAATAATCAAATCTAAATTTTGGTAGTAACATAAAAAATCTTTTCTTATTCAACTAACATATTTTTCTAGGGTTACAATGTCGTAACCTTATATTCCATAAACAAGATTGGTCTTTCATTGCACTATGTCAAAGATTGAATCGGCTCATATGGTGTTCAATGTAATGTTTGTAAACATTCACATGCCAATGGGATGAAAGAAGGATTTCATCCTTTTAAATGTGTACAATGCATTTATTGTTAAAAAAATTTAGAAGGTAACCTTAATCACATAGTGGAATTATTCGTATAAGATTGTGATTATTATCTTTAACAAATATATAATTTGAAATCATTGATTTTCAAAGAAGAAAAATTATATCTATACCAATAATATTTCCTTTAGAAATATATCCAAAAGTAACTCATCTACCTTTAATTTTGATAAAATTTTCTAGAATTTCACTCTTTCATGTCATGGGTTGGGAAACTCCACTATCCATGTACCAAATAGTCTTATTGTTAGTAATTTTATTTTTAAAAAAAATGAATTATTTTTTCAGAACCCAAACATGCATGGGTCCAAAAATGTTAGTAAAAATATTTGGGGACCCACACTTATCTTCAAAAATGTGCTTTATGGGATAAAAATTATTGGATTGTATTTATGGAAAAAAAATTATTTAAAGGCATTATAATTTGAAATTAAGGACAAAAATGTGCATTATTAAGAAAAAAAATATATGTTGCTGAAAATAGGTTTTGAATGAGAATAAAAAATTCCAAAACAATTCCTAAGAGGTTGATTTTCTTTATAAATATTATTAAAACCTTTCTTTCCAGAGGTAATGTTTCATAAAAGATTCAGTAAATAAAAAATTTTAGACATTTGGTTTCCAAATAAATCATTTTCCTCACAAACATCATTTTTGGAATTTAGTTTTGTTTCTAAATAAATTTTATCAGAGATATATTTTTAAAAATTCTTATAAATAATATACTTATTAGAGATATATTATTCAATGTTTTTCAAGAAACTATCAATTTTAATTGTTTGTTTAGAAATATAATTTTATTTAATTGATATCACTTTTATTAAAACATCTACTCAAGATTTTTCTTCTTTATGTTTCTTATTAACATTGCAATTTTCATTTTCTAGTGGATTGACAATTCAAGAAACCTCTTCATAAGAGTGTAAATTGATTATATCAACAAAGGAGGAGTCTTTATCAGAAGATAAAAATTAATCCTTATCATGGTAGTTGGATCATAATGATTTATTAATCAATTATTCAAGAGTACTTTATTTTTCATAAGATATTGACTTTCAAATGGTTATCTAGTATAGAGACCAATATTTTTCTTATTTGATATTTTAGCATTTAAATAATTTTTAAAATAATATCCTCCACTAGAAATACATGAGTCATTGGATTTTAATACATTTTCTTCTTTTTATTTTTAATACATTTTATTATTCCTCTCAAAATTTATTTAATTTCTTCCGTTATTTTTTATATTTGATCAATTTGGTCTAATAGATCCTTATTTCATACATTCATGACAAGTATCTTTATTATATTTCTTATCCTTGTTAATTTTTATATAGATATTGAAAATCATTCATTCCATATAAACTATTATACATTCAAGAATGATTATCTAACTTATTTTTTGAATGTTTTAATTCACTTCAGTCTGATTAAACATCGACTTTAATTTTCATTGATGACATAATGGTCTTTTCAGTAGTTTGATCATTCTTTTGATTTGACATAGAAGTAAAAGCTCCTCTACCAATTTTTTTGGCTGTATTAACATCCCTTTTCAATATATCATAATATTTAAACATAGTTCCAAATAGTTCATATATAGTAACATTAGTAATCATTCATAATTCATCAATATCTATTCATTTTTATTAACATCATTGTAGAATGTTGTTTGTTTTATTTTCCACTAATATATCATCCTATAATACTTTTTCACCCATATCTTATAAACTATTCACTATTTTCATGAACCATAGTTGGACCATTGTGACAAGTTCTCCATAAGGGAAATTAAAATCCAGATAATCTAATCTTAACCTATCACATCTTGTTTCGACAACATTATAAGTATCAAAATGAGTAGTTTATAGACTTTTTCTAATATTGTTGGCTTCTATACAAGATTAAATTTGGATAAATATATTTTTAGTCATTGATCAAAGTAAACTGTTAGGTACCTTGAAATTAAATTGATATTCATGCATCTATTTATTGGTAAAGGATCTAACTTATTTGTTAGAAATGATATAGATACCAGTCAGTATAAAAAAGTTATCAACCCCATTGCTGATTAAAAATTAATTTATTATATATCTCTTATATTAATATTCATTATCATAGAAATATGGTGGTATTTTGGGATTTGGATTATCAATTGGTCCGACATTTAAACCATTAATCTTAGAAATAAAATTAAAAACATTTTCCACAATAAAAAATAATGAAATATGTATTTATAAACAAAAAGATTAGAATTGGAAAAAACCAACTTGAAAAAGTAAATAAAATAATCAGAATGTAAAAGAATTTGGAACACCTTTTGATACCAAATTAAGGTATCAATATCACGAATACATAGATCTAATAGATATTATTGGATGAAAATGTATATTTATAAGGAAAACTATAATTGGTGAGTGTGATTTGTATGTTTAAAAACATTTATTTTTTATATTATAAGAATTTAGATTATAATAATGTATACCAATTAAATTAAAAAACATATTATGTATTAAAACAATTATCATACTAGGCATTCATGTTCAATGATAACAAATATTTCAATAAATTTGATTTTGATATGTCTTATTTTATTCGTATTTAATCATATTTGAAGTAAGAGTTTCAAGTATCGTAATCACAGTTATTACGATAATCATATTAAAACAAAATAATTATTCGATCATAAAGCATATATAATCATACTATTTAATTGAATTAATCATTATAACATAAATATTAATTTGGTTTTAATACAATAGTAATCATAATCATAGCCAATATGATAAATATAAAACAGAATAGAAATAGGAATATATAAATGATTCATTTTCTATTATGATAGCTTCGGAAATTAAATACACGTAAATGAATACAGGTCTTTTAACCAAAAGAGATTGGTATCAAAAAACATTTGATATTGTTCAATTTATTTACACATTCCAAAAAATTTGTCTTACCCACACCAGGGTAAGCCCTCGATATGATATTCAGCTTTAGTCTATCAACATATCTCCCACAGCCCTCGATCAAGATGGTGATTGGACCATCTATCTTCCAGTCACTGGTATCCCATGATAATAAAATTATCATCAACTAGGTCATCATATCTAATGAAGGACTTAATTGTAATCACAATGATCGTTGTCGAACAATGAAAAGGAAACTCATGATAGTTACAAGTATATGGAACAAACAACTCACAATGTGTAATCTTTATAGTTATCACATGTAGAAAATTTGGAAGATATCTCAAAATGTGTTTCGAGTTATTTCTATGTCATATATGTTGAAAAGATAAAATTTCCAAGTATTTATTGGTATATTTTCAAAAGATCATATTGATCCCCAATGGTCGTATTTTTATCAGAATTCTCAATGGGGAAAGGACACCTAGAACTCCAATGGTCAAATGATAACATAAAGCGTGGAATTTATTTTATTAACTTATAATACACAATATATTTTTTATTCAAAGGATTTTTCATTAATTGTGAATATTTTTTCTACATAATAAAAATTAAATATAAATTAGTCTAATGATTTTCATTACAATAGACAGTATAAATTATATCACTACAATAATATTTCTACTCTGAAATACTAGATAATGGGAAAGATGTGAATTGTATCTGGTGTGAATGATATAAATCATATATATTGTGTATCATATAAATTTTATCAAGTGTTTTTAATATAAATTGTATGATGGAATGATATGATTATCATGGAATAATTCATTACTGCAATTCTTATAAAAACAATATAAAATTAGTTTTCACTTATTATAATTAGTTATTATGTATTTAATAAAGAGTTTTTGATTTCCACAGAAAGGATATAAAAGTAAAAAAATGACACAATTGACTCAAAAATTTATTTAATATATTTTTAAATGATAAAAACTAATTTTAAATTAATTAAACCTTAGGAATATTTAGGTTTATATATGAAAATCATTTATACAAATCCTTCATAATGTATTATAAAAAATGTATATTAGAAAAATAATATTTACATAAAGGGTCAATCTAGCTGAATCATAATGGTACAATCACTTTTCACCAGAATGATCAATGAGATATACTCAATAATTAATTCTCAGGGTTATTAACCATAGATCCAGTTTCTCAAAAACAAATTCCTCTTATTTTATCCATACTAAAATAATTTTCATGGAATACGACATAATCTATATCTTACAAATCAATTTTTTGTGTATCATATATTTATGATTAACCATAGAGGTTTAACCTAAATTATTTAAGGATAATTGTGATATATTGAGTAAACCATATTATAATAAAATCTATAATTAGACATTCTTTCCATATATGGATATTTCATCATTCTGGATGAATTTTCAATACAATTAAATAAAACAACACTACATACTTTAAAAGATTAATTTTTTTAGATAATTACTACATGAACTCCATTTATCATAAATAATATTCAAAATATACCACAAAAATATTCAATCATAATACATTATTTTGAGGTACCATACATAAAATCATTTCCTATTAAATTGGGGAAAAATAAATGTTTGAACATAGATTCCCATAATGGATAGTCATAGGTTACATAAATTTCACTTAAATGTAACATGAGAATGTGGGTATTGAAAGAGGAGTATAAAATTTGAAACCCATATATTAAAATCATTGATCATTATATACAAATATGGAATAAATATTGGTTTTTTATAAGCCATTAATAATATTCAAATCAATGCACTTGATTCATCTGACCATAAAAATAGATTATGGCAATGTTTTCAGAAACATTAATGCTTCTAACATAGTGAACATGTATAAATAGGAAAAGGATAAGTAATTAAAATATGGACATGAAATTTTACTCACATATAGAGAGATGTACTTGAAACTAGGAACAAACATAATTTTATAGACATCAATTCACATTCCATGAATAAATAGATTGTAATGAAAAACTGTTCCACATTAAAACATAGAGACATAAAATATAGGTCCCTACATAAAATTATGCAGTTGATAACATGTACCATTATATTATATTTTACCAATTATTTATCAATATTTATGAAATTAATTAGTTTTATAAAATGAAATCACCCTTCAAATAATAATAAATTAATTCATTTTTCTTATAAAATATTAAAAAAGTGTCATAACTTATCATGATGGATATATAATGTAATTAATAATTATATAGTAACTATAAATGTTAACTATTTTGAGAAATAATAATGTTAGTAACATTTGATCATATTAGATATAATAAATATGGAACATAAAAGATAATTTTTGTTAATTATATCAAATACCATAAAAAATATCATTATATACATTCATGAGTAAAATAACCATTCCATTTTTAAATAAAATTAATATAATTTATAAAATTTAATAACATAGTGGAAATACATTTCATTGAAAAGATATGTGAAACATGCAATGGATTCTTTAAATAATATATTTTTTATCAACAAAGGAAATTATTTTCATATGGTAGAAAGTGAAAAAAAAATTCTTCATACTTTTAAAAAAATCAAAATGAGCCTATTTTCAAAAAATAAAAAAAAATTATTTTAAATATAATTTCAAAAACAGAATAAAATTTATTAAAAAGAACTATGAAATTTATGTTGAAAATTTAAAACATTCATAATAATTAGAAAAAAAATATAATGGGAAGAAATTATTTTTAGACCCCAGAGAGAAATGAAGTTGGTTTTCCAGAAAAACATTTTTTTAAGTCACTTGATTACAAAAAGAGATTAAATCTTAATATAATAATATACATTCATGAAATTCAACTACATTAAAAATATTCCTTATTTTAATGAGAGGGAGATAAAATTATTTCAGCTTCATAAATTTAATCATAAATAATAATGATACACAATGATTTTTTGACCTAAACCCATTAACGCTTTGATAACATTTAAATTGTAATCCCCCTGAATAAAAGATCCTTATATGGTATTTCTATCCCCATTATATTTATATGAATAATAACATGATACATAAACTATTACTTTATCAAAAAAATAAAATATGTAAGTGTTGAATGTAAAATGTGTACTACATATATAATAGTGAGACTAAAATTACTTACATCAAGGTCGACATACCTTCGTTGTTCCTTGTCCTTCGTTATAATAAATTTAATTTTTTTTATACATATATAAAATAATAATGTATATGATAATTATATAATATATATTCACTAAATTTATATTAATTTTCATTCCTAATTTTATAAATAAAAAAATGATTAACAATGATCAAAGAGATAGGGGTCATCCGTATTCTAGAAATATGTTCTCACTTTCCAATGAAATTAATAAATTTAAACCACAAAATACTTACCAAAAGAAATATTATGCCATATAAATATTTTATATTTATTAAATATATCCTTATTTCCATACATGTAAAATGTATATGAAAAATGAATCAGATTTCTTTATATAGGTTGTAGTTTAGATGTACACTCTAGAGACATAATAATTTTAAACTCGATTGGAATGTAATAAGGTAGATATTATATTACATTTAAATAATTTTAATATTGAAATATATAAAATATTTAATAAATAAATACCTTATAATACACATCCATAAAATATGGTGATGAAAACTGAATTGCACAACAATGTGGAGGCCCTAAGTCATACGTACACAAGAGAGATAATTTAACTTTCCATGTGAAGATAAATATGGTCTATAATCAGGTATCAAAATTATAAAAACATTAAAGTGTCTTAAGGATACAATATATTTTATTTTATTTTATATATAATATAATTATAGGGGCTAATACTATAAATAAAATAAATTTTTTTGGTTAACTTCATTACATTTTTTATGATTGAACACTTTTGGATTTCATATTTATATTCATAGAGGTGTTATTTTTAGTAGATAGAAACCAATATAACATGGATATGTAAGGTGAGAAAATAATTTTATAGGGCGGATTAGTATAGTAGTGGAAAAGTTTTATAAAGAAGAGAATGTATGGGTTTCCCTTTACGAGTGATTGGGAGAGAAGAGTTGGATGATAATACAAATATTAATTAGAATAAATTCATTGCCACAAAAGTTTAATCCAATTGGAAATAAATTTAATGAATATGTGTCAATGTTCAAGAAAACATCCTTTATTATGAACCATCTATGATACCATGGAACCCTAACTCCTAGTTCAACACTAAAGGTACTTGATTTATGTTCTCAATCCCCATGGAATTTAAAATTGAACCATCCATCATATAATATAAAAGATGTGAAAATTTTTACAAAAACTACTAAATGATAAATATATATGTCATAATGCCCAAACATCCAAAGTGATATTGTACCAAAACAAATTATGGATATAAAATATCCAAAATATTACAGGATGAATTTATTCAAATAACATAATGACAAAATATAAAATCACAAAGAAATAAGTAATTTCTATCCAAAGGGATCATGAACATCCACCACCTCCAAGTTGCACTTTTAAATTTTCTTGAACCTAGTAGAAACAAATCTACAAAAATTGGATGGAAAAGGTAGGATCTTGGAATAAAATCCCAATATGGTCTCATAATGTGTTCTATAATAAGATTCTATAATTATATAAAAATCATTCTTTCAATTTTAAATAATACAGGGAATGGAGTAGAAATTTCTAATATAAAAAAATTATTTCATTTCAAAATGATGGTAAAATTTTCAATCATGTATTAAATCAATTTTATATATAAGAATTTTCATATAAATAAGTATGTATTAGTAAAATAGCATCAAAAATAAATGTTATATTTTTCAATATATTCATGACATGCACCACATTCATCTTTATTGGAATATGATTATTACCAGTTATTTGAAACTCACACATATAAAATCATTGATCATAAAAATATTCTCAAACATATCCCTTATTCTCAAGAAAAATATGATTTATAAAAATACCATTTGGAATAAGTTATATGTAGAAAAAATTTGTAGAGTGTTAATTTGGAATCTATTTATAGGGAATTACTGTTATAGTGTTATTTTCACAAATAATCCATTAACCACAGAGGCTCACATGTGCTCAAAAAATTAATCAGTAATGGTCAATAATCCTATTTTAAATCAAATTAGTTTTTAGTTTTCATTTTCCCAATATTAAATTTCAATTTTGGGTATCATTTTCAAAACCAACTCATTGGTGTTTTTTTCATTTCATGAAATTTCAATACAAAAAATCAATTTTTTTTCATTAATTTTATTAAATACACTATCTAAACTAACTTATAAAATAATTTAAAAAATCCTTACAATTTCATAAATCATTAAAAATTCCAATTAAATAGGATTTGGTGATTTTTTCTGAAATCCACATCATATAAAACTCAAATTCTAAATCATATAAATTTGGTGTTTCAAAAATATACTGAATTAAATTTATACTAAAAACATTACTTTTTAATCAAATTGTTGACATCAAACTAAAAGACCTACCATGAATCATGGAATAACACCACACAACACCAACAACAATATTTTACAAAGATGTACAAGGGGAATAGATATCAAGAATCCAAATGTAGAATCCATATTCAAAATAACAGTGTTTAGATCCAAAAAAACATGATAATCTAACATTATCAAAAGATGGAGGCAAAATGATATTCGGTTAGACACTTGATATTGGATTCAATTACTGATTGGATGTTAAACAAGATATACCAGTCAAATATTCTCTATGGAATGGGTTTTGAGAATCCTAAATTGATTATTGAGAGCCTACAAATCATAGGAAAACAATTTAGAAGGAGTTAGGTTATAGAGAGATTTTAAAAGGGGCTCATGAAATTTATAATAAATATAAAAAATAAAAATATACTACATACGTGGTAATCTAGACATGGATACATAGATAGAAAAACCAAGAAAACTATACTTCTATCCACTTTGGACTCACTATCAATGGTTCATGATTCCTAATAGTTGGGTGCACTATTTTTAAAATTATGAAAAGACTGAGAAAACCACCATTTTCTAAGGTTTCACAATTTGAAATAGAGTAGCACATATTTTGGATTGAGTGTGTGCCAACCATGCACTATAGAGACATAAAAAATATTCAAAAATTATCCCAAAAAAATATACTAAGATCTGGTAGTGTATAATTATAAAAATAATGGTAATAATTTACATGAAAGTTAGTATTAGGAAGTTATAACCTACCAATAATAGAAATTTTATGTCCCAAAAAATATATAAAGAAGAATCCATATCAAAGAGATGGGGTCACAATACCATCATCAGTTCATCCCTCTCATAAGACACATTCATATAATAACTATGATAAAATTACATAATGAAAAATGGTATTATCTTCCGATGAAGTACCTTTATCACAAAATCAACAATCATGACTGGATTCTCATCAATTATAAATCAGGCTCAACATCTAGATCAGCAAATATCATTAAATTAGATTGGATAGAATATTGAATATGATTACATGATACATGAAATAAATTAATCATCTATTTAAATTGTGTAATTAGTTATAAATAGTATGAAAATTGATCTACCTATTGAAAAAAATCAAATGTCCACATAAAAAGTAAATCGTATTCCATTTCCTCTAACTGCATAGACATACCAAATGATATTAAACTATCATAAACACCACAATACTAATAGAGAAATACAATGGTCTATGATGATGAAAAGAATAAGATTTTAATTAAATGTTTTTTCAAAATTCCCTAAAAATTAAAATGAATTTTTAGTGTTTTCTTTTTTATCAAACTTGGACAATCACATAACTTTCAAAAATATATTACAAGCACAAATTTATATTTCCATGTCCAACAATACAAGGCCTCCAAAGGATCCGTTCTATCCAAGGGATACTAACTATTGTTTTTAGAGAATCTATGAAGTTTCAAATGGAAATTTAACAAAACACCAAAAACAAGGACATAGGATGGAAGCATGTGATAGTGAATTTGTATTTCCATGCCTCTATGGGAATCAGTTTTAGATTGTAATGACATAATAAAACAAATCTAAGATCTCAATTCTTCACGGATGACTCTCTAAATGAAATAAGTAGTATGGGGATCCCTATAAGAGTCTATAGATGATAGATCTCCATTAAAATGAACATCCTCAATTGCATAGGGATCTCCCAACTCTACATCATGTTTTGTATAAGGAATGGGTACATTGTGTGGCGATTTATTAATCATATCAAACCCAAACCATATTTAATTTTTTATTCTCTTTTTATACAGTATCCCAAAGAAAATGTACATGGATATTCCATTGAAATTATTTTTTTTGTTATTGATGTGGTTGTAGAAAAGTAAAAGGTCTTTGGTGCTCGACCTTGACCTGTTTGAATGTATAAGAGTGACATTGAAAATAATTAATGAATCATATCATACATGGACACCCGTATCATCACCACATATCAAAGGAAATCATTGTGGTTCTTGGGTACATATCCCACTGGGAATTTTGGAAATTCCCCTCTCATAGTTTTTCTCACTACAAATGGTGAGACATACTAGATATGAAAACATGAAATACCATTGGTAGAGTATGACCACCCAACAACTGTCTCCCCACTATAAAGATATACGATACTTCTACAGATTTCATCCCCAAGTGATTTCTCTTGCAGAATATTACTGAGAATAGGGGAGCTAAATTTTAATCTGAAAAAGATAAAACGAACATCATATTAATAGAGTACAAAATGAATCTATATAAAAAGATATATAATGTTCTACTATTTTGATGATTATTTTACAAAATGGGTAAGAACATTAATAATTAATGCATCGTTAATGCAATTAACATTACCGAGGGTATATGATATAAAATTATAAATTTAAATATAGTAAATGGAACTATTCCTCTATTGGTGAAAAAAATATTTTATTGAGAATATATTACTCTAGAATTTGTTTTGTCAGAATACAAGGTAATACTTTCCCTGAAATCGTAATTCTATAATCATTTTAGTTAACTCATCATGGATTCATGTTCATGATCATGGTTTAGATATGTAATATTTTGTGTTATATTATACTGAGATCCATTTTAAATTATGTGGTAACTATATAATAAAATATATCCCCAACCCAAACCAGAAACATCATAGAAGACCACATATCTGATACATGCCCCATGATTTTTATACACCATCAAGAAAGACAAAAGTTATTTCAGATCAAAAAATAACATTAAAATTTATCATCCAAAATATTATTCAATCCATTACATGTTATAGGACTCATCAAAGAGTACAACATAGATAAATACTATATAAAATGGAAATAATTATTGAAATATCCATAGTATATTTGATTCTCAAAAACATTACTCGGTTTCTCCAATGTATTAACAACATTCACCTTCTCACGATCATTTGAGATACCATGTCCTAAGGCCACTTGTCACAAGAAATTCTCTTCCTAAATCTAGAAATAGTATTTCAATATCTTTACGTAAAGGTACTGATTTATCATAAATTCTAGAACATAGCATAGAAGTCTCACATGACCCTCCACTTATATAAAGTAAAAAAAATGTCACCAAAAATGACCCCTATAAAAATATCAATATTCCATTGTAATATCATGTTCATCATATCTACAATTATTATGAAATAAATGTTTTGACCAAATAGCAATAGAATATACGAAAAATTTCCATATCTACTCTGGAATGTAGTCTCACAATCGTAGATTCATTTATTCTCCACTAGTGATAAATTAATTAAAGATATATAACTAAGAAACACTTTTCTAATTTAACCTAGTTAACCAAATTATCAATCCATGGAATGTGGTACATTTTATTTACATTACATTTTTTTTATTCTAATAATAAATTCCTAGGAAAATTATTCCAACAATATTATTATAAAAGTGATTGGAAGACACCCTTGTTGACAAACTCAGTTCTATAAATCCATTCACAAATAGATCATCAATATAAGTCTTCATATATTTCACTTCTATTGGTTAAATTTGATAAGAAGTAATAAATTTTGGTTGTGTAGTAGTCACTAAATCAATATCAAACCCTACATATCATTAATAAAAGAAACCACAGAAATTAAGAGTGAAAAATTATAGAAATTCGATTACAACTCTAGGGAGATAATCACTCAAATACTACCACTATATACCAATAGTTTATCATATTTAATTTACCAACTCTGTATAAGATGTTCCATCTCTACTTGATCTCATTTCCCATTCTCCCGGAATGATCTGAAATATAACATTAGGTATAGTAAAAGAGACTATTAGAATATAGTAATCAATATGGTCCTTATTATAAATTATCCAACCAATAATAAAATTTAAATCAAGTGGTTTCATGTAATGGAAATGATTATACCTTTTGAAATAAATATAAGAAAAATAAAGACACATTAAGGAAAGAGATTTCCCTATCCTCTCATCATTCTGAGGGGTTTATTCATAACCATAAATAAGATTAAATCATTTTAGGAAGATTTAACCAATCCATAATGTAGGTCAGTACAAAATAATTTTATGAAAAAGTATAAAATAAAATATTCAAATAATAGTAATCCATATTGATGGTTCCTCCCATAGTCTCTAGAACTATTTCATCTTCTTTTTAAGAATCGTTCACTGCGTGAATATGATCCATTCCAATTACATGTTGCTGGAACCCATTTATTCATGAAACATATGGTTTCACTAGACTACATTTGGGTGATGAAGAATTAATGTAACTACATTTATTATACAAGATATAACATAACTTTTTTATGCTACCAAAGAATACATAGGATCTACATATCATGGATTCCCAAGTGTAAATCAATTCGACAGTTTGAGGCATCCCACACAGGAAGAAAGATAAAGGGGCCCTATCAAGATATTAAAGAGGTATAGAAGAATATTAATATCAATATCCACGGTGATACTCATCACACATTCTATTTCATTTAAATTAACTAATAGAAATTCAATTGAGTGAAAAAATAACTCCCATAAACCCTGACCCAAATGTAGGTCATTCTTATCCATATAATCCATAACCATCATGTAGACATAATAAGTGAGCTTCAACAAGAAAAACTAATATATAATATCACATCAATGAATCCTCTATAAAATTTAATTCATAAGCTTATCATTCAAACAATCTATAGTGAAAACATAATAATCTAAGAAAAGAAGTTTTCATACTCTCTCGAGGTACTATTAAACATCTTGAGAATTAAAAAAACCATAGCATTTTAATGAACTATATACTGGATATAATTCTAAATAGTTAAAAAATTAAATTAATTGCACTCTAGACATATCCCCATATCCATCAAATCCCACCATATTCATCTGGGAACCACTATCTTGAATGTGGTATATTTCACTTTAATAGATTTATGTGTTACCATGAAATCAACTAGATGCTATATATTTCATAAGAAGTACCCATTATCATTTGGATCATAAGAACCTTGGAATGTAGATGGTTTTTAGTGTAGTAAATATTTATATCTATTACAAGATTAATACATATTATGATCCTAAATTAGAGCATTGAAATGAATTAGTGAAGGTGCATGTAATAGATATTTGATATTTGACAAAACCATCACAACAAGAATATTTTTCACATGATGTTTTATTCATTGTGATTTTCATAATATTATTCATGGATCCTCATCTTCTTGGTAGCATGATGCTGCATGAAATCGACATAAAACATAAAAAAATTAGAATTTTCTTATATCAGTAACTCATTCATGATAAACTGGAAAATTAATCATTATAATATAATCTAAAAATATTTATATTTCCTGATATCCTTATCAAAATCCATTAAAATACTAGAATATGATTATATAATTCAACTATAGTCTTTTACCAAATAACTCCTAATGACTTAAAGCATGATACAAATTTAGAAGTCCAAGAACACCCTTATAATATGCCTATATATTGTAACGCCCCGACCCCAGCTACCCAGAGTCGGTGCATTAATTACATAACATTGGCATGATCATGAGAAAGATCAAGTCTCGAAATACCGATTAGTTTAGTAGCCTTGTAATAACTAGATACATCCATAAAATTTTACATTATATCATAAAAAAACATCTTGTCTTCATATCCCCTCATACTATCCCTGCAGGTCATTCATAAATTACTTCTTCATAATCCTAGAAAAAAAATAAAACATTGAAAGGGGTGAGCTCGGATGCTCAGTAAGGATAACATTATAGCAGAAGCTTTCATAAATAAGCATAAACACTTAAGGCAATTTATAACTAAAACAAAAGCCTTTTAAACTTGAACTTCAGCATAAAATGGCAAAGGTAAAATGAAATAATGCCATTTACTTACTCACATGGATATTCTACTAGTCGAATGATCACATGCAATATCAATAACCACTTTCATAATGATGGAATGCATAATGCCAGACTATCATAACCACATAGTCAAGGCCTCGTGCCAAGACTACAAATAAGATTTTGTCAAGGCCTTGTGCCAAGACACTAGTTTGTCTCATGAGACCTACCGATGCATCGAGGAGCTATAGCGGGCTCCACCCGTCACTTATTAAGTCCAATGCATTCCCATATGAAAAGGTTTAAACATAACGTAAACATTCGTATTAAACTAGCATACGAAATGTCAATACTTTCACCACAAACCATGAATGGTATAAAAATAGCACATCCACAGTCAAACATAATTCATTCGATACAATATGGAAGATTGTATTGTATCACATTAACCTCAATCAATAATAATGAAGGATGTTGACATAGATGAAAATAATCATCAAAACTATTTGAGAGAAATATCCCCTTTTTTTGAAAACATTTAAAAGTCACACTATTTGTCAAGAAGCCATTTAAAAGTATATTTTTGAATCAAAGTGTCCCATACCACTTTGAAACTTTTAAAAAGGAGTTTTAATTTTAAAACTTTAATGTCCATATAAATAAATCCTTAAAACCATTTTTAAAATATGGACATTAATGAGCATGATTTAGAAGAATAATTCTTTAAAACATTTTAAAATGGTATTTTGGTTAGAGTTTCTAACCAAAAGAGAGACACTTGAATACAAATAATTGAGGTAATCAAAACATTGTAATATCATGAGAATAAAGGAATTCATGATATACTATGTCAAAGTACATTATATACACCACATAAAAGTGATTTGGTGTATATCATCAAAGAAGTCTCAATGGAATGTAAATTGAGATGAAATTTCTCAAAAAGGTTGTATCCTTAGGTTAAGGATAAATCAATGACATAATTATGTGTGACAAATATAAATACACTAAATATGATTGGATATTCAGTGTAAAACAATCAAAGGACATTCACACATATTCTTGTAAAAACAATACCAACGAATTGGATGTTTAACTCAACAAATGGAGAATGAGTTAAAATTACTCTTATCAAATTCATATCAATGACTTGAGAATTACCAATGGAGTGATTATGTGTACCAAACTTCTATCCACAGGAAGGGGAGTGGAAATTATGACATAATCAAATGAATAGTGATTCCACACATAATCTTGGGGTAATATAATCAATGAAATATGTGTAAAGCCAAATGAGTGGAAATTGAAATCTCAAATTCCCTTATCGATTAGGTAACTTACGAAACATACACCCATGAAAGAAGTATCATACCATGATGATGTAAATACCCATAAATTAAAGTATATTACACAATGAATACGATCATGGGCAGTACACATACACCACATGCAATAATTAAGTGGTGATCAATGGAATTCTCACGGAATTAAAAGTGAGATAAGAAAACCCTTACATTGTACTTTTTCCTTGGTCGATGGTAGGTTTACCTCCTATATAATGGTGAAATAATTGTTATTGAATAATAAAAGAATCATTTACTTTAATATGATATCATATATGATCTTTTATCATTGATTTGTTAATAATATTTTAGAATTATCGTCATTTCGGGTGTTAACGGGTTCATTTTACTTTATATTCTTTGTTATGTGAGACATATTCGTTATTAATGGGATGTATATTATTCATATCCAGAATGGTATCATGTTCTTAAACATAATTTTTAAATCATCAAATGATAATTATACTTGAATGGATACGATGGAGAATTAATCTCATCGCGTTCGTGGAGACGGTAGTCCGTACGTACGCACGAACGCTACTTCCATTTAATTTTTATTTTAAAAGAATCGAATCCAAATTATACATAGGTATATTACTATTCCAGTATAATATAATATTTTATATATGTTACTTAAGTTCATTTACACCATCCTTTATACGTTCCATGTGTGGTATGAACGAGTCATATCATTTTAAGGGGGCGGTAGTCCGCACTTCCTCAAATGAAATTATCGTATGTATATACAACATGAAACGAATAATGGTATGAAATAAAATGGAATTACAGAAGCTTATATATAAAATATATATCATTAATATCATATTTAATTACAGTGCCATCCTAATGGCCACCATGAGAGGCGGTAAGATGTATTTGAACAATCATCGTTTCGTGAGGCGTTAGTTTTCCATCCACAGAAACATTATGTTCATCATCCATTAGATGGAGTTGTGTGAATGTGTAGTTTGAATCCTTCTTATAAAAACATCCTAGTATATTTAGGATACTGTTGTTGTTACAAAAGAAGGGAAATAAAAAGATTTTGGGGGTTGGAGAAGCAAAATAAATGAAAATACTTTAAGAGAAATTGTTACCTTTAATTTAGGTAACTCACTTTGGTTGGAACCAAAGGACTTCTTGAAATGCTTTCTGCCTAAGGGGAAGCTTCAAGGAGGAGGAGAGGGATGTGGGGAGCTTATTTGGGCAGAGTTTGGACGAGACAAGTGGCTTGAGAGGTGTGACGAATGAGTAGAAGTGGTCTCCTTTTATAAGGGAGAGGAGGGGCTCTTTAGGAAAGTGTGAAAGTATTACTTTATAATATATTTGTATTCGGTTAATAATGGTCCAAAAATCATTGAGGTCGAAGATAAGATGACTCATATTCTAAATAACATCAACCAATAAGAATTGGACAGGTTTTAGATAATATTTTAATCATTATAATCTTATTTATTTAAATGATTTATTAATGAGGTAAACGTTGCATCATTATTGTGTCATTAATAATTTAAATTATTTGATGTCTAAAAATTATAAATAAAATATAATTATGTAGGAAATATTTTTAGCTTTCTAATGAATATTTATAATCTAAAACCAACATGTATAACCCTATGTAAAAATTGTTCTTCTAAAAGATGTAAGCTTATGCCATTTTTATTTTTATTTTAACTTTATTAATATAATGTGTCATTATCACTTACAAGTGGATCCATGGGGTCCCAAAACAGACCCAAATATGCCCATGGTCGACCATGTATCAACCAATAGGGTCAAGACACGTTTTAGGGTAATTTAGTATTATTATAATATTATTTTTTAACCCTTATTTACCGGATTTACCCTTAACCATGGTAAATAAAATATTTACCGCAGTAATTATTCAAAATGTCTAAAAATAAAAGTTACCTATTTACACAATTTGAACATCCTGATTCCAAATATGGAATCCATTTTTCTAAATTCAAAACACAGAAGTGGCAGAAATTAATTTAAAATTAATTCCCGCTGTCAAAACAAAAAAGCGTGTTTTTAAGAGATAATAACTATCAAAAGATTGACACTTGTTTATGTTCGGTTTAATTGTAAAATTATGTCCAATGACCAAAATTATATTAAATGGTAAAAATATATTCTAAATATACTTTAAAACCACTCAAATTCATAATTTATCACTATTAATTATTTTGATTAAAAAAGTTGTTTTTAATTAAAATTTAGTAATTTTTACTATTCATCAAAATATGAAAGTTATCCGAAAAGTACCAAAATTTCACCTTAGGATAAATTTGATATTCCGAATCCAAAAATGAAGTCCATTTTGAAATATAAAATATATATAATTTCAAAAATTAAGTATTACTATTCATAACGGCTAGTTTGATCGGTTGTGGTGTGTGTTAAAACTCGAAGTTGCGTACAACACACGCTACTGTTTTATTCAAAGGAAAGCGTACCGTGGAAGCTTGGAATGTTTTATTTTAAATTTTTTTGATGTCCCCATTTAGTCAAAAGGTTTAAAATATTATATCTAAAAAGGGTTCACTATGAAAATTTGGTAAAAGTGCAATATTGAAAATGGATTTGTTCTTACATTATGTCTAAGAAACTCATAATATGGATTCTAAAATTATAAGGATTATATAAAGTTTAAAATTTAGTTAACACTATTCATGACCTCTTTTGAACAGCCTGTTTGGTAAGTCATGGTGCGATTGAACTTGGTGTTGCGTGTAATGAAAGTTATTGAATTATTTTGAAGAAATAACACACTATAAAATCTTGGGGTGTTACATTCTCCCCTCCTTCAATAAATTGCGTCCTCGCAATTTGAAATTGTTCTTCAAAAATAAAAGGTTGAAAATAGAAAATATATTTGTTGGAAAACCCACATCGGAAATTGGTTTACTAAAATTTAGTCTTAATATGAGGAAAAGAGAAATGAAAGGGTCACCACCAAATTATGATCTCGATTAGGAGAACATTAGTGGCAATTAGAGACATATAATTGGAGGAAAAACGTAAATATTTATAGGTAGTGGTTGAGGTCATCAATCACAAACAAGTATAAAATTGAGGTCCTTAAACTCATCAATCTATGATGATTTGAAGTACCATCGGTTCAACAAAATATAGGGTATTGGGATCACACATTTTTGACATTTCAAAATATCTTAGTTGAAATCCCACATCGAAAAATGAATTAATGAGGCCTCTATTTAAAATAAAGAGTGGAAAGTATGAAGATTACCGAAATTAACACATACTAGGGTTCCATGTAGGAAAATATGGATATGGAGGAGGAATCTAACCATCAATTATCTGATGGAGAGTGGTAGAGAACATGGCTATGAATAGGCCAACAATCCCAAAGCCATAAATTAGTGATGATTTAAGGTACCATCTAGGACAAAAAAAAATTTTAAAGTTACATTACATAAGGAAGAGGAATTCATTTATGATATTGACTAAGAACATTATGAGATATACTTAAATTTTAAGTAGATTTTCATTCATTAATAAATTTCCACCACTAACTCAATTTTTTTTTTAAACGATGAGTATTCAAGAAGACTTGGTCACACTGGGAGAGCTAGAATAAACTTCTATAGAATCACATGATCCATGCAGGATAAACCATATATTTACATTGTCTTTGAAGATTAATCAAAACCAAAATGGTTAGTGAATGATCTAATGATCCCCCAAAAGGATATTCATTGAGATAAATATGCACTAATCTTAATTTCTAAAATTAAACCAACAATACCCCAAAGTTAAATAGATACCATTCAATAACCAATTGTCCTCAAAATCCATTAATATAATCCAAACTAATATTGAAACCCAAAACATAGAAGAATTTGATTATGTAGTCTCCCATGTTACATTGTATCTCCAAATTACATCAAATACTCTTAAAGTCACATACTTAAATGTAATCAACATCATCACATATTCTCTGTTATAGGTTAATCATTTCCATAAATAACCCAAATCACTATAAATCAACAATAAAAATGTAGATAAAAATCCACCATTACTCTACAAATGAAACCTCATTGTATTCTATTTTCCTTGGTCATATAGTGTTCCTAACAAAATGAACATCTTCCAAAATAACATTTATCACTTAATCACCAAATCATTTTCCTATACCAAGGGTATTAATTTGATAAGACATAAGAACCCAAATCATCTTATTATTGATCAATAAAATCATTTAACAAAAAAAATAGTCATACTAACCAGGGACTTCACGTAGTCCAGTGGTAGGCGATAAATCCCAATCGCACTTTGGTTGTGGGTTCGATTCCCACAGCTTTGTCCGACGCGACGGGTTGTCACACGGTCTACGTGTTGTCCTTTTTCAAAACTATATTTTATAATATTACCAAAATGAGATAAATTCCTAAAAATAACATAATTTAACCATAAATGTTATATCATACTTTGCATTTTCATCCCAAATTATAATAACTTATCATTTTCTCAAACCCCAATGATCATATAAAACCAAATGGTTATTTATACCTATATCCACAAGAGAAGAGACAATTCTTCCTCAAATATCATTCTCACATGGCAAACTGCGGGGTTACAAATACAAGAGAAAATTATTCCAATGTAAACCCATCAACAAGTAGTGATAATTTTTCTCCAACCATTTATTTCCACATAGCTTCTTCTTTGACCAAGAAAATATCCTATAGAATAGGACATTCACTCGGGTAATGGCCAGGTCCCCTACATTTACGGCAAATGACTGTAAATGGACTCTTGGGACCATTTTTATCTTCTTCCATAGTACTCTTCATTTTTCTTCGGCAATTCTTCACTTTATGTCCTTCCTTCCCGCACGTAAAACATTTCGTTGTCCCATTGAGACACTTTCCTGGGTGTCTCTTTCCACAATTCCTGCATGATGAAAATTGAGGTTTCTTTTCTCCATGGTCTCCATTGCTGGAGATCTTATCATTTATCACCTTTCTCTTCCTTGTTGAGTCTGGGAGTTGGTTAATATATATGTTGTTGATCATATTTTTGGAAAACTGATTTGGCATAAAGACGATATCTTTTACGCCTATCAACATTCCATTTTGTTGCTCATTGCCACCACTGTTCCCAACTTGTACATCATTCTCAAAGTCACTATGACTTCCTTGGAATCCAGCCATTGAATAAAACCAGAAAGCATTGTGTGAGTAATAGTAGTCGTAAAATCATTTAGAGATTAAAATGTCACCATATTCTCAATTTGAAACATATTAGGATTAACCAAGGTCATTTACTCTCATCTTATTTATATATTACTTAAATCGGTTTGTAAAGAAAATGTAAATTATCCTAAGCATATCCCCCGGGAGTGTCGTAACCAAGAGTACAGCAAGGCCCGTTGTCGTGCACCAGTTCCCGTTCGAGTCTAGATCAAAGCGGTGTTTTCGGGTTTTACCCCTAGGTACATCTGTGCCAGAGCCGCCTCTACCTGCTCGTATCCAGACAGGGATGTATTGCTCGGAAAACTCACAAAATCTCTACAATACCAAAATTCTAGGAAGTTCTTTTATACTAATCCTCAAAGTTCATCTTAGGTCTACGTGCTCTAGTCAGAGTTTATCTAAATCTAGCTACCAAGGTTTGTACTAAACTTCCTCTGATACCAACTGTAACGCCCCGACCCCAGCTACCCAGAGTCGGTGCATTAATTACATAACATTGGCATGATCATGAGAAAGATCAAGTCTCGAAAGACCGATTAGTTTAGTAGCCTTGGAATAACTAGATACATCCATAAATTTTTACATTATATCATAAAAAAAACATCTTGTCTTCATATCCCCTCATACTATCCCTGCAGGTCATTCATAAATTACTTCTTCATAATCCTGGAAAAAAAATAAAACATTGAAAGGGGTGATCTCGGATTCTCAGTAAGGATAACATTATAGCAGAAGCTTTCATAAATAAGCATAAACACTTAAGGCAATTTATAACTAAAACAAAAGCCTTTTAAACTTGAACTTCAGCATAAAATGGCAAAGGTAAAATGAAATAATGCCATTTACTTACTCACATGGATATTCTACTAGTCGAATGATCACATGCAATATCAATAACCACTTTTATAATGATGGAATGCATAATGCCAGACTATCATAACCACATAGTCAAGGCCTCGTGCCAAGACTACAAATAAGATTTTGTCAAGGCCTTGTGCCAAGACACTAGTTTGTCTCATGAGACCTACCGATGCATCGAGGAGCAATAGCGGGCTCCACCCGTCACTTATTAAGTCCAATGCATTCCCATATGAAAAGGTTTAAACATAACGTAAACATTCGTATTAAACTAGCATACGAAATGTCAATACTTTCACCACAAACCATGAATGGTATAAAAATAGCACATCCACAGTCAAACATAATTCATTCGATACAATATGGAAGATTGTATTGTATCACATTAACCTCAATCAATAATAATGAAGGATGTTGACATAGATGAAAATAATCATCAAAACTATTTGAGAGAAATATCCCCCTTTTTTGAAAACATTTAAAAGTCACACTATTTGTCAAGAAGCCATTTAAAAGTATATTTTTGAATCAAAGTGTCCCATACCACTTTGAAACTTTTAAAAAGGAGTTTTAATTTTAAAACTTTAATGTCCATATAAATAAATCCTTAAAACCATTTTTAAAATATGGACATTAATGAGCATGATTTAGAAGAATAATTCTTTAAAACATTTTAAAATGGTATTTTGGTTTGAGTTTCTAACCAAAAGAGAGACACTTGAATACAAATAATTGAGGTAATCAAAACATTGTAATATCATGAGAATAAAGTAATTCATGATATACTATGTCAAAGTACATTATATACACCACATAAAAGTGATTTGGTGTATATCATCAAAGAAGTCTCAATGGAATGTAAATTGAGATGAAATTTCTCAAAAAGGTTGTATCCTTAGGTTAAGGATAAATCAATGACATAATTATGTGTGACAAATATAAATACACTAAATATGATTGGATATTCAGTGTAAAACAATCAAAGGACATTCACACATATTCTTGTAAAAACAATACCAACGAATTGGATGTTTAACTCAACAAATGGAGAATGAGTTAAAATTACTCTTATCAAATTCATATCAATGACTTGAGAATTACCAATGGAGTGATTATGTGTACCAAACTTCTATCCACAGGAAGGGGAGTGGAAATTATGACATAATCAAATGAATAGTGATTCCACACATAATCTTGGGGTAATATAATCAATGAAATATGTGTAAAGCCAAATGAGTGGAAATTGAAATCTCAAATTCCCTTATCGATTAGGTAACTTACGAAACATACACCCATGAAAGAAGTATCATACCATGATGATGTAAATACCCATAAATTAAAGTATATTACACAATGAATACGATCATGGGCAGTACACATACACCACATGCAATAATTAAGTGGTGATCAATGGAATTCTCACGGAATTAAAAGTGAGATAAGAAAACCCTTACATTGTACTTTTTCCTTGGTCGATGGTAGGTTTACCTCCTGTATAATGGTGAAATAATTGTTATTGAATAATAAAAGAATCATTTACTTTAATATGATATCATATATGATCTTTTATCATTGATTTGTTAATAATATTTTAGAATTATCGTCATTTCGGGTGTTAACTGGTTCATTTTACTTTATATTCTTTGTTATGTGAGACATATTCGTTATTAATGGGATGTATATTATTCATATCCAGAATGGTATCAAGTTCTTAAACATCATTTTTAAATCATCAAATGATAATTATACTTGAATGGATACGATGGAGAATGAATCTCATCGCGTTCGTGGAGACGGTAGTCCGTACGTACGCACGAACGCTACTTCCATTTAATTTTTATTTTAAAAGAATCGAATCCAAATTATACATAGGTATATTACTATTCCAGTATAATATAATATTTTATATATGTTACTTAAGTTCATTTACACCATCCTTTATACGTTCCATGTGTGGTATGAACGAGTCATATCATTTTAAGGGGGCGGTAGTCCGCACTTCCTCAAATGAAATTATCGTATGTATATACAACATGAAACGAATAATGGTATTAAATAAAATGGAATTACAGAAGCTTATATATAAAATATATATCATTAATATCATATTTAATTACAGTGCCATCCTAATGGCCACCATGAGAGGCGGTAAGATGTATTTGAACAATCATCGTTTCGTGAGGCGTTAGTTTTCCATCCACAGAAACATTATGTTCATCATCCATTAGATGGAGTTGTGTGAATGTGTAGTTTGAATCCTTCTTATAACAACATCCTAGTATATTGAGGATACTGTTGTTGTTACAAAAGAAGGGAAATAAAAAGATTTTGGGGGTTGGAGAAGCAAAATAAATGAAAATACTTTAAGAGAAATTGTTACCTTTAATTTAGGTAACTCACTTTGGTTGGAACCAAAGGACTTCTTGAAATGCTTTCTGCCTAAGGGGAAGCTTCATGGAGGAGTAGAGGGATGTGGGGAGCTTAGTTGGGCAGAGTTTGGACGAGCCAAGTGGCTTGAGAGGTGTGAGGAATGAGTAGAAGTGGTCTCCTTTTATAAGGGAGAGGAGGGGCTCTTTAGGAAAGTGTGAAAGTATTACTTTATAATATATTTGTATTCGGTTTATAATGGTCCAAAAATCATTGAGGTCGAAGATAAGATGACTCATATTCTAAATAACATCAACCAATAAGAATTGGACAGGTTTTAGATAATATTTTAATCATTATAATCTTATTTATTTAAATGATTTATTAATGAGGTAAACGTTGCATCATTATTGTGTCATTAATAATTTAAATTATATGATGTCTAAAAATTATAAATAAAATATAATTATGTAGGAAATCTTTTTAGCTTTCTAATGAATATTTATAATCTAAAATCCAACATGTATAACCCTATGTAAAAATTGTTCTTCTAAAAGATGTAAGCTTATGCCATTTTTATTTTTATTTTAACTTTATTAATATAATGTGTCATTATCACTTACAAGTGGATCCATGGGGTCCCAAAACAGACCCAAAGATGCCCATGGTCGACCATGTATCAACCAATAGGGTCAAGACACGTTTTAGGGTAATTTAGTATTATTATAATATTATTTTTTAACCCTTATTTACCGGATTTACCCTTAACCATGGTAAATAAAATATTTACCGCAGTAATTATTCAAAATGTCTAAAAATAAAAGTTACCTATTTACACAATTTGAACATCCTGATTCCAAATATGGAATCCATTTTTCTAAATTCAAAACACAGAAGTGGCAGAAATTAATTTAAAATTAATTCCCGCTGTCAAAACAAAAAGCGTGTTTTTAAGAGATAATAACTATCAAAAGATTGACACTTGTTTATGTTCGGTTTAATTGTAAAATTATGTCCAATGACCAAAATTATATTAAATGGTAAAAATATATTCTAAATATACTTTAAAACCACTCAAATTCTTAATTTATCACTATTAATTATTTTGATTAAAAAAGTTGTTTTTAATTAAAATTTAGTAATTTTTACTATTCATCAAAATATGAAAGTTATCCGAAAAGTACCAAAATTTCACCTTAGGCTAAATTTGATATTCCGAATCCAAAAATGAAGTCCATTTTGAAATATAAAATATATATAATTTCAAAAATTAAGTATTACTATTCATAACGGCTAGTTTGATCGGTTGTGGTGTGTGTTAAAACTCGAAGTTGCGTACAACACACGCTACTGTTTTATTCAAAGGAAAGCGTACCGTGGAAGCTTGGAATGTTTTATTTTAAATTTTTTTGATGTCCCCATTTAGTCAAAAGGTTTAAAATATTGTATCTAAAAAGGGTTCACTATTAAAATTTGGTAAAAGTGCAATATTGAAAATGAATTTGTTCTTACATTATGTCTAAGAAACTCATAATATGGATTCTAAAATTATAAGGATTATATAAAGCTTAAAATTTAGTTAACACTATTCATAACCTCTTTTGAACAGCCTGTTTGGTAAGTCATGGTGCGATTGAACTTGGTGTTGCGTGTAATGAAAGTTATTGAATTATTTTGAAGAAATAACACACTATAAAATCTTGGGGTGTTACATATATTATGACAATATGTTTAAATATCATCTAAGGTTTATGGATTCACAGTTTGTATCCAAGGGGATCGTGGCCTGGGAAGACTTTTTTCCAATCATTCAAAACCTAGAATCTTCCAAATGTTTCCAAAAATTTATTAAAATAAGATGAGATAAGTCCAAAAAACGAGTTTCCAAAATAAGGGTAAATAAGTACCTAATAACTAGCAAAATAATGTCAAATCATCCGTGTAAATTCAAACAGGATTTGGTTTCATTTTATACCCTTTCTTTTTTATTATCTCACTTGCTAGTTGTTTTTTAACTTAATCATAGTAATAACTATTTCAAACTTAAAGTGTTATGAATGTTAACATAAATGAATAATTTCATCTAAATGGTACATGAACGATAATTTGAAACATATTTCATTAATATTTATAGTGATAATATTTCATTTTTAATTATATATCATTTCCAATAAAATTATATATTATAAAATATCAATGTTGTAATTTTTTTACATCTCAATTAATTTCAAATAAATAACAGCAATACACAGATTTATTTCCAATATAATACTATCACATAACATTAATATTTTACATTTCTCTAATGTACTATTTGAATAATATAGCTGACTATGCTTTTATTAATTAAATTATTTTTCAAATCGATTCATTTGTTTTACTTCATATTAAATTTATAATACATATATGATGTGTGAGGAATTAATGTTAATAATTCAACCAGAAAAATTAAAAAAATAAAAATGATAATTAAAAATAAGATAATATTAATATAAATATTTTTCCACTAGTCGTACTTTGTATTTATCATAATATTGATATTTTATTGGCAATAAAACAATGTGATGAGAGCTTTTAAATTTTATTATTATACATTATTTCAAATATAAATATCACATATATAAGATATTATAAAGTCATATATACAAATAATGGCTTAATATGGATGAAATAGACTCATCGAATAAAATTAATTAATGTTTTAGAATCATCTTATAGAACGTATAAAAAAAAATTAACTCTTTATTTTGGATTTTTTATTTGTGTATTGATAATTAATTGGTACTGTTATTTTTATTAATGACCAAAATTAGAAAGGCCTATATACCAAATAATGAAATCCTAATTCCAAATATGGGATACAATTTTAATCTTTAAATTACTATATCTAAAAATAATAATTCAATATTGAAACAGTAAACGAATTTGAAAACTATTATTCAAAATAAATATATTTCTAAAATTTTATTTAAAAAAATTAAATTTTAAATTAAATTTTAAAATATATATGTAGATAATGACTAATTATACGAAACTATTGAAATTTTTAAACAATTAAATAATATAATTTTAATATTTTAATAATTTGAATGAAATTAATTTTTCCAATAAATAATCTATAATATTATATAATATTTTAAAAATCAATCAAGTCAAAAAAAATCTAAAAATATAACAATAAGAAAATATTCGTATTATAATTTAACTATATTGAACCATTTTATTAGTTAATAATTCTAAAATATAAGTAAAATATGTATATTTTTTTCTCCCATAAATAAATAAATACCATTTTCATGAACATTTATTTCGGAAAACTAAAATGACTTCAGTAAAAATTGAGTGGTTATTTAATACGAGTTACAAAAAAATTGTATTATGAAGGAAAATTATATAAATATCTATCTAAATGTAATTACTCCTAAACATAATATATAATTTTAATAGAAATATTATAATGATGTAAATTAAATAATCATATTTCATGGTTAGTTTATGTTTAGCCTTGTGTGTAACCAAATCTATTGAATAAGTTTTAAAAATATTTCATAAAATATAATAAAGTTAAAATTAATACGAAGAACGTTTTTATTTCTTACACGGTTAAATTTTGTGACACTCAATAAAATTGGCATGATCATGTGATATTTTAATGCATTCTATACTTATATCCATTTCCAACACTATTCGATTCTTCTAATATTTAAAACACATTATACTTGGGGAGAAGCTGTATTGTAAAAACACATCAATATAATAATCCCATCTAAATAAGAGCCCCAAATAGAATCCAATGATTGTGGATTTAATATCATTGATGAAAACATTATGTACCATATAAATGATAGAACAGAACTATTAATGGATGTCAGGACACTAGTTGTCATTGTAATTTTCCTACAAAATTATATAAACTGGCTTTTCTAACTGTTATTTGGCTAGTGATTCTCTCGACCACTATGTAAAACTAGTGATTCCATATCCTACAAATTTTATAAAGGTTATCCAATATAAATAATAGTTAAATTGATATTAATAAATATTTAATATAATTTTATGAGTTAAACACATATGCTGAAACAAGTAATTGAGATATACACATTACTCTTGGCTTATTGATATGTTGACAAGTCAAAATTTAAGGCATTGTAAAAATTTATATATAAAACATGGAATATCAAATCCTTTAATTAATAATGAACATAAAATCATCTTCAAACATAATATGATATATATATATATATGAAAACCAAACCAACCATAAAAATGATCATCTATCTATTAACAACAACGTAGATAATGTTACTATAAATAAAATCCTATGTTATTATATAAAGACATTAATAAATTGGATCAGCACGACAAATATGGTATGTTTTTTTTGCAACAGAGGATCCTCCTTCAGGTTATCATGAATAAAATCAAAGCAGTGACTGGAGTTGAATGAAATGGTCACATAATAACACTAATAATATTAATATCCTCAAAATCATCCAAATATTATACAACTCAATTATACCACAAGATTTTTCTCTATCAATTTTTTAACATGATAGTAATAACAATGAAAGTTTACTCATGGTATTCTAAAATTCCTTATAAAAATTCAACCACACATTATATACTTCTTCCAATTTGGAGGTGATGTTTTTCCTCCATAACCAAATTCGGTTACAAAATAGAGAGAATATTATTCAAAACATTTACATTGATTCTGTTATATGAATTACATATATTGGTGGGTCATTATTGTTTGAATGAGTTCTTTTATTAAACAATAATACACTTTATTTTATTATTATAACTAGTATATTTATACATCTGGATGTCATTGAAGTATTCGTGAATTTTCATGATTATTTCAACCTTCATGATGACCACTTATGTGATATTAATGGGACCCAAAAACACATCTGAGCCAACGGTTCTTTCAAAATTTAGAATATTTCTAGAATTTATGAATTACACATTCAGTAATTTAAATATTAGATAATCATTTCATCAATTATATATAATTAATTAGAATTATCAATAAGATATGTTATACTAACCACCCAAGGAAAAAAATTTATTTTGAACTAGTGTGCATAAGAAAAAAAATGAAATGAAATGTTATTAGAGGAACAATTAATTTAATATTATTTATATATGTTTATATATTGAGATATATATTTTTGTTCAATGAATCATATCATCCGTAATACATTCATAAAAATACTTGAGCTTATCTTTCCTTATTTTATATGAATATTTCATGATAATTCTTTTACTTTACTCCCATCATAGATTTGAATAACCATTATGATCCTCTTATTGAATGAAATGGTTTGAAATATGTAATAATACGATCAGTCTTATGACACATAATTTTTTTTAAAAAATCATTTTAAAATTCATCAATTTTATTAGACTAATGGATATCATTTTATATAATTATAAAAAACAATTTTTTATATTAAAATTCTTATTTTTATCACCCTCTATGGATATCTATGCATTATGGAATATCATGAATCTTACAGTACATGCATGAAATGTGTATGTAAAACCCATAGTAGAGATAAATTGAATTTATTATACACATTCATTAGAGGATAACCATTCATTAAAAATGGTGGAGATTTGAAGTAGATCACTCCATATTCTTAAATAAAACACATGGGAATCATAAAAATACATTCAATCTGGATAAATCCTTATCAGGGATGTTTAGGGTCTTCCAACATCAATATTTTTTGTTACAATAGGTAAATTTATCACTGGTGATCCTAAGGTATGAAATTATGATAGAATAATAAATATTTTTAAAACCATTATCATTTTAAATGATTAGTATTACTTAGATTCAATAGAATGATATTGTTTAGGGTTGAAATCATCACTAAAAACTCTTTGAGATGTCCTACATTGATTCTTTTTAATTATTTTTCAATGTTTTATTTATAATAGTGAATTTCCATTTTACATAAATATAGGTTATGTTAATTAAGGGAGATTATTTATTTATGTAAAATATTAATATCTATGATATTACTTAAGTAATTTAACTAAAAATGATGTCAGTATAATAAAAAGATGTGAACAGTATTAGGGATATCAGGCACATTGTTTCCCTCGAGAACATTATCCACATAATGGTAAATGTATTCATTATCAATTTCCATGTGATGGGTGAAAAAAATTAAGTATTCAATTATGATTGTAATTGGGATTAGAAATAACATTTAAAAAATGATCAAACTCTTATATATTTCAAAATAATAATGGTTATCTTGGGAAAACTAATGAATAATAAATGGGTGATTTGTTTGTTTTTTTCACATATAAAAAATTAAACAGACCACAAAATGGGATTTCCTATAATGTCTGGTATGTATATAACTATATTTTTTAGTTGTTTCCATGTAATAGATATAAATTTGTTGATAATGGTAGTGTCATGAACTATATTACTATCTATTAGTATTACCACAAAAGAGTTAGGTTACTATAGTAATGAGGGATTAAAAATTCATTAACCAAAAACCATTAAAGAATATGAAAACAAAAGTCATTCCATCTATAAGGTATATTATAAAAATACCATTCTATAATGACTATTAAGGTGAAGAGAATACACTGAAATAAAATTTAGTAAACCAAAATTTTTTAATGAAAGAGTAACATAAACCATGTGTTTATAATAAGGAATTAACAGAATTAGTGAATTATAAAATAATGAAAATATCATATTATAAAAAAACATATAATAAACATGTTAGACTTACTGGTCCTCCTGGTTCATTAAGTGTAGAAGTGGAAAAAGCTGAATTAAATTGTATATGACTCCTCAAATGATAGGGTGATATTCTATTGAAATAACCTTATCCAATATAAATATATACATGGAACAAAACATAAAACCTATTTCATATGGAGTGTATTGGAAACAAATGTGAATATAGAGTAATGGAAAAGCTACCATCAATTAGGTTGAGTAATTAGATTCTAGTGAGAAAAAATTTATTGATTCATTAAAATAAATGAATTAGAAAGGCATGAAATTAGGGGAATGGTAGGAGTAATATGGTGTAAAATGAACATTTTAGTCTATCAATGGTCTCCATAAATGAGTAGTCAATAAATATGGATAACACACCTTTATTCATCAAAAGTATAGTTTTTATGAAGAGGAATCATAGACAAAAAATGAATACCTCAAAGAAGAACCCACCATGATTATAACATCCCAGGTTATTATAGAATAATTATTTTTTATATCTATTTATATTTATAAATTATATATTAAATTTTCATTAAAGTTGATTATTTTTTCAAAAGAGTACCTAACATACTACAATGAGTTTCTCCAAAATCTTACATTGTACCCAACGATGACTTATACTAAAAAATAATAAAATATTAACATAATTATTTGAAATTGTAGCAAACGCATAGTTGTTTTATGTGATGTAATGAAACGACAAAAAAATATTATTTTTAACCATTTATATATAATTAATTATTTTTTGAACAATTGATTATAAATGAATGTAAAACCCTTTTTAAAATTAACAAAAAGTTTTTTAAAACATTTAAAATGTGCACAAGTGAGTTTTCTAACAATAATTGATCAAATAAAAAAATTTGGCTTATATTAATGAATATATCTATATATTATATTTATCCTAAAGTTTTAAATTCGTCATATTTGTTTTCTAGACATTCTATACGAACACATTCAATTTTACAGTGGAAAAGAGTATTTTTCTAAAAATGCACTATTGACACTTTTTGATGGATAACCCATTATAAATATTTTATATGGAAATATATAAGTTATATTATGAAAAATAAACTTCTTCATTGTATTAAAAAAATAAAAAAAAAACTTTTATTAATTTTTTTTTGGATTTGGCTAAAAAAATTCATATTTTAATTAAGAGTAAAAATATTGCCTGTTAATTTATAAATTCTTTTTCATCTAATTAATATATATAGTTATATTATAATTTTAATCCATTTTAAAGTAATATTAAATAAATTTTTTATAATTTAATCTAATTTAAGTCATTGGAAAAAAATTCACATTGACATTGGATATAAAAACTAAATGAACATTTGAACAATTGTAATTCATAAACCCATTTTCTCGATCCGACAGTGGGATTATTGTTAAACCTAATTTATCCACTCCTACTTATTGAATTTTCAAAAACAAAAATACATTTTTGTACACATTTTGAATTTGTTTCTCCAATATGATGAAAATATTTTTTGGTGAATAGTAACATTAGTATTTTATTTTCCATGGTTAAAGGTAAATATGGGAATTAAAGGTAAAATTACTATAATGATATTATAAACATATCCTAACGCTTTTATTAATATAATTAGATAAGTTATTACTAATCATGAAAACCCTTGAGCTGAATTTGAGTTTATTAGAAATCGCATAGGTGTGATTAGGAAATTTATAACATTTAATTTAATGTAAAGGAAAATATGTCATAAATATGTCTCCAGGTAATAAAATTATTTTAATATGGGGTTATTTAAGTGATATATTTGACTATTGATAGTCCCTATAATGAAAAAATAATACAAACATCATGTTAATTTATTTATAATCTAACGTCCTGGTTCCAGAAGCCACCTAGAGGCGCCCCATACCGGGTTGTTCACATGGCCTCAAACGGATTTCCCCGAACGCCAGAGGCTTCCAACTAGCAGTGAGGACTTTGGGTGTGATATTGGGGAAACTATGACCTCATTAGTAGAGTACAAATGGGATGTAAAGTAGATATACAATAGTGGAAGTAGTAATATAACCATACAAAATTAAACATCAAAATACTAATAGAATAAACTTGAGTGCATGTATTAATGTAGCATGATACATATGTCTAGGAAAGCATCCAAACAAATCACAATGCTAAAATAAAATTCTAAACCCAATTACAGGAAAACAATGTAAAAAACTCCTCAGCATCGCAATCCTCATCATGGTCCCATGATCTCCATTTACACAGCTGTCATGTACATGAAGTAGAAGGGTGTGTTCCCTTATCTATAACTGGAGTAATATAATCTGTTTGGACCCAAAAGCATGACCCAAACAGGGTGTGAGAGGAATCCCACTAGGAAACCACCCAAATATTTATGCCTAATAGTCATGGAATATATATGTCATGAAATAATAAATAGGAAGTTGTAAGCAAGGAAGTACTCAATGTAAACATCATACAATTACAATGCATTCAGTTTCACATAACAAGCAAACAAAAAATAAAAGCAGGTAACCCTCTTAGAAGTATGCACAACCTATCTCCTCTGGTTCAACATACATGTAAAAGAAACCCTCTAGGAAGCACACACATTCTAACCCCTCTAGTTCAGCGTAAGAATAGACTCTCTGAGGAAACACTCACCATCAATTACCCCTATAGTCATTAAGCAGTAAACTAAAAACACCCTGAGAAAGAACTCAACTTCAATTCCTCATGTGGTATCATAATGTATCTACAGACACTCTAAGGGAGCACTCAACGTAAACCCCTTTTATGGTCTTGTAGTGTGATATTATAAAAGACACTTAGAGAAAGGCCTCAACGTCAATTTTCTATAGAGTATTACAACACAGGTTCTCATAGCCCCATGTAAAACAAATGAGCATAGGAATGCATATAGGCCAAAGTAAACCTTAAGAACTAATTGGATAAACAATCTATAGCATAACATCATGTTAGAAATACAATGACTCCGTCCTACAATACTGGGCATGTGAAAAAAAATATAGAAGCCTAACAGAAAAACTATACCAATGGTCATAGACAAAACATGCATGGGAAATCACATCCAAAGCCTAGAAATCAAACTTATTCACATTCAATTAACCTCTATTCAAGCATACAAGCATAGAAAGATAATTAACTAGGGTAAAACCGTAAACACGCATTACCCCAATTAAGGGTATTTGAACTTTTGCACATATAACTCAAAGGATTTCTTCATAAAGGCACAAACCACCTACCTTGGTGTTGTAGGATCATTATATGTGAACCTCAAGGCTTAAATCACCCAAAAACACTATAGATCTACCAAAACGTCTAAAACGTTTAACCAAAGATAACTTGAGAAAGGAGAAGAATCAGGAAACAAAGATCTAGGTGAAGGAATAGCTTACAGAGGTGATGCCAACACAATTTACAGCAGTCCAATTGATGATTAGATGCTCAACCGGGGGCTCAGAGAAGATTCACCGTCATACGGTTTTTCTTGGATGAGACAGACCTAGATGAAGGTATTTATGTCCATCATATGAAACCCCTGTACGTTTAGTGAAATAAAAATAAAGTACACTGTGTGTAATTTTTAAGTACATGGTGTGTAATTGCACTTACTAAGACCCGCTTTAGGTGGCCTCCAAGTCACCGTGCACGGCCGTGTGCACAGCTGCTAAATGGCTAGCACACGACTACCCGCATTAAATGAGTACATGGCGTGTACTCATAAATTACATGGTGTGTACTTAAAAAATTTCGAGATATTCTTCTTTTCCTTAAAAACACCAAAAAAAGGATAACATACCTGAAAAGAATATTCTGGTTCTTAAATACTTCCCCCCTTAAATAAATTAACCCTCAAATTTCTTTAGCAAGGAGGCATAGAAGAAGAAACCACGAACAACTCCATCCACTATAATCGTACATCAGCCTCCCTCTCCCAAGTCATGTCATGTACTATCTCGTGTTGCCATAGAACTCGTACCAGAGAAACATACCAGCCATGGAGAACATTTTTACTTCGATCAACAAACTGGATATAATGCTCCTTGAATGAGGATTCCACCTCTAACTCAACCTCCTCAGGTTGAAAACATTAAATGGGTTTGAGAAGTAACGTCAAAGATGAGAAAGATAGAAAATTTCGTGCATAGCACGATACCTCTGAGGTAACTCCAACCGATAGGCAACCGGACCAACTCTCTCTAACACCTCAAACAGCTCGACGTACCTCAGCAAAATATTACCCTATCTCCTAATCTTTTAGTGTCCCAACCACAGTGTAACTCATTGGAAAACCTGATCTCTAACCTCAAACTCCATAGGTCGTCTTCGTCGATCAACATAAGACTTCTGTAAGGATTGTGCAGTAGCCATCCTCTTTCGAATCAACTCTATCTGCTCTGTGGTCTCCTGGACAAGACGAGGTTCTAGCATAGCTTCCTCTCCTGACTCTAGACAACATAAGGGTGATCATCATAGTCTACCATACAAAAGCCTCAAAAGGTGACATCTGAATAGTTTCTTGAAAAATATTATTGTATGAAAACTCCACAAGACGTATGTGCTTTTCCCAAGAACCTCAAAAATCCAGGATGCATGCTCGGAGCATGTCCTGATTCACCTGAATTGTATGCTTAGACTGGACATCTTTCTGGGTGTGGTAAGTTGTACTCACAAGTACCTATGTACCCAAAGACTTCTTAAGCCCATGCTAGACCCGAAAATTAAAACGTGTATCCTGGTCTAAAACAACGGAGCATGGAACTCCATGTTGACATACAATCTCTTAGATGTACAGTCGTCCCATATCATCAACTCTGAAGGTCTCCATGATGGGAAAAAAGTGATAAACCTTCGTGAGTCTTCGAATGAAAACCCATATTGTATCATTCCCTCGAGGTGACCTCGACAAACCTATCACAAAATCCATCACGATATCATTCCACTTCTACTCGGGAATGGGTAACTACTTTAAAATCCTTGTTGCTTACTGATGGTCCACCTTCACCTGTTGACAGGTGGAACACCTCATGAAGAAACAAACAACATATCTCTTTATACCGGGCCACCAATACCGATGATGTAGATCACGATACAACTTGGTGACTGTAGGATTAACTGCCCAAACTGAAGAATGAAAGTATCACATAATTTCCTTGCATATGTCTGCAGAAACCCATACGAGCCACTGGAAATGCAAGATCTCATCCTCACCTATGGTGCATCAAGGAAAAGGATCCTCTTCTGACATGCTATATCATAGGACTAGGCCTTCATATTCTGATATATAGCTCATTCATACTCAATAAAGAAGAGTAGAGGTAACAGGTACAGAAGAATGAAACATCTACCCCTATATGTCAGGAACCTCCAAATGCATCTTAGATAATAGAGCCATTAGCTGCCACTCACTGCTGGCCTCCTAAACTGCATGTATCTAAGTACTCCTGTTCAACGCATTAGTCATTGAATTGCCTTTCCCAGGCATATAGTCAAGCTCAAAGTCAAAGGACATAAGGAACTCAATCCATATTGGATTTCTCAATGTCAGGTCACACTGAGTGAAGATATACATGAGACTTCTGTGGTTGTTTAAAACCAAAAAATGCTCTCCCAGAAGATAATGCCTCCAATAGAGTAAGGCATGAACAAATGCAGCAAACTCGAGATTGTGCGTTGGGTAATTCCTCTCATGTGGCCTTAACTGTCGAGACCTGTATGCAACGGCTCCTTATCCTTGAAAAGGCATAACTCCTAGCCCAATACCTTTTGCATCAATGTAAACAGTATATATCATGCCCAGCTCTGGAAATACTAGTATCGGTGCTGAATTCAACCTCCCTTTTAGCTCTTAAAAGGATGATTCACAAGACTTTGACCACAAGATCTTTTCACCCTTCTTAGTCAGGCCTGTCAGTAGCGCTGCTAAGCATGAAAAGTCTTGTATGAGATGTCTGTAGAAACCCACCAGCCCTAGAAAACTCTATACCTCAAAGATTTTATTTGGCTGATCCGAGGAAAATACTAATCTCACATTCTCTGGGTCTAGTGATACTTCTATCTCTGAGATAACATTACCTAAGAAGAGAGTATGTTCCATCAAAAATTGTCATTTTGAGAGCTTATCAAATAACTGATTCTCTCTCAGTGTACTGAAAACAATCACAAGGTGGGTGGCATGGTTGTGTTGATTGCAAGAGTACACCAAGATATCATCCAGCATGACTACCACAAAGGAATCATGGTATGGATGGAACACTCGGTTCATCAGTGCCACGAAAAATGCAGGTGCATTCGTGAGACTGAATGGCTTAACTACGTACTCATATAGACCATACCTGCTCTAGAAGGATGTAAGTGGTATATCAGATGGTCTAATAGGCAACTGATGGTAACCAGATCTCACGTAAATATTCACGAACATTCGGGATCCTCGAAGTTGATCAAATAGATCATCAACCCTCGGTAGGGGATATCATTCCTTGACCATCAAATGGTTCAACTTATGATAATCCAGGTAAAGTCTGAGGGTACCATCCGCCTTCTTCGCAAACAATACATGCAAACCCCAAGGAGAAATAATTGGTCAGATAAAACCCTATGTTTGTAACTCCTCCAACTTCTTCTTGAGCTCCTGTAACTTTGGTGTAGCCATCCTATAAGGAGGAATGGACACTGGTGCTGCTCCTGGCATAAGGTCAATAGAAAATTCCACCTCACGCTTTAGAGGCAAACCTTAAAAGTCATCTGGAAAGAAATCCTTGAAAAGATCCACCATTGGAGGAATGTCCATATGTGATGTCACTTGGTCATCTAGATATAGACTAGAAATCTAGACTGTAATAACTCCCAAACCATGATACTAGGTTCCCACTATTCTTTCTTAGAAATCCCATTCACCCATAAGAAGTAATGGTCCACCCTATGGTGAGTTGAAACTCACCCAACAGAAATATAAATCGACAACTTCTTAGAAGGGAACTAACCAGTCCATTTTGAGAATGACATCATAACCTGTCATCTCTAAGACATATAGATCCGACAAGAAGTGAAACCAACCAACCTTGAGAGGGAACTCCTTGAACTGACGTAGAATAGTCTTTCCAGTCCCCAAAAATGTTTTTACTATCAACATATCAGCAAAAGAAAAGAAATTGATCCCAAGGTTCACCTCAACAACAACAGATATAATGTTATGGGAATCCCCTATATCGAAAAGAACAAAAGTTAAAACTGAGGCAACTAGGATTGTACCTCAAAATGTAGAGGGTCCAGGATCCTAATATTGTTGGGTATGCTCCACTGCAAAAGCCTGGCCTAAACCGAGGTTCAATGACCCTACCTAACCACTCTTTGTTGATCCACCCTGTTATCACTGCAAGCCTAGTGATTTACTACCACGACCTCGACCTCTGCCTTGTCCTAAATGGTCGGAGGAACTCCAGTTACCTGACAGGTGAGAAACTAGTGTCACTAATACTAAATAAGGAGTCATAGAAGAACACATGTCACCAGCTACTTATGAAAAGATCTGATAGAATCCCTGAAGATGACCCATCTTGTTTCAAGATAGGCAATCCACTTGGTCTTTCTAGCACTACAGCCACCTATTCCCAACCATACCACACTGGTAGCATACCACTTGGATACCTGAAAGTGCATCCCGCCCACTCAGGTCTCCATGTGTATTCTCCTTATGGGACATCCAACTATCTGCTGGAGAAGCACTAGCTCTGGAAGCTGAACCGCCCTGGCACACAACTCCAGAATCCCTCAGATTGCACTCTGTGATAAGCGTCTAGTTGACAATAGAAGATATTATGGTCAACATAAAGATATTCACTTGTGAGAAGATGTCATGTCTGAGACCATCCTCAAACTTCCTTACTAGGAACAACCCATCTCCCCCTAGGAATGGTGTAATGCGCTGAATATCGGTTAAGTGAAAGGGATACTCCATAACAAAAAGAGTACCTTTCTCCAAACTCATGTACTCTCGTGCTTGATCGACGCTCAAGGTGTTCGAATAGAAGTAGTCGTAGAAGATATGCTAAAACTCATCCCATGCCATGACCTGCTGATGTCTCGCCTGTGAGATCACATCCCTCCATCTCTGGGAGGAATATCGTAGCATGTACATAGTGACCATGACCCTCCTCTCTAAAGGCGTCTCTAGATGATTGAAGATTGTCAGCATGGATTCTAGCCATGATTCTGCAGCCTGGGATCCTCTATCCCTTGAGAAAGTGGGAAAATGCTGCTACTGAAATACCCACGTCAATTATTCCATTGACGAGGCAGGAGGAGGTGCTCCCTGGAAGGTCTACATCATCCTCATATAACCTTCACGGAACTCTGCATCAGCACCTATATCAGGTATAACTATAGGTTCCAAGACTGAAATAACTTGAGGATCTTCAAGAAGTACCTGATATGCCATATCCGGTGTCAGATATTTACCCTGAAACTAGAGGAAAACCAGAGGACGTCTTGGTGGTCTAACTCTATATGGTCAAACACACACCTTAGATTAATATTATCAAGGACTTAAAACATGATGTGAAATAACGAAACATGAGAAAGAAATAATTCATGATTTTTTAAACATGGATACATGGTGTATATAATGCCTACACTGTGGGTTCCCTTAAACCTTCACATGGGCATGTACTCCTTCCACCATTTTTCGTGTAACACCACAAACACACGGCGTCTTGACCTGACACATGGCGTGTACTTGAATTCTCTTCCCCTTCCCAAGTCCTTCTACATGAGTAACCCACACGGTTATTCTAAAACAGGACTACATGGAGTGTCTGTGCCCAACACTGTGTGTACTAGACGAGCTTCACCAACCCGTGTTGTTAGTGACACGGCCAGTTACATGGTTTACACTACACTACGTGTTCTAGATGGACAAAATGTGTAGATTGAATGATTTCACCGACCCCTGTTGTTAGCTACAGAACTGGCTATACGGGTTACACTACATGATGTGTTTCATCCTAACACAGCGTGTATACATAATTTTTCATCCATCTATTTTATTAGTCACACGGGTGGATAGAGTGTCTCTATACACAATGTGCACGTCAAATACACAATGTGTCCTACTAGAAAAATCCCAAACCCATGTCTCTTCCCACACAGCCTGTGACACGATTAGAGAATACACCAAATGTATATACAATACAAGGCATGTACTTAAGAAAAATAGTTTCTTCTTGAACAGAATAATGCATGGCATGTATTTATCATTACACGCTGTGTATTCTGGGTTTTTCTGGACAGAAAGCCTCAAAAACTTCTCTGTAACCTAGAAAAACACTGAAACGAACATTAAAGTGCCAAATTCCGATCCTTGAGGACCCGCACTCCCCACATATCAAATCTTGTAATCTTATGCATGTCATAAAAAAGGATAAAAATAAAATGATCCACCAAATTCTTGTCCATGAGGGCCCATAACACCTCAAGAACCAATGTTTGGCGTTAATTTTGAAAAAGCTTACACAAACAAACCTTATCAAACAACAAGGATTCTATCAAGCCATCAATCAAAAAAACATGCATATCCAGCACAACATCTATCAAAAAAACATGCAATCTCTAATGAATCCTAAATAATATGGAAATAATGCATGAAATGTGATATCTACATGTTCCTATATAATGCATGAGATGGTATACCCGCATCTCACCAGGTTGAAACAGAAATAGAACCGTGATAATATCAACAATAACATTACCTAGCATGTGAATCAGCCAACGGTGAAAATAAAATGAACTATAAAATTGAAAAAATAAATAAATGCAAATAAATGACGTAGATTGGGTTTTCCCTGTAAAATGTTTAGCTACTCCCGGTCACACATTATTACAAAGTACCTATTCTGTCTTATCCCTAGCTATAGGCTCTAAATGTAAGTCAAGAAGAAAATAATCCTCTGATACTACTTGTAACTTCATTGTTCCGAAAGCCACCCAGAGGCACCCCATACCCAGTTGGTCGCATGGCCTCATGCTCATTTCCCTGAATGAAAGAGGCTTTCGACTAGTAGTGAGGGTCTTGGGTGTGATTTTTGGGAATCTATGAATTCATTGGCAGAGTACACAGTGGATGTAAAACAGATATACAATAGAAGAAGTAGTAATATCACCACAAAAAAGTAAATATCAAATGACTGATAAAATAAACTAGAGAACATATATAAATGATACATGATACATATTTCTAGGAACGAAGCCAAACACATCACAATGCTGAAATAAAATTATAAACCCAACTATATGAAAACAAAGTAAACAACTCCTCAACATCGCAAGCCTCAGATTGGTATCATGCTCTCCATCTCTACAACAGTCAAGTACCTAAAGTAGAAGAGAGCTTTTCATTATCTATAACTGCAGCAATATAATCTATTTGATCCCAAAAGAATAACCCAAACAGGGTGTGAGATGAATCCCAGTAGGATACCACCCAAATATCTGTGTCTAACAGTCAGTGAATATATATGGCCGTAAATAATAAACATGATGCGGTAAGAAAGGAAGTACTCAATTTAAACATCCTACAATTACAATGAATTCAATTTCACATAACAAGCAAACAAATAATCAAAGCGGGTAACCCTCTATGATGTACACACAGCCTATTCCCTCTGGTTCAACATGAAAGTACATGCAACCCTCTGGGAAGCACACACAATCTAACCCCTCTGGTTCCACATAAGCATATACTCGCTGAGGACGAACTAACCATCAATTCACCATATAGTCAAATATATCAAAGACTCTCTAAGGAAGCACTCTCCATCAATTCCCCCAATAGTCTTTAAGGGGTAACCTATAGACACTCTGAGGAAGAACCCAATGTCAATTCCTCCTGCAGTCTTGTAACGTATCTTTAGACACACTGATGGAGAACTCAACATCAATCTCCCATGTGGTCTTGAAACGTGATATTATAAAATAGACTATGGGAATGCCCTCAATTTCAACTTCCCCTATGGTCTTATTGCACAGGTTCCGCAACCACATATAAAACAAACGAGCATAGAAATTCATTATGGCCTAGGTAAACCTTATTAAATACTTGGCTAAACAATCTATAACAGAATACTCTGTCAGGAATACAATCACTCCATCCTACAATAATAGGCATTGGAAAAACAAATAGAATCCTAAAGGTAAAAACTAATACAACGATCATAGACAAAACATGCATCGGAAAACACTTTCAAAGCATATCCATCAACCCTATTCACATTCAATTAACATATATTCAAGCATACAAGCATAACAGGAAAATTAACAAGGGTAAAACCACAAACACGCAATACCCCATTTATGGGTATTGGCACTTGTTCACATATAATTCAATGAATTATTATGGAAAGGCACAAACCACCTACCTTGGTGTTGTAGGTTGTTATACATGAACCTCAATCCTTGAATCACATAAGAACATCGTACATGTAGAATAAAACTGTAAAACAATTAACCGAAGAAAACATGAGAATTGTTAGGAATCAGGAAATGAAGATTGAGAAGAAGGAAGAGCTTACCGAAGTGATCCCAACACAATCAATGGTGGTCGAATTGGAGATTGGATGCTCGAACGGGGGCTCAGAGAAGATTTGTGGTAGTATGGTTTCTCCCGGATGAGACAGCCCTAGAAGAAGGTGCTTCTGTCTATCAAATGAAACCCTGATACGTATAATGAAATAAAAAAATGTACACAGTGTATACTTTGTAAGTAAACAGCGTGTACTTTCCCTTACTTTGCCCAGATTTAGGAAGCCTCTAGGTCACTGCACACGGCCGTGTGCATGGCTGATACACAGCCAACACATGGATTCACATGGTAACGGAGTACATGAAGTGTACTTATAAAGTACATGAAATGTACTTTAAAAATTTCTTGGAAATCCTATTTTCCATAAAAAAACAAAAAAAGGGAAAACATACTTGAAAATAATATCCTGGTTCTTACATATAATTTTCAGAAAAAAAAATATATAAATTAAATAGTGACACAATAATGATGCTGCAATTTTTTATTTAAGGAGTCAAATAAATGATTTTAATATTATTAAAATAAATTGGACATGAAATATTTGATTCAATAAAAAAATTTATAGATGATTATGATATGTTAATATTGAGTTAATTTAGTTTTATCAATCAATCATGTTTTTAGGATTATTTTTAAATGTCATGTAATGAATAGTGTAAAACGTGATATATTTCATAACCTAAATTATAAAATGAATAATTTAATGATATATAATTAATATAAATACGCGAATGGTCCAATAAGTTGAGATAACTCAAAAAATCATTAAATACTCGTTCATTGTTCTTTGATCCCCAATTGGTAATTATTTGATCTCTCAATGAGTAATAACATGATAAACCGGTAAGAGTAAAAAGGATAAAACATATGGTAATTATAAATTATTATATAAATTTATAATTATCATTTAATGATTGTATTTATACCCGTACTCATCATAGATTCTATATAAATCAACATGGACCCATTTGGATCCTAAATTTAATATAATTAATTTAATACTTTCAAAAATTCCAAGAGTTTCCCTCCCCTCTCATATAAAAAGGAACCCATTCCGCTCTATTACTCACATTTCCAAAACCATTTGGATCAACTAGGATCTAACTATACCATTTTCCTAGAATCCCTACAGAAATTTTTGAGTCATTAGTTTATTCAATACACCATCTCTAGTGTATTTAAGGTGTTCTTAAAAGTGATCAATTGATGAAGATTTATATTATTCATTAATTATTTCTATTTTATTTCATCTTCCACTTCATTTAAACATTCTTCTTCTTAGATAAAATAATAAATATGCAATCCTCAACAGACTGAGATGTTATCATGATAATATCATTATCTAAAACCATCTCCACTTCCATTAAATGGGAATACAATTAATCGTTTATGTGTACGTGTGAACTATCACCTCCACTAAACGATGTAATTTGGTTTTCATAACTATATCTCATGATTGGTTATAATAATATAATTAATGATCATATTTGTTATTAATGAATTATTAATCATTATATTATAATAATATATCAATTACATTCTAACATTCCATGCACAATATAATAATAACATTACTCATGCGTATGTGTGAACTATCACCTCTAAGAAGTGATGTGACTAATTTTTATTCATTATATTTCTTGTATGATATATATACGTACAATTAATTTATTAATATGATATTAATTATTTTATGATCATTTTGTAAATTAAAAATATAACACTTAACTTAATCCAATAATGATCAATCGAAAAAGAAAAAATGTTACTCAGGCGTACATACAACTTACCATCTCCATAATTATAATGTTGTCAATATTTTAAAGCAAAACATCTTTTTTAAGGTATAATATAAGAATAAAAATTATAATAATATCATGAATTTTATTCTTGAGATTATGGAAATTCGACAACATGGAATATTGATATCAAATCATGTTCATTCTTGACTCATGTACCAAATATTGACATAACATCCGATCTAATCTTAAGTAATTATATAATTTTTAAAACATGAAAATAAGTGATATAAATGTAATAATAAACATTAAAATTTTTCTCAGGAATGTAGAAATAAAACTATGATTGTTATTTATGAATATAATGATCATACAAGATGAGTGAGACTCACGGTAAGGGACTTTGTCTCAATTTCCTTCAATTGAATAATATTTTGAGGTTATAAATGACCCTATTTTATATAGTGTATAATCAACCCCATTGACTTTTAATTAAATTTAATAGTATTACAAAGGTCTTTTTAAATTTATGTACATGATAGCAATGAATGTTTTTTCGTCGTGACCATCATTTGATATTTTCTGATTCCACTATAACCCTTAATGTTTTTACAAGGAATATAATACCATATTAAATTTTTGTGTATTCTGTATAGAAAAGTTTTTTATGAATGGTTTGATTATATAAATATCTTGGAATGATATATTGTGATTTCAAACTGGAACTGTTTTTTTATTTATGCATATGAATGTGTTATGATTTTTATTGTTATTGGGCATTGATTATATATTATAGTGGTTATGTGATAAGATAAGGGAGGGTGAGCATGTGATATCTAGCAAATGCATTGGCTAATGTGACTGACTTAAACGATAAGGTGTCAGATAAGGGATTTACTGAATATGCTATGATTGTTTTTGAAAACTTAACAATGAATGTAACTCTTTATATAGTTATGAAAGCAACAATGTTTGTATTCCACGAATATCACGAGTTACCATTATGATTTATGATTATAGTAATTTTTTTCAGGAATCATATGATTTCAATAGGTATTTAATGAACATATGATTTATAGGTGAAATGTATTATTTTTTGAAAATAATTTCATGAGTGTAATGTATTCAATGACTAATTGTTTCATTACTTATTTTATATTTTTCATTGAGACTTTTGTGCTCATCCTATGTTTTTGAAATATTATTACACTAGGTATAATGATGGAAATGTGAATAGAATATGTCAATATGAATGTTAATAATATTTTTATCAAGAAAAAAATCATTAATTATTTTAAAATGTTTTAGATTATGAAAGAAATAGATATTGAGAATAATTTTATACTTTTAATATTTGAGTTGTTATGTAATATTTATGGAATAATTATCTAAAAATCAAAACCAAAAAATATCCTCAATGAAAATTCTTGATTTATGTCAATATTATGTACCATATAAGGTAGTTTCCTTACATTTGGTATCATAGATCGATTCAAAAAACATTAGGGATATAGAGTTTTTTGTAACATATGGTAAGTTTCTATGTCTACTATTTTAGTTAAATTTTTTTCTATAACTTTTTTAGATCACAGAATTTCAGTTACAAATGGAAGGGGGAGGATTTCAGACAATGTTCCAATCTCTTCATGATGACTTTCTTGCAATAATTATTCCAAAGCTGGGTCTGGATGCCTCTGAAAAATTTTGTAACACAAAAATAACTTGAAAATGATTTATGAGATCTTATACACCTCCACTATACCATGATATAATCATGGATCATGGGTTGTTTCTAATCCAATATTATTTTCTCAATATTCTCATATTTTCAAAAAAGGTAACTATTAATATAGAATTTTTAGATATTTTACATTATCACATGTTTTTTATGAATATTATGATTTTGAAAACGTTTTTGAAGAATGATAACCATGAACAATGAATTTATAATTACTACTAAATTATATTCCATTATCACATATTTATAGTGTTTCTAAACCAATATCTATTGAATATTTCAAGTATAACTATTTTGAATGGTTTATAAAATCATGTTTTATCATATGTTTTGAAATTATATTTCATACTTATTATTTTCCAAAACTATTTTTTTATGAACACCCATATATACAATGTTCTACAATGTGTATTTAGATAAATGAATAAAGTGATATTGATGAATCTTTATATAATTTAGGAAATGGATAGACCTTTTATCTACATAAACAAGATGATGGTGAATGAAGAAGGAAACATTGATCATGGTATAATGTTCATTATTTTAGAAATAGTTTTTCTAAATATTATGGAGTTTGAAAAAAACGTTTAATATATATAATAAATCATGAATTAAGAAGATGAGTTCATTATGAGTTAGGATGAAAATGAGAGGTATAAGAAAACCATTGAGGTCAAATTGGGTGATTGTTATTTTTGTGTTTTATAAAAAGTGACAACCCACAAGATGGGTGACAAACCATTGTGTCAGACAAGTCCATGAGGATCGAACACAAAACCAAAGGGTGAAAAGGGAAAATCACATAGCAAGGGACTATATAAAGTACATGGTGAATATGGATATTTCTTCTTAGTTAAACTGGTTTGTAGAATAAGAATTAGTGGACTTTTGGAATGTATGTTTTTATCAAATGGTTACACAATATACTAGAAAATGATTTTGGTATTGTGGGATAAATGTTATTTTGGAATACATTCACTATTTTGGGAACCCTATATGCCTAATGTAGATATAATACTATGGAATTTTAGTTCAGATGTAACAGATTTATTTTATTTAGGAAAAATATATGGTTTTTATGGAGTTATGGTGATTTCTGTTATTTATGGAAATGATTTGCCTAACATATGGAAAAAGTGATTTGGGTAAATATAATTTGGTGTGAGACTTCAATATTACAAGATGTTATTTGTAGATAAATATTAAAACATATCATGGAATACTATATAATCAAATTTTTTTAGTTTTTGGTTTCAACCATAGTTTGGATTGTTTTTTATGGATTTTAATGATAGAAATTTTTTGAATGGTATAGGTTGAACTTTTGGTATTAAATTTTAATTTTAGTGATTAATTTTAGTTTTTCATCATATAATGGTTTATTCTCTTTATAGAATTGTTTTATATTATCCTAACCAGATTGGTTTTGGTTATTGTTTTAAGATATGGGAAATATATAATTTACCTTTTGTGGGTTATGTGATTCTATAGATGTTGATTCACCTTCAATACTCATCATTGGGAGAAAACATTGAGTGTGTGGTGTAAATTTAAGAATTTATGAAACTCAACCATTCATGTAAGTATATTTCTTTTTGATCATAGTCAAAATAGTAAAATAATTCCTTACATCTGTGAAAAGGATATTAATAAAAAAATGATTTCTATTTACTTTTCCTAATTTGAAATAAAATACTATTAAACTGGTAAAAAATTTGTGTTATTGTGATTGTTAACATTATCCTAACATAGATTTCTATAACTCGCCATAAGAACATGATGGTTACTCACCTCTTCTATATCAATGTTTTCCTACATGGAACCCCTTTATTTCTAATCTTAGTAACCTTTATATTGTACATTATTTCTTTTAATGTGATGTTGTTTCTAAATCTTTTTTCGATGTGGGATTTTAATGAAGTAATTTTTAATCATGAAACCTTAGTTACCAAGCCCATATTTAAAAGTGTGAGGATGTAATTTCTAAAATAATGGAAAGATGTGACATCCCATGTAATTATATAATACAACTTCTTTATATCTATTAATATTTATCAATTAGATATTAATTTTATATTAAGGGGGATATTTTTTCTGATAGTGTACCCAACATGTTACAAAGAGTTTCTCTGAAATCTTACATTGCACACAAGACTGAGTGATACTAAAAAATAATACATTATTAAATTAATTTTGTAAATGATAGTTAATTCGTAGTATTTGTAATGGTGGGAGTTGATTAAACTATATATATTTTGTTTACACCGGTACATATAATTAATTATTAGGTGAACAATTAATTATTAATGAATTTATAACCCTTCTTAAAATGAAAGAGAATGTTCTTCTAAAAAACTATTTAAATGTACATGATTTTTTTATACCAATAAATGATAAAATCACAATTTTTAGATTATATTAATGAATAAATATATATTATATACTTAACCTAATATTTAAAATGAATCATATGTGTTTTATAGACATTATATAAGAACATAATCAATTTTACAGATAAAAGGAGTATATTTATCAAAATATAATTTTACCACATTTTGATTGTAAACACATTCCAATTATAGTTTCTGATAATTTTTTAAGTTATAATTGACAAAATAATCTTCTTAATTAGATGTAATAAATCAATTTTACTTTTATTAATTTGAAGAATTTTTCTTACAAAATTTATATTTTAATGAATAGTGAATAATAATGTGTTTTAATTCAAAACTTGTTTTCAATATAATTAATTAGTATAGTGATATTATCATTTTAATTAGTTTTAAAGTATAATAAAATATTTTTTATATAATTTAATCCTATTATGTGTCATTTTAAAAAATTTCACCTTGAAAGGGGATATAAAAACATTATAAACCTTTATAATTTTTTACTTCAATAACCTATATTCTTGATCCGACAATGGTATTTGTGTTAAATATAATTTAAATAGTCATGTGAATAGAATTTTCAAATACAAACATACATGTTTGTAATTATTTTGAATTTTTTTTCCAAAAGATTAAAAAAAAATTGGTGAATAATATTTTCAGCATTTTATTTACCACAGTTAAAGGTTTATAGGGTAATTAAAGGTAATATTATTTATATATTGTTATAAAATTATGCTAAAACTTTTTATAATCTTATTTAATGAGTAATTATCGTCAATGACCATCCATGGGCATAAATTATGGTCTCTTGAAGCCACATGGGTTTGATTATGACATTTATAACATTTAATTTAAAGCAAAAGAGAATATTTCATAAATTTGTCTTTTTGTACAAAAAATAATAATATGGGGTAATATAAGTGATATATTCATATATTAATAGTCCATAGAAAGATAAAAATATTACCCAAATATGGGTAATTTATTCCTAATTTTTAGGAAATATATAACTTAAATAAATAGTGTCACAATGAACATACATTAATTGATTTATTAAAGGATTAAAATAAATGATATTAATAATATGAAAATAAATATAATATGAAATATTTGATTACATAGAATAATTTTATGGATTATAAAGACTTTTTAGGATTTATTGAAGGTATTTTTTTAGAAAAGAATCATGTTTTTATGATTTTTTTAAAAAATTTGTAATGAATAGTTTAAAATTGACATAATTGTTAACTAAAATAATAAAATACCAAATTAAATGATATAACATTTATTCAAAAACAAGAATTTAAAAAAAAAGTATATATAACTCTATAAATTTCATTAAATACTCATTCATTGTTCGTTAGTCATTATTTAGCCATTTTTTGACTCACAAAGTGTAAATTACTTGATAAAATAGTAAGATCTAAAAAGGTTAAAGCATAAAGATAAGGATTAAAATTTTAAAAAAACTTTTATAATTATAAGTGGATGATTATATTTATACCCATACTTATCCTATATTAAAATTAAATCATCTTGGACACATTTTTAATCTAAATTTAATTTATATGATTTTAATACATTTAATAATCTCAAGGGTGCCCCCTGTCATATAAAATGAACTCGTTCCTCTCTATTATTCACAGAACCATAACCTTTTGGTTCATCTAATATCTACTAAAACTACTTAATAGAATCCATAACCACATTCTTGTGCCTCTAGTTTATCTAGAATACACTCCTTATAGGTGGTAAGGTGTTCTTAAAAGGTGATTAACTAAAGAATTAGAATTGTGTTCTTTAGGTATTTCATTATTAATTCCTCTTCCACTTACCTTAAATATTCCTCTTCATGGTTGAAATAATGACTATATTACCCTCAATATACTAATATTTTATTATGATAGTATCATTACCAAAATCCTTCTTCACTTTTATTAAATGGGATGGGAATTAATCATTTGTACATACATCTGAACTATCACCATCATAGAATGTTCTCATTTGTTCTTCATAACCATCTCCCATGACCGTTTATAATAATGGAATTAATTTTCATATCTGATATTCATTAAATATTAATTATTATAAGATATTACTATATCTATTACATTCTTACATTTTATACTGATAAAAATGATAACTTCTTTTGTTTGTATGTGTGAACTATCACCTCCATGAATTCATGTGACTCAATTGTATTCATTATATCACTTATATGATATATATAAGTATATTTAAATGAGTAATACGGTATCACATATGTTATAATCATTCTATAAAGATAATATAATACTTAACTTCTTTCCATAATGATCAATGAAAAATAGAAAATGATACTCGTGGGTATGTATAGCATACCATATCCATGAAAACAATGTTGTTCATTTTTCATAACCACCCATCATAATTTTATTTTATTGTATAATTTATTTTAAAAAATCAGAAAAATATCATTAATATTATTTTGAAGATGAATTAATTGTGGCCACATGGACTAGTGACATCAAACCACGTTCATTATCGACTCATGTACCGAATGTCAAAAAAACAACTCATATTAACATAAATAATTATGAAATTTTAATAAAATTTGAACATGTGTTATAAAATAATTAATAAATATGAAAAAGTGTCTCATGAATGTATAAATTATATAAATTTTTTTATTCAGGAATGTAAATATTTTACATGATGATTCAAACTCATTGTAGAGGACTTTGTCACAATATATTTTCAATAAGGAATATTTTTATGTAATACAGCTCCTTAGTTTATAAGTCGTATAATCAACCCCTTTGAATTTTTTATTTCATTTAATGATTTTTGAAAATAATATTTTTTTTAACATTAATGGAAACAACTAACTTTTTACCACCACGAAAATTATTTGACATTTTCTTTCCTCTATAAGACATATTGTTTTTAAAAGAAAAATAAATACTATATTCCCTTTTCACGTATTTTTGTATTTAAAATGATTTTAAGAATGGAGTGATCATATAAATATCTTGATATAATATCCTTTGATTACAATGTGGAAATGTTATTTTTTTCTATTATGTTTGTTAATGTGTTATGATAATATTTTGTTTATTGGGTATTTATTATTTATATTGTTGGTTCCATGATAAACCGAGGGAGGGTGATCCAATGATTTCTCCCCAATGCATTAGGTAATGAGAAAGAGTTAAAAAATAAGTTTTCTCCTAATAGATTTTGGAAATATATTTTGATGGTTATTCTAAATGTCACCAGGAAGGTTACTCTATATGTAGATATAAAAGAAACAATGTAAGTAAGAAATAGATGACACTGGTTACATTTATGATTTATGATTTCTAATATGATTTCTAGGAATCTAATGATTTAATGATGTATGTTAATGAACTTATGTTTTACAGGTGCAAAGTATTATTTTGTTATTTTTTCGATTTTAACATATTCATTGACTAAGAGTTCCATTTCTTATTTTATATTCCTAACTGGGATTTTCGTTCCAATCCCATGTTTCTAAAATGTTTTCCTGAGGGATCAATGTTGGGTAAGAGAAAGAAACAATTCAAGATGAATGTTATGAATATTTTAAATAGAAAAATTAATCATAGATTATTTTAAAATGTTTTAGATTATGAAAAATTGATATTTAGTACACTTCTATACATGGTAATATTTTAGTTGTTATGTAATAGTTATGGCCTACTTATCTGAAACCCTAAACCTTAAAATAACCTCAATGTGAATTCATGATTTAATTCATGATTATGTAAAGTTTAAGGATAGTTCCTTACAATTCTATCTAATAAGTTATACATTCCATAGGGGATGAAATCACCATTTCACATTAGGATTCCTCAAGGAAGTGTAAGAGAGTCATCTATCACAACATAAATGCACGAAATGTTCATTTATTTCATATGTACTATACCTGTATCATTATATAGAAAATTTCCTAGGAAATTTGTGATAAAATTATTAAATCATGGATTGTAGATGTTTTCATGAATACCTGAAATATAAAAAATGATTGAATTTGTATTCTTTTCCATTCCCTTATGGATGTCCAAATCTAAAAAGATTATGTATAATATAAAAAATTAGATATAATTAGGATTCCATCACACATGTTGTCATAAAATCAACCTTAAAAAATGTTTTAACCTAGATGGAGCTATAGTTGAGTCTTGAAATTGACACTAGAAATGAGACATTATAATAGTTGATAATGAATTTTAAAATCAATGAAAACAAATGATCAACCTCAAATATTGAATCAAGGGTTTATCAATTTTAATCACCCACCCTCCTGAACTCTTCTAATATCATGGAAATTGATGTATGTGTTTTATATAACACCCAAATATTATGTAATAATGAGATAATGGGGTTGAAGGGTAATTATTTTTCTACTCGAGGGATAATATAGGTGTTTGATCATAGGAATATTTGTCATTGAATAATAGTGTAAAAACCAAAAAATGGTATCCTGCAAAACTACTATATCTAATCATCATATTTTGAACAACAATTGATGGTTTATAAAATTATGTATAATGGAGAGAAAGGAATGTATGTGAATGGAATTATATGAGAGGCACCACCTATATATGAATAATAGAGGGATATGAACATCATATTCACCACCATTCAGAAAAACTCGTGCTTTATAACCTAAAGTTGGTTGTTGAAATACATTAATAGTGGTGGAATTATTTTAAAATAGTGCATTCCCTTTAACCATCATCATGTTAGAAAACATATCCATTTTAAAATTTCAATGGGTTATAAAAATTCAATTATAATAATATTTTAGGTAAATTTATCTAGGATATAGAATTAAAATGAATTTGATGATTAAAAATATATATTTTTTAAAATCTACCAAAAAATAAATTAATTTTAATTTCCTGATAAAAAAATTGAATATATAATTTTTTAATGTTCTAAATGATTTTAAATTGTATGTTGATTTTTAGTTACTAATATACCACTTCTATGATACAATTGTGATATGGTGATGTTCAATTTTAGGATACTAAAGAATTATTTTGTTTTTATGGTGGTCATTTATATATATATATTTTAAATATATTAATATAGAGTCAACCAATGAAATTGTTGGAAATATAATCTATTAGATAATAAATATTTTTACATTTATGATATGTTTCCAAATAATTATATTTTCTTTATGAAATTAATTTACAACATGGATCATGGATTTAAAAATTAATGGAATAAGATAGTCACCTGTAGTGATGATGGAACATTTGAAAATATTATTTATATAATTTTTTTATTTTAATAATACATATCATTTTGGATGACATCCTAACACATTATATTATTATCACATATGACGACAATTTTAGTTTTAAAAAACACAAATGTATATTGTAATTTTTTTTATGTTCTAATTGATGGTGGAGTGATGGATGTTTTTTCAAGATAATAATGTTCAGGTAAAGAAATTATATATAGTTGAAAGAATCAACCAATTACTATGTTGGATGTTACCAGGATCCTAGTAGAGAAAAAAGTGAGAGGGTGGAACTGTCTAGACAATGGATGGATACTGTGAAATGATAATAAACCCAATGATAACTGGATACAACTTGTTATGAGGGATGCTACATAGTGAAAACATACTCATATTTTGTGAAAAAATTCTATTTAATTGAATTATAAACAAAATAATTATAATGTAGTCTATATATATACCGATACCATTTTTCGAGACTCATATCCTTCTCATTCTATAAATCATTTTATATCTTAGTAGATCCTTCTTCATTTCTGGTTCCAACCGTTACAGGTGAATGGAATTATTTTTCAATTAACTCAACATTAATTATTCATTATTTTCATTTTGGATTTATTATTTTTCCTAGAGAATCCCCAAATTTAATTTTTTTGGTTTGGTTGAGGTATCTATTCATTTAGGATTGGCATATCCAATTTATTTCTATAGGAAGGATTTATTAATTTGGTATAACTATGGTCTCTAACTTCATTAAAGTACACAATATTTATTTTCGTTTTTTATCCACTGTATTGTTTCTACCTAATAATGAATTTTTTAATATTTTAGATACATTGATATAGTATTCATTTAAATACTCTGTTTTTATTTAAAATAACATAATTCCATTTTAAGATTAATGATGTATTTCTCGAATGACTATCATGATTTTTTATACCAATTTTATTAGCATTGAATAATGATCCTAGTTTCAAGATGATGGTCATTAGAAATCACATTAATTATTCATAGTACAATTCATCTAAAATTAAAATATTTTATAAACATTATTACATTGAATTAAACAATGTAATTATATATTTTTGGTGGGGGATTAATAGTACACACTATACAAGGGGCGAACCTAATGAATTTTACATGGGATGTGTATGTCTTCAATAATTATTTTTGGATAATATATTTAGATTATATGTTTGGAGAAACTAACCCCTATTTCAAGAAAACATATAATAATTTTTCAAATTTGTTTTGTGGAATAGAAAATAATAGAATTTTAATTTTTCAATAAAAGAATAATAATAATTAATAGCAGCTACTAAATTCCCTCATTTATTATTAACTTTTTCATTTAAGTCTTATATTATTTACATCATTACATTATTATATATTTTTTATTTATTATGAGTTTTTTTAAAAAGTCACATATTATTATAAGTATTTTTCATTTATAATTATATAAACTAAAAATATAAATATCATACAAATCCTCATAAAAAGAAATCATTGTGAATCTTCCTGAGAGACATTCCATGGATCCCCACTAGTATACACCTATTTGAAAATAATATTTTTATTTATATAGGATTATTAAAACACTCTTCATCACTCATCATGGGACATGTGCTATATCTATAAGTACTTATCATAAAATTAAGATTATCTTGAGAATAAAATTTTGTTATTGTGTAAATAAATTAGAATTATCCTCTCATGAATTAATAAAAATTAACCTTTATTACCATACAATGTATTTTATCAAGAACATATCAACTAGGAATGTTTTTTTACATCCAGAAATTTATTTTTTCCAAGAGGATATACTAGATATCCTAAAAATAACTCAAACATACCAAATTAATTAAGAAATGATTATTTTAATAGTAATATGTTGGATGGTGTATCCACATTACCATAATATCATGATGTGGTGGCTAATATTGACATTGTCGTAATTCATGATATTCCATCACCTATGTTAAACATAGAAATTTCTTGATTGGTGAACCAATGATAGATTAACTATAAAGTAATTCATTAATTTGGTGTTGATATAGATGAAAATAAATCTATAAATAGGTAATAATATTTTCCGTCTTTGATTTCCCTAATGCTGAAAAATTATTCCACATGCATGATATCTAAGGGATCCATCCCTGAGGAATTTATGTTGAAAATATATTTGATGAAATTATTTATTTCAATTTCATTAGATGTGATTTCCATTATAAGAGAGCCAATATATATAACATAGTTTGGAGGCTTACATACTTGTACATCATTGGTATGTGAAATCATGGTGTTCTCAAATATGTTTCACAATAAAAAATACATGAATGATTCAATATGAAAACTCAATAGCTTCTTCATTATATAATGAAATATTGATCATTCTCTGTTTGATGAGTAAATAAAACGAGTTCAGACATCTAAAGAACAATTTAATAGTTGAATATCTTAATTAAAAACAAATAACTCTTCTTGAGAGAGGACGATATAATTCCCTCAAAAGAGTTTGGAACAATGTCCATGAATTAATTTTTTATAGGTTAATATATTATTCATGTTTATATTTTATCATAATATCCTCATGTATAATTTCATCATCACGTGATTTTATAAAATATAAAATATGTTTGATAGCGTACATGATGCAACACATTGAGCTAAAATTTATAATAAAATATTTTTATTTAAATGAAACCATTATAAGTTAGGAATTATAGAGGAGGGTGTCAATATGATTTACAAAATTATAAAAATATGTTTTAAAACAAAATATATATACAATTTTTATAAATAATTATTTATAATTAACCATTTTAAAATTAATGAAATTATTATTATTTAAATATTATTTTAATGAAAAAAGTGTGTTTCAAACCAATAAATAATTTTTTATTCTATTATTGAAATTTATTACATATTTAATCAAATTTTTTAAATTCATTTAATTTTTTTGAGACATTATACAGAAACAATTCAAATTTTTCTCATAAAAAAGTATTTTTATTAAAAGGAAGTTTTATCACTATTTTATTAATCAAAATTATTAAATCTAATTTAAAACAATTTTTTACATTCTATATTAAAAAATAAATTTTTTATTGCATAAATTAATTTGAAATTTTACTTTTGTTGTATTTTTTCTGTATTTTACTGACATGTTTCATGTTTCGACAAAAAATTAAAAACCATAAATTCTACATTAATATATTTTTTCATATAAATAATTTATAATGATAAATTATATTTTTTATTGGTTTAAAGTATAAATATATCTATTTTTTATTAGTTAGTCTAATTAATTTCAAGGTAATTAATTTCAAAATGAATATTTATATATAAGCATTTAAATCTTTTGAATGATTGACAACAAAAACATGCATTTTCATTATATCAATGAGATTAAAATTAAATTAATTTTATCCAATTATATGATTCTAATATTGAATAATGGATTATTTATTTGAAATTAGGAGGTCCTAATTTATTATTTAGTTATCTTTTTTTACAATATGAATTGACATCTTATTAATTTTAATTAACACAGTTTTTGGTAAATATGGTAATTAAGAGAAAAATAATGTTGTGAATATTATATATTTACCCAAAAAATACTCCCTGTATTATATAATGATTAATATTTTGTTGGAAAAATACGTACATGGGTTGATTTTTTGACCTTTTAAAGCTACATGGAAGTGATTAATCCCTTTTCAGTATCTTATTTTAATGAAAATTAAATAATTGCATACTTATGTTTTTCTAACTATGAAATTTTAGTTACATGTTTATTTTTAATATATCTTCGACTATTAATACTCATTTGAAAAATAAAATAATTATCTAAATCATTGAAATTTATTTATATTTTTTTATTAATTAAATATTTACATTAAATGAGGAAAAATTTATAATTCAATAATTTTTTCATAAAAATAAATATAAATAAAATGATATTGAAAATATGAAAATAAATATAATATTAAATAAATATTTCTATCAAAAAATTTGTTATATTTATCTTTCTTGTTATTGATATCTTATGAGAATTCGTTCTAATATAACTTTTTTGGGATATTGTTAAGAAGTCATGTAATTAATTCTATCAAAATTAACATTACTCGTATTATATAGAAATTAATAATTCCTTAAATGAAAAAAATTTCATAACAATAAATATTTATTAAAAATGAATGGAATAAGGTTTCATTTTAATAAATGATCCAATTGTAATTTTTTTTGTTCTTTTATAGTTACAATATTACTCATTCCTGACTAAAATCTTATGTTTTCATGGATAGTGTCAAATACACTAAATAAGGGTGAAAGAAAAAATATAATCACTAAAAAAAGTTAAATCATATTTAATATTAATTATATAGAAGGATATTAAACCAACATAATCATGAATTTGGAAAAAATATGTTTGGAGTGATTTGGACTATAAAAATAAATTTTTTTAATTTAATAATTTGAAAAAAATCAATAGTTACCCTACCAACACTTTTAAAAGTGAAATTATTTTTCTATATTCCCCAAACATGATAAATAATTTTGTTTGCACTGATCTACCAAAAAAACTTCATAGAATCCCTCTCCTCATTTCAGAGCAGTTATTTTAAGTAGAAACCCATCATTATTTGTCTTAAAGAGTTATGCATTGGATATTTTCCAATGAAAATAAAGATAAATAACATATGTGATATGTCTGACTCAAGAGAAGCATCATTTTAATTAAATAATCTTAAAAATTATTGTTTTATATATTCTTTCGAAATAATTTTCTTTCATGTCCAAATTTTTATAATAATTTTCGTAATGTATTAAGTTGCACATAATTATTTATAAAATCAATATTCTAATTTTACTAAAAAATTTCAAAATTGAATTTTTATATTTTTTTATTTAATATAAATTCTTTTGAAAAATATATTTTAATGTTACATTTTTATCTCTTTTTACAAAAGATCAGAATGTTTTCTAACATATACGCCATGAATGGGTTTTCCCTATTTCATGATGCATTATTACATTAATGAGTTATTTATAAATTTTCATAGAAATTTTCAAATAAAATGGATTCATTAATATTTGTATGTTTTTTAAATTTTAAAAGTTATTTTTGCAATATAATAATATTTTAATATCTAAAAGTTGTTTTCATAGGCGATAAAAATATTTTCCACGTGTTTTAATCATGATAAGTTATTTTGACATTGCTTATTATTTTTTAAGACCCTTATCGAACTGGATATGATGTGTTGAACCCCATTATTACTCTTAATATGATGTGTTAATGACCATTATTTTTAATTATATTATTTCTGAGACCCATTATACTTAACCAATGCCATGGGTACTCTTTTAGTGGATTTCAACTATATTGTTATTAAATTTGTAAAATCTCTATAAATGTTTTATAATTATGATGTCAGAAATCACCAACATGACTTTTATATGATTTATATTTTGTTCTAAATGAATTTGAATAATATAAAAAATTATATAATGATTCACTTTATGAAAAAATGATCACCTATTGAATAAAATATGTGTTTCTGTAAAATATTTTTAATATATTTTCTTATTTTTCATTAGTATAATAGTTTTTAATAATTTATTTCCCTTATTATTCTATTTGTTAACATCAAAAGTTATAATTTTTTTCAAATGGTTTAAGGTAGACTAGGGACATTTATGAGATCAAGGGGATTATTTTTAATTTTGTTTATAAACATAAATCATGTTTTATTTTAATGTTTATTATATTGAGAAAAAAGGGATACTTATTATAAGTGTACACATGTATTGTATTAGTTTACATTGTAATATTTTTTTCCTAATTATCTAAAACTCTAAACTAAAAAGATCCAAATATAATAGTTATAGTTAAAAAAATTAATATGTAATGTTTAATTCCATGTACTTTTAGATGGTATCGAAGGATTTTTTTTATAACATCAGTGATTATCATGAATTCTTATGAATTATAGATATCATAATAGGTTTATTAAATTTGAGATGATAATATGACCAATGTCATAGGAACCGGATTTTATTCATTAATATATAAAATTTTGTGGTGAATAACCACACATTTGGATACATTCATTTTTTATGTGAAGAGAATACAATAGGATTTTATTTGAGGAATAAAGGATGAATTATATCATAGAATCATGTATTATTTTATTGTGGACATATATTTATTTAAAATATTTAATGAAATACAAAACCTGTTTTAAAGAATATTGGATTTTTTGAAAATAATTTTTCTAATGGGATTTTAAGATTAATTTATTTTATTACATAATTCTTAACATTTCATATTAGAAAACTATGAGATCAAATTTTTTTGGGTTTTTTGATTCAATCTATGTTTGTTTTATTTTAAATAATTTTGATGAAAATTATTTATAAAATGTTTAGTGTTGAACTATGGTATTACTATTGAATTTTGGGTATTAATGTAGATTTTAATCACAGAATGGTTTAAATGTAATGGAAAATTATATTCATATTTCATGTCTATTTTGGTTGTGGTTAATTTTTATTTTCCAAATAAATAGATAGTTAATATTTTTTTGTATTATTTGATTCTATATATGATTAATCTAATGCATTGTGAATGAAATATTCAACTTGAATACTGATCAATTGGAGAAAAATATAAGTTTGTGGTGAAAATTGTATAAAGGATGACACTATAGTTTTTAATTAAACATATTTCCATATATTATTAGTTTAGGTAGTATTATATTTCATCAATTATTTGAAAAAGTTATTAAAATAAAAACATTTTCTATTTACTTTTCTTATTAAAAAATCAATCACATTTTAAATTATAATAAATTAATAGTTTTTTGATGGTTAACATTATAATTACAATTTTATATATCACTTTCCATATGAATATGATGGATAATTTTATCTTCCATTTCCTTTTATTCCTTCAATTAACCATATTTTGTGTTATATCATATGACATCTATAATTCTATTTTTTTTCTCTTAAATTTCCTATTTTATCGACCCTTTTTCCGATGAGGTATTTAAATAATTAGAATTTAAAATATGAATCCCTAATTACCAAATATGAGACCATATTGTAAGGATTCAATTTATTAAAGAGGTAAAGAGTAACATCCCATAATTTTAAGAAAGATAATCTATGTTCAATATCATACATGTTATGCCACATCGATCACAAATGAAAAACATAATATTATTATTTTATATTGACCGTTATAATCATAAATTTATAATTAATGGAATTAAAAGGATTAAATGAATTATGAAAATATTGTTTTCATATTTTTATATAACTAATTATTTTACTAATTGATTATAAATAAAAATAGTACCCCTTTTAAAATAAAAGGATATGGTTTTTTGAAAAACTATTTTAATATTCACATGCCTGTTTTATACAAATTAATAATAAAATCACTCTCATATGATTATATTAATGAAATATATAATATATTCAATATTTTTCTTAACTTCAATTCTATGTGTTTTTATTGAATTGTAAAGAAACAAATCCAATTTTACTCATAAAATATGTATTTTACTATAAATTTTGTTTTGTTGAATTTTGTTTGAATTGTTGTTTTACACTATTGGAAAAAGGGTTTATTGCGACGGGTTATTTGCGACGGGACATATCTCGTCGCAACAGGTCCGATGAAAGGGTTATTTACGATGGGGACAATGTCTCTGTCGCAATAGGTTTGGCATGAATTTCACGCCAAAACACGGGAAAAGTATTTGCGACGGGTGGCTACTCCCAGCCCCAAATACCCTACCACGGTAAATACTATTTTCAACGGGTAGAGCCACCCACTGCTAATGTTATGTCGGTCTATAAGTATTTGTGATGGACCCATCACAATAACCTTTTCACGGATGAGGGTATTTTCAATGGTCCGTCGCAAATACTTATCGACAGACATAACATTAGTGGCAAGCGGCTTTACCCGTCGTAAATAGTAATTTCGATGAGATCGTTGTAAATAAGTAAATAGTAGAGACAGCAGATTTACCCACCGCAAATATTATTTACCATGTCAGGGTATTTGCAATGGGAAACTCCACCTATTGCTAACGTTATGTCAGTAGGTATGTATTTGCGACGGTTCCCATCGTAAAAGCCTTTTTACACGCTGACTGTAATTAATGCGGGCGGTGGGAATTTGCGACGGGACCCGTCAAAAATAGCAGTATTTGCGATGGGTTACCCGTCGCAAATAATCCCATAGCAAATACATTATCCCATATATACCCCCAACCGTTTTAGTTTTGAAAACATTCAAATCTTCTTCTTCTCATCTCTTCTCCTTAAAGCTTTAGTTTTAAGCAATAAATATTTTTCGAATTCTTTTTGCGATACCGTCCGAAGGAAATCAAAGGGTTCCATAGCTTCAATATTTCAATGGTATTTATGTTTTATTTAATTTTATATTTATTTGATATTTTAATTTTAATTTTAATTTCTGTTCTAAGTAAATTTGATTTAAATTAATTTATTATTTCTATTTAGTTTTATTAATAAAATGATATTATTATAAAAAATTCTAAATAATTAGTAATAATTAGTCATTATTAATTTGGTATAATTAGTAGTTAAATATAGTTTTTGGTTTATCAATCAAATAAATCCTTGCCTGGATACGAACAAGTAGAGGCTGATCTGGCACAGATGTACGTAGGAGTGAAAACTCTAACAAGGAGTTTCGGACTTGACCCGAGGTATCCTGGTACACGACAACGGGTCTCGCTACACTCTTGGTTTGACAATCCTGGGGATATTTATTTGGTAATAATTATATTTAATTATAAATTTTCAAATAATTAAAATAATTTCAAATAATTAAAATAATTTTTTATTAATTAAAATAATTAAATTTATTCAAATAATTAAAAAATTATTAAAATAAATAGCGATTTAATTCAAATAATTAAAATAATTAGCAAATAATTAAAATAATTATCAAATAATTAAAATAATTATCAAATAATTAAAATAATTAGTAATTAAAATAAATAGTTATTTAATTAGATTTATTCAATTAATTAGCAAATAATTAAAAAAAATAACGATTTAATTCAAATAATTAATTAAAATAATTATAAAATAATTAAAATAATTATAAAATAATATAAATAGTGATTTAATTCAAATAATTAGGAATTAAAATAAATTTTGATTTAATTCAAATGATTAAAATAATTACAAAGTGATTAAAAATAATTAGAAAGTGATTAAATTAATCAGAAAGTGATTAAAATAATTAGCAAGTGATTAAAATAATTAGCAACAATGTAATTAGCAACCAAGTAATTAGCAAAAAAGTAATTAACAACAAAGTAATTAGCAACAAATTAACTAGCAACAAAGTAATTAGAAACAAAGTAATTAGCAACAAAGTAATTAGCAAAAAGTAATTAGCAACAAAGTAATTAGCAACAAAGTAATTAGAAACAAAGTAATTAGAAACAAAGTAATTAAGAATAAAGTAATTAGAAACAAAGTAATTAGCAACAAAGTAATTAGCAACAAAGTAAATAGCAAAAAATTAATTAGCAACAATGTAATTAGCAAAAAACTAATTAGCAACAAAGTAATTAGCAACAAAGTAATTAGAAATAAAGTAATTAGAAAAAAAGTAATTAGCAACAATGTAATTAGCAACAAAGTAATTGGAAACAAAGTAATTAGAAACAATGTAATTAGCAAAAAAGTAATTAGCAACAAAGTAATTAGCATTAATGTAATTAGCAACAAATTCATTAGCAAAAAAGTAATTTTCAACAAAGTAATTAGAAAAAAAGTAATTATCAACAAACAAGATTGACCACTCGTTCAATAGAAAAGAAAACGTGATTGACCACTCATACACCACAATTCTCTTTTCATCTATGTGTTGACGCTTGACTGGAATCTTCTGTCTCCACATGTAATATTTGCATTCACTGTCAAAATCAACCTGCCAGTGAATGTGAATATTACATATGGAGATAGAAGTTTCTTGTAAAGCATTAACACATAGATGAAAAGAGAATTTAGGCGGATGAGTGGTCAATCACATTTTCTTTTCTATTGAATAAGTGGTTAATCACCTGGTCTCTGCATATCTTCCCATTACTAATTTGTAACATAATTAGTATATAATTAGTGTATAATTAGTAACATATGTTATTAATATATGATTAATATTTATGAAAAAATAATATTAATATTTATGTCATGTTCAATAAAAACAATTTTAGCTGTGTCCAATGTAAAATCTATAATTTTCATTTCTTGGTTGATCACCTTGTAAGTATCGTTGCAATAAGACGATCCAAGTCATGTGTTTCTCATCTATAAGAATCATATCCCATGACCCTTTACATACCATTGTTCCTTGATATTTTAAGTGATTAAATTTTTAAGGAAAATGATTTATATAAACGGTAATGCGAGATGATTGATAGAGACGTGAAAGACATGGCTTGGGTCATCTTATTGCAATTCTACTTGCGGGGTGATCAACCAAGCAAGGAAAATTATAGAGTTTACATTGTACACGGCTGACACATACTTTTATTGAGCATGTCCTAAATATTAACGACCCCTTAAGATATGAACATGTTAAGAATAGATCAAACCATGTTTTGAATAATTATCAGTAATTACCGATAATTACCAATAATTAGAAGTAATTATCAGTAACTTCACTGAAAATTGTGTCGCTCATAAGTAGTGGTAATTATTAATAAGTAGTTCTAAATTCTTCTCTTTTTGGGGATTTTTCTATGTTAACATTGTACACAGCTGACATAAACTTTTTATTGAGCATGACCTAAATATTAAAGACCCTTTATGATTTTAACATGTTAAGAATAGATCAAATCATGTTGCGAATAATTATCTGTAATTGCCAATAATTAGTAATAATTACCGATAATTACCAATAAGTAGTAATAATTACCGATAATTACCAATAATTAGCAGTAAATAGAAGTAATTTCACTGAAAATTATGTTGCTTGTAAAGAGTGGTAATTATTAAGAATTAGTTCTAATATCTTCTCATTTTGGGAATTTTTTTAATATCAAATTATTAAAAACTAGTAATGTTTTAATGTTTTTAAGAAAAATATGGAACAAAAAAGTCGGCAACAGTCATTATTAGAAGAAAGTGTATGGATAAATCAAGGTATAAATCCAAACAGTTCTGGTTTAAATCTTGTATATATTGAGGGTGTAGAGACATTCTTTTTATTTGAATCATTAAATCCAGAATTCGTTTTATAATTCACAATAATATGTCCTTAAAAAAATGTGCACTGAGAACGTTTGACACATTTGATAAAGTTGGGGGAGATCTCTTGCATTTTGGTATTCAACCAGATTATGTTTTTTGGTATCAACACGGTGAACGCAGTTCCAGAGAAGGTGATACTAACTTGATTCTAGATCCATCACGGTTTCAAAATTCAGTACATGATGTTGCAGGTCCATCTGTTCAACATACCAAAAATCAGGATGATATTGATTCAACTCTTGAGTTGGTACCATCTGAATTTTATGAGTTGTTGTGGTCTGCGGAGGATGCATTATATCTGGTTGCAAGATAAGAATGTTAGAAGCTGTTACAAAATTAATGGCTATCAATTCCGATAATGGAATGTCAAACAACTGTTTTGATCAGATATTTTCTTTTGTTAAAATAATGTTACCTGAAGGAAATATTTTTCCTGCAAATTACTAAGAGTGTAAGAGGCTGGTTCGGAATTTTGGACATAGTTGTCAGAAGATTCATGCATGTTCAAATGATTGCATTTTATATTCTGGTGAAAAAGATTTATTGGATAGTTTTCCCACATGTGGACAACCAAGGTATAAAGAAACACATAATGGGAAGTCTGGCATGATTCCTGTAAAAAAAGTTGAGATATTTTCTTCTTACATCTAGAATGCTGTGTTTATTCATGTCTAAGAATACAATGAAAATGTTTTCATGGAACAAAACGAATATTTCAACCAGTAAAAGCTTGAATCATCCAGTCGATGGTGATTCATGGAAAAAATTTTATAGAGTGCATCTGTCATTTTCTTTAGAAGCTCAAAACATGCGACTGGGTCTTTCCACTGATGGTTTCTGTCTGTTTGGATCTTATGGTAGTCAGTATACATGTGGGCATGTCTTTATAACTTCGTACAATTTACCTCCATGGATGCTGATGAAGGAGCCCTATCTATTTTTTGACCTTATTAATCCCAGGACATCCGAAAAAGAATATTGATTCTTATCTGAAACCATTGATTGATGAATTAAATATATTGTGGAGTATTGGTGGCAATACATATGATGTTGCTGCGAAACAGAATTTCATACTAAGAGCAGCATTGATGTGGAAAAATAGTGACTTCCCGGCATATGGCTTGTTATCTGGCTGGAGTACACATAGACCGAAATGTTGTCCTTACTGTCTGGGAGAGAACAAAGAATTTATGATTTTCCATGGAAAAAACCTTGTTATTTTGACTATCATCGCAGATTTCTTCCAACTGATCATCCTTTTCGAAGGAACAAATCTCATTTTAGAAAAGGTACAATTGAAAGGGATGGACCTCCTAAAATGCTATCAGCTACGGAGTTAAAATCAGTTGTATTTTCATTACCTCCCATCACATTTGGACCCACAATAAACCAACAGAAAATTTTTGGCTTTGGGAAAGAACACAATTGGATAAAATAGAGCATTTTTTGGGATTTTCCATATTGGTCTGATTTGTTAGTCCGCCACATGCTAGATGTTATGCATATTTAGAAGAACTGTTTTGATAGTTTATTTCATACAGTTTTGGATACACCTGGTAAGAGCAACAATAATGTAAAGGCACAATTAGATCTTGCCCAAATTTGCAGGTGCCCAGAACTCGAACTGTTTGAGAATGTTAGAACACAAAGGTTAATGAAGCCAAAAGAAGCTTATACACCGTACAAAAAAAGTCTCTTATTATTTTGTCAGTGGATTACAGATTTGAGACTACCAGATGGCTATGATTCCAATTTGTGTAGATGTGTAAAGAATGGATATATTAGTGGATTAAAAAGTCATGATTGCCATGTTATAATGGAGAGAATTATGCCAATTTGATTAAGAGGTCTGTCTAATTCCATGATTTGGGATTCGATAATAGGCGTGTCATATTTTTTCGAGACATTTGTGCAACGACAACATATTAAGATGTTCTAAGCAAACATGAAGATGATGTTTTTGTAATTATATGTTAACTAGAAAAAATATTTCTGCCATCTTTCATTGACTCAATGTAACATTTGATATTACATTTGCCACATGAAGTAAAGTGTGGAGGTCCAGTACAATTTCGATGGATGTACCCATTCGAAAGATGTATGGAGAAGATAAAAAAAAGTACGTAACAAAGCATCTGTTGAAGGATCAATTGATGAAGCCTATTTGCAAGAAAAAATATCTTTTTTCTACTCTCACTATTTTTAATCTGAGTATCCCTCAAAACACGATCGCATGGGATGGAACTAGGGGAATATTGATGATGGAATGGAAAATAAATTATCAGTTTTTAATCATTCAGATCTTGGTTTCGGTGGAGTTCATGAACGATGGCTTTTAGATGATGAACATGACAGAGCTCATACGTTTGTTCTACTCAACTGTGAAGAGATGACATCATTTGTACTGTAAGTGCTTCTATCACATATTATATCATTTATGTTACAATATGTAACTTTTTTAGGTTATATGATAATCATATCAAGAAACAACTTCCACAAATTACAGTAGCGGCCCTCAAAGAACGCTTGTAGAAAAAATTTTCTCTGTGGTTTCAAAAACTGGTAACAAAAATTCTTCATGTTTTAACATATCATTCAGTTTATTGTTCATTATAATGATAATTATTTTACAAATTTTTAGGTGTCTCAACATGATGATAAAATTGACAAATGTCTGTTTATATTGAGTAACCCACCATCCAAAATGGTTAAAAATTATAATGCATATGTGGTGAATGGATTTCAATTTCATACACTTGCATATGGGAAATCAAAAAAAACAATGAACAGTGGAATTTTCTTGAGAGGATCTCACCATAGTGAAAATGAAGTTGACTTATATGGCATTCTTGATGAAATTATTGAACTCTGTTATCTAGGACAGTATTACATAACGATGTTCAAATTTAGGTGGTTGGATACTGAGAGAGGAGTTCGTGTTCATCCTACTCATGGAATCATCGATATTAAATATAAAAGTCCTCTTGTAGTAAATGAACAATTTTTATAGGCTCAACAGGCACATCACGTTTATTATTGAATGTACTATCCTACATCAAGAGACCAGAGTGATTGGTGGAGCATAATAAAAATCAAAATTTAAGACAATCATTTTTCTCAAAGTGAAGCTTATTTCACTAAAGTGCAAGGAATTGATGTTTTTCAAGAGACTACTCAAAATCCATCTTTTTCACAAAGAAACATGAGTATCGATGATGACATCCTACAATTAAGATTCAATGGCGACGATGATGTTAATGATGTCACAAATGAATTTGAAATGGTAAGAGATGATGGAACTGAAACTCAAATGGATATCGATGATATTGAGGAGGAATATGAAGATGACATCGTCAGATATGAAGATGATGATGAAGGTGGACATTAATACAATTCAATTCTAGTTATATATAATCATAACTTATATATATGTATATATAAATATAATTTTTAATTATTTTCTAACAACATTATTTTTCTATTTCAGATGAAGGATGAGCTATTTCGTCAGTTGTCAGAGGCTGACCAACCTTTGGATGTGGATGATTTCAGGTCATCTGACCCTCAGCCTACTGGAACTTCAGGGAGTACGAGGAGCCGGCATGGTCTTGCATAACTGATGATCCCTGACCCCATCCCCGAGCGACGTCCGCGTCATGGGTTCAATCCACGCACGTGGAGGTATGATAACCTATGCATTTTATTAAGAATTAATTAATTTATTTACATAATAAATTTTTGATTATTTTTTTACAGTTTTCCGCATATAGCAGTCGGACAGGGCAGTTCTATTTTGTGCAACTATTTTTCTCAACCATGGACCACGTGAGAACAGATTCCTGTTGATGTGTAGCAGGCCATGTTCGGCTATTGGTTGGTACGTAAATAAATAGTTTTTATTTTGAAATTTATTTCATTTATAACATGATATTGTAAATTATTTGTAGGGTTTATGGTATCTGATCGATGATACCATGTGTGATGCCATCCACGAGGTGTAACAACCCAAGATTTTATAAAAAAATATTCTTTTTAATTTTATTAAAGTCTTGTGTTGTACGCTACACCAAAAGGAGCTTGCACAACACGCATCCTTGACTTGCCTTGCATTACACGCAATCGCGACCTTCCTCGATAGCGTGTGTAATACGCAATACCGAGTTTCACTAAACAACGATATGCTATAAAAATATTATTAAAACTAGCCGTTATGAATAGTAATAACCACTTTTTGAAATCCAGTAAATCTTATTTTTCAAAATGAACTTTATTTCTGGATTCGGAGTATCGAATTTAGCCTAAGGTGAAATTTTGGTACTTTTCGGATAACTTTCATATTCTGATGAATAGTGAAAATTACAAAATTATAATTAAAAACAACTTTTTTAATCGAAATAATTAATAGTGATAAATCATTAATTTTATTGGTTTTAAAGTATATTTAGAATATATTTTTACAATTTAATACAATGTTGGTCATTGGATGTAATTTCACATTTAAACCAGACATAATCAAGTGTCAATCTTTTGATAGATATTGTTTCTTAAAAACACGCTATTTGTTTTAACAGCGGGATTTAATTATAAAATTAATTAATGCAACTTTTATGTTATGAATTTGGTAAAATAGACTTCATTTTTGAATTCGGAATATGAAATATAGATTGGGATGAAATTTTGGCATTGTTCTGAAAAACATCAATTTTTGATGAATAGTGAAACTACTAAGTGGTAGGTTAAAAAACTGAATTTTGAATAAAACATAATTTTACCGCTTCTGTGAATGGAATTTCGAAAATCCGAGAGACACGGTTAATATCAAGGACTAAAATGTGGTTCAATGAGATGAAAATAATTTTTTGGTGAATAGTAACTTTTTACTTTTTTTACCACGGTTAATAGTAAATAGGGTAACTAAGGGTAAATATTATATTAATATTACCCTAAAACATGTCCTAATTATATTGTACAAGTGTAATTCGACCAAAAACAAACTTAGGAATAAAATATGACCATTTAGGCCCACTTGGATTAGATTAGGACATTTATCATTAATTTATTTAAAGAAGGGTTAAAATAGTTAAAATCAAAGTTTAATAAGTAAATAATTTTTAATATGGGGTTATACATAAGATAAATTCGATTGTAAATATTCATTAGAAAGCTAAAAAGATTTCCTACATGATGGTATTTTATTTGTAATTTTTAGAGATCAAATAATTTAATTTATTTATGACACAAAGATGATGAAGTAATTATCTTATTAATGTAATATTCACATAATTGATAATATAAATACCAAAATAAATGTAATTTAAGACTTTTTATGAATTCCACTAATTTTCTAGGTTACTATGATATATTAGTGTTGATTTAATCAACTTGGATAGAACATATAATTCTGTTATGACTTTCACAAAAATCATATATCAAATAGTTTCAAAATTGACACAAAATAGTATTTAAATAAAATATTATATTATTAATTGTTATTTTATTCCTAAAAATCTAAGGTTCGGCCAAATGACTTAGATAAGGATATATGTATTAATAATATACAATTTGGGGTTCGTTTGGCATGTTATAATAAGTTTATTAACCATATAGTGAAAGAAAACAAAAAGACACGGTAAAAGTTAAATTATTTAACTTAGAGTTAAATCTAATTGATAAGGTTAAAATAATACCCTAAACTTGTCTAAATCCTATTGGTTGATAGGATTTCGACCCATCCCCACTTTATCTTCGAAATAAGACCCTTTTGAACCATTATAAACCGATTTTGACTTTAATATAAAATAATATTTTGAGATATTCCTAAGGTGCCCCTCTCCTCCCCTATAAAAGGACACCTCCTCCCCCTCCTCCTCACACCAAATTGAGCACTCAAGCTCGGCCAACCCCTGCCAAAATCTCTTCTACACTTCCCTAGCAACATCCTAGAGGTTCTGGTCTTACTCAAAGACCAATTTTAGTTCCCGAAGAGGAGGTCTCCAAAAGGCGCTTCAAAGAAGAGGTAATTACCGTTACCAATTCTTTCATCTTTATTTCTTCTTCCACTTCTTCTTCTTAGGTTGTTTCATTATGAAGTAATAACATCAGTATCACTCATATACTGATATGTTATTATAAGTATGAAACAAACCTATTTCACCATCTATCCATCCTACGGTAAAAGAAATCACCGCGCGTGCGTACGTACGGAATACCGTCTCCACGCCGTGGTGTAATCTATTTTCCACCACCACCTTACACGGATGGGTATAATGGTGTAAAGAATAACTATACATAGTTATTACAACATCATATTGATTATTATATATTGTATAATCCACTCCAATTCAGTTCAATATTTATGGAAATGATATCATCGCTCGTGCGTACGTACGGACTACCGTCTCCACGACGCGATGAGATTCATTCTCCATGTTAACCATTTAAGAATGATTATAAAGTATATATAAGAAATAATAATGAAATATATGACATTATAAAGCTACTGGATTTATGTATATATATATGTATGTCATCTACTTACTTCCATTTCAAGACAATAAGGAAAGTAAAACAGCGTTCATGCGTACGTACGGACTACCGTCTCCATGAACGGTGTTTTTCATTTTATTTATCTATCTATTATATATATATATATACTGAATATATATGATATATAAATCATATTTTATATTCTGGAAGTAAGTAAATCATGATATAAGTAATAGTCATGTCAAGAACAACAAGTCAAAACAGCTAAGATAAATGAAACGATTTTACCCAAAACGCTTCTTTAACATGGAATTTACAAAAGAACGGGTAATATAATGTCATAAGTGAACCATATATGATATCATAACAATGAATATGATTCTGGAATAAGTCAATAACATGATTTAAATCATTATACAGGAGGTTTGGACACTTACAAAGCAAGGCGGACATAAGGTAAGGGAAATATCACAATCTCATTTTTATCTGAGATTGTTTATTCGTAAGTATTTACTGGGGTGTATTTTATCATCCACATCCATGTTCCCTCAATATGTAATATTATTTCCATCCACCTACAATTGTTTAAATCCAATTTTACCCTTCTATGAGATTTTAGTAAAGGATATGAAAGGAATCTTTTTTCGTTTTTCGTACGAGGTACTTTTTGACTTTTCCGACAAAAGTACGAAGAATGTTTTTTTAACTTATACGGCACGAACAGATTTATACTGTTTTATAAAGCCTTATTTTCATGAAGATTCCTCTAAAAGATTTCATGACTATTTTCAATAAAATCTCTTTCTTTTAAAATTGCATGATGTTTTGTGAAAAGAAATTGATTTTGAAGAAGAAAGGATATTTTCCTCAAGAATTCAATTCAAGTGTTTTATCAAAATTATTTTCCATATAAGATAATAAAGGGTTCTGTTTCTATCCATATTTTTACATTGATTTGACTATGTTGTGATGGAATTATGTTTATGAATTCCTTTATCTTGTATGAATGGTTTTATGATGTCATGTTGTTTAAGAATCCCATTTTTATTACATGGGTTATGCAATGATGTATGATTTATGATTTTGTGGCACACATAAGAAAGGATTCATTAAGAGATGGGTGGGAACTATATCTCCCTCCAATGCATTGGGTAAAGATTTCATATCTCATGAGATAGACATGGCTGGAATGGTAGGTTATACCGGTTCAGTGAAACAGGACTGAAACGAGGATTACTCGATTCAGAAAGGGACTTTGCCCACTAAGATAGTCTTGGCAATGAGTCTTGAATAACAAGAAATGATTCTCTATGATTATGTGTGTATGCCACAATGAGTAATGTTTTAAGTAAGGGTTTCATTTTCACTACTATGATTTATCCCATGTTATGAAATTATGCTCTCTTTTGCAGGTTAAGATTTCCAAAAATGTTATGTTCTTATGAAAATTATGTGATTGATATTTCTTTTGTTTACCCTTACTGAGCATTTGAGCTCACCCTTTTATGTTTTCTTTTCCCCAGGATATAAAGAAAGGTTTTAGGTAAAAAAAAGGAAGATCTTTGTGGGAGATTTTGAAGATCTTTCACCAGGATTAGAAGATTACGTTCCGAGTTTCCAAAGACACTAAACTATTACGATCCTTGTGTGTGTATTTTTGTTATGTATTAAGTATTCCGCAAAAGTAATGTAATGTTCATGTACGTTAGGCTTCGGGTCTCTACAGTTGGTATCAGAGGAAAGGTTTAGTCAACCTTTGGAAACTAGGATGCGAAAACGTTAGTGAGATCCCTAGAGATATTTCTAAGGTATGTCTAGGGATGCCCCTAAGGATAAGTATACGTATAGGATATAGTCCTAGAACTATGGTAACGATATTAGATTAAACCAAAGATGTTAGATATTTAAGTTACTCCCCCTTTATTATGATTTTTGACTCTCACACTATTCTTTTTGGGTTTTAGAAAACGGCTGGAATCAAGATGATTCACGATAATGGAGGATATGATGGACAATGGAATGATATTCTTCATAATGAAATGGGATTTGGAAGTCCAAACATCATTATTATGCCGAATCAGCAATCTCATAATATGATCAATAAAGTAAAATTTGGTAAGTTTCCTGACTCGGCTAATAAGAGAAAGATGGAGTTTCATGATGATCATAGAGGAAAGAAAGTTCAATTTCCCCTATGTAAATCATGTGGGAAGAGGCATCAAGGAGAATGTTTCAAGGGAACTGGAAGATGCTTTGGGTGTGGAAAAGAAGGACACAAAGCAAGTAAGTGCAAAGGAAAAGGTTCGGTTAACACCATGGATGAGGATAATGGTATTGCTACGACATCAAAAATGGTTAAGTGTTTTAAATGTGGAATGTGTGGGCATTATGCAAACAAATGCCCTAAGGGAAAGACTCATGAAGAGAATCAGTATGGTCATATGGGTAGTATTTATGTGGATGATGATGATGAGACTACAAATGATATGTGAGATGAAAGAATTGTTGAAGCTCGGTCAATGGTTTAAGAATGTAGTGGAATGATTACATGTTTATCATGTGTAATGTTGTATAAGTAATCTCATGGTACAATGGAATAAAAAGACATCTAAGGATTGTTACACTGTTGTCTTTCCTTGAGTTTTAAAAGTGTATAATTAATGTTACCAGTATCCATGAAAGGTTATTCAGATATTTATGGAATGTAGATGATATGAGCATAATGAAGGGATAAGACGATAATGAGATATTTGATTGTATTCATGAGCTCATGATTGATATAAGGACTAAGTGATATCATGGTTTGAGTATATAGAATTTTGAGGATTTTGGTATGTGGAAAGTGTTAACTTTTAACTGCATTCAAGTTTTCACTAAGGTTCAATGGGTATTCAAGAGAGTACAAGACTAAGGCCATTGAATGTTTGGAATGTGTCCAACAAGATATATCTTATGATATATGGGGATCAACGATCGTATTAAATCTCTGGTAATCGTTTTCACTATGAGAATGGACTGCAGTATTATGGATAGGACTAAAGATTGGAATGGATTATGTTGGACATAAGTTAGTATTGTTTAAGGATAGAAGTTTTTTCGATATTATGGGATGTTATAGAAATATAGTTTTAGAAAAAGGACAACCTGCAGGACGGACGACAGCCCATCGCTTCGGACAAGGCTGTGGGAATCGAACCCACAACCGAAGTGCGACTGGCCTTTATTGCCTACCACTGGCCTACAGGAAGTCCCTGTTTAGTAGAAACTAGTTTTATTATATTAAGCAGTATGATATATGAAGTATAAGTCCATTTTAGGAACTATATATGATTAATCTCACTATAGATCGACTTGTGTATATAATTTTTTCTAACATTTTGTTTGAGACAGATGGAATGATCCGTCATTCTATCACATGATCTGCTAACACTTCACGAATAACAAATTCAACTTCATTTATTTAATAGATGAAGTGGAAATTGTTCTAGGCACGAACAATAGTGAGATTGTACCAAAATAAAGAAAGTATTTATTCCAATTCAAATTTTCAACTTTAGGGAAATGATCTTGAAAACCAAAAATGTTGTCCTAGTGATCTTATACCTGATGAATCGGATGGTACCTTAGATCGTCACAAATTTATGGATTTGTGATTATTGGCTTTTCCATAGCCATGTTCTCTACCACTCTCCATCAGAACATGATGGTTAGATTTCTCTTCCATATCCATATTTTCACCTATGTGGAAACCCAATGATTAGTTTATTTGGGTAACTGTTACGTTTCATACTTTTGTTTTTAAAGATTGGTTTTGATATTCCTTTTTACGATGTGGGTTTCTATTAAAGAAACTTTCGAATAGAAAACCATTTATAACCCCGACGAATTTCGAGGGCGAAATTCTTTTTAAGGGGGGTAGAATGTAACAGCCCAAGATTTTATAAAAAAATATTCTTTTTAATTTTATTAAAGTCTTGTGTTGTACGCTACACCAAAAGGAGCTTGCACAACACGCATCCTTGACTTGCCTTGCATTACACGCAATCGCGACCTTCCTCGATAGCGTGTGTAATACGCAATACCGAGTTTCACTAAACAACGATATGCTATAAAAATATTATTAAAACTAGCCGTTATGAATAGTAATAACCACTTTTTGAAATCCAGTAAATCTTATTTTTCAAAATGAACTTTATTTCTGGATTCGGAGTATCGAATTTAGCCTAAGGTGAAATTTTGGTACTTTTCGGATAACTTTCATATTCTGATGAATAGTGAAAATTACTAAATTATAATTAAAAACAACTTTTTTAATCAAAATAATTAATAGTGATAAATCATTAATTTTATTGGTTTTAAAGTATATTTAGAATATATTTTTACAATTTAATACAATGTTGTTCATTGGATGTAATTTCACATTTAAACCAGACATAATCAAGTGTCAATCTTTTGATAGATATTGTTTCTTAAAAACACGCTATTTGTTTTAACAGCGGGATTTAATTATAAAATTAATTAATGCAACTTTTATGTTATGAATTTGGTAAAATAGACTTCATTTTTGAATTCGGAATATGAAATATAGCTTGGGATGAAATTTTGGCATTGTTCTGAAAAACATCAATTTTTGATGAATAGTGAAACTACTAAGTGGTAGGTTAAAAAACTGAATTTTGCATAAAACATAATTTTACCGCTTCTGTGAATGGAATTTCGAAAATCCGAGAGACACGGTTAATATCAAGGACTAAAATGTGGTTCAATGAGATGAAAATAATTTTTTGGTGAATAGTAACTTTTTACTTTTTTTACCACGGTTAATAGTAAATAGGGTAACTAAGGGTAAATATTATATTAATATTACCCTAACACATGTCCTAATTATATTGTACAAGTGTAATTCGACCAAAAACAAACTTAGGAATAAAATATGACCATTTAGGCCCACTTGGATTAGATTAGGACATTTATTATTAATTTATTTAAAGAAGGGTTAAAATAGTTAAAATCAAAGTTTAATAAGTAAATAATTTTAAATATGGGGTTATACATAAGATAAATTCGATTGTAAATATTCATTAGAAAGCTAAAAAGATTTCCTACATGATGGTATTTTATTTGTAATTTTTAGAGATCAAATAATTTAATTTATTTATGACACAGAGATGATGAAGTAATTATCTTATTAATGTAATATTCACATAATTGATAATATAAATACCAAAATAAATGTAATTTAAGACTTTTTATGGATTCCACTAATTTTCTAGGTTACTATGATATATTAGTGTTGATTTAATCAACTTGGTTAGAACATATAATTCTGTTATGACTTTCACAAAAATCATATATCAAATAGTTTCAAAATTGACACAAAATAGTATTTAAATAAAATATTATATTATTAATTGTTATTTTATTCCTAAAAATCTAAGGTTCGGCCAAATGACTTAGATAAGGATATATGTATTAATAATATACAATTTGGGGTTCGTTTGGCATGTTATAATAAGTTTATTAACCATATAGTGAAAGAAAACAAAAAGACACGGTAAAAGTTAAATTATTTAACTTAGAGTTAAATCTAATTGATAAGGTTAAAATAATACCCTAAACTTGTCTAAATCCTATTGGTTGATAGGATTTCGACCCATCCCCACTTTATCTTCTAAATAAGACCCTTTTGAACCATTATAAACCGATTTTGACTTTAATATAAAATAATATTTTGAGATATTCCTAAGGTGCCCCTCTCCTCCCCTATAAAAGGACACCTCCTCCCCCTCCTCCTCACACCAAATTGAGCACTCAAGCTCGGCCAACCCATGCCAAAATCTCTTCTACACTTCCCTAGCAACATCCTAGAGGTTCTGGTCTTACTCAAAGACCAATTTTAGTTCCCTAAGAGGAGGTCTCCAAAAGGCGCTTCAAAGAAGAGGTAATTACCGTTACCAATTCTTTCATCTTTATTTCTTCTTCCACTTCTTCTTCTTAGGTTGTTTCATTATGAAGTAATAACATCAGTATCACTCATATACTGATATGTTATTATAAGTATGAAACAAACCTATTTCACCATCTATCCATCCTACGGAAAAAGAAATCACCGCGCGTGCGTACGTACGGAATACCGTCTCCACGCCGTGGTGTAATCTATTTTCCACCACCACCTTACACGGATGGGTATAATGGTGTAAAGAATAACTATACATAGTTATTACAACATCATATTGATTATGATATATTGTATAATCCACTCCAATTCAGTTCAATATTTATGGAAATGATATCATCGCTCGTGCGTACGTACGGACTACCGTCTCCACGACGCGATGAGATTCATTCTCCATGTTAACCATTTAAGAATGATTATAAAGTATATATAAGAAATAATAATGAAATATATGACATTATAAAGCTACTGGATTTATGTATATATATATGTATGTCATCTACTTACTTCCATTTCAAGACAATAAGGAAAGTAAAACAGCGTTCATGCGTACGTACGGACTACCGTCTCCATGAACGGTGTTTTTCATTTTATTTATCTATCTATTATATATATATATATACTGAATATATATGATATATAAATCATATTTTATATTCTGGAAGTAAGTAAATCATGATATAAGTAATAGTCATGTCAAGAACAACAAGTCAAAACACCTAAGATAAATGAAACGATTTTACCCAAAACGCTTCTTTAACATGGAATTTACAAAAGAACGGGTAATATAATGTCATAAGTGAACCATATATGATATCATAACAATGAATATGATTCTGGAATAAGTCAATAACATGATTTAAATCATTATACAGGAGGTTTGGACACTTACAAAGCAAGGCGGACATAAGGTAAGGGAAATATCACAATCTCATTTTTATCTGAGATTGTTTATTCGTAAGTATTTACTGGGGTGTATTTTATCATCCACATCCATGTTCCCTCAATATTTAATATTATTTCCATCCACCTACAATTGTTTAAATCCAATTTTACCCTTCTATGAGTTTTTAGTAAAGGATATGAAAGGAATCTTTTTTCGTTTTTCGTACGAGGTGCTTTTTGACTTTTCCGACAAAAGTACGAAGAATGTTTTTTTTAACTTATACGGCACGAACGGATTTATACTGTTTTATAAAGCCTTATTTTCATGAAGATTCCTCTAAAAGATTTCATGACTATTTTCAATAAAATCTCTTTCTTTTAAAATTGCATGATGTTTTGTGAAAAGAAATTGATTTTGAAGAAGAAAGGATATTTTCCTCAAGAATTCAATTCAAGTGTTTTATCAAAATTATTTTCCATATAAGATAATAAAGGGTTCTGTTTCTATCCATATTTTTACATTGATTTGACTATGTTGTGATGGAATTATGTTTATGAATTCCTTTATCTTATATGAATGGTTTTATGATGTCATGTTGTTTAAGAATCCCATTTTTATTACATGGGTTATGCAATGATGTATGATTTATGATTTTGTGGCACACATAAGAAAGGATTCATTAAGAGATGGGTGGGACCTATATCTCCCTCCAATGCATTGGGTAAAGATTTCATATCTCATGAGATAGACATGGCTGGAATGGTAGGTTATACCGGTTCAGTGAAACAGGACTGAAACGAGGATTACTCGATTCAGAAAGGGACTTTGCCCACTAAGATAGTCTTGGCAATGAGTCTTGACTAACAAGAAATGATTCTCTATGATTATGTGTGTATGCCAAAATGAGTAATGTTTTAAGTAAGGGTTTCATTTTCACTACTATGATTTATCCCATGTTATGAAATTATGCTCTCTTTTGCAGGTTAAGATTTCCAAAAATGTTATGTTCTTATGAAAATTATGTGATTGATATTTCTTTTGTTTACCCTTACTGAGCATTTGAGCTCACCCTTTTATGTTTTCTTTTCCCCAGGATATAAAGAAAGGTTTTAGGTAAAAAAAAAGGAAGATCTTTGTGGGAGATTTTGAAGATCTTTCACCAGGATTAGAAGATTACGTTCCGAGTTTCCAAAGACACTAAACTATTACGATCCTTGTGTGTGTATTTTTGTTATGTATTAAGTATTCCGCAAAAGTAATGTAATGTTCATGTACGTTAGGCTTCGGGTCTCTACACGAGGCATGGGAGTTGGTGATGCGTCAACGATTACGTCGGTTTTTACACAATTTAAGAAAAATGACCATGAAAAAAGCTGGAGTGACCGTGTTTGATGAGTCTTGTAGAGCCCACCGACCAGAGTACATTTCATCCCACGTATGGGATGTATTATGTTCACACTGGTTGAGTGGTGGTTGTCAGAAGAGATCATCATTGCGGAGGTAGAATCGAGGGAGATAGGAGGTGACTCATTGAGCTGGGATTCATACATTCATTACGCATAGACAGCATCTAGTATGTACATTTTTTAAAAATATTTTATATAACTTTAAATATTAACATTTTATTTTATATTCTTAAAGGCTGTCGAGCAGCCTAATTTTACGGATTATGACGTATATCAGAGGATGTATAGTGATCCAGTAACTAGGGAGATTAGAGGTGATCGCCAGCGTCAGATTGTGGTCAGTATTATTTGTTTTTCAGTTTGAAAATTAACTGCATATAATATATTCACAATTTTTATTTCAAATTGCAACTGAAAGAGTCATATGAGGTCATGATGTCACATACCCAAGCTGCAAGATAGGCTGAGTCATCTGATCAGACTAGTGGCCATCATTTTGATGAGGTTACATGGATGCAGGCTACCTAGTATGGCTTCGATAAGGGCCGAGTAGTTGGTATCAGCTCTCAGTTGACTCCTATGACTTATTATGGTAGTGCTGCAATGTCGGTGTCCAGCTCAAGAGGAGGTCGTGCGTTATCTTCCACATCACAGTATGGGGATCAGTTGCGATCACAAACTAAGCTGATTGAGAGTCTCTGTAAGGAGAAGGAGGAGATGCATCAGCAGCAACTACAATATGAGGAGGAGCGCCGACGACAGCAGCAGGAGTAGGAGGAGAAGATGAGTCGGTGGCAGCAGCAGCATCAGGAGTAGATGGAGTATATGCACCGTCTGACTTATGCATTAGAGATAGAGTTTTCTCCACCAGCTCCTTCAGATCCCCCACCTCCCCCCTCCTTCGGACTAGTGACTAGCTCCCCCCTCCTTCGGACTAGTGATTTATTTTGATGTTATAATGTTTTTTTAATTCAAAATATGAATTATTTTCTATTTATATTTTCTGTCTTTCTTATATTGGTGTCAATGTTGCATTATTTAATTCATATTTATTTTTAATAGTTTATTATTTATTGTTAGTAATATTTTTTAATTTTTGTTTATTTTATTAATAAGAATATTACTCTTACTATTTTATTATTATTTTTATATTTTTTTGTAAATATTGATAAAAATTTATGATTTATTTTTTAAAAATATTATGATTTATTATTAGTATTATTTTTTTAATGTTTATATATATATATATATATATATATATTTCAAATATTGATAATTTTTCATATTTTAATAATTTTAATAATATTAATAATAGATTTTCATAAATATTAATTGTAATAATAACATTATTATATTATATAATATTATATTTTTTATATTATAGTATTAATATGATTGTTAATATTTTTTAATATTATTCATATTTTACTAGATTAATAATTTTAAATATATTTAAAGTTATAATTAATTATAATGTTTTAAATATTGGAATTATTTTTTTATTTTAATATTTGATTGAATTATAATTTTATTATTATTAAAATATTATTATTTTTATTATATTATTATTTCAATTTTTTATATTTTTATACTTATTTGCGACGGGAATAAGGACTCGTCGCAAAAGGTATTTGCGTCGGGCCCGTTGCAAAAGGTATTTTCATTGGGCCCGTCGCAAATATTTATTTTGAAATAACTATTTGCGGCGGGAAAAGAGGCTTGTCACAAAAGGTATTTGCATCGGGACCGTCGCAAATAGGGTTTTTCGAAAGGGTATTTGCGGCAGGAATAGGAGCCCGTCGCAAAAGGTATTTGTGATGGGCCCATCACCAATAGTTATTTCGAATTAACAATTCACGGCGGGAAAATATACCTGTCACAAAAGTTCTTTACGACGGGCCCATCACAAATAGGTTTTTTAAAAATAACCCGAGAAGTATTCACGACAGTAATCTTTCCCGTCACTATTAATATTATTATCAAAGGGACCGTCGCTAATAGTTTTAATTGCGATGCCGTTTTCCGAGACGGGTTATTTGCGACGGGATCCCGTCTCAAATGTCCATTTGCGACGAGATCCCGTCGCAAATAACCCCTCGCAAATACACCGATTTCTTGAAGTGTTAAATCTAATTGTTGTGAATTTTAGAAATTATTTTCGAAATATTAATTTTTTTCTCTGAAATTTTAATATCAAGATTTACTTTGGTTAAATCATTGTTGTTTTTATGACAAGTTTCAGCTTTTGATAAATAGTAAAAAATTCTTAATTTTAATTGATAAAATATTTTTCATTAAATAAATTATAGTGTAATATTATATTTTTGATTGTTTTTAACATATAATTAATTTTATTTTAAATTATTTAATCATATTTACGTGATTGGAATCGATTTAATATTGAATATTGATATGAAAATAGTTTAATATTTTGAACATTTCCACTTTCAAAACTAGGTTTTTCATTTCATTGACATGATACAATTTTAGTTTATTTTAGCCAATAATTATATTTGAATTTTGAAAATTGGATTCCATATTTTTTATCATAAGGTCGATATTTTGAAAATTGTTCCAGTTTATTTTTGGAATTATTTAATAAGAATTTTATTAATTTTTATCACTACGGTTAAGGGTAAATAAGTTAATTAATGGTATAAATAATATTATATATATTATAAAATTTCCCTACCACTTTCCATAACTTTATTTTACGAGTTAATTTTAACAAAAATAACAGTTGGAAATATTTATTGACCTCTTAAAACCTCTTGGATGACATTATACACTTTATAGTATTTTATTTTATCAAAATTTTAAAGATTGAACAGTTATGTTTTAATTATTAAAACATTTTTAGTATTGTGTTATTTATAAAAAATTTTAGAATATAAATATTTATCTTTTATTTTTTTATTTGTCTACATCATGTAAATTTACATATATTTTTTTTGTGATAAAATAATTACATTAAATACTGAGATAATAATGATTCAATAATTGGTTAATTAAAAAAATTATATAATAAATGATATTAGAAATGTAGATGTAAATATAATATTAAATAATTAATGTAATTAACTAATTTAACATTTGAATTTTTCTTTTTTGTTATTTTGTAGATGATGTTTTTAAAATTTATATTTTTTATGATATTTTTTCAAATTCAGGTAATGAATTGTTTCCAAACTGAAATTAATGATATTTTAAAATAAAAAATAATTTATTAATTGATAAAAAATCATAAAACATTATATTTTGTAGCCTTTTTAGTATAAAGTAGAAAATTTCATTAATTATCTAATTATGACTTCTTATTACTTTTATAGTAACAACATTAACCCTAAAACACTAAAATAAAGTTGAAATGGTGAGAGTTAAAGGGGTTAAATTATTGTTAAATCCAAAGGATAAAGAATAAAATATAGTCCGAATTTATATAATATTTATTTTCTTTATCAATCTTGACACATCATCTTCTTATATTAAAAATAAATTAGTTTAGGGAAATTTTTAGTAGAAAATTAATTTATATTATTTTATTGTTTTGAGAAATTCCAAAAGCCTTCCTCCCCTCTCTTATAAAAGAGAAAAAATTATTATATATAATAAAACATCAAAACTAATTTTTATCCTCCTAGATCTTTCCAAATATCATTATAGTATCCCTACCGATAATACAAAGCTCTTATTTTAGGTAGAACACCATCTATAGTGGTATTATGTTTTTTCCCGATAAAGATTATATGAAGAAAAAGATGATAAAGAATTTACATAACAAGATAGACTTAAGTTGTGAGACATATTAACTAAATGAATACTATTATAAATTTTCTATTGATTTATTATATAAATATTTATCTTTTTTTCATGATTTTAAAATTATTTTTATGACTTTATCAATATGGACATGAATGTTTAAAAATCAATTATCTAATTTCCCATTATTATTTTCCAAATTGAATGTTTTATATTATTTAGAAAATGTGAATTTCTTGGAAACCCCTATTTTATTTTACCTCTATCATTAGTTTTTACAATAGTTGAAATTATTTTATTAACTTATACATCATATGCATTTTCTATCACTTTTTCAAAGATTTTTTAAATAAATGTTTTCTATAAATGTTTTCGTAGTTATATTCAAAGAAAATAGTCATATTTATGGATGGTTTTTATATTTTTAAAGTGATTATTATAGGAAAATGGTATTTTGATAGTTGATAGTGTTTTTCAAATGTGTTTTAATGATTTTCAAGGGTTTTATTCATGATATGTTCCTCGTACATTATTTATTATAGGTTAAGTTCATTATATCTCAAGATATAAATAGTTGAGAACCATTATTATTAAGGATATTATTTTTTTAATCCCCATTGTTTCTCAATATATGAATGGTGAGCCCCATTATAGATCACTAATGAATTGGGTTGTCTTTATATAGAGGTAGACCATATAGTTATTCCATTTTTAATTGATATATATGGGTTTAATGATGATGACTTCCCAAGGATCCCACATTGCTTTTATATTTTAACTAATGAGTTTTAATGGAAATAATTTGATTTCTTATGTAAAATAATTATTCATTTTATATAAAAAAGATTCTCAATGGGGAGAAAATGGTTTTTATAAATATGGTTGTAATGGGTTTTCATGTATTTCATTGATCTAACAAATTTTATACTTTCATGTACCTTAATTGTTATTTTGTTCTCATCCCACATTTTAAAATGTTTTTCATTGGTTTTAAAATAATATAGTTACATGTATGAGTTAAAGAGGATAGTTTTGAAGATTAATATTAATCTGAAACAATATTTTATTTTAATATAGTATATATTATCTATAAAATGGATATTGAGTACATGACTCCACATAAAATTTATGATTTTGGGGATTTAGAGTTTTCCCTAATTCAGTAAATTACAAAATCTAAATAACACTTGATTGTTATTTATAGTTTAAAAATTATAGAATATTTAATTCTTAATGAGGAGTCCTTGTAATAATGGATCAATTTTTTTTGTGTATCTATTTGGAAAATTCAATTCAAAATATACAATATAGTATACTTACAATTCTGAGTATCATTTAACTAAAAATACATTAATAAAGACTATACATGATACTCAATCATGATCATATATAATATAGTGAATAAGTATAAGAATAAATGATCAACAATGCTTCTAAATTACTTATGGTAATATCACACTTATTCTCACAACCCTACCTCATTAACATTATATTTCTTTTGTATACATAAGCTAAAAATTATTTCCCTTATTTTGTAGGTTTCAATCACATCAAACAATCATTAAATCTAATTTAATGAAATTTAGTTTTCTTATATTATGAAATTTTATTTTCAAACCATTCAATAAAAATAAATATTGATAATAACATGTCATTTGGTTATTTTATAATTGAGGGGCCCGATTATTCTATAATATGATCAATATTCTTTTATATGATAAAATATATATTGTATTGAATTTGAATCAAATAATGATACATAAAAAAATTTCAAATATTTATTACAAAATGAAATAGTTCATCATCTTATAAAATTATTAATTTTTTTCCGTTTATTCATTAACATTACTAGTTTTATTGATTATCTTTCATTCTGAATCACAATATTCTTATTGAAGTAGCATGAATTGTTATTTATTCCTTAGTGTGTATGTTCTAGACATATAACATAAATCAATACTAAAAGCATCAACTCTCCTGCCCCCTCCCCAGAAAGTGTACCACTCTTGGGCCGAAAATGTGTGGTGGGAGATAGTGACACTTGAGTCCCACATCTCGCAGGCCTTGTGTTGGCGACTAGCACCGAGAGTATATTAAACCAACAAATTTGATGCATTACCCTATAAGATAACACATGTGAAAGAGAAAGATAATATTAAGACCAACTAAATCCTACATAGATTATAATATAAAATAAATACCAAATTAATATATGTATTGTCATGCTTAAACTACTATAACTGAAAGGGAAAACTGTAAGTACCAATAGAAAGTAAAATAGCAGTGAACTCAAATCCTGAACAACTCCTATATCCCCAAGCTAGTCGTAAGCAGCCTGATATCCAAACTTTTCCACCTAACTTGAGTTTTTTTTATATTTGTAGAGTGAGTACAAAAATATACTTATTAGGTTCTTCTCAGGAGCTTCTCGTAAAAAAGTAATGAAAAACTTATAAAGCAAGGACAATAGTAAGTAAAACTGACTCATCACCTAAACATGTATAGTATGTTCCAATCCTCTCCTAGGATACTGTCACAAAATATTTCATAAAATTGAATATAGTATAATAAATAATATCAAAGTTAGCCCAATACAAATTCACCACTGGTTTGTTTCCTTTCCCCAAAATCGCACATCCAAAGCATCTCTCTCTAAAATGTCTTCTCGGAGACACCTGGGTAAAGCACCATAACATGCACCCCATGCAACAAAACCACCACATCCATATATCCAATGTAACATGTAATTTCGCAGATCCACCACTGCTTTCATTACATGAATCATATATTGGTTATTATAACTCAATCAATTACTGCCCATACCCTGAGAATGAATCCTCAAGCCATCACATCCTATACATATTACACCTACAGTATTCTGTTGGAAACTATTTCCATAATATATGTGTGTAAATATCCACAATCCAAAAAAGACATATACATACATATATGTGGTAAACTAATTATTGTGTATACTAGATAAAGTAACTACTATGATAAGTGAGTGGAGACAAAGGGGTAGTCATCCATCTTTGATCCCATTGGGATGTTACAGAAAATACTCCCCATGGCTCAGAATCCCCAAGGTGTAGTATCCCTAACTAACAGTGTAAATTATTGTATACTGACAAAAAAACTAAAGAATATAATATATCACACAACAACACTATGGGTATAACCATGTCTTAGACCCACCAACATCTATCCTCTATCAGTCTCCTGATAGTAACTACTAAGACTAGATATCATATAAGGATAAAACCTTTTAAATAACATTATTAAATTATATTATAACTTTTTAATCAGTTTCAAATTATGTTAATTTAATCTTTAACCAGTAATTAATCATTAACACATACCACATTACATTTCATTATCATTCCAACCAATATCCATGCCCTCCATGAATAAGCAAACCAAGTGCACAGTTCCGTTAATCTGTACCCTCAACAATGCATCCCGGAAAGCTACATTCTCATGAGATACCATATTTTATTAAATCATTTACTAACATCATTATTACATTTCCATAATTCAAGGTATTATATGATGAAATTATACACTACCAAACACATGGAGATCAACACGATGATTAGGTGAACTGCATATTGAGACTTTTCAACCAATAATAAGAGTGTTGACCCATCCTTCCTTGAAAACATAAACATGGAAATTATGTGGTGTAACATTTATGTCTTCACCTCTTTTTTAAGGAGATTAAGAAACTCCACCTACCTAAATAATTGGTAAAACTAATGCAGATAACAAACAACAGATTTAACAATTATCTAACATTCACATCCAACTTGTTTCATCATCTTTAGTGTCCTCCCTGATACCCACATGCATAAATTGATGTGTCTCACCACTCTAGTCTTCAACCAATGCCACCAAAACTAGGCCTACCCACCCCCACATATCATAAAATCCATCCAAGTTCACATCAAAACACAAGAATCATGAAATAGAAAACTGAGAAACTCGGCTCCTGGCCCCAATCAAGGCATTCAGCCTTCACACAAGATGATATCTCAAGGCTCCAATGTAAAAGGCAGGAACCAATACAAGAAATAGGGTAACTCAGAAACTTACAAGGATTTATCTTTTTTCAAATAACTATATATTTAATTCATCTTGAATTAGGCAATTAATTATTAGTAGGATCCAACTATTGTAAACTTAAACATAATGCTATCATAGTTGTCACTAATGTTTTAAAATACCATGAAACAAAAGTAATATACATGCTTCTGCATTTTCAATCAATTCCAATTAAACATGCTTGAAGCATCAATTTCATTATCATCAATTTAGAATATCAACAATCAGATTCATTAACATGACTCTTTATATTTGTCAAATTAATTAAAAATTAATCCCAACATTAATTCCATTAGAAATTTCTATCATGACCAACATTCTAAACAAGAAAATCATAGATATCAAAATATTTTTCGATCAAAAGGAAAACCATTACCACAATATAAACAAAATATATGATCGATTCCAATTTATTAATCTAATTAAAATATTAATTATTTCAATTTCATTGTTATCATATCGATAAAACAGAATAACTAAATTCCTAATTAGAAAATGAATATAGAATATATGAATCCCCTACATCAAAATATTTCCATTTTTTTGCACAATAAAGGTCTAACACAATGGTTCATGATCACATATCCTATAATAGCTACATCCACATGAGGATTCTGCGACACAATAGCATCAACCATAACCCAATAAAGGTCCACTAGATAAATGGATAAAAGGTGCCATAACAAGTAGTGGAAAAACATGAGGAAATAGATCAAATAACCTCAATGAATAGATATAGAACATACCTTATATCAAAGACTTGTTGAAACTTTCTACTTACAACAAAAAAGGGGTGTACATGCAACAGGAAGAACACCAAGGAAATTCTGATCCAAGCTCCACACATCAATCTAACATCTCCTTGGGATATAATGTTTATGGGATCCTCGTACCAAGAAAAAAATATGGAAGAAAAAGGAAAATGTATCTAAAACTTTTTAAAATCATAACAGAGTAGTGGTTTAGATATGGTATTGATTTTCTATTAAAATATGATCTCATCAAGACTACACAATTTGACTGAGTAAAAGAACAAGTAAACTTATGAAAAAGAAGATATAGGTTATGGGATTTGAATAGGCCTTAAATATATTAAAATAATGCTTTGAATGCGTTTTATGTCAAGGAAAATTTTAAACAATTGAAGCTGTATGAAGTTAGAATCATTGTTTACTATTTGATATGCAAACATTGTAGCACCTACTTATAGATGAAGAAGACTCACTGATAACAAAAAATTAAGATAACTCGCCCAAACTGACTGATGATGAGGAATAACAGAATCTGATAGATGAAGATGACTCATTGACACTGACATCTAATAATGACTCAACGACACTGACAGATGAAGATGACTCACCAATACTGACATAAAAATATGACTCACCAATAACAACAGATGAAGATGACTCACTGAGAGTTGAAGATGACTCACCGATAGATGGCTCACCAATATTTGAAGATGACTCACCAATAGATGACTCATTTATAGTTGAAGATGAATCATTGATAGATGAATCGCCTATAATTAAAGATTAATCACATATAAATGACTCGCCAAAAGTTGAAGATGAATTGCTGACAGAACTCTTCACATATATCTCACCGATAACATTGTTCACATCTTTCTCACTGAAAGAACTATTCACATATGTATCACTGACAACACTGTTCACAGAACTATAAATTTGAAATGGTGTTGGGGATAAGCCACCATAACCTCTCAGTACACCACAAACAACATATTTCAGAAAAGTAATGTATTATAGAGGACTAGGTCATTATATCAAATTTCTATCAAATATTACTATCCATGAGAATCCAAAACCACCATAGAGAGGAAATAAAAAGTGACTGAACAACCACACATTGAGATACCTCCCAATGCTGTCACTATCAAAGGAGGACAACCGCATCATCAAAGGAAAAACATGAAACAACTCAAAGACTACCATTAGCTCTTAACTAATCTCCCAAGGGATATAGCTATCAGATGAGAGAATATTCAAAAAAAAGAGAAACCATCTCATAAATAGGAATGGTCTAAAACCAAAAGATCAATATCATTACATGAAAAGGGATAAACATAAAATATCCCAAGGTAATAATCACATATTTTCGACTCCCTTTCCGAATTACTCTCCTCTATGCAACCATGTGACCACAAGACACAAAACACGGGGATAGTATAATGACCCAAAATTTTATCAAATGAAAATTCCTCTTGATCTAATTAAATGTTTTATGCTGCGAAATAGTTATATAAGATATACACTTCTTTTTTTGGTTTCTAGATTTTAAAATACCGTTATGAATTTTGACAATTGATAATATTTCCATTGAACAGTGATCAAATGATTAGTATAAATATAGGCCTTTAACAAATCCAGTTTACTTAGACAAAGGAAGAAATGGCCTCATCTAGTAGACTTTCCCCAAATGAATCCCATTTTTTGAAGATCGGAAAAATAGTGGAATCATTGGGATTCACTTTTGAAAAATCCCATGCTGAGCTTGAACATGTTAAGCTTGAGTGGAACCGACTACGGGGGAAGTGAATGTAAATAGAGATTACCACCCGAGCGATGTTATCCGAGCCACCCCAAGAGTATGTCACCATCGTACACCATACCCTTCAGTTGTATGTAGGTGTTATAAGGGGTTATGTAACAAGACTCTATTACAATGATTATGTACATTATTTTTGAATATTCGTTCATTTTATTATTATTACATTGAAAATAGATATTAATGCACTAATAGTATTTTTTAGTTAATATTCATCTATGAAATCTATTTTGATGAATCAATTTATTTTTGAATTAAATAATATTTTAATAAAATATTATTATTAAATTTTTATTTTATTAAATATATATTATTTTTTAATATTTATGAATACAATTGTAATTTTTTTAAGGTTTGAAAGCTGTTTTTGTTAAAACCATTGATTTTTCGATAAATATCAGTATTTATTTTAAAAGTAAAATTTTTCATATTAAAAAATTATTTAGATTATATGGATATTAGTTTTGTAATTATGACATTGAAATTATCCAATGGTGAATATTTCTTAATTTTTTGAGACAGTAAAATTTTTGGGTAAAAATTAAGTAATGTTTAAATATATATTGTGTTTTATGACATCATAATTCCCCAATAGTGATGTGATAAAATAATATAAACCTTACATTTAGCCAATATATTTTTACCATTAAAATAATGTGATTTTATGTTTGTTTGATTTATTTTACAAAGCTTTAGTGGCCCCTCTAGGATTTATAAAACATTTTATCTTTTTAAATTGCTTTCCTTGAGAGTGTGACTCACCTCCACCTAAGAAACCCTATTATTTTAAGATGTTCGGCCATTTTCCATATAAAATATTGTTTTCTACTCCCCTTTTGAAAAAATCATGGGCAAAAATCACGGGATGGTTTGCTTTTTTTTATTAGTTTAATGTGTGGTGTCCCAAACCTAAATAATTATGAATTCTCTCCCAATTCCTATATAAACCCACCCAAGATAAGAAGACTGTGCCCTAATAGTGCTTCAATGCTTTGGGTAAAGATTAGTATCATGATACATCATGTGAAATGAGGGTTTAGTCATGCTAATTCAAGTGCAATGAGGGTTTTCTCATGCTCCATGTGTGATGAGCCTTGGCTCCTACTAATACCATGTTATGTGTTGTTGCCACATTTCCATGTTTTGATAATCATAATATATCCTTCATTTATGTTCAAGTTTATTTTATGATCCATTTATATGCATATTTCCTAACATGTAATTTATTACTATTGTTATTCCTTGTTTACTTCCTTACTGGGCTTTATAGCTCACCATTTTTTATGCATGTCCTTAGGTTATCCCATGCAATGCTATGTACGAGGGAATGTAGTGGTTATGTAAATGAATATTTCAATAAAAATGTGTGTTTTATGTTTTATTCTGTTTTTTAATGTTACTAATCCCCAAATACACTAAACCTCTTGATATTCCACGTTGTATCATGTGATGGTTTTTTGTAATAGATCTTGTTTATGTGTGTAATAAAGAGCAGGGTTGTTATAGTTGGTATTAGAGGATATGTTTAATTATTTTTGGGAGTATCATTAGAAAACCCTAATGAAACCCTTAGGGATAATAATAATAATAATAATAAATCCGTATGTTTTGTCGAGTATTAAGTATGTTCTTTATCATGGAAATATATCCTTGTCTGGATACGAGCAGTTAGAGGCAGATCTGGCACAAATGTACCTAGGAGTAAAAATTCCGACAAGGAGCTTCGGGATTGACCCAGGGTATCTTGGAACATGACAACAGGCCTTTCTGCACTATTGGTTATGAAACGCCCATGGGATATTGTTTGGTAAATTCACAAGATTATTATGAACCATTATTAAGGGAATAAGAAAAAAAACCCTATGAATATATGTTGGGATGTAGATCATGGATAACATATATTGAAGCCTATAGATTCATAAGTTATGGAAATAAAATTAATTCATATGTCATTCGTTTTTGTATTTGAATTACCCTTTATGTGTTACCCCTATCTTTTCTTTTATTCAAGCCAATGGATGGTAATAGGAGGGCTCAGGATAAAAACCGATACAATTATCAATGTGATGATTGTTCTAAAGAAATACACAATCCAATAGAAGTAAGAATCACAAAAATTTTCATGATAATCTCTCAATTAACTCATGCTTTGAATAGAAACATGGTTCATGAAGAAATTTCAACCCCCCCCCCCCAACCCAATAAAGAAAATGTATCTATCGAGAGTTTCATGAGACAAAGGCCTCCTACATTTAATGGATCATCTGATCCCTCAATCTCCAAATAGTGGATCAACTCCATTGAAAAGATCTTCCCCATCCTTCAATGTTCTGAAAAAGAAACGGTTTTTTTGGATGCTTATCGTATAGAGGGTGAATCTGATCAATGGTGGACATTTATAAAAACTACAATGGTTGAGGTGAAGATCGAGGGGTTGGAGTGAAAGGATTTCCAGAAAATGTTTCCTAATAAATATTTTCCTTGCTCCCTCTAACTTAAGATGGATAGGGACTTCCATTCCATCAAGAAAAAAGATCACAAATCTGTCAGAGAATACAAGGAAAACTTGACATGTATTTCACAATACGCATCCAGATGTGTCATTACCCCTGAATGAAAGGTTGATCACTTCTTTGGTGGGTTGAAATCCAGCCTGTGGAAAGCCCTAGCAATCCATGACTTGGACACCTATAAGGAAATTGTTCGATGTTCCCTCAATGTTGAAATGGGGATCAGAGATTCTCAGTGGTATCATATGGATAAGCGTAAGGTGGAATTCAATTTTGGTGATATAATGGATAAGTCAAAAGTTTATAAGAAAATCCATCAGCCACTTGTCAATTGTGTGGGAAATAATAACCCTAGAAATTACCGGAAGGGGACAAGGAAATTCTTTATGTGTGGAAGAGAAGGAACCTTACTATTAACTGGAAACAAGAGAAACCCACGGCTGCGATGGAGGAGAGGAATGCTTTGTTTGACTCTCGACATGTTTTTCACTGCTTCAAATACAAATATCCAAGGCACCTTGAAAATCAGTGCCCTAATCCAAGGGTTTTCATAGGCAACCAACAACCTCGAAGGCAGCATGGGTGGGCTTTTTCCATCACTACTGCTGAAGTGAACCTTGACAAAGAAGCGATGATAGATAAGCTAGTTATTCATTCAAGAATAGTGGAAGTACTTTGTGATTATGGTTCTACGCATTATTTTGTATCTAAAATGTTTAGTAGAACAATCCAAACACCAACAAAAATCCTGGAAGTAATGATGTCAGTGGGTTTGAAAAATGGGGCAATCATTTCATCCCATGAATATAACTCCTCCCCTATCATAATCTATGGATTTAACATCCGATGAACCTCTTCATACTACAGATGATGTAATTTGATGCAATTATTGGAATGGATAGGATTTCCTTATATATAGCCAATATAAATTTCTGTGAGAGAGAAATCACTCTCTATGCGGTGAATCGACCCCCGATTCTGTAAAAGTGAAAGGAGGAGGAAGAGTCATCTTTAGCTCCATCATCAAAAGCATGGACATGACTACTCTATGAGCACGTGTATCTTGATTAGATTATTGAGTCCATGGAAGAAACCATCCTTGAAGACATTCTTATTATTAGGTAATTCGCTAAAGTTCTTCCTGAGGAATTTTCTAGTCTTACTTTTAGAAAAGATGATGAATTATCAATTGATCTTATACGTAGGGATTTTACAATATCCAAGACTCCATATAAAATGGCTGTTGTGGAGATTGAGGAGATGAAGAAACTTTTACAAGATAATCTTGATGAAGGTTTTATACTCACAAGTGCTTCACCATTAGATGCAATAACCCTCATCTTCAAGAAGAAGGAGGGGTCAATACTCATTTGAATCGATTATCGTGATCATAACAAAATCACGATAAAGAACAAGTATCATCTCCCATGAAATGATTTCTTGTTTGATCATCTTTGTGGAGAAAAATACTTCCCCAAGGTGGATTTGTGGTTGGGATATTATCAAGTAAGGGTGAAGAAGGAATATATCCTCAAGACTGCTTTTCATACATGATACGTGCACTATTAATTAATATTAATGCAATTTGACTCACTAATGCTCCAGCAATATTCATGGACTTGATGAATAGATTATTTAGTGATTACCATGAAAAATTTGTGGTAGTATTTATAGATGTTATTATAATATACTCTATAACCAAGGAGGATCATGAGGATAATCTAATAACTATATTGAAGACCATGCAAAAGGATAATATCTATGAAAAGTACAACAAGGTTGAGTTATGGCTGAAGGAGGTCTCTTTCTTGGGCCTTATCATCACATAAAATGGAATATTTATGGATCCCTCCGAGGAAACTACAATAGGGGGATGTTTGAGGCCAACATTTGTAACAGATATCCATATCTTTTGGGGGTTAGCTGGATATTATTGACGATTTGTGAGAAATTTCTCACAATTGTCCAACCCTCTTACCAATCCTACTTGGAAGGGGGTAAATTTTTATTGGATTGATGAATGTGAATAAATCATCATGAGGATAAAATGTAGGCTTATCACTATGCATGTGCTCGCATTACCCACAGGTGGAGAACTTTTTATGGTATTCAATGATTCTTCAAAGAAGGGCCTGGGATGTGGGTTGATGAAAATAAAAAATTAATTACCTATGCATCAAGAAAATTGAATCTTCATTATAAAAACTATCCACCACATGATTTAGAGTTGGATGAAGTGATAATATCTTTAAAATATATGATAGCATTATCTCTTTGGGGAGAAGTGTAAAATACATACGGAACACAAAATCATAAAGTATATATTCACACATAAGGAGTTTAACATACACCAACAAAGATGGTTAGTTCTGATCAAAGACTATGACTGCTTAATCCATTACCACTCTAGAAAAGAGAACAAGGTGGAAGATTCTATATGTATAATGGGCCCAATGATTCTATCATTAATGAGAATTGAAAAATATCCAACATTCATATATTTGATGAAGATGGACATGGGAACCATAAAGAAGGGAAAATCATTAATCCATTCACAAATTATTTTTCAACCATCTCTTTTGGAAAAGTTAAAGGATTCTCAAAATTATGATGTGGGAATTCAGAAGAAAGTATAAGCTATCAGAAAAGGGAAATCCTTAGAGTTAAAGGTTAATGAATAATTAATTGTGATATTTGAGAAAAGAATATGTGTTCCAAAAATTCCGGACCTAAAGAAGGAACGTCTGGATGATGCACATAGTTTGAATTTCTCTATTCGCCAAGGAAACAAAAAGTTGTATCAAGATCTCTAATAGAATTATTAGTGGAATATTATGAAGAAAGAGATCATTGATTATACATCAATGTGCCTAGTGTTTCAGGAAGTGAAGGTCGAGAGGTAGATTTCTATAGGGATGATGCAACCATTACCCATACCATCATGTAAATGAGAGAACATCACCATTGAATTTGTCACCGGACATGGGAAGAAATCAAAACAAAATGCTATCTGGGTTGTTGTGGATCATCTAACATAGGATGCACACTTATTTTTTTCAATAGGATTTATCATTGGATCAAATAGCACATATATATATTAGGGAAATGGAAAGGATGCTTGGAGTACCACTATCTATTGTATTTGATTGAGATCCAAGATTCACCTATATGTTTTGGAAGAGTTTTCAACATTCTCTAGATACTAAGATGATCTTCAGTATGAATTATCTTCCACAAAATGATGTCCAATTTCATCAGGCTATCCAAACACTTGAAGAAATGATGAGAGCTTGGTCAATGGACATGAAAAAAGGATGGGATAAATATCTTCCCCTAGTTTAATTCTATTACAATAATAGTTTCCACTCAATCATCTGAAATGAAACATATGAAGCCCTTTATGGGAAAAGGTGCAGAACACCAGCGTGCTGGGATGAAATCGGTGAGTGTAAGCTACTAGGACCTAAAATTGTCAAAGAAATAGTGGGGAAGGTGAAAACAATTCATCCACATATCAAGGTAGCCCAAAGTCAATAGAATAGTTACACAGATAACCGTCGATGAGAACATGAGTTCAAAGTTGGAGACATGGTATTTCTACACATATCTCCATGGAATAAGTTCATAAGGATTGGAAAGAAATGGAAGTTAATTCCTTGGTACATCATCCCCTTCGAGATTCTTGATCATGTCAGGGTAGTGGCCTATCAAATATCACTTCTACCTTCCATGGTCAATGAACATGATGTCTTTCATGTATCCCTATTAATAAAGTACATACTAGACCCTTCACATGTACTCTCTTCATAGGTAGTATACTTATAGTATAATCTTTATTCTGAAGAGAAACTAGTTAAGAACATATATCATAGGGAAAAATTCTTTCGAAATAAGACGATGCCCCTCATCAAGGTGTTTTGGAGAAACCACAAGTTTGATGAAGCGACATCAGAATCAGAGGAAGTGATGAAGTAGATCTACCCACATCTATCTTAGTGTGGGAAAAGGAAATTTTTAGGGTGAAATTTATTAAAGGGGTAAGATTGAAATGACCAAAACTTTTATCAAATGAAAATTCTTCTTGATCTAATTAAATTTTATAATATGTGAAATCGTTATATAACATATGCAATTATTTTTTTATGTTTCTAGATTTTAAAATACTGTTATGAATTGTGATCTATGCTAATATAGCCATTGAACATTGATAACATGATTGGTATAAATATAGGGCTTTAAAAATCAAATTTACTCAAAAAAAAGGAAGTGATGGCCTCCACTAGTAGACTTTCCCTATACAAAGCCCATTTTTCAGAGCTCAGAAAGGAGGTGGCGTCATTGAGCTTCGCTCTTTACTAAGATGAATCTCATCTTGAACACGTTATTCTTTAGCAGAACTAACTATGGGAGAATTGGATGTTAATAGAGATTACCACCTAAGAGATGTTATCTGAGCCACCCCAAGAGTCTGTCACCATTGCACACCTTACCCTTCGGTCGTATACAGGTGTTATAAGGGGCTATGTAACAAGACCTCAGTACTATGATTATGTATATTATTTTTTAATATACTTTCATTTTATTATTGTTAGATTGTAAATAGTTTATAAAGTAAAAATAGTATTTTTAAATTCATTTCAACTAAGAAATCTATTTTTATTAATTAATGGATTTTTGAATTAAATAATATTTTAATAAAATTTTGTTATTAAATTACTTTTTATTAAATATTATTTTTTGTATAATATTTATGAATACAATAGTTATTTTTATTAAGGTTTGAAAGATGTTTTTGTCAAAACCCTTTAATTTTCAAAAAATGTCATTTTTTATTTTAAAATTAAAAATTCACATATGTAGAATTTTTTTTTGATAAAATGGATATTATTTTTGGAATCAGGACCTCAAAATTATCCAATGGTGAATTTTTCATAATTTTCCGAGACAGTCAAACTTTTGGGTAAAAATTAAATATTTTTTAAATATGTAATGTGTTTTATGACATCATAATGACCCAATAGTGATGTAATATAATAATATAAACATTATTTTCGGCCAAAATAAGTTTTACCATTAAAATAATGTGATTTTAGGTTTGTTTGATTTATTTTACAAAGCATTACTGGACTCTCAACGACTTGTAAAACATTGTATCTTTTTAAATTGTTTTCCATGAGAGTGGGACTCACCTTCACATAAAACAATCTATTATTCTAATATGTTCATAAATTTTTGTAATTAAATATTTTTTCCACACCCATTTTTCAAAAACCATGTGCAAAAAATGGGGGATTGTTTGTGGTTTTTATTAGTTTAATGTGTGGTGTCCCAAACCAAAATAATAAAGAATTACCTCTCCTTTATTGTATAATCCCACCAAGGCTCCCACTTAAATTTCACTAAAAGCCTTTTAATTTCGTCCAAAATATTCTCCCCTCTCTATAATAATCCTCCCAAGTCACCCCAATCTCCCAAGAAGCCTCCCCCAAGCCTCTCCCAATCCATTGGGATCACACTTCTAGGTAATGGATTCTCACTTTTCATATTTATGTCCATGTTTCTTTATGTTGTTATGCCCTTATATTTTCCATTATAAAAGTTTGGGTACAATTTATAACCTCCCCTATACATCCCCTTTCTTGTTTTAATAAACATATACTCCTTTATCTCTCATTAATTCTTCCCATGTACACACATTACCATGTCAAAATTCCGTAAGAAATTTCTCCCTACTCATTTACATCCAAGCAATTATTTTGTATCATGTTTCTAAATTCCATAATTTTTTTTGGGAAATGTATCTATATGATCCCCTTACTTTCCATTTCATGTACATATTATGAGCAGCCCATTTCTCTCTCTTCAACTAGTTTTATGAAATCTTATGTCCCGTTGTTATGATACCGAAATTGCACCACGATTTTCCAAGCCAAAGTCATTGTGTAGTGAATACCATGCCCATTTCTCTATCAAGGGTATTCACCTTTATTCGTATTTAATTATTGATTATAGAGTTCCATGAATTAATTCCAAATTACTTTATCATTGAATAAATTTGTATGTTTAATGAGTCCATGTTGTATGATCCACGTGGCACACATATGCATGAAATGAAATGTTTAGGAAGGGTGTTCCCTAATAACACTCCAATGCATTGGGTAATGATTAGTATCATGATACATAAAGTGCAATGAGGTTTTAATAATGATAATTCAAGTTCAATTTTATTTTAATCATGCTTCATGTTCAATGAGCTTTGGCTCATTCTAATACCAGGTTATGTGTTGTTTCAACATTACCATGTAATGATAATCATGTTATATCATACATTTATGTTCATCTTTCTTTTATGATCCATTGATATGCCTATTGCCTAACATGTAATTAATTATTCATTTTATGCCTTTTTTACTCACTTAATTAAATTTATAGCTCACCCTTTTCTTATACATGTCTTTAGGTCATCCCATTCAATGCATTGTACGAGGGAATGTAGTGGTCAGGTAAAGGATGTTTTCAATAACGATGTATGTTTTATGTTTTAAGTTGTTATGTAAAGTTCCTAATACCCTAAGCCCCAAATACACTAAACCTATCAATATTCCATGTTTTATCAAGTGAAGGTTTTATATAATAAATCTTGTTTATGTGTGTATTAAAGAGAAGGATTGTTATTGATATCATGCCCATGAAACACCTTGCCCTTGTAGTCTTGCATCTCGATCGGCCTCTCATCAAATTTTGCATCATCATCAACATCATGTTTTCATCAATCAATGATGTTAGGGTTAGAATGAAGATAATGACATAGTTATGACATGTGAAAAACATCAAGAATCTAGCTCATCGATAGGGAATGCGCTACCCAATACACCATATCTTCAACAAGAGCCCACAAATCGAAAGGCCCATCAAACCGGGGATAAAACATACTCCCATGACCAAACCTTCACTTACCATGATGGGGAGACATCTTTATAAAAATTTAATCCCCAATGTGAAAATCCAAATGTATCCTCCTTTTATCAGTATAGAATTTATAGCGATCATATACAGCATTAATCCTCACATTATTCAAATGAACTATCTCTGTCATGTTCTGTACTAGTTCCGGCCTCAAAATTTTTTATTCTCTGACACCAGTCCAACACTATGAAAAAAAAGGTTTCACACACAAGTATTCTAATGGATCCATACGAATGGTGGAGTGGAAACAATTTTTTTAGGAGAACACTACCAAAGGTAACTATCTCATCCATGAATCTCCCAAATCTAGGAATGAAAATAAAAACATGTCTTCCAGTGTCTGGCTAGTGCCTCTATCTGACCGTCTGTCTATGAATGAAAAGAAGTGCTAAGGCATAACTGAGAACCGAAAGCATTCTAGTGACCACACAACACCATGAAGGTTAAACAAGGATCTCAATAAAAAATAATCTTTTTGGGACTCCATGGAGTCTCACCACCTCCTGTAGATACTTCATCGGTAAAACCTCTACTATGATTGACTCCATGATTTTTAAAAAGTTGATGATTTCATATAAAGATAAACCACCATCCATATTGTGTCATAAACTCCATGAACTCGAGGAAAAGCAGAAAAATTCCCATTGTGATGTCCTCCAACATCCACTATGGAACAGATAATGTCTAGAGAAACCCACCAAGAATATGGTGCTTGACCTTTATCTTCTGGATGACCAAACCTCGATACACAAACTCCGTATCTACAAGATTCATCCTTGGACACAACAACTGACTTCTCTAGGTATGGTACATCATTGTACCACTAGGATATACTACTATTTTATAACTATGTAATTCACTAAGAACCATCTCATGCATCACAAAAGGAATGAAAATACTCCCCCAAAACAACAACTGATGTTGTTTATCCTTAGACAAACCTTCAGGGGCCTCACCGCAAACAACTCGTCCCTCCAGTCCTCCACCTCTTGAACCCCAACTGGGAATATTTCCACTAAACTACCAAATATGGTTGAACCATCTTCTGAAAAAGATATCCTCTACCCCAACATCTTACATATATATATATTTAATGCAAGATGTTATTCTGTTACACCCAAAGAATCACACGATTCATGAACAACATCACCACGAAATTTCCTACTCGGTATATCAGCTTCAAAATTCACCTTATCAGGTGTATAAGATATATTTATGCCATAATCATGTAATCACTCCTTCCACCAATTTTGTCAAAAGTTCATGTAAGGCTGGTATAAATCATACTCCAGACATTATTGATTGTTGAAGACCTTAAATCACTCTCCGATGAGGTAATGTATCCACATCATCATTGAAAACACAACTGATACCAACTCAAGATCATGGGTGGCATGTGTACACTCATGGGGATGTAACTTCAGAGACCCCTAAGAAACAAATAATATCTATTGCATCTAAACACATCATAACCCCATCTATAAAGTATCACAAAAAACGTCAAGTTGGACCACTTTTACTTGCAGACAATGAACTAGAGCATTGACCACCATCTACTTCAGAAAATCAAATGAGTCCTAACACTGATCTTCCCATACAAAATCCTTATTCATTCTGGTCAACTTTATCAAAGGAGTCGAAACCCAAGAGAAATCAGCTACAAACCTCCTGTAATTTCCTATATGTCCAAGGTAATCTTTCTCCTCCATTACTATCATGAGAGATTCCCATAAGAAAAATTATTCTATCATTAACAGTTCCCCAACTACTCCCTAACATAATATGACTTTCCCCAAGAAATAGACTTCTCAATCCTAAAAAATAATCTTTGACCATTTCCCAAACAACTGTTGTCGACGAAGGACTCCCAAAACGGCAAGAAAATGCTATGAATTCTCTTCTTCAGATGTAGAGTACATAAAGATATCATCAACGAAGATGAACTTGGAATTATCTAGGAACTCACGGAACACGGCATTTATCAAACCCATGAACAAAACTGAAGCACTCATTACAACAGATGACATCACAACCAAATCAAAACTCCCATGATAACAAAAGAAATAAGTATTTAGGATATCATCATCCTTCACACGCATCTAATAATATCATGATTGCAAGTTCATATTCTATTACCAACATTAACAATTCAGTTGATCAAATTAATCATCAATATGTGGAAGATTATATTGATTCTTCACTGTCACTTTTTTCATGCGACGATAATCGATACACAAATGAAAAATATTGTTAGCCTTCTTCATAAACAAACAAGTTCACCCTACAGTGACAGACTCGACAAAACCAAATTTCACTACAACATACCATCTATTTTTATATGTAGCACTCACAAATTGGATGGATCCATCCTATATGGAGATATTGGGAAAGGATATATGCCTAGATGAAGTTCTATCCCACACTCGATCTCAGGTCGAGGGGTTAATTCTACAACCTCTCCCAGAAATAAATCAAAGTACTCTTCCATGACCTTGGGGAAACCCCATTGTTGAATCTCCAATGAACTCAACATCAGTGTAGCCATCAAGGGTGTCAAGGATGAAACACACCTCTGATCCATATGAGGGTCTCTCCTACGAAAAAACACTGTTGGCACTCCATTATCATCGAAGAACACCACCTACCTTTGAAATAAATCCAATATAGATAACTGAATACAACCAATCCATGATGAATATGAAATATTATGGTTATATCTGTAAACATATGAAATATATCAAAGAGTAGTGCTACCCCAACACTAGATCACAGTCTCTACCTACTTCGAACAAGTCATCTCGACCTCTAACTGGTGTAGTCAATACAAAGGGAACTAGAAGCATCTCTACCTCATGTCCCAATGATTGGACAAGGGTAGGTGTTATGATGGAGTTAGTTCACACTTCATCAAATAAGGATTACATCAACATAGAAAAATAATATAAAAGGGTTCCTTAAATGTTCACTTGATTACCATTTGATAGAAACTCTAATGCATAAAGCTATGAATTACCTACTCTGTGAACTCTATGACCCTGCTAACAACCTCCACCAGGGTCGTGCTCAGCTCTATTAATAACAGGATCATCCTAGGGCTATCCTATGTCGGCCCCATCTTCTCTCTATTATCCAAAGCTGGTGTAACCTACTGCTACCACCTTGGGTAAAACTACCTCAATGGAGGAACATCAAGTAGATTACCTAGAACACGATGACTTCTCAAAATTTCCAGGTACTATCATTTTTTATGAACTCACCCTTCAAATGAAAAACAATCACTAGATTCCTTGGCATATTTCTGAGGGCTGCTTCCCCTGGAGAAACGAGGTATTGAGTAATGGGAACTACCCCCAGGCGAATGGAAACTCTTTTTCCCTTAAAATTGGTAACCCTTGACCATAGCTCTACTTCATGAGGAATCATAACAACTCCTCTCTTGTGATGATCTAGTTCTGGCTAACATCCTCTCAATGACATTTTAACTCACTAGAACCACATGATATGACTTCAACATAAATGGGGTGACCAGGAACTAGATCTCTAAAGGAGAAGCCTCCTCGAAATTCCTCAACTTCTCCCCCTCATCTAGAAACAGGTTCTAATATTGTCAAAAAAGGTTCCTAAAATGGATTCCATAGTATCTCACACTAGACCCCCCCCCCAAATCAAAGGTAATTAATCTCCTAGATACTGGAATCCTTCATTTTTTATGAAAAAAACTCAACTCTATACATATCATAGAACACCTACCATGAGAATGTTGACTCCTCGTATTCCTTGGGGAACAAGAACCATCACCACCTCACTGCTCCACACAGCATCGTCACATCCAATAACACCCAGTGCTCATTTAAAGAAAAGATCGAACTGAATGCCATCTCAAAGTCCTCCAACCAGTCTTATGTGACTACATCGGAAAGAGATCCCCCATACATCTATAGACTCACGTGCTGAAACTCTTAGAGTTTCCTCCTATATGTTTCATTATCTTCATCCTCTACTCTGTAGCGATCGTCTTTCCCATCCTACTGAACATCTGTCTTGTGAACGTGATGAGGATGTCGAAGTGAATCCATACCATAAAATTAAAAAATAGTTAGTGCTCCTTAACCTATAATATGGAGGAAATAACATTAATTAATTACTTTCTTTTATTAATTTTATGTTAACCTATCCCAAGGTCTACACATTCAAACACATGCCCAAAGAAGAATGATGTTTGCTCATTTCTTAGGTCCCTACCCTACATCAAGCATCACATAATTTAGTTCTCACGGTTGACAAAATCGTACACGAATTAAATCATATGGGGCCCTAAATACCTATGTCTCAGGTGGTCTGAAATATTTAATGTTCTTTCTAAACTTAGCTTACATTGTTTCCCTACTAGTCTAATGCAACCTCACATGTGCCTAACAACAATCTCAATCCAAGACCTTAGTCATCTATTCTAATACCACTCTTTCACTACCCCCTCCCAAGATAGTGTACCCCTCCTAATCCAAAAATTTGAAAAGGGGGATAGTGACACCCATGTCCATCCCTTATTAGGTCCTAGGTTGGTGTCTAACTATGAGGGTATAATAAACAGACAAATGATATGCATTACCGTCAAAGAGAACCCATGAGAAAGAGTTAGATAAGATAGACACCAACCAAATCATTCTCATACTATAGTATAAAATAAATCCCAAATACATATATTTAATGTAATTAAATAAATACTACAACTAAAAGGAAAAAAACAAGTTCAAAAGAGTGTGAACCAACAACGACCACAAAACCCTAAAAAACTATGGAATCCCAAAGATATTAGTAACCATCTTGATCTCCAAACTCCTATAGGTGACCAAGAAAACATTATATATATAGGGTGAGCATAATAGTATTCTTATTAGTGTCCCTTCGGAGCCTCTCATTGTAAAGTAACAAAATATTTCTAATGCATAGTAGAAAATAAGTTAAACTAAATCATCACTTACACAGGTATACTATGTTCTGAGCCTCACGATGGATACTCTCACTATGTATTGCATTAAACAGTATATAATATAATAAGGAATATAAATGGTACCCCGCTACCACTTCCTGACTAATTTATATTGTTCCCTAATGTCGCACGTCCTAAGAATCTTTCTCCAAAAAGCTATACCATAGACACCTGGGCAGAGTACCACCACATGTACATCGTGCAGAACAACCAACATGTCCACATATCCAATGTAACTAGGTAGTTTCCTAGATCCACTACAACTCATATACCATTTATCATTTTCAGGTATTATACATCAAGACATTATAGCCCAAACACTATGTACGAATCCTCATGCCATCATAGCCTATACAATTACACCTATAATTTTCCATATGAAACTATATCCAGAATTTCTGTGTGGGAATAACCAAAATCCATTTCCACCCTATACACACATATTTCAGGAAAACTAACTGACATGCCGACCAGCAGAAGTAACTACCATGGGAAGAGAGAGGTGCCAAAGGGGGTAGATGTTCATTCATCCCCCATCAGAATGTTGGGGAAAACACCACACTGAGATATGAATCCTTGTGTTTTTAGATTCTTTAACCGATATGGTGGATTATCATATCAAAATAGAAAAAGTTCATAATATAATATTTCTCACAACCACTCTATAGTAATAACCTCCTATTAGACTCAACTAGATGTAATGTCTCTCGGACTTCAGGCTTCCACTATTAAGACTTGATATCCTATATGAATATTACCATTTAAATAGATTTATTAAATTATATCACCCATTTTTAATCAGTTTCACATTACATTAATTAATTCTCTAACTATTAATTTTCCATTGACATTTACAACATTATATTTCATTAGAATTCCAACCATGATCCATGCCTTCCGGGCATAACCAAAGTAATCCAAGGTTCCTTTAAATTTTATCCTCAGTATTGCATCCTAGTAATCTCCAACCACGTTGGTTAACATAATTTATTCAATCATTTATTAATAGAATTCTCACCTTCCCATAATTCTAGGTATTCCCATAAAAAATTATACACTACCAAACACAAGGGCCTCAAAATGGAGAGTAGGTGAACTAGTGGTTGTGTATTTACAATCTATAGTAAGAGCATAGACCCGTCCATCCATGAGTATCTAAACACAAAAATATTGTGGCATACCCCATGTGTTTTCACCTATTTTTTATTTAGAGTTAGAAAACCCATTTTTTTCAAGAAGTGGGAAAACTAAAGAAGATAACAAACAAAAGATTCAACAAGAATCCAATATTCACATCCAACCCATTTCATCATTGTTGGTTTCCTCTCGGACACCCACATGCATAAACTAATGAATCTCGCCATTATAGGTGTCAACTTATACCACCACCCATGGGCCTCCTTGCCACCACATATCTCAACATCCATCCAGGATCACATCATATCACATGTAGTAGGAAACACACCAAAAATAAATTGGGCTCTTGGCCTAAAGAAAGGCATTCATCCTTCACACATGACAAGCTCTCAATGCTCTAAAGCAGAAGGTGCATAGCCTTTAAAGAAAAAGGGTAACTCATAACCATAAAAGAAATTATATTTTATTGAACAACCAGTTCTTTAATCCACATTGAATTAGCCTATTAATTTTTAGTAGGTTCCAAATAGGGGAAAACTAAACAGAAAGTTATCATATCTATCAAAAGTATATTTACATGGATTTAATCAAAAAGATTTTATATGCTTCAGGTTTATCAATCTATTAAAATTAAACATTATTATTGCATTAATTTTATTATAATCAATTTACAATAGCAATAATCAGATTCATTAACTTTCCCCTTTATCTTGAGACGATTAACTTATATTTAACACAAGATTTATGTTTTCTACCTATTTCCATATTGAACTATATTCTAAACAATAATAGCATAGATATCACATGATCTAGAAATCAAATGGAAAACCATTACCATGGTATAGAGTAATAATATATGATCAATTCCAATTAGTAAATCTAATTGTAATATTTATTATCTTAATTTTACTATGTTTTAATGAGTAAAACATAAAAATTTATGAATCCATTCAAAAAGAATATTGAATCCATGAATACCCTAACATAATAGTTTTTGAAGTTCTTTCTAAAAGAATGGGAAAACAAAATGGATCATGATCACCTCTCCCGCATCGAGTTCATTCACAAAAGGATGTGGCGATATAATCAGATCAAACAACACGCAAGAAAGGTCCATTAGAAAGATGTAGAATGCATTAAATAAAATTCAAAGGTTAAATGGGAGTAAAAATATTGAATAACCCACATGAATAGAGATATAGCATGCTTTCTATCAAAGACAGATAAAAAATTGATACTTGCACCAAAACCGGGGGTGTGCATACTGTAGGAAGAACTCGAGGGAATACGCGATCTAAGGCTGACACCAAAATTCCATGTTTCCATTGGATAAAAAGTTTCTTTTTGCCTATTACTAAGAAAAAAACGATGGTGGGACAAGGAATAATGTATCTCTACCTTTTTAAAATATTAAGAGAGTAGCAGTTTAGATACGGGTTAGTTTTGACATTAAATGTATATCTCATCATGACTATGTGGTTAGACCGAGTAAAGGCACCAGGACACTTAGGAAAATTAATATAGGAGTTATGAGCTTTTAATTAGACTTAAATACCATAAAAATATTTTTAAAATCCATATAAATAAAATAAAACGTCAAATGGACAAAACATTAAGAAGCTAGAAACACTATTCACTAGTTGGTCTAGAAACACTATAGAACCTACTGACAAATGAAGATGAATCATCGACACTGATAGATGAAGAAGAATCACTAAAACCGACAGATGATGATGAATCATCGACATATTATTATGACTCACTGATAATGTCAGATGAAGATGACTCACCGTCACTGACAGATGAAGATGACTCACCAACACTGATAGATGAAGATGACTCATTGAAACTGAATGATGATGATTACTCACTAACACTGATAGATAAAGATGGCTCACAAGAACCAATAGATGAGGATGAATCACTGATAGATTAAAGACCCATATTTGAATATGGATCACAGACAGATGAATCACTCATAGTTGAATATGACTCACTAACAGATGACTCACAAATAGTTGAAGATGACTCGCCCACAGTTGAAGATGTCTTACTAAAATATGACTCACCGATAGTGGAAGATGGATCACCCATTGTTTTATATGAGTCACTAATTTCTTTTTTTACATTTGTATCACTGAAAGAACTTTTTACATTCGTCTCACTGATATCACTTTTCACATATGAAACAGCAGTAACACTTATCAAAGAACATGAAATTTGGAACAATGTTTTGGATAAGTTACATTGACTGCCCAAAACACCTCAATCGCCAGATTTCAGAAATTTAATGGACCAATGAGGTTTGAGCCCTAACATCAACACCATAATTCCCAATATTTTATTATATTTATATTCATATAATATAACAACGATAAATACAGTATTTTGTTCAATTCCCTATGAAATAAAACTAAATGGATGTGAAATTATATATAACCATTAACTATATTTTACATTATATATCTCCAACATATAAAAATAAAATATTTTTTTATTGTAATACTCGAAATATGTAGTTACTCTACATTGAAAAATACTCTCTGGGAATAATTCTACTATCTTAATTGTATCTTTAAAAACATAACACATCCAAAAATTTCCACCCTAATTCACAATTCATAATGGAACCATCAATATTTTAGTAAATACCATTTAAGATTTAGTTCCAAATTTTATTGATCATTAAAATAAAAAAATATTAATTAAATTCAAGTAGACTTCATACTTTTATGTAGACATGTGTATCTAAATACAAAATTTCTTAATTCATTCTAAAATTCAAGTTATGAATCTTAAATCCTATGATATATTTTTACCTTCATCTATAAATAAGTTGGTCCCCATTATTATCTATTAGTATATATAATTCCCTCTAACCTCCTCATTTTTTCCCATGTAATATTATATTTTAAATGAATTGTTTCCCTTATTCTGAATAACAAATATAGATATTTGATTCCTACAACATAGATTTTTTGGTAAAACTAAAATTCATTAATTTCACCTCTCCCCAGACTTGTTGAGGAACACATAACACTGATCAAAATTATTGATTATGTTTGTGTGAATTTCTCTTAGAGATCATTCTTTATATTTAATTACTAATTTTCTATTTCATAGTATTAAAAATATATTTTACATTATATTTATAAATCTAAATTGATTCAAACTTATTCTAATAAAGGATTCACTTTATTTTTTTGTTTTATAAAAATTATTATATGGTTTTCCATGATATTATACCATACTAATGATGGCATAATATTAGTGTTCAAGAATTTGTTTTGATCTATACATTTTTTTCCAACCATGAGTAAAATAATATTTTAATAGTTTTAATAGTCATACCTATATAATCTAGAGAGGTTTCATCAAATTATATACATAGACTATTCTAGAATCATGTTTATAAAATATACACCTATTTAATTAACTAAAATTACCCATCCATGAAATATTTCTCAATAGTGATTTTACAAAATACAATATTCTCATGATATTATAGAAGTAGAACCTATTATTTCAACATGTATAGTGTGCATCATATTTTTTAATCAATTAAATTATATAAATAATAAGACTTTATTTTTAAATGTCATGTGGTCATCCAAGCCATACTATAATAATCTAATTACAGGAAATTCAATATTCAAAATCTCTATAATATTTCTTCAATATTATTTTGTTAATGAAGATATTAAAACCACTTGTTTTGTGATATCATTTGTTTTGAATTCAATATAGAAATATTTATTTCATTCACATAAATATTTTTAAATATAAAATTATTTTTTAAATTGAATGAGAGATAGTTGTTAAAAATGAAAAAATATAATGGAAACATAGAACAAAAATGAATCATAAAAATTAAATTCAATATAACTAAATTCTAGTTATATCCAAGTTGGATGAACAAATCCACTATATATATTTAATGAACAACATCATGGAGTGTAATTGTAATAAAAATTTCATCATTAAAATTATTTATGATGAAATTAAACTGGAGAAGTATCACTAATTGAGGAAGGATCACGAAAGAAGAAACATATAAATGATCTTGAAATATATTATGTATATAATGAAGTTAATATAAGGGTAAAACGCATGAGGTAATCATCACCACTATAGATAATATAAATTACGAAATATATGATTGTTTTGGAATATAGTTATTTTAGATAAAAATATTATAATAAACTAAAAAAACTAAAGCATAATTATTAGTCAAGGAAATAGAAAACCATACCTCAAAAAAAATTAATTCCATTATTTATGGTGTATAATTGGAATTTCACTACTGATGTTGTAATGAATTAATAATTTTGTAGTGAAATAAATGAGAAATTAGAAAAGGAGTAATGTATCATTTCTATTTTATAGAAAAATGAAAAAACATTTACTATAGAGGGACCAAAATCAACATTAAAAAACCTATTAAATTTAATTTTGGATAAATAAGTATACTTTGAGAACCAAATGGTATGTGATGTAATACGAGAAATCTAAAAAGCCCTATGATCTCCTTGGCAATGGGAATTATTATTCCAAAAATTATATACCATATTTATGATGAGTATATATTCAAATAGATCTATTTTACGATATTTTACAATTATTAAAGAAGAATTTTTAATAATACATATCATTTATTCAAGATATATCACATTTATTTTGAAAATTATTTCAAAATTATAATAATTTTGGAAATTATATTTATCCAACTTATTTATATGGTTACATTTATGCTCCTATAATCTATCATATATTTATTTGTATCTCTTTGATTTTATTTCTAAAAACCACTAAAGAATAAATCTCATACTGTTTGAATCATATTCCATGTCATTTTTAAGGTGACCAAATATTGACAAGTGTTTATCTTATTCAATTTTCAAAATTAATTAAAATATTGTACAAATAAAAAATTACTCTAAGAAAAAAAGGCATATTTTTCTTATATATTAATTGTAAACATAGATTATTTCACAGTAAATATTTAAAATATTCCAAAAAATTATTGACACCTGATATCTTACAAGACATATTCCAATGAAATTTTTCCTTGTTAAGTGGGATATATTTGAAAATAGTGGCCTCAAACACTCATTCAGGTAAAACTGTTACAATGAACGATAAATGATTTTATCATAATGATTAATTATAATATGAACATTGGTAAAAGATGATGTAATCATAATAATTTATCATATAGAATGATATATTAATATAAAACATAGAATATGGGGATATATCATGAAAATATTTTTTTTTGAGATAATAGAGTAAATCATACAATATTAATATTGAATAATTAGAAAATAATCATGAGATAGTCAGAATATACTAGATATGTGGAAAAAATAAAATCATGGAAACTCATAATAAATACCATGGCTAATAAATATGGTATTTATATCATAGTTCAAAGGGATAGAAATATCTCCCATAACATTGTGGAAATGTGATAAACATTAGTGTCCATTAACATAGAAGACATGGGTTAGGAAACCTTTTCCTATACTAATATCATGATTTCAAAATCTTGAACCAATGTATTGATGTGATTTTGAATTTCTACCCACCAATTATGTTATATGAAACCAAATATATTTATTCCACATATAATAATTAATAAATAAAATCATAGTTAACAATTAGAAATAAAAAAAACATAACATTTTGAATTTCATCTTATAAGAATAAATTTATAAATTGACCAATGATACACAAAATTCCATCACAGTAGGGAAGTATTTCATAAGATAATTTAATGTCAAATAGATGAAACATAACTCAATAAGAGATATATATTATATATATATTAAAATTGATGATATATAATAAAAATTGTATCTGTAATGTTTTGGTAAAAGATTATTATAAATGATGTCAAATGAAACATTAAAAATTATATTAAAATGATGAAAAAATAATTAAAAAAAATATTATAAATTTAGTGTTAAAAAATGTTGGAAACATGGGAGGGACATAAAATTCTATGTAGAATAACATTGGGGTTAATAAATATAAAAAATATGTAACATTAAAGAGGTTAATTAATTTTTTTTAAAAGAAACTAACATTTATAAATTAACTATAAAATTTGTATTTTATCAGGAGAAGAGAGTTATGAATGATAGGGATGAAAATAAATTATATATTTCATATTCATAGAAGACTTTTTGTATGAAGGAATATTGGTATTGTAGATAATAATGTAATACATATGATGAGACTTATTTTACACAACATATAATTTATATCAAAAAATAAATCAGCGGAAGAAAAATAATTTTATATAAAGGTGAAATTTCAAAAATAATATATAATATATAATATGATCCAATGAAACTAATATTATAAATTTTTTTATGAACATAATAAAATGAGAATGTGTATCAAAAAATTGGAATAAATATCATATTAACATGGATCCTACATCTTTTTTAGTGTATAATAAACACTAATAGAATTAAATCATCAATTAGACATGTAAATGAAAAGGATAAAAACTGAAGAATGGGAAAAATTAAATTTGAAATCCCGGATATCATGTAAGAAAATAATATTTTATTAGATTGAAATATGTCTCTATGAATGGAAACTATGTGAATGGACAATTAAACAATTATATTATTTAATGAAAAATTATATAAATAAATGTTTTATGAAAAAATAAGATAATATATATATATAAATATAAATATATAAAATTTTTGAAATTACTATATAAAACAATCATTAGGTAGGATAAACTGAAAATAGAATACATGGTGATTAATGATTGTGGTCAGTATAATGAGAGAATGTTGATTCAATAAGAAAAAGTAAAACAGTATTTTCATTCAACAATAATATTCTATGTCCTACTATAATGAATTATTTAATATCATATAAACTGTTTAAAACGTATTTTATATTTATTTTACTAAATAATATGAATATTTATTTTCGTTTTCATCCATTTTAAATAAATTTTTTAATATTTTTTTATCGGGTGTTACTTTTTTCACTTTTTCGTTAAATAATTTAGCATGAATTTTTCATAATTTGATTAGTTATCATTATTTCATCACATCAAAAATACAAATTATGATGATATATATGTATTATATTTAATAACATTTACATGATTATTTATTAAATATAAAATTAATTATCTCTAATGAACAACTAAAAATATATCTTTTAAGATATTTGATTTAGGATGAAAAATTCATTTTTATTTATGAATATATATATTACCATTTATAACATATTATAACACATTTAATTTAAAATTATTATAATATTAGACTATGATTTTTGTCTTTTAACGCAATCATAATATCATTTATGTTGGCAGAAAAACTGACCCAAACACAAAAATTTTATAATGTTATCAAAAGTCATAAAAAATTAATGAATATATGTAAGATAAAATATAAATGAGGGTAATATTAAATCCAAATCATTATAATGGGCTTCCATAAATATTATCTTAGAATTATAATAATGGACTTCCATAAAATGAAAATTTATAATTAGATATTCATAATTCGTTCTACATTAACTTATGCATTTTCCATTATTCGTACATTGTTCAATTATTTACATAGTGAATGATATTTAATTAATTAAAACCTACCTCTAATAATTATTACATGGTGATTCAAAATTTTGAATCCATTTAATGAAACTCAAGTTTTAAATATCTGTGATTTAACTTTTACATAAAATCATATAGCTAATAGAAAAAAATAATTATAATGAAAAAAACATTTTACATATTATTTTTTATTCTTATTAGTAAATATAAATTATATATATCTCAATGAGTTTTAATATAATATATTGTAGAATTTTTATTTTAGTAATTTAATTTTTTAACATTTAATTTTTTTGTATTTCAGAATTCATTTTAAAAAATAATACACAATTTTGAGAAATATATCATTTTAATCATTAATTAGTTTCATTATAATATCTATCTAATTTATTAAAAATGTAAAAATATTTATCAATATACATATACATATAGTACAATTAAACAAATATTATAATCCAAATATTATTATATTTACATTAATTTAAAATCAAATAATACTTATTTGAAATAATAATTTAAAATAAACAATATTTAGGCAAATAGAAATATTTTTATTAGTATTCCTTATGGTTATATAATTAGTTCATGAGTGTTATTTATATATTATAATAAAATAATCTTGAATAATATTAAAACATATTAATGATTTCATTAATTATTTGTAATAAATATAATGAAATTTCATTAAAATAATAATTATTTTCTCCATTAAATTATTCCTTTTATGTAACATGAAAAATATATAATTTTTTAATTGTAAAATATTTATAATGAAAATATAAATCTTTTTTACATCAAAATATTACATATAGTTGACTTTATATGTGAAAAAATTTATTTGACGAAGAATTTTAAAAAATATTGTATTGAACGTCAATCATCTCATTTGAAATAGAAAAATAAAAGTCATTCATGCACCATTTCGCTCAATACATGTATTTTACTCAATCTTTTTTACTTATAAAATCTTATTTGTTTATTTTCATTCTAATATTCTACCTCATTTCTTATGCTTTCTTAATTGTTTTTTATCATTCCTTATTTTGATATACTAATAGTGATTCTCAAGGTTTAATATGATTTATATAGATTTATAGTGGAAAATATATTATTCTATTAAAATTATTCTGCAAAATAAATTTTTTTATTTTATTCACTTTTAATAGAAAGTGGCGAACCAATAAACATCATGAAAGAAAATGGACTTCGAACTACATACAAGATAAACAGACCATTCGAGAAATCATTAAAGGTGTTGGAATTATTTAACCTATATGAACACCATTAAATGGAGTCAACCTTCATTTCTTGATTGTCTTTGATAAGTTCCTCAAAGAGTTATGCCATTTTGTTCTAGGTTTTAACAAGTTTCTATATACTTGTTCTCCCCTCATTGAAAGCATGGATCAAAATACAATTCTATTTATCAATACGAGAACTCTGTTCTTTATTCAAATCCACTCATAGCAGTCGTTCAAACATTATGTGGGAATCATCTTCTGAGATATTCATCATAAAGGAAACCTCGAGAGTCTCTTCATTAAAATGAAGGATAATCTCTGGGATGCTTTCTCTGTCCACCTCCTCTTTGTCACCTCCTTATGAAAATTCAAAGTCAACATGAGTACCCACGGCTTTTGGGCCCTTACACATACTTTCATTAGGAGAAAACATAGGAATATCCAGCTTCATTGGAGAATCAATTGAAACATAGGGTTTCTTCTAAAATAAGTGTCCCTTGCTAGCCAATCTTGTTATTGGGGGACTGGGTACGTTGGAGTAGTCTATATGAGGCCTTTATCTTTTTAATTTCTTAACAAAACCATCAAAATCAACAATGGTTTTTCCCTTTCTTTGTTGAAGAATGAAGATATTATTCTGGTAATTCCATTTCCTTGCTCTGAGAAGACAAAGTTTCATGTTCTAAATCTATCTCAGTCTCCATATTATCCAACATATCTCCTATGGGATGATTCCCTTCACGACCTATCTCGTTTCCACTTCCTCCATCACGTGATGTATGATCTTCATCTTCCAGCACCACATATCTATTTTTAAATCCAATTACATTTGAAATTTTCTTAAACACCTTGTTGGATTAGGAATTAACAAGGTTCTAGTCATGGTTGGGCAGAACATACCTAACCTAATCATTGATCACACTCAGGACAATAGAGTGAGAAAAATTATTTGGCCTTTTAGGTCTATCCCCTATCAACTTTGCACCCAAGAGAAGGTGCGTTGAATTCACTACATCTTCATAAGACACCTGACAACCCTCATTACAATTGTTAAACTCATGTTGATAAACCTCTATAATCACAATCTCCTTCCATGTAACAACATCCTTTTGAAATGAGGTAGTTGTATATATTGGATTCAAACCAGTCGAAATTGTACCACTTCGACCACATTTCTAGGCATAATTCCCATGGAGGTAGCAGGTGGGACAATAATGGATCCAAGATTCTTATACAACGAGCTATTTGAGTCTATATTCTCCCTCGATTTCAATCAATAAAAAATCAATAGGTGGTTTAGAAATGTATACCTCAAAAAGAATTCAGGTTTCTTTGGGATGAAAAACCCTTCATGTCATAATATCTTCAACCAAAAATCATCCCAATAGATTACCTAGCATCCGAAAGATAGAAGGATTTTGGAAAGAGAGCAGAAAACCTAGAAGATGAACCCAAATCTCCATTTTTTAGGTCATGATTCAAGGGCATGTTTAAGGAATAACGAAGAATATAGAAATAAAATTTATTGACATATAGCGAGTAGTTGGACCATGAAATAGAAATATCTTCATCATAGGAAAAGCGAATCATTATTTTCTGAGAGTCGAGAAATCCAACCATCGCGTGATGCCGAAGACCCCACTGAGTGCTGATGAATCTATCAACAAAATCCAATGAGGGCCTCTGCAGACCAAAAAAATCAACCAAGCTAAGGTTGTCCAGGGAAGAAGCTTATGAAATCACCATGTGGGAAATCGGATGTGAGGTGAACTTATTATGATATGTAATTTTATTTTCATTTAATGAATGTAATAATCCATGGAATTTAACTTTTCATTACATGTACTTTTGTTATAATGTTTCATTAGGATTTAATTCGTTAATTTAATTTAAATCATATGTATTATGATTCTTTTAAAAAATATGCTATGAATCATTATAAAAAATAAATTAGATAAAAAAAATTAAAATAAATAAATACATATAGGATGTTATATCCTCCCCTTAAATAATTACATCCTCAAAATTAGAATTTTCTCTAATAAAAATAGTTGAGGATTTATATTTGTTATGTAAGACTTATGACATACATACAATTGATATATCAACCCTAAAATAATATGTAATAAAAATAAAATATTAATTTTTTTAGAATATGAATATTTTTAGATTTTTATATGTCTGATCCATTAATTTCATGAATGTATATATGGTATTGTAAAAAACATAATCCTATGAGTGAGTTTCTGAATACAAACTCATTAAATCTTTATTCTTTTGAATCAATTCACCACAGAATAATAAATATAAAATGGATATAATAAAAATATTTAATAAAACAACATCAAAACATTTGTCCATATATTTATATCATATCCTATATTATAATTTTAACAAAAATTGATTATTTCTGTTCATATTAAAAAACATTTTGTTCACACTATGACTCCATTGGTTTGACATAGTTATGAATATCTTCAGCAATGTATTATTTATTTTCTGTTCTCATATACTTCATAAACTGAATGCTATAAATGAAGAAAATCTTCTCTAATACCGACCTATTTCACCCATGATTATCATATATATATCTTATTTCATTTGATGTAATTAAACACTATATATCACAAAAAAACACACTCTCAGAACCCAAACATATAGTTTCATCGAGATTTTGTGTGCTAGTTTTTTAGTAAATAGTAAATCATGAACATAAAATAGAAAATTTTCGAAAAAGGATAACCAACTATTATATTCATATTACTAATTTCTTAGGGAAATTGGAAACATGGTTATTTAATAATATAAAAATCCCAGAATGTGAAAAATACTTTCAATCACATATATGGGATTAAATAATAAACATGTGAGAAAATGTAAACTTGGTAAAAATACCAAAATATAATAATGATTGGATATTAATACAAAATAATATGGAATGATATAATAACATATATATTATTATTATTATTAAATACACCCACAAAAATATCAAAAAGAAATAATATATATTGTTGTATTATAATTTTCCACCATTCTATGATAATCTTGATCCATACATCATATGATAAGAATGTAGAGTAAACATAAGAATATAAATTCATAGAGTATGACTATTTAAATTACCAATGCATTCATATCAAATTGAAAGTAGATTACCACATGTTATATTACATATTTTAATCTAGTAATAGCCTTATCCCATTACACTGTTGAAATGTTTTTCCTTCAATTTCCTGTCATGATCTCACATGATATATTAGTTTACCTAATTATTTAAGAAATCAATAATTATATTCATAATTAGTATGTAATTAAAAAGAATATGTTTGGGTATTTTATGAAACAAATCATAAATCATTTCATGATTAAACAATAAAATAGAAATTGGTCAAATAACCCATTCAAATTGTTTCATATAAGATAAAATTGAGAATTGGGTTAAATGATACCCAAAATTGAATCACCAAAATATTGATTATCATTGGTCAAATTAGAGTGTGTAACATTTAAAATAAATCTATATGAATAAATATTATGTATATATATAGATTATAGTGGAAATTATATGTAAAATATAACATCCTTATTATTATTTGATAAATTCTCAAAAAACAAGTTATACATCACATTAGAAATCATTATAAAAGGTAAATAACATAGGAATTTATTTGAAACTAATTTTTCTTAATAATTTAATGTTGAAGAATATATAAATACTAATACAGAAGAAATATATAGTGGAAGATATAAAATATGATATGTCAATCTAAGTTTATTGAAATAATTTTAATTTATTTTAATGAATTTAAAATGATAATGGATATTCATTTTTTTAATAGAGATAATGAAACATATGAAATTATAAAAGATAATACAAAAATATTAATAAAAATAATATAAATCTTGGATGAGGTACTAATGAACATTGATACACACGATACATAACAAACATACAGGATGATAATTATTCTAAAATACATCACAATATTATAAGGAAATATATCAACAAATAGAAATCATTTTTATTTGTCGATGTAACAATACAAAACAAAATATAGAATAAATAACATGTTATACATAAAGGATCTATAAAAATTATAAAAATTAAAAGAAAAAGTGTATGAACCAATAAAATCGATATTTTTTCTGCAAATCCATTACTTATTTGGTAATAAAGGAATCCAAATAATAAATAATTATCATTAAATGGAATTCTAATAAAAATATATAAAATTTTATTTAATAAAAATGAATTGAATTGTGTGTTAAGAACACCAGGTTACTGGATTATAGGGGTGTGATTTCAAATATGCCTCATGAAATGTAAATTTAAGCATAAATTCTTAATAACTTCAGATTTCATAATGAATGAATCAATTGGAAAATATTTGATGAAAATGATATGTAAATAAACTGACTATTAATATGAAATAAATGTATTATACATTCATTTGTTACATATAACCTATTAATAAAATAACATAACTAATTTTGGACATTATTAAATTAATTGGAGGGGATTTAATCACAAGAAATGATTATTATTGATTCCGGTTTGGTTGAACACACTTCAAATATAATTATAACCAATTTGGGAAAATATGGAATATTTTTATTTAAATAATGTTCATATTTTTACCATAATAGATACTATTTATCATATTTTATTACCTATTCATTAATCTATAAATGATAAAATTAATTATAAAGTGTAAGTTGTTCCATTTTACTGATTTATTTTATTGGTGTATACATTTTTCTCCTTAAATATTGTTAATGTGTTCAATAACACAATAATGGTCACTTAGATGATGTAGATTAGTTTTAATCTATTGTAGAGTTCCGTGACAAATTCATCTATGTTATATTGATGATCAACAATGTAAGGCTAAAAATCATGTTTTGTATAATTTAATTTGATATGAATAATTTAATTTTTTATTGAATATATATATATATATATATATGAAATACATTATTAAATAAAAATTAAATTATTAACCATTAAAAAATATTTTAATCATGTATTTTATCTTAATCACCTTTGACATGAAAATTATATAATTATTCATGAAGGATATAAAACAAACTCTAATAATGACTTTTAAGTGCTGCAGGATGAGAGAGAAAATGATATTAAATAGGTAAAATATAACAAATATAGAATGATAATTATTTAAAAATTTATTAAATAGATAAATATATTAATGAACTAGTGGATAAATTAGATAATGATAAATGATTTTGTATAGGATCACATATTTGTTTAAGAACTGAATCATCTTTTGGAGATCCTCTTTGAAATGAATGATTTTAAAATACATTATTTTTTCAATTGTCCAATGAAATTAGAGGGGAGTATATGGGGTGAGATATTTTCTCTAATCAATGGTAAAACCATATGGTAAAAGGAGAATCATTAGGAAGACTTGAGGTCATATAATATATGAAATTAATGAATATTTCCTTGTATAATTTATTTATGGGAAGGTTCAATATGGAGACACAATGGAGTTATGTATTCTTTGTAATAATTTATATATTTTAATTTGTTTATTGGATCCCATGTATAATATCAATGTTTTAGAGTATTTATATGATTTTTTTTAATAATATCTTTATTACATGTCAATTTTATTTTCCTTACATTTTTTAGAATATTTAATTATTTACTAATATAATTATTTATTTTACAAGAAATAACACATAACATGTTATCCCAAATAATTTTTTTAATAATATTTTCCATGTCAACTAATTTTTTCTAATTAATGAAATTTTTTCAAAATGAACTGATATATATTTATAATAAGTAATATAAAATAGAAAATAAACTAAAAATTATTTTTTTACAGTAAAAATTTATCTAAAACTCTAAAAAACTATATGTTACTCACTACGAAATATTATATCCTTTAAAATTGTATAAAGTAAAAAATAATATTAAAGAGACTATAATTATATACTCAACAATAAAATATCTCATATAACATATGATCTCTTGAGTATTGAAAATAACCAAATAAAACCTACAATGTGGACGAACATATTGAATGGATAAAAAATCAAAGATATCTTAATAAAATTTTTGTAAATGTGCAATCTGAAATAAGATGATATAGTAGAATTTGAAATATTTAAATGTATATGTATAAGATATAAATATGTTCATTATAGATATTATCGATGGATATATTTTCAGTGGAAATATAGTCAATTAATATACATTTATGCAATAGGTATTCTGATTTTTGTGTGTTGTAAATAGTAAATTAGGAGTATGATAACTCACAAAGAAATAAAAATATAATAATAAAATAGTATTTTCATTTTCATTATTTATTAATATTAGTATTGTTATTATAATATTGTAGGATACATTTATAATATTCAAATAAATATTTTAATATCAATTTATTTATAATATAATGTTTTATAACATGAATATTATATATAAATATTATTTTGATAAATTATTTTTATTATTTTTATTATCATTATTATATGGTTTTTATATTTTATATAAATAAATTAAATTAGAAGCTATTAATTTACTATTATATATAATGGTTTATAAATTTTTATTAAATGTTAGAATCTTTAAAGACATAATATATATATATATATATATATATACAAATGTTATCTTTTTTAATAACAGTAGTTTTTATTTATATATTTTACTTTAATTTTAAAAATATGTTGTAAAATAATCAAATTTTGATTTAAAATTTAATATATCCATTAGTCATTGAAAAATAATATTATCACATGAGAAAATTAATATTCTTATAAGATAATAAAATTTTTATCTAAATATTGAGAATATATATTCTTCTAAAATAATAACATTCTAAAAATAAAAGATTAAAATATATGTTTAAAAACCATTCAATTAATCGTAGATTACATAATGAAGTCAATATATTCATTTTAAACTTCTATTTTTATATTAGATATCTAATGACTCTCATTTTAAGAATTGAAATTATATTTTCAAAAAAAATTATCATTTCATTTATTTATATGTTATTATGTTAGAATTTTTATATTTAATTATTTCAAAAAAATAACATTTATATAATTAACATTAAACTAACTTATAGCAATAAAATAAAATACATTCAGATGTTTAACCTATAATAAAATTTTAATTTTAAAAATAATTGTTTTGAAATTAATTTATTTATGCATTACAAGAGATAATATTTGACAATATTATATCCTAAACATAGGAACTTTACAAAATAAATTATATTCAATATTTTTAGTCACTAGGTAAAACTTATTTAATGAGGATCATTTAATTTTTAGGAATTTATATTAAATTACCTATGTAAAAATTTGGGATCAAATATAAATCCAAAATTATAGAAGTGAAAATGTAATTAAAGGATTACATAATAATATATAAAAAAATTTAACATGAGTTTTTGAGGGATGATAAACCTTATCCTATGGAAAACACAATTAATTTTCATTTTTAAACAACATAAAATTTTTAACATGTAATCCCATTATATCATTTGTTTATAAATAGATTTTTTTAATTCTAACATGTTATAAAAGGGTCCCCACACCAATCACTAAAAATAATTTATAATATATGTTACACATAAAATTGTTACATTTATCCATTTAAATGAATACTTTATTCAAAAAATCATGTTTTTGGGAGGGCTGTAATTTTAACGGAATTGGAACATGGAAATTAGTGAATGGTCCAACATTTTTTTATAAATAAATACTAAATTATATGCATTACAAAAACTAAATGACTTTTTTATTCAGGGGGACTAAGGATTCAGAATTATCTAATGATTCTGATTTAGTAACTCATCTGTCTGGATTCAAAACCAAAAATTCAAGAGACATTTCACTTTTTGAATGATATTCTTGGAGTTAGGGGTCAAATTATGTGCCAATCCATGTATCCAATTGAAACAGTGTGTTTTTAGTTCAAAATCATTAAGGGAGGTGTGGGGTCGTGCCAGATAGTGTTGGGGGTAGAACGTATTTCATATTTAGGATCTCAATTTGACTAACTGTTCATGGTACATATGCTAGGTGGGTGTCTCTTTTGAAATAATAACAGCATGGTTGGAAAGTGGATAGCTAAAGAATGTATCGAAACTAGGAGGAACCTTTAAGGGGGTGAGATTAAAAACTTTACCCTCTATTTCTCATAATTAATTATCCATTTTTATTTCATTTACCCAATTCCTCCACAAATAGTTATAGATCTCCCCTCATATCTCTTATAAGTATAATTTATTCTACTACATAAGGGATATATTTAATGTTTTTTTAATTGTGTTGGATACATGTAAATAAAGATATTACTCCTATAAATTAGTTTATTATTTTTTATCCCCTATTTAGTATATCATTTCCACACCAGCTCATTTTTTATTTTTATATGTCCTTTAATAATTATTAGTATTTTTTTCAACTCATACAAGATGATGGTTTTAGAAAATTTATCATTTATGGGTATATGGTTTGTGCGGCCTACCATTCTCCTATTTTATATATGGGTTTATGTGAAAAAATTAATATCCATGAGTGGAATGGTTTGGGTATTACTGTTTAAATATAATATTAGTTTATGATATTATTGGAGGATGTAAATTTGAAATTCCCTTAATGATTAGTACATTGATCCTCAAATGTAAATGAATGTGTGGAATGATGTTCCATGTCGGTTGGGTATGAATTTTGAATATATATAATTAATTTAATTATAAATTTATTATACTAAAACCTTGGGAAAACATTTGGACATGACCTTTAGATTTAGGGTGATGCTAATCCCCAAAAGTTTTGTGACATGGTATGTTAGGTTGAGGAAGGGGATATGACCATTTCACTAGGTAGGATACTTTGTTTGTATATTTTATTAGTGGATTGTAGTGTTGTTCCTTATTTATGTAGGTTGATTTCCACTAAACATTTTAGGTGTAATAATTCCTCTCAACCATGTTTATGTATGACTAATGAATAGATATGTGTTTTTAAAAACATGATGTTGGTGGGGGACTCCATAGATTTAACAGAATTGGGTTGTAGTCAACCATCATCAGTAGAGGAGGTGATCAATATAGAAATCCAGTGTGGGTGGTTTGAGATGATTAGTAGGGGTGTTTTGGGGGCCAAGATATTGAGGATGATGGTCCGTGACTATAATGGATTAACAAAACATTACATTAGGATTTACTACTAATGAGGCGATGGAGGTTGTTCAAGTCTATGGTAACGAGACATGTGAGTTTATTAAGTGGCATGTTGTTTTAACACCTTTCATTGTCAACATACAACACAAGGGGTGTTTTTTTGGAAAATGGGGTTTGGTGAAATGTATAAGTTTTGGAGAATAAGGGTTCTCCAATATATGTGGCATCATATACATCGTTTGTTTATTAAAATATTCAAAATGTAAAATTCTCCATTGATTATTTTTTAATTAGGTTATAGTTCATTCCCCATTTATTGAATAAAAAATAAAAATTACACTTAAAAATTGGGAATGTGGTAAATCATTAGATTAATTGAAGAAAAATATTCTTAAATAAAAATGACCTAAATTTTAATTCAGGATCCTTAGTGTTCAATGGGAGGAAAACATCAAGATGCACAATAAAGAATGTATAGTATCCCTTAGACAGAAATTATGACAGTTATATTAGATGATGTTGATTCATTTCAACTAATGAATGATTTTTCACTGTGATGGTTAAGCTCAATGAGATTGAGAACCCATCTCACCAATACAAAAATGTATAGGGAGTACTAGATAATCAATGGTAACTCACCAGTCCCACTTCAGATCCTCCCACCTAAAAATGGACATGTGTAAATTAAAACACAGTCAACTTAATGTAATAAATAACCAGTCCAAATAAACTATGTAGTATCAAATAATGGTACATGTCCATCCAAATAGGTTATATGGATGAATGATCAATAAATGCACACTAATCCACTTTTTGAATCTTCTTACCAAGTAGTGCCTAAAAAATGCTACACCCCCAACCAAAATAAATAACACACAATGTATAAGACCCATATTCATATAAAATATAGTAAAAATTGACATAATTAAAATGAAGGATTCATGTAGAACTATTATTTTAGCCACCACTAAATCCCAATGCCCTCCACCCATCCACTAGACAGAAGACCACTGGACTCACTTATTTAAAGAGATATACCACCTAATAATTGACTAAGATAACCCCAAATATTATATTCCACAAAACTCTATCCATGAAATACCCCCAAAATTGACAAGTAGATAATTACAATATTCCTCACACGACCCCTGGATGATGCCCATAACATGGACCTAGTTCCTAACCAATGATATCATTATCCTCTGCAAGATCAGCAAACATTGCCACCTGAGAAAGACTGTAGATGGATTAATCTATTTATATGAATTTTACTTCACTGATCCATAAATAATGGAACCCCACATAAACAATGACAATGCCAAGAATCCCATAAATCAATCCAGGTATAGGAAAGAGGGAAGGTGAGAAAGACACAAGAATCATGAGAATGAAAATGATGATAAAAAAACCCATCATGATATGAATATGGGAGAGTATTTATATGAGTATAATTGTATAAAACATCATCTAGATCAGAAATATAGAATCTAATGTAATAGAACCATGATAAAACCTCCACTGATGAAGTCAAACAAAGGTTTCAATTCTACGATAACTCTTACAAAACCCATTTAATGGGAGAATATGCACTTGTTTATTATGAATTAATCCCTAGCGGTCTTTCCTCGTATTTGAAGTGTTTTATTTATAATATGAGTGTAGATTCTAATTATTTATGTTATTCATAACAAATTATAATTATGGATAAAATATAGACACACAATTATTGTGGAATATTGAGTTCATACATAAAACCTACACGGGCCCCTTGGGATACCTATAGAAAAATTGGTTTGATATCAAGTAAGGTGTCATAGAAAAGGTCATTACCATAGAGATAAGATATGATTGTATGGTGCATGGGATTTATGGTTATAGACTCGGTGGTTCATTTGTACTGATGTAGAGTATCTTTTTTATATTTTATGTGTGTACTTATGTGATCTTATATGAGTGATATATAGTGTCTCTTTAGGATTATCATCTTGACATGAATATACATTTTTAATTTTCTAGAAGTTTAGTTTACAATGTTTGTTTCATAGTTTCATAAATTCTTTAACATATTTATGATTAAATTCTTCCATAGTTCCATTATTATGACCAATTTTATAATTAAAATTCTTCATATCAGTAGAGAGAATAGTTACCTCAATAAATCCTAACACACATTCAATGAAAGTCAAAAAAAATTGTCTTATGGTGATGAACGCCTAAGGAGTTGTGTCCCAAGGACGAGGAGAATAGGTTATTTGGATAAGAGGTTGGGCTGCAACAACATGTATCAGATCATATAATGTAGTTTAATTCTTGAAAATTGTTTGAATTGGTGATATGTTTTGTTAATAACCAGTTTTAAATATGGTCTGATATTTGGGAAATGTTATTAGATATTTTAGAATTTTGTTATAACTTATATAGATTTGGTTTTTTCTTGTAATACATTGAAATATTTTTATATATATATATATATTTCCAGAGCTTAGTGACAAGATGATGTGTGATTCGGAGGCCCGGTGTGCCTAGAATAATTTTTATAAAAAATTGATAAGTATATAATATAAAATTCCCATGAAGAAATCTTGATAACTATTAAATGGAATCTCATATCAGAAATATGAGGCCAATTTTGAGTCTGGAATTTGGATTTTACCCTAGCCAAGATATAAATTTTTTCAGATCGTTTTTTGGAAAAAAAACGTCACCGATGGCCAAACCTTAAATAATATAATTATTTTATTTTATTTTATTTTGGAAATTGTTTCAAAAAAATATTCAATGGAGACTCGTATTGGAAATATGATACCACCATTGTGTTCATAATCTAGTGTTTTACTTATACATAACTTAATGTTAGAGAGCACATGGTGTTCCGATCCCACGATCGTAGGCAGATACGGTTAAGAAAATACCCATGACCTAATCACTTGTTATAAATAAAAAATTATAGGTTCTAGATTAGGATTTCTACCTAACCCTCACACCACCAATGGTGAATATCTCTCCTTACTCATTTTTGAAATCATATTTTATGATTTGGCCGATCATAGTAGAAGCATGATGAAATTCTTGTCAATAAGGAACAGATAAAGACGATATTGGATTATTAAATTCACTATTCCTAGTTTTAATTAATGAGTTAAATTGGATTATTTTATATTTATAATACATTGAATATCATTTTAAATGGAAAAAATAACATGGATATCAGGATATCTATTTTCTAGAGCCAATATTTTCGTGTCGTTTTCCCGTTCATCATGGATTTCATCACTAATTTTCGGCATATAGAATCATCAACAAGTTTCAAGCAGGGCATAGTTATATGAATATATCAATCATAGAGCTCTTATTCTGTGTTCATAAAATATTTTAAGCCACCATAGGATGCCATGTGGTGTGAGGAAGGGACCAATAGCAAGCCAGTGGTGGGCACCAGTTGGTGGCATAGCACGACAGTGAAAGCGTGTAGCATTGGCAGATGTCCTCATAGAATGGTGGTGTTTGGGGCATGTGAGGCAGCTAGAGAGTGGGAAATTAGAATGTGGATTTCGGAGCCATAGGGCCATGGCGTTGGCTAGTGTTGCGTTGATGGGATGACCACTTGGCATAGGCTGATACAGGGCATGTCAGTTGAGCCATGACGGGTCATGTGAGCCACATCAAGGCGTCCAAGTGGTCCAAATCAAGATTGAACTGAGTTTGACCTGGGCCGATCTAGGGAAAAAAGGGTAGGTGAGGATCATGGTCGACCATGAGGTTGTTAAATCTCAAGCTACCGAAGTGCTAGCGTCCATGGCTAGTCTTGGGTAGTCATCCACGATGGCCAACCACAAGGCGATGTTAGCTTGAGTTCTCACAAGGCCAACGACCCTGTAAGTCAGGTGACATGGCTAGTGGAAAAACTATGATAGTTTGTCCATGATGGTCAGTCTCGGGCCCTGTCTGGCCTTCATAAAGTTTCTTCAAAAAAAGATATCTTCTAAAAGGTGCATCGAATTTACATGCCATATGTGGAAATGTGATACCCTTTTCAAGACAGACCATTTGATTCCATTTTTGGAATTAATATTTTGGGACTATGGTTTTTGACCCACGGGGTCTGATTCGGGAATTTTACATGTAAAATCACCCTTTTTAGCATTTTCCCAATTTGGGAATGTAAATATCCAACCCAACATGTTTTTACACGTAGTTTGCAATGCTGACAACCGATGAGACTTTTGAGTTACAATGTGAGGTGTTCTCAGCATGACACATCATCAGGTGGTGTTCGACAAAAATAATTGTTAGTCCAAATATCAATTTTTTTCAACTAGATCCTCCTGATGCACTAGGGAATAGTTCATTGATGATTTAAGAGTGGAATGTCCCATAGACATGAGTGTGGTCCTTCTACAGCTACATCAGATTGGTACCCCCTACCGGGTCGGGCACATGTAATCGATCAACTAGAGTGGAACCCATTGCGATATAAGGTGTTAGTCCTCTAGGACTACTATTAGAGTGTAACCCCCCTAAATCAATATGGTTTGGCTCCTGTGCATCGATTTTTCACCATCCTACTATAAAAATGAGTGGTTTCACATGGTTTTTCATACATTTGGATTTACCAAAAAGGGATATTCTTTCCCCATCAAGATGCATCCTTGTGATGTAACCTAAAACCAAGATGGTGAGTCAGATGCACCCAATGCGGAAATAATCAATGTGTGTTGACTGATGCCCATTGAATTTCATGTTTAGGGACGACATGATGGGTTCCAGTCATCATTGAGGGATACTCATTGAACTATTGGTGACTATTTTTCTTGCATGAGATTTGAGATTGAGATCTCCTTACACTCTTGTTTAGGTTTATTCTTTTCTAATCCTATATTTTTATATATATATATATACCATATTTCAGTATATACTCCTTAGGTTTTTGTTAATATCCATCTAAGAGTGGAGATGATTCATGCGGTATGCCACTTTCTTTCCGTGTCTATCCTCTTGTGGATGGATGATTCTACTCTCCAACTATAGGATATGGAGACTCAAGAGAAGATCATATTATCACTTTTTCTAGATCCATATTCAAGTATGAGTTTAATTTACTATATTTATGGTTTGGTATCCATGATCTTAAATATACAAGTTCATGGACCATATATGGTGTTCATAGCTTGAAATCCATTAGTGGAGCCATCTAAGATGATGATGTCTTCTAGTTTCTGTCTGGGTGGGGAACTTTTTGGGATAGGTGTGTATTTGAACCATTTAATTTTGACTATTCTTTACCAAACATGTACTATTTATATGTTCATGCATGTTTTTTATTAATGTATGTGTTTTATATTCATTTTTCATTACCTGTACTCATTTTCATATAGTTGGTTGTGTGCATGTGAATAGGTACGTAGGAAAAGGCCGTTACAATTTTATTATTCCTTCATCACTTGTCACCGCCCTGGATAATGGATGAGGGATTGGTTTAGTAGCAGCTCAATATCTGAAAGGGTTCGGGTCGTGGAAAATTTTTATTAGATATTGTTCAACTCATGAGATTTAGTTTGGAAGTTTCCATAAAAAGTTCTTCATTGGGATTAGGGAAATAGTGTCAATGCTTCTTGAGTGCAGCTCTTGGTCCATGGAGTCCAACGATGGTACAGTCGGCCAACCTATCCATGAACTATGACCTCAGATACCCTCTTTTAAACCAAGAACCCATAGAGATATATTGAAGGTAATAGTGGTATATTCACTTTATATGATTGAGACTTTGACTTTCATTCTTGAGTAAGATCCACATTGTTTTTATCAATATATATATACACATTTAACCACAGTACTCCATGATAACATTAAGGATACCACCACCATGACACCCAACCAAGATTCTCCTCTGGTTATTGACGATGAACCTATCATTGATTATACCTCAGTTAAGGTTTCATCATGTGATCCCCTTCCTCCAAATGGAATGTTAGTACCTCCTCCTCCCATTGAGTATAAGATAATCCTAGAAGATATAGTTAAGGATGTGCGCAGACTGAGGGCACATTGCCAATTACTTCATCAAAGTATGATGATGTTCTATGTTAATCTAGATCCTTAGGATTTAGAGGATTAAATGAAGTTAGAGGTCCACCTCTTTAGGCATGCTTGGGCATCGATTTATCAGATGGTGGATTTGGAAGATAGTTGTTTCCTTGTAACAGAAGAAAGTTTTTGGATCTTGGTTACTAGGATTCATGATAAGTTACACTCCAATGGGATGACTTAAAACAGTTGTTTCATGAAGAGTAATACCCCTTCATATTTCTATCCATTATAATTAGGGATCTTATAGAGCATCAGCAAGGAGGGATGATAGTGGAATATTACTTGACTAGGTTAATAGACATGAATAGAAACTATCCTGACATGATCTATGTTGAATAATTTTGAGCACATAAGTTTGAGTAGGGACTAAGAATAGAGATCTATTCCTACAAAATACCCTTATTCATCCCTATATATGGTGGGGTGTTGGATAGGGAACTGGTTACAATAATGATCTTTCTTCTATAGGGTAACTAGTGTTTTGGCATAGGTAGTGGATGATACAATTATGATACCTTTGCGAATGCTCGCAAGGATCGTTTTATAGGATCTCAATTTTCAAGGACTCCCAATGATATGAATCCAGAATATGGTCAGGAAGAATGGGAAAAGTTTAGGGCATCAGGTCACCATAGAGTGGGATGGTGCTATGCTTGTGATGGGTGAGGTCACATGGTAAGATACTTCCCAACGAGATGTGTTGAGCATCCTAGAAAGATAGTCGATGGGCCACCACAGTAGGAACACTCCCGTGACTATAAATCCCCTAGGTAGGGATAGGATGGTCCCTAGGGAGGTGATGCTATAATAGGAGAAGGAGGAGCTATAGGTAGTGGATGATTCTATGATGTTCTTATACAGCCACCACTGGGCAGACCATGTCAGTCTTAGGGAGATGGTATACATGGTTGTAGAGAACTACATGTTATGCATTTTTTGATCCCGTAGAGCATGACAAGATACATAATACAATATTTTTTTATACTCTTGATTTAGTAATAGTATACACAGTTTCTAGTTATTCTATTGTCTCGTTACCCCAAAATATCGGAGTTAGATACCCCAGTATAAGTTCTAGCACATGAAATTTGTCTTGAGGTTCTTATAGGGAGTTATTCTTATATTTATTTCATCTTCTTATAGTGTGAACTATCCATTGGAGATGTGAGGTTCACATGGGACCTACTAGTCATCACGATGGAAACCTGTGACATCATTTTGGGAATGGATTTGTATTCCATGGTTCACACTCAGATTGACTCTCAGTGTAGAATAGTTAGGTGCATGTGCACTTGTGGGATGAGGGTCTTCCTTATCAATGTAAGTGACCTAATATCTGGGTAGGCGGGTTCATTGACCAAGATGTTATAGTCTATCACCCATCTGCTGGTGAGTGTAACACTTAGTGTTGCAATCTCTTTAGGAATAAATGTTACTTTAGTTTTGGAGTATTATTTGGATGTCTTCCTTGAATACTCTCTAGGACTTCCTCCAATGTGGGAGTTTGAGTTTTTCATTTCCTTGCAACCAATGAATTCCCTTGATATCTTATACGACATATTCGATGGCACCCACTATGCTCCATGACATATAGTTATATTTGTTGTACGTTCACGAGAAAGGTTTCATCAGAACTACTGTTTCCTCTTGGGAAGTTCTATATTTTTTTATGAATAAGGAAGACATGAGATTATGAATTTTGATGAATTATCATCACCTAAATCAAGACATGATAATGAATAAGTACCCCATGCAGAGGATGGAATTCCTATTGGACCAGTTACAAGGTGTGAGGTTCTTCTCCAAGATCAATATTAGGTCTGGCTACCACATGTTATAGGTTTGCGAGCCCAATATCCCAAAGATAACTTTTCAATGTCATTACAGTAACTATATATTCCTATTGAAACTCTTTAGTCTGAAAACTACCCCTACTGTTTTTAAGGATTTGATGAACCAGATCATGTAGCCATACCTGGACCATTTTTTTGTTGTCTTCATCGATGAAATAATCTTTTAATCTATAGTATACGAGGAGAATTCAATGTACATGATGATGGTTCTTTATTTATATTGAGAGAACCATATTTATTAAAAGCTCTCAATGTACTTGTTCTACATAAATATGGTAAAATTTTAGGGGCATGTTATTTATGAAAAAAGTGTATCCATGGATTTAAAAAATACCTTGGAATTTATTTCATGGGATCCTCTAATGAATATGGTAGAGGTGTGAAGAAATCATGGTTTTTTTCGGTATTACTAGAGATTTGTGCGTGAATTATGCAATATCCTAGCCCCTTGAGCACTCTAACATTGATGGGACTACTATTTAATTGGTCTAAGTAGTGCGAGAGGGACTTAAAATAAATGAGACAAATGTCAATGGGTGATCTAGTTTTGAGGCTACCAAAGGAAGGTGTTGAGTTTGTAGTGTATTGAGATGCCTTAGTATCTAGGCTCAGTTGTGTTTAGATGTAGTGTAATAGAGTCATTAAAAATGGGTTAAGGATGTTGAGACCCCATAAGAATAACTATGGGACTCATGAATATCATTTAGAAGCATTATTCTATTCCCTAAGGATATGGATAAACTAGCTTCTAGGACAGTTCTTTTTGGTTTCCTCATACCACCATAGCCTCAGGTATAACTTCACCAAGAATGATTGGAATCTGAGACAATGACATTGGATAGAGTTTTTATTAGACTAATACTTTTAGAGATTCAATACTCTCAGAAATGACTACATTGTAGCATATTTCCTTAGTAGGAAGCCTCTGGCTTGCATAGTGTGGGAAGTATTTGAGTAGTCATCCTCCCCAAAGCTAACCCTAGTGAATCAGGAGGGTATTGTCTTTCAACATTTTATGGTGTTGACTCCTTAGCTCCATGATCATGTGTAAGAGTCCAATAAAGGTTACATCAACAATGAAGATAAACATTATCATACATCCATAAGAAACTGACTTAATGGATATTATGAATGAATGACTCATGAGATCTTGTTATAGTGAAAAATAGTTGTTTTAGTCATGATGGGTGTGGAGGTGATGCAAGAGTTCCAATATTTTCTTTTAGCTATACATCCCAGTTTGGGGAAGATGTACATGGATCATCATCTGTAGTTTTGGTTGTCCGGTATGATGCAATGTGTAGCTGATTTGATCTCATGATGCTTCACCTTCCAAAAGGTGAAGGATGAGCACTATATTTCAGTTGGATTATGGACACCTATTGAGATCACAGAGTTGAAATGGGACATCATATAAATGGATTTAATCATAGGTCTCCCACACAGAGTGAAGGACCACAATTACAAATGGGTGATAGTAGTCTGACTCACAAAGTCAGATACATCCATGTAATTAGGGAGTAGTGTTTGGGGGAGTGTTTGGGAAAATTTTAGCTATAGGAGATCGTCTTCCATCACATGGTACCCTCAATGATTGTCTCTGATCATGACACCTAATTTACATCAATTGTGAAGTGACATACAAAGATAATTTGGGAACCAGCTACAGTTGAGTAAAACATTTCACCCCAGATCGTTGGGCAGACCAAGTGAACTATCATGGTGATGGAGGATATTTTGAGTTCATGTGTGATGGATTTCATCCTCATTTGGGAGGATCACCAACCATTAGTATAATTTTCATTCAACGACAACTACCATTAAAGTGTTAGAGTGTCAAATTTTAAGGCCCTATACAAGAGACCTTATGGGTCACCTTTGAGACAGATGGATGATGGTGAGTCATCCCTCATTATACTAGAGTCGGTGCAAGCAATGAAAAATAATGTACTGGTCATCCAGGAATGGATGTAGAGAGACCATAGCATATTGAAATCGTACACTGACCACTGTCATTGGACCTTGGAGTTTGAGCAGTGTGACTATGACTTCTTGATATTCTTCCAATGTTGTAGAATGAAGATGTTCATCTGGGGAGGTAGGAAATTCCAAAGGATTATCGAGACATTATGGATCATGTGTAGGGTTGGAAGGTTATATGACCACCTTTCCCTACCCCCAAAGATGCAGCAGGTGCAAGAAATCTTCTTAATTTCATAGATAAGGTGATTCAAGCATGATCATACACATTTCATTGATAGTGGAGATGTAAAATGATGATAGAAGCAATATTATAGAGAAACCCGTGGAGATTGAGGATCGACTATAGCAGACCTTTCGTGGAAGGGTCTTTACTTTGGTTTGTGTGTTGTGGAAGCATGGAAATGTGCAAGATGGTTCCCGTGAAAAGTAGATTCAGATACGGGCTTAGTATCCTAAGTTTTTTCCTAGTTTTTCACTTTGGGGGTGAATATACTGAAAGAGGCAATGGTGTAGAGACCCATATTTTTTTTAATACATTCAAATATTTCTAAATCTATTTCCATAGCTAGGTTCTAAGATGGTGTGTGATTCCAAGGCTTGGAGTTATTAGAATAGATTTTAAAAAGTATACTAAGTTAAATTTATCCTTTGAACGTGAATGAATCTGGATAAAACCTATATGGATGCTCAAATAATATATATGTGGCCATGATTGAGTCTGGAACATGGATTTTACCCTACAAGATACATATATTTTGTCGGCATGGGTATTCTTTACAAATAGTCACTATGATCATAACCATAAATAAAATAACTAAAATAAATTATTTTAGGTTTTTTCAAATAACTATCAAATGGGGAGTCATATTAGAAATATGACACCTCCATTGAGGTCATAATGCAGTTTTTCACCTAATAGAGACTTAAAGTGAGAAGGCACAAGATGTGTGGATCCTGCAACAGTTTGTGGGTGCGGGAAAGCGGATACCCCTGAACAAATAAATTATTATAAATTTCTGATTATAGGATCTAGATTAGGGATTCTTCCTAATACACTCACCACCAACAACAAAGAACTACCCTTCCTCCTTTGGCTCATTTTCGATTAATTTGATCTTTCTTCGTGGATTTAATCATATAATTTTTGGCACATGGAATCATCAACATATCATTGAGTAAGGATTTGGTTAGTGATGATCTTAGTGCATCGATTTTGGATTTTTGTTCCTCATAATTTTTAAGAAACTAAAGGTGGCTCGGTGGTCAGCAAAATGGCCCACTAGTGGCGCGACGACTGGCACCAAATAGGCATGGTGCACGATGGTGACCATGTGTGGTAGCAGTGGCGGGCCACCTTGAAAAAATGTGCTTGGGTTGTGCAAGGTCTCCAAAATGCGGGGTGTGGTTGGGAAGATGATTGAGTCATGGGGTAGAAATGGCGGGTCGTGAGAACAATGATGATGTTGTGGAACATGGATTGTAGTCGGGTTGATAGTATAAATCCATGCGACATGGATAGTGGCTACCTTGATGGGTCGGGAAGGTGGGCTGAGACGAGATGGTACTAGTGGGTTGTCCATAAAATGGCTATGTAGGCTAGACCGATAGGTAGTGACTGGCTAGACCATGATGGACCTGAGATGGACACTATTTGATCCAAGGGTGACTGGTGCAGGATTGGATCGTGGATGACTATGAGGCCACTCTAGTAGGAGTAGTCACAAGGCACGCGACCACATCCGGACCAAGGTGATCAACTCTGAAGTTCAACTTTTGGGCCGCAGTGGGCTGTTCTATTCTAGGGATAGATACCATGGATTATAATGGTTTTACACCATGGCGGACAATAGCTAAGTTCAACTATGGTGGACATTTGGTGCATCCAGGGGACCCTCTGCAGTGCTCATTCCAAAGTCAGTTAGTCTCGTGGCCCAACTAGACTTCATGTGGTGACTTCAAACTTCCATCTCTTCTTAAATGTCTTCCAATTGAAATACCAGCTGTAGAAATGTGATCTTATTTTCAATAGGTACCATTTGTGTCTATTTGGGGAATATAATTATCAGGACTAAGGTGTGGGGCCCATTTGGTCTCGTACTATCATTTTGTGATGAATGTCACCCTTTTCACCAGTTTCCCGATTTGGGAAAGTAAATAACCTACCATCATACTTTTCTTCGTATAGGGAGGTGGTGACAACCGATGGAGTTTTTTAGTTATGATGTGAGGTTATCCAAGCATGATGAATCTTTATCCAGTGTTCGATGACAGTGGTGGTCAATCCAGATATCAGATATTTCATAGTGGACCCCCCCCCCCCCCCCCCGTGAAGATCTAGGGCATGAGTCCTCAATGATATTAGTGTGGAACACCCAATCAACATGGGCATGGGTTATCTACACCAATATCCAAGTGGATACCCCCTACTAGGTAGGGCGTGGGTCCTCTATCTTCTAAAGTAGAAAACCCATTTAATATCAAGGAGTGGGACATCTACAAAAACTATTTGATTAGAACCCCCATGATGTAGTAAGGCACATGTCCTAAAATTTATGTTTGAACCATCTAGCTATATGGATGAGTAGTCTAACATGGATTGATGTACTTTTTAAATCACAAGAAATATGGCCACTATCCCCATTGAGATGTGTCATTATGAAGGAACTTGAAAATTCTTGGGTGAGTCAGGGCCACCCAAAGAGGATAGTATCTAGGTTTTGTGATTGATCCACTTTGACATGAATTTTCAAGGCATACATGTAGGATTCATGGCATTATTGATGGATAATATTAAAACTACTGGAAACTCTTTTCTTAGTTTGATCAGTGAGATGGATATCCTCACTTTTTTTGGTTATCTTTTGGACCGACCACACACACACACATATAAAAATAAATATATCTTACTTATTCCCCACTCCTTGGGTTTTTTGTTATTATCCCACTAGGAGTAGGGAAGACATGTGGGGTATTCCATGAATATTTCTTGTCTAGCTTCTCATGGTTTGATGATTCTATGCTTCTACTATAGGTAGTGAAGACTCGATGAGAAGATTATATTCCAACTGTATTTTGGAAATTATGCTTGGATTTTTTTACTTCACTCTCTTGTTGGGTTGAGCTACACTCTTTTATTGTACCTTGTTATATCTATTAATTTTATTTTCAGTTTATCTCTTACCACTCCCATTTCAACTTTTCAAGGAATCCTACTGAGTATGTTTATACTAAAACCTAAATGGGATTTTTCCATATGTATCATTCCATATTTCGATGAAGAAATGATTTTATCGTGACTTTAATGGAACATAGGGATATAGGTTCCTGGACCACGTAAAGTGGTCTTATCATTGGATCTAGGAGCATGACTCTATCGTCTATTTTACTTCTCTAGTTTATGTCTAGATCATGAATATTTCTGGTTGGTCATGTATTTTTTCCCTTAACATTTCAATGTAATTTACTATACATGTACTATTTAGTGGTTCATGTATGTTTGTTTTATTAATAATAGTGTTTTATATTTATTTTCCTTACCATATAAACCTTTTCATTGATTTGGCTATGTGTGTATGTACATGTACTTTGTAAAAGGCCTCCCTGTGTTTTTTTCCCTCCGGTGATTGTCAACAACCCCTTTCCTTTGGAGGCGGGCTTCGGGTAGTGGCAGCTAGATACCCAATGTGGGTTTCCTTGTGATAATACATGTTAATTATATAATGTTTGGGTGCCTGTATCCAAATGAAATTATGAATAACAAGTATCCAGGATTGTGAAATTGATGTTATGGATTTTCAATTTTACTATAGAAATTTTTCACTTCCCCATTTGGTGAACATGGGTGAGTTTATAAGTTTATGTTGTTTGTAGGCCTTGACTTATATAGAAAGGGTGACGAATTCATGAAATATGATTGGAACATATATTCTCCTGAAAAATAAATGTATGTGTAATTAATAAAAGGATCATTTAATATGTGCAAATGGTTTGGGAAATTTAATGTGTCAACATAAAGGTAAACATATTTATTCGACATGACTTCTTAGTGGATATCTACACAGCTATAATCGTTATATGGTTCCTTCTGATAATGTTGTGTGTTCCAATACGTGTATGGTGTTTGTGGGACTAAATATAATAATTTTATGTAAGAGTAAAGGAATTATATGAGAAATATAAATTGTAAAATTCATGAAAAATAATGTTTACATCCTAAATTCTTGTGATCATTCTACTCAACCATCTGAGGTAGGAGATTTTTGGTATGCTTGTTATATGATTATTGAATCTAATATGGGAAGGATGTAAGGAAAATAAAACTGATGATTTGTGACATTGGTGTAGTCAAAAAAATATATGTGAGGTTATAATCATTTCCTATAACAACTTTCCTTATTTGTGATATCATGAAAAATCATAACGTTATTGATCATGATTTTTTGTTTTTATTATATTTACAAAAAGGAGGATTTCGATGAATAATTAAGAGGGTATATATGAGGTGACACAAGGGCGTACACATGATGATAATATTTAGGGCTTGGGTGATCATGAGACATCAGAAGAGTCTCTATGGATGGCAGGGAAAGCATTGCGGGGAGTATATTGTTTCCATGGCTAGGTTAGCATCTCATCATGAGAATTTTATGATTTTTTCAGAGTATTAATAGAGGATAATCAAGAGATATGATACCCATGAAATATTTTATGCCAGATCTTAGCTAAAACACAATCCTTTGTATCAGGGGGATGGTGGACCATAACTCGTAATCTATATGATGGAATCTAGGAAGTTGATTATTGATTAAGTCAAAAAAGGCAATGGGTGGAAGGTGATATTGCAATATTATAGTCATATAGGATAAAAATTAACTTTTGGTAAGAAATGATACATAAATGTAAGCATAAGGTAAAAACAGGAAAGGGAATCAAGTGAAATTTCATCAAGGATTTCATCCCATAATCAATAATACATGATCAAGATCCTGATTTTGTAAAATTTAAACAGGGTGACATGTCAATCATTGATTATAATTAGAATTTCATGGAAATATTCAATTCTATACCATCTGTTTAAGGGGATGATATTAATATTGCGATATAGAATGAGGATGTTTTCTCAATATTCCATCATTGTGTTGTAAAATTTCTCTAGTTTAAATTCATTTTTCGAGGTTGGGGCCCAATAAATTATAATATTAGGGAAAGTAAAAGATAATTCCTAACTGGGCAGGTTGATTAAATCAAGTGATATAGATGGTGGTGATTTAAGTAGCTAGATGTCTGGTACTGAGGATACCTATAAGGGTAGAATGGTTTGAGACTCAGTTGTACCAAAAGGGATTGGGTTGTGGAAAATGGTATTAGTGTGCGGTAAATCATGACATGTTCAGAAATATTTTGAGCTGATGTGAAGGTATTTTTCATCTTGTAGGAAGATAAGACATATAAAAATTTTTATACATCTATATTTATAGATAGAGAGGATTTAGAAAAAATGGTAGATGTAGTGATCTGAGGATGGACAATAGGTGCTAGCAGAAGTATGATGTTTGGAATCAAATTGAAGAAGATTTCATGGATGAGATATGGAGATATGGAAGAGTGATGGTAGTGTTCGGTAACAATTTAAACTATAAATGGTGCATATGAATTGTGTTTTTATGTATATTTATAGATTTGTGTGGTTGATCTTTTAGGTTTAATGTATGATGGAGAGGTAATTAATGAATGTGGTATTCTCCAAATATGGATTTTTTCTTTTTTTGAATGAAAAATACTAATGGTTTAGGTACAAGAATTATAGTTTAGTTAACTAGGTTCTGGTTAATATATATGAATTAGAAATATTTTCTACTCTGAATGAGGTTTTTTGGATTCAAATTATTTTTTTTTGAATTATTTAGTTAGCCAAATAATTAATTTGAGGTATATTTTGGTCATAAGATGAAATATAAGAACATATGTGAGCCATGTGTGACATAGGTATGAATAGATAATCTAATAAGGTTCATGAAATATTTTATTCCATTTTGGAAATTTATTTCTAAGTGGTGGTAAGGGGAACCATCGATATATCAGAATTTGGTTGATAAATTATCAACTAGATAACTACTATGTCGGGTAGCACTAGAAGAGGAATTAAACATGGATGAATGACCATGTAAGTCTTAGGATATTTTAAGAGGTGTATATTTTTTGTATCATCTCATCTCAAAGACAAATAGCTTAGAAAAACACTATAGTAAGGTGGAGAAGATTGAACATAATGGGATTTTGAGCCAATGGAAAATTCCAATGGAATGTGAACTTTAAAGGGTTGTAGGGGGTTATTATATGTACAAATTTAAATGGAATTATATGATTTGAAATTCATAAATGTGACTTTTTGGTAGGGGATTAATGATTTTATGATTATTATGGGTTTAGTTAGGTTTCATTATCATTATTATTTGAAAACAAAATTATGAGAAGCATGACACACGGTGCATGATTGGTGAATTATTAGATATAAAAATGTTTCCCTAACCATTTGGACAATTTAATCCTAATGATTAATCATTAAAACCATTAGTTATAGGATCATCGATGTGTAAGTTGGGGTAGATTGGTAGAGTTTCACCTATAGTTTATATATGGTGTTTCTAAAAATGATTTGTAATAGTACATCGTGGGTGTCCATTTGGAAAGAGGCACTTCATGATTTGTGGAATGTTAGTGAAACCATGGATCCAAGCCAAGAAGCTTATTAAAGCTGGTGAGATTGCATAAAATCCCCAATATTTTTTTAAAAAAAATTCTATATTTTTCTACCCTATCAGGTTAGTTCCCACCTTAACATCAATGAATATCTTATCATCCATGTTCTAGATTTTCATTAGATAATATTCATATAAAATCTTACTTAATCCCAATATATTTCATTAGATATATAGTAGTGTTTCTAATAGTAATCCAACATAATTTGTCCTTTTTTATTTTCTACTAGAATCAATTTTCCATGTGAGATAGTTTTCTGTATATTCACAGTGTTTTATTCGAATATATGTTTCCTATCACTTTGACATGAATTATATGTTGGTAATTGATGACTGGATGTTTATGGTGATAAGTTAGGTGGTACTATAATTTATTATTTTTTAAATTTTTGTTCATGTGTTTGTATAAATAAATATGATTGGGATCGTCTAGATATAAACATTTATTTTCTACTTTTAGATTATATAATTATTGGATAAATTTGATGAAAAACATTACAATTTTCTCAATATGATGGTCCTAGTAATGAATTAACTATGTGGAATGGTGTTCCATGTTTTTCAGAAAGTATGTGTTGTAATTTAGAAATAAATTTATTTATAATGTGACTGTGTTGGTTCCCTGTGAGTATGTTGGATGTTGATCATGTGATATTGGGTGATTATGGTCGAAATAATTGAGGTGATATGGTTTTCCAGGGTGAGGTAAAGGGTGATGATTATTTCCATGGTTTGGCGATGAGAATACTTGTGGAATCATGGGTTACAAGATTTGTGTGTTAGACATGTTGGTTAATATTTTCCAACTATTTTTGTAGGAAAGAATCATTGGTCCTTTTCACTCTTTTTTAGGGTCCAATGAGGTTGTATATACCACTAGATGTTGGTGGAGGCATCTAATGATTTAATTCTAGGGGATGGTGTAAAAAATTAGTTTTGGTGGAGTTACTCACCTAAAAAAATACATGATGGATGATGTGAGAGGATTGGTAGGTGTGATGAGATACATCTTCATATTGAGGATGATGGTCCTTGATGAAGAAAGTATGGATACCATCATTCCTTGGTACATTGTCTTAGGAGTCAATGATGGGTTTTCAAGTGGATTTCTAAGGGACTCCAAATAATGTCACGAGGCATACAGTTAGGAGACAAATATTAGTAAAATTATTGTAAAAGTTATAATTGATGTCATGATGTATTGGTTGAGATATATTTTGGTTTGGAGTTTTTTATTATCTAGTATGAGTGATAAAATAAAAATAATTCCATTTTAGCGATAACAAAATTAGGTTATTGAACCCTTGTGGCCATTGGGAACATGTCAAGAAAATTATGTATTATAATTTTATGATTTATATTTTGATACATTTTTCTTAAATAGATAAAAATATGGATTTATGATAGATACATGATTTCAATGTCCCACTATGTTCATTTTAACACCCCACATGGCCCCCTCGAGGCACTTGCATACATATTGGATATCTGATCATGTAAGGTAACATACTCAGGGGATAGAAAATAGTTTGTAAGGATGCATAATGGGTGTGAGGAATTGATCGATGTGGACAAGTTGGTGCATCAATGGAATAATTGAGTCTCTATATTATAATACTGGTACACTCATATATAATCAGTAAATGGATATAATTCATTTATCATTTTTATGAATTTCTGGGAATGTATATACAGTATAATTTTGTATATATTCCTTTAGGGAATGTTTCTGCTTCTTGTCATTTATGTTTACTTTAATTCATGATTAAATTCTTCCAGTATTCAATTTTATTATCAATTATTATTATTATTATTTATATCATATGTGGTCATAGTTACCCCAATATCACCCAACCTTGATGTTATTCTATGGAATTTGTAATAAGGTGAGTCTAACCTATGAACTATTGGAACAATGGATCAGAGCATTGTTTTTCATGATCCTAGTCTAGGGTGCTACATCATCATTATTATTGAAAAATTGGTTACATGATATTTTTTATGATCCATATTTCTAATAATTTCATACATTTTAGTTCTCAAATACATGTTATGAGTTTAATTTTTTGTAACATATTTTATATTAATTCCTACATTCCCAAATCTGATATTCTAATTCCTATTAATTGAAAGAAGTATTTTTTTAATGAATTTTATTTTTTTATTTTTGTACCAATTGAAAAACTTACATCTTCTATATTATGGAAAATAAAAATTCCATTCATGTTTTTTGAGGACTACCATCCCAACACTGTCATGTCATCTATTTTATCACAAAAATCATTCTTAAAAATTTATATGCAATGTATACAATTATAAATAATAAATTAAAATTATCATTATGGTTGGCTCCATGAGGATCCCTATTTGGATATTTATATGATATTTCCTTCAGTATGGTTGTATTTCCAACCCCACTCTATCCTGGTGTGCCAACTCTTCTTTGGAAGGTTTGGGATGCACTGGTTGTGTATCGTGGGTATCCCAATTCCACAACTTGCATATTGAATTTTCCTTCTTAGTGCTATATTTTTTTGAATTTTTTGTTTCTTATAATTAGGTGCACATGTTATTTTTTGGATATTTTTGGCTTCAATAGTTTGGAATGGTGGTCCTCACAAGGATAATACTCTCCTGAGGTATTTTCCACTTCAATATCTGTTCTGGATCCTTGTGTCAGTGCCCCTCTAAGTCAGTATACTATTATATTTTTAAGGAATATCTACAAGGTATTTTTCTTTCATCATGGTATTATATGAGGTGATACCATGCATTTATTTGAGCTTTAATGGTACTCATTTTATGAATCTATTAAATGTGGATGATTTTGGTTTGGTGGTCTTATGAATTTTGCATCTGTGATTACAGTGTTGAATTTGTATCTTGTTTGGTTTTTCAATATTTTTTTATCAGAGAAATGTTTCGATTCTTCCTCATTTATGGTTCAATTATTGGTTTACTTTTGTTCCTATTTATGCATTTTGATGTGCTTTGATGGAGACTTTTGATCTCTGAGGTGTTTTTTTTGATGGCGGCACCAATGGTATTGATATGACTGTGATGATAATAGTGGTGATCTTCATAGGTTTTCATTTTTTCCAATGATGATGATGATCTTCACTGATTTATTTTGATTTCATGCAAGGATGATTATGAATCAAGGATATGATTAGGGATCATGGCTCATTGAAGATAATGGTCTGAGGTGTCGACATGTCTTTTTATGATTGTTGTGTTAGAATTTTATATTTGAAGTTGAGATATAATATTTTGTGGTAGATTTTGAATATGCTACTTCACCGATTCATGTGTTATTTTATATTACATATTTTTGATATTTTATTGTGCGGATTCAACTCATCTTTAATATGGTTTTTTAAAAAAATTGAAAACACTGATTTCTGAATTATAAATACATTATACAAATTAATAATGATAACATATTTCATTTTTTAAGAATCAATGAATATTTAATTTCCAAAATTTCAATTACAATAGCAATTAAAAAAATTAATGTAATGATTTTATTACATAATAAATAATTGTAAACCATAAATTATAGTAAAATTTATTATCTATTAATGATGAAATTTGGATGATTATTGAATAAAAATACTATAATTATGAAACCAGTTCAAAAGGATATTGAATACACAAACCCCACATTAAATATATAAAATAAATAAAAAATACTCATTTAGAGTCTAATTATTAATGACTTTTGTAAATGGTATTAAATATTAATAAGTTTATTAAGTATTTATTATTTTCTACAATAGAATATGTCACATTAGTGGAATTATAAACTTATATAAGGGGTAATTTTTCACAATTTTAGTTTCATCTGACATAATTAAAATAAAAAATCAATTTATATTTTTCAATTTTGAGATTACTACATAATGTATTTCATTAAATATATTCATTTAATTAACAATAATTTGATATTTTTTTCATTATATGTCATTTGCATGCATTAAATGTAAATTATATGAATGTCATTATAATATCTTTGTATATATCCCCAATTGCATACTACATTATTGATATTTTACTCGATCATTTATGTTATATACTTTAATTATTAAAATATTTCCTTCATGTATAGTTAATAATTTTTATGTAATTATTTTTAATTTACATTTCATGGTAAACCTATAATGTTATTTCTATTCATAAAATACCATCACTATAACCTTTTCTTCTTTAATCTCAATTTCAAATCATTGTTTTTAAAATTTATAATCCATCTAGGGATTTTTTATTATATTCTGTCAGAAAAACGCACATATTTTTTATCCTATACTTATTTTTTGCCTTCCAACTGATTCCATGATAATCAATTATCCTTATTAGATCACTATTTAGTCACTTCAGGGAATCCAACCTCATATAATCTCCATGGATGAGGACCTACCATTTTCCATTTAAATATTTACTATCTTCTTTGTGAAGGAACATATGTAACCTTAAATAATTGGTCAAAGACATTTTATACTATATTAAATTAAATAATTAATAGAATGAATTTGTTAATATTTTATTTATGGGTTGTTGATATCAATGTTTTAAAATAAACTCTTTTAAAAAATTTATTTGAAAAAAATTAATCATTTTTCATTATATAAAATGATTTAATATACAGTTTATAATTTCATAAAAATATTATTTTTGTCCATGATTTATAAAATATTTATTATAAAATTATTTCAAATGATCATGGATATTCCTGAATTGATACCATAATCTTTGCTTCACTATATATATTATGTAATGTTGTTCTTTTCAACTGATATAATACATCATTTTCTTTTTATTTCAAAACCATCCACTATGAATATTCATATCTTAGATTCAGTTTATATTTATTTTTGAATAATATTTTATGCATTCCTTATATTAATAGTTGTTATCCTAGATTAAATACATATATTTATTGTGTAAATTACTAAAAAATATAAGTAAATATTTTCTATATGTCATAACTACAATACGAATTATTGAACTTATTGATTTTTATTACTTAGAATATTTTGGAAATAATTGGATAACCGTTTTTTATCATTGTTGTTATCATTTATTATTATTTTTGAAATTATGTAGGATTTAATTATTTGATTCGAGTAAAAATGGATATGAAACCCATCATATATATATGGTTATTTATTATATATAGATTAAATCCCATTATGAAATAATGTGTTGATTAAATTTTATTGATTTATTGATATCATGTGTAACATGTATGATTGGATGAATAAGGGTCGGGTCCTATATCTACCTCTAATGAATTACTTAAATTATTAAGTATCTTCAAGAATATATTCATGAGTAAAATTAATTTTATTTTACAATTGGTAAATCATTTTTTAGAGCATGAATTAAATGTTCACTATACTGATTTTTAATCTATATTTTAATTATGTTATGCATTATTATATTGTTTTCTCATATTTTATGTTTACTAAATCATGTTTATATGGTCATTTGACTTATTTTTTATATAATACCATATTTTATCCCATGATAAATTTTATTATAAAATAAATATGATTTATGATTTACTAATGTATCCTTATTAAACTAATATACTTATCTTATATTGACTGATTTATATAGATTTTTATCAATTATGTTTACACATACTGTTCATTTGAGCTCTCCCCTTTCATTTGATTCCATTTCACAATGTTTTGAATATGTGTGTAAATTTTTTGAATTAAATATGTAGTCTATAGCAAAATAATAGTTCAGAAATTATCACATTTTTTCAAATAATAATTTCTCATATTTCAAGTACTCGATGAAATGAAAATATTAGTTTTTGGGATTCTGAGATAATTTTGATAGATGCAATATTTTTAAATTGAGTAAAAATTAAATGTTCTCATATTTACATTTTAGCTTGTATCAATGAATTTTTAAGATATTTGTCACTATTAGTTTATTATTTCATGGAGAATATAATTAGATAAAACTTCTAAAAACCATATTTATAGGTCTATTTACCTAATATTATCATGAAATTTTATAAATGTAGATATTGGGTGTTTTTTATAGAAATTTCATCCATATAAGGATGTTAGAATGTGGATGTTTTTACGGAATAGATTGACCTTAGGTTTTTTCTTAATATAGTTGGATAACAATAATATCAATATTCACTTTGTTACGTGATCAATTGACTAATATCAACAAACATGGAAATACTATCCAGGACTAGTTTTTTGTTACGACCTGACAAAAGTCGGGCTCGAACCGCAACTACACAAAGCCTGCGTCTATAGGCTAGGGGTGTAGAAAAGAACTGATGGAATAAATAAAATTATGGAGGCCCATTAATAATGTACATATATTCCATGTACCAAAAACACTTCAATGAAACACTTTGGAGATTTAAAAATCAAAAATTATAATGCACGCATATATCTATCCCAAACCAAATTACATCAGATTTAGTGAAAGTGAAATGAGATACACATACACTCACTTTATGTAAAAGTTCACAACCTTCACAAAATTAGAAGATCACTTTCAAATATAACTATATGATATCTCATCGTTACAACTGCATCCATCATCCATGTCGTTATGGCTCTATGTGCACCTCCTTCCCCATGTCATCCGAAGACTCTGTCAATAGGACTATGTAATTCAAAAGCAAGAACACTTGTTTGAAAAACCATGCAAGGGTGAGTACAAAATACATATTAGGCATCTGAAAATCTCAAAAGGAAATTGAGCATGTAAAATGTGGCAGTCCATTCAAACTAGAAAGAAGTAACCTCATAAAGAGAGAAAATATTACTCAAAACATCCTAAGTTGGACAATACTGGTCATCAATTTCGACTAAATCCCCAAAAAGAGAGAAAGGAAAAATATCACACATGACTCAAATTGTAAATATGTATCCTCATCCATGCCAAGGGACCTCGACACGGTGAGTCCATGAGCTGCATGTTGAATCGTGGACACCACTAACAAGATATTGAGCTCATCCAAATAGGAAAATATAAACCTATAAATTATTTGGCAGAACACATGAATCGTTACCTCTCAGGAAAAAAGAGTAACCAAAACATTTTTTTGGGCATAGAAGAAGTAACCATACTCAGTACAAAAGGGGGTGTCAACCAAGAATGTGGGAACAACATAATGTTCCCAAATTCATCTAGTTATATTCATCTTGTAATTCAAGACAGTTGAGGTTCTAAATGTATAGTCATAAAAAAGAATATAATTTAAGCTACAAAGAGAATATAAAGAAAGAGAACACAGTCTTTGAGATCATCCATCCTAGATGAAACCCATTTATGAGATACACACCATCAGAAAAAAAAATCAACATTTTCAAATTCCACTACCAAGAGAGCACTCTCCATAGGGAAAAATATACAAGGTCAATCTACAATGACTTTAAAAAAATGTCCATTCATTGCTAAAATTCACCATGCATGGTGTTAAAAATACCCACATAGAGATTCCCACTCGACACATTTCACACAGTCGAGGGAGAACTTCTCCACACAAAGCATAACATACACCCTCCTTAGTGAGAGATAATGAAGGGACCTTCATCATGACACTCGATTTTAGTTATTGGAGAACAATATTATAACTATATTTTGAATAATTTTTCACACTTATATAGAGGGGACCTCTCCTTGGTCTGTTGAGGATTAACAAACTTATTATTATGTACAGAATTCAAATAATAGAGGGGTATGCACCTTGTAACTCTACTCAAGAAACTAGTGAGCACTAAGTACAATGTAAGACATTTTCCTTGTAGCTAATTTAAGATTGTGGACTTATACTCAGCAGATCAGATCATTCACCATGGATTTTCAGTGGAATACCACTGAATAGATAGAATACATCTTCCTAGTACATAAGAGTACAAATCTGTGGTTAGTGGACTTGTACCCTAATACTATGGGGAAGTACTACTCCATTAATTTGATTACTGTGGAGGAGTCACACCATTGTATGATATGTGAGTACCGACATAATAATAGTTGATCCTCTCCCAAGTACATCAACAGAGTAATAGCTCTTCTCGAACAACATGTATGGAGGAACGACACCCTTGAATGAAAGTTGACTTATGAATTCAAGAATAGGAGAGCACCTCTAAAACAAAACTTGGGATCACCCACCCTATTTATATTTCACATATAGAGAAATCACACCCTAGTAAGACAATGGAGTAATGACTCCATGGATAGAGGTATTGAACCCTAGTCCAATAGGGGAGTACCTACTCTATCTTCCAATTAGTATGGACGAACCCATAGCATGGAAGTGTAGAAATATCCAATTATAAAAACATCACAGGGAACCTATAACCTAATCTATTATTAGTGTAATAATCTCCAAATATCTTCCCAAATGTAATGAACCCATGACCATGACTTTGGGATTCCTATATCTACCAAAATAATGTTGAAATGGAAACCCACCCCCAATTCCGTAGGGGAGATTCAGTCCCAACTTCACTTTTCACAAACCACGCCTATCTTTTTCATCAGTAAGGAACAACAACATATTAATCATTCTTCCAAACTATCACCTCATTTCTCAAATTTCAAGACAAATTACACCATCACATTTTATGTAGGAAACTACTTAGGATATGGTTCCTAGAAACATAAATCTAACTCCTAGAGAAGGGGATATGAAATGCCTTAAATCACATAGGTTTCCCAAGGAGTACACGATGTGAACTGGGGTCTACATAGTGTGTGATCCCACCCAATAATATATTTATATATATCCTATCTAAATGGTTTTCCATCCCATGTTTGTGTATAATGTGTCTACTGAGAATACACAACATATTTTTGCTTCACTCGTCCCTAATCCCATATAATTTTCCAATGCTCATGTACCGAACCCCATGTCCATGCACTCTAGTTGTGTAGTTTTACATGTCCATGCCTTTTCTCATAGATAGGTGATAAATTTCCCATAGTCACCTAGATTGGGGTCACTACATGGATTGTAACCCCAGTACATGGAATGTATTCCACAAATCTCATCTTCTCTGAATAAGAAGGGCTACACTGCATGAGTCACATGGAAAACTACTGTGTAGATGGTTATTATAGTCTAGAATCTCCTTCAAACACACTTGATTAAAACATGTTTATCCCAAGAACCACATATATTCATTGTAGGGTCAAATATAAATTGAAATTATGCTCTTACCCTATAGAAAAGAATCCTAAAACGGGGATCGATACTAAAACTCAATCCACTTACCACAAGGGAGAAACATCAAAACATCGGTTTAAGAATGATGACCACATCACTCTTTTTATTGATTCGATGATAATATTATTCAAAAAAAATATTGGAATCACCTCGCTATGTAGATTCAGTGTCAGTTCATCATCTTCAAAGGGGAAGTGGAGAGTATAAGGATTGGTGCGGCTCTCATTTGGTTTGGTCCCACTAACGTGATAGGGAGGATAGATTATTATGTTAAGGAATAATTAATGAATTAAATTATAATTTAAATAATCTATTTACAACTTAAAGAGACAAAACTCTGACTCTAACAAAAAATCTAGGAGTTGGCATATCTATGTTGTTCTTATGGTAAACACAACCTTACAAACTCTACAGCTGCAAATAAATTCTGATCTAAAAATATATTATGGTGTTATTAATATTTTCAAGTGAAAATAAACTCACAAGAAAAAATATATTTAATATTTTCAAATTTACTATTCCAATGATATTAATTCCCTGATTTATTATGCTATCAAAGCACCTGTCCTTAGAAATATTCTGGGAAATATTCCAAATACTTAATGGTTAAAACTGTGTTCTCTACGTCACTACCACATTCAATAATTTTTTATCCTCTAAAAGATTGAGGCTAGGAATAGGAAAAGAAATTGAGTTCAACACCAGAACACCCATGCCAACATGATCTCCAAGGGTTTTCATGCAGCCTCCAAGCATGTAGTTAGGGTAAATAATATAGAAAAATACTTTTATGCCTATTTTCTACCAAGTAAACACCATTAAACTAGAGGGCACATGAAATATAATCTTTGACCGGTGGAAAATCATCAAAAAATAATGTCCATATTTAGTAAAACCTCTCAATGGTACACAACCTTTATTTTATCATTCAAATATAGATGAAACCACACAGTTTACATCCACCCCTTGAATGATGTTACAACATCAAGCTGAATCATTTTTCAATCATGGTAGATGCCTTGAATGTGTAAGTTGGAATGAATAAAATAGAATGGTAGATGCATCCACCATTGAGAATATATAAATGGAAAGAATGTGGTATACCCATGTTTTATTCAACCCTGGAAAGAGAGTAATCCAAACAAAAATCCCTACCATGCCATCTAGTGGAATCCCCAACGAGTATGGATAGTGGTAAACCAAACCATACTTCTAAAAAATTGTAGGTTCTAACTATTCTTTTCCATAATTATATGATGAAGGGATCAACACCACTCAACCTCTCCATCATTACACATGTCCAATGAACTCAATCCTATCACCTCAATTCTATCCTCATTGGGTGGCACTGATTTGCTAACACTATTTTAAATGCATAAAAAATTGTATCTTAGTGTGTAATGTGTTTCTCTTCCTTGTGAGTCCAAATCTAAACCAAACTATGACACATACATCTTTAAGCGTATTTCATACAATGATGACCCTAATAACACAAGGGTACTAATGAAAAACAAACAAGCTAGACAAATTCAAAAATAGGTTATACCAGTGCCTATATCATAACTAATGAAAGGTTACTCAACCCGAAAAACACAATCCATAGAGACTCGTCCACTAAACCATGATACGATCCCCTTTGAGAAACACTGACTCACCTACACTGTTTTTATCTAATATAAAAATTAAAGCATGGTAGGGAAAGACCCTCTCTTTATTTTGTATTCTAATATTGTTCGATCAAAACAAACATACTGTTACAAATATGCCCCACATCACCTATATTTAACCATGATAACGAATAGGAATGTCAACGAGTACCTCACTTAAGCTTTTAGTAATTACTACTTGAGAAGTTCTAATGAACAATGAGAGTAAATATATTAATCTTTAGTGATTCTAGGTAGATGTCCACTATGTCCTGCAGTAATCCTCATGGATGATCTCCTTCTACTTGAGTTTGGAGTAGACCACCTGGTTGAGGTGGTTGCAACAACTCAAACTGCCTTCAACCTCTTGATGTTATTCCAACTTCTCTTCCTAACCCTCAATATTGTAGAATTTTTTTCAAAACGATCATTCTACTAAGGGGTTTTTTCCAATGGATCCCTCTATGTTCCCTTATGGGATGGAAAATCCCTAATAATATTTCACCAACCACTAAATGTGTAACACCAACTCTACTATGGTTAAATTACACCATGATACTGATCCTACACTACATGAACACATGACTATATCTGGGAATGGTTATTCATCGTGCACTATGATCCTATCATCTACAACCAACCAACAACTGAAAAATCCTCAGCCTCATGACTAGCACCATAGATCACATCTTCGGGTCCCTCATTCTTGAATAAATCTAAAACAAGAACTCTCTTTAGTATCATTGCATAAGAGGTAAGGTAAAAAGAGACCACACCTTCTCTAACATCTCTGTAAAATCCTTGGTCAATGGTTGGAGCTAAAAATAATGGGTCTCAAACCATATATTGGGAGTAATTTGACATTTCTATAAACCACACAGTGTACTCCTCCACAGTCATGCTACCTCATTGATGTTGCTGAAGGCCATGGATATGCACTGATCATAATGTGGCTGGTAAAAAATATTCCCTAAATAGTCTCCAAAACTCTACCCAAGTGAGAATGTAAGATTCTGATATTTTAGAATTAAACACTATGTTCTTAAATGAACTACTAAATACAATGTTACCTTTTATACTAACCATTAAACGGAATTTTGTTGCTTCTATGTTTAGAATTTTGAAAATTTGACAAGCACGGTTGGAATTAGTATGTTTTTTGGAGTTTGATAGAAAAAGCTTAATTATTAGTGAATAGTAAAAACCCTTATAAATAGTGAAATAACCTTATAAATAGTAATATTACCCTTAAGAATAGTAATGTTCTTGTCACGACCCGTCCTCGGGGCCCGTGCCGTGACTACCCCAAGCCCGCCTTCCATAGGCCAGGGGTTGGCGACTAGCACCAAGGCGTAAATCCCAACAAAAAGGGAAGGCATTGCCTTTGAAAAGTAAACAAGAACCACCGAGTAAGCAAGCGGAAAGGTAAACACTAAGTAAAAACGGTACAAGCTGTGCTGAAAGTAAAAGGGGCCGAAAATACAAGCCCAACTGTAAAGTACAACTGAGAGGAAAAACAGCAACTGAAAGGAAAAAACTGCAGCGTCGAGCCCTCCTCTGGGAGTCCCACCGGAAGGGTGGGTACATATAGGCTCCACTGCTCCTCGGGTCCACCTGACCGCTCCGAGTACGTCCCGCCCAGTGGTCCACCTCCAGGTACTGTCCTGCTCTGCACGCCTCCACCACGATCAGCGTTGTCCGTCGTCTTCAACCAACACAACGTAGTGCGGGCATAGCCCGTGAAGGGGTGAGTATAAGCTACTCAGTAGGGACCCCGAGACCCCCGAAGGTCTCCCAAAATCCACAAAGGATAATCCATAAAGGAAAGATACAATCACGAAGTAACATCTGACACGGCTTAGGTATATTCCCATACATATACCTAAGTCATCAATTCTCGTTCGGCTCCAACGTCCGAGCCCAAGCACAACCCAATCCACACAGGAAAGAAAAACGTATACCCACACAGGATAGCTCAACACAATCCACAAAGGTGAGTAAACAGTAAATGCACACCGGATAGCTCAACACAATCCACAAAGTAGAGTAAACAGTAAATCCACACAGGATAGCTCAACACAATCCACAAAGGAGAGTAAACAGAAGATTCAGCTCACACAGGTATACTTCATCGGATGACGATAAAGATGATCACTGATCCATCTAAGTCGTCGGACCCACGAAGGATCGATAGGTAACTAACCCCCACAATGACCCACACAGGATCGGGCCCACATAGGACCTGTAGGCGCTGGCTCACATAGAACCGCTGAGTGCGGACACACACAGGGTCGGACCCACACAGGATCGGGCCCACACTGGACCGGGCCCACACAGGACCTGTAGCACTGATCCACGTAGGATCGCTGAGTGCAGTAGTCGTCGCAGTCCACTGAGGATCTCTGCACAGTCGTCGCCGCAGTCCACTGAGGATCTCTGCACGGTCGTCGTCAGAGTCCACTGAGGATCTCTGCACAGTCATCGCTGTCGAAGAAGCAGTCGCAGCCACCATTAGGGTTCCCGCACACAGCAAGCTCGTTCGTGAGGGTCCGCTCCACGAGATGAGAGGCTGATACATCAACTGACACAAAGTTCGAAGTTGATGTATCCAAAAGTTCCGTATCGTCAACAGGAACTCAACGTCGCCGACGGCACGTCAATCGGACGCCCGGTCTGTGAGTTATTGGCTTTTTCGTCCGAGGGGCCCGGTTGGTTTTTAAGTCAAAACCAACCCGACCGTACTCCACCTGCATCCAAACCTCGGTCGGAGCATACCAAAAGATCTATCTCACAAATAGGAATTAAACAAAGCTGACGGCACGTCAATCGGACGTCTGTGGCTCAAGATATGAGTGTTTCCGCTCCAAAGGCCCGGTTGGTTTTGTGTACGAACCAACCCGGCCGAACTCAAAGTATTCAGAAACCTTGAGTGTGATATACCTAAATGGTCGTCTCGATCCAAGGATCGTGTTGCCGCTGACGGCGAGTCGTTTGGAGGCCCGTAGCTCATGTTACGGGCGTTTGAACGAAGTCCGTCCGAAGACGGGGGGTACGGGCCCGGGCCGACCCGGCCCGACCCCCCCTGGGTCGGCCGAACCAGGTCCGAACCGGTCCGACCCGGTCGGACCCGTCTGGCTCGGCCTGCCCGGCCCGGCTCATCCGAGCGGCCGAGTGGTCGAGTGGCCGACGCGGTGGGAGCCGCCGCCCAGCGTGACACCCCCGCGGCACCCGCGGGGTGTCGGCCGACAACCGGACGCGGCTGAAGCCGCGTCCCCGGTGACGCGGGGGGTGCCTCCGCCCCCGCGTGATGCCCGTGGGACACCCGCGGGGTGTCTTCCTGGCACCGGACGTGGCTTCAGCCGCGTCCCGCGAGCGCAGCCGCCGTGGCCGGTGTCGCGGCGGTCTCGTCCGGCGGCGCGCCGGGCACCGCCGCCTCTGGGCGCCGCCGCCGCCGGAGTCGCTCTGGTGGCCCGTCTTTCTTCCCGTTTGCACCGTTGCTCCTCCCGGGTTCCGTTATTCACTGCGGGATCGTCAAACATCCTTTGCGGAATGTTCTGTCGTCGCCCGTCAAATCCGCACAAAACGAAGAACGGTGGAGGGTCTTCGGGCCGTGTTCGTTTGGCCCGCACCCTCCGCGTTAGAGATAAATAACAGGAGGAATAAAGTTCAACACATGAACGCATATCCGAAACAATTTTTAATGAAATAAAATTGTTTTAATAGATGGGTACCTCATTTTGAATGGAAACAACAAGGGAAAAAGAGGCATTTCTATGAAATAAAACCCCTACATCGTAGTCGTCGCTTGCGAGCGTTCTTCACGGAAAAGCTCGTCGCGGAAGGTGGAGATCGTCGCGTCATCACGGAAGGGCGTCGCGTCGTCGCGGAACACGGCGTTGAGTCGGCGAACTCAACGCACCATGAAACAGCAGATTTAATTTAATTAATTAAATCCATGTTTTGGTTAAGAACCACGAAGGAGATAAAAAGAAAAGTCTGAGACTCTTACCTCAAGCAGCCGATTGAAGATCCGTCGCGGAGGAGGAGACGTCGCAGAGGAACTTTGTCGGCATCGCGGATCACGGCGTCGCGTCGTCGATTTCCAGGTTCGGCGTTCTTCGCGTTCTTCACGTTCTTCGCGTTCTTCGCGAAGGAGGTTGAAGGTTCAAGAACTCCTCTCAACGAGTAATCCTCTAAAAAAGATAGGTTGGTCTTATTTTATTATTATTCCAATAAAAGAAATCGGGTAAGTAACGACCCATCAATTCGTTGAATTAATTCAACGAAAGAAACAGCTCATTTAATTTATGAAATAAACCGCCCAATTAAATGGGCTGTTATGAAATTAAGAAAAAGCGTCAGTTGACTTTCATAAGGACGGGTTTTCGCGGGTGCGTTACTTAGAGGAAAGAAACGGCGGGGCTCGTGCGGGACCCACCTCACAAATATCCTACCAAGGGGGTAGGATATTTCTTGATAGCATCCTATCCGGTTTAACTCAGTTCAAGCTGCCTTTAAGTGGATTCAAGTGTCTTCCAAGTGGCTTAAGTGAAATAAAATAAAGTTATCGCAAAATTATTTTATTTCTTAACTTTAAGTCTGAAAATTAAAAACCACACCCGAGCAAATGCAACTCCGGAAGAGGCATTTCTAACCAAATACTGGCGCTGTGATTTCATTGGTGCCCTCAGAATTCGATTCCGGGCACCGGTTCAGAAGTTAGAAAAACCCGCTCGTCCGTTCACTGAACTTACCCAAGCCAAACTTCGGAAAATGATTCCGGGCACACCGGGCCTCGGAATCAGGTGCCGTCAGAAACTGCGCTCTTTTAAAATTCCAAATAAAATTAAGAAAAAAATTTCCTTGAAATTTATGAGTCTTTACATTACTCCCACCTCAGGGCTTTACGTCCCCGTAAAGATACATCATAAACTAGGGAAACAAATGTGGGTACTGAGCACGCATCTGAGCCTCCCGCTCCCAAGTGCTCTACTGGATGTTCCCGTTCTGCCATCTGATGCGCACAAGAGGAATCGATCACCCACGTAGGACCCGCTCCTGTCGATCCTCTATCTCCACATGGAACTCTGCAAATGTCGCCCCTTCATCCACGTCTAGCTCCCCATATTCAATGATGTGTGTCGGGTCGTGCATGTATCTCCTCAGCTGGGATACGTGGAAGACGTCGTGTACCTGGTGCAACTGAGGTGGCAGAGCCAGGCGATAAGCCACCTCGCCAATCCTACTGAGGACCTGGAAAGGCCCAATGAAGCGTGGAGACAACTTGCCTCCTTGGCCAAATCTCTGCAACCCATGTCGAGATGAGACCCGCAAGAAGACGTGGTCGCCATCCTCGAACTCTAGTGGCCTCCTCCTCCTGTCAGCAAATGACTTCTGCCGGCTCTGTGCTGTCCTCATCCGCTCCTGGATAACCTGGACCTTCTCTGTCGTTGCCCGGACCATCTCTGGTCCCACAAGTGCTGACTCCCCAGGGTCTGTCCAGCACAAAGGAGATCTGCAAAGCCTACCGTACAACACCTCGTAGGGTGCCATCCCGATGGTGGAGTGGTAGCTGTTATTGTACGCGAACTCCACCAAGGGTAGGTGGTCCTCCCAGCTACGATCAAAGTCGAGGACACATGCACGGAGAATGTCCTCGAGAGTCTGAATGGTCCACTCCGTCTGACCATCCGTCTGAGGGTGAAAGGCGGTGCTTAGACGTAGTCGTGTCCCGAACGCCTCCTGCAACCCCTTCCAAAGCCGGGAAGTAAAGCGAGTGTCCCGATCAGAGACGATAGTCGATGGCGCACCGTGAAGCCGTACAATCTCCTAAATGTAGAGACGTCCCAATCTCTCCACTGATCCCTGCTCTCGGATGGGTAAGAAGTGTGCCGACTTGGTGAGTCAGTCAACAATCACCCAAATGGAGTCGTGCCCTCTGGAAGTGCGTGGAAGTCCAGTCACGAAATACATAGATATCTTGTCCCACTTCCACTCCGGGACCTCCAAGGGCTGTACCAAGCCTGCTGGTACCTGATGCTCTGCCTTCACCTGCTGGAAGGTGAGGCACCGTGAAACGAACTCTGCCACAGCCTTCTTCATGCCCGGCCACCAGTGCAGTCGTCTGAGATCCTGGTACATCTTCGCCACTCCAGGATGTACCGCCAGAGAGAAGTGTGAAACTCTCTCATCACCTCCTCTCGTAAAGCTACTGGTACCAAGGTACGTCCTCTGAAAAGGATGTCGTGCTCTACTCCAAGGGAGAAACCATCAGGTGCATGTCCTGAGGATATCTGTGCACGCCGTGTCTCACAGTCAGTGTCCCCATGATGTGCCTCTCTGATCCGCTGCAGAAGTGGAGGAGAGACTGTGAGAGACAGAAGGAAGGCTGCTCCGTCTCTATCTACGAAGGATATCTGCAAGGCGGTTAGCTGCTCGGTCGCCTCCTCAAGTAGCTGGATGCTCGTCCTCCTGCTGAGGGCATCGGCTACCACGTTCCCCTTCCCAGGAGTATAGACTATCTCAAAGTCATAGTCCTGGAGGAAATCGAGCCATCGCTGATGTCTCAGGTTCAGGTCCTTTTAAGAGAAGATGTACCTGAGACTCTGGTGGTCAGAAAAGACTGTAAAGCGCTCGCCCATTAGATAGTGTCGCCATGTCTTCAGAGCGAAGACCACTGCTGCCAACTCCAAGTCATGGGTAGCGTAGTTCTTCTCATGCGGCCTCAATTGATGTGATCCATAGGTAATCACGGCCCACTCCTGCATCAGGACACACCCGAGTCTGGTCCCTGATGCATCGTAGTAGACTAAGTATCCAACTCCCTCCTCAGGCAACCTCAAGATAGGTGCGCTGGTCAACCTCTGCCTCAGCTCCTGGAAGCTCTGCTGACATCTGTCTGACCACACGAAGGGTTTCCCCTTCTTTGTCAACGCTGAGAGTGGTGTCGCAACTCTGGAGAAGTCCGACACAAATCTCCGATAGTATCCGGCAAGACCCAAGAAACTTTGCACCTCTGTCACGCACCTAGGTGGCTCCCAAGCTAGCACTGCCTCGATCTTCGCGGGATCCACTAGAACTCCCGCCTTAGAAATGACGTGCCCCAAGAAGTGGACCTCACGTAACCAGAACTGGCACTTGGAAATCTTGCCATAAAGCTGGTGCTCTCGGAGTGTGTCTAGTACAACTCGCAAGTGGTAGGCGTGCTCCTCCTCCGTGGTCGAGTACACCAAGATGTCGTCGATGAAGACCACGAAAAATCGATCGAGGTATGGCTGGAAGATCCTGTTCATGAGGCTCATGAACACTGCTGGACCATTGGTTACACCGAAAGGCATAACCAAGAACTCATAGTGGCCATACCGACACCTAAAGGCCGTCTTCTGCACATCCTCATCTCGAACTCTGAGCTGATGATAGCCTGACCTGAGGTCTATCTTCGAGAACCACCGCGCTCCCATGAGCTGGTCGAAAAGGTCAGCAATCCTGGGTAGCGGATACTTGTTCCTCACTGTCACTAGGTTCAGGCGACGATAATCGACACATAGTCGCAAGCTCTCATCCGCCTTCTTGGCGAACAATATCGGGGAAGCCCAGGGTGAAACACTGGGTTGGATGAACCCCTTGCCCTGCAAGTCCTCCAACTGTACCCGTAACTCTCGAAGCTTGGCGGGGGCCATCCGATATGCTGGAGTGGATATCGGGGATGTCCCAGGGTACAGGTCAATATAAAAGTCTACCTCTCTGCGAGGAGGTATCCCTAGAACGTCGTCGGGGAAGACGTCCGCATACTGATCCACCACTGCAGGAAAACTAGGACTCCGCACGTCCACTGCTCCTAGGATGAGGCTAGCCAGCTGATGAGTGATGGGGTGTCCTCTCCTTTGCGGGAGTCCATCCTGTGCTACTAAGGCTCCCTTCTCGCCGGTGAAGGTGAACCTGCTCCCGTCGGTGCGCACACATCTCACCTTGCGCCTAAAACAGTCAATCTGAGCATGGAATGTAGATAACCAATCCATGCCCAAGATGACATCATAAGGCCTCGACGCCGCTACAAGAAGATCCCAGCCGAAGCTCTCACCTCCTAGAGTAAGATCACACTGCCGGCACCAGTGCGTAATCGTTGAGTCAGCTCCCGTAGGAGTCTCTAGCCGTAAGGATCGAGCCAACGGCTCTGTCGGAATCTCTGAGCTCCGAACAAAGGCAGCGGCTATGAAAGAGTGACTCGCTCCTGTGTCTATAAGAACTGCAGCAAGGGTGGAATAGACAAAGATCGTACCTCGAATCATCTCTGGTGCGCCGTGGTCGTAGGCCTCTGCTGCCTGGAGCTGAGCCTGTCTCTTCCCACCAGCTCCCTGTGGTCGGGGCGGGGCTCCTGGTGGTGGTGGTTGCAGAGCCTCAAAGCGTCGCCCACCACCTGCTGCTCGGCCAGCTCCTCTGCCTCGTCCGCCTCATCCCTGCGGACCGCCACGGTCGACCCTCTGCCTCTTCCTGGGTGGCCCCTCCATTGTCTGCTGCCCCTCGGTACGGCGGGTCGGGCAGTCACGAGCCATGTGGCTCTGCCCGCTGCACTCGTAGCACTACCTGCCTCTTGGAAGACTGGCTCCGCGCTGTGTGCCCCGCACTGCTGAGGCAGTGTCCCGAGGTCGTCTGCCGGAAGGTCTAGTCTGTCTGGAACCCTGAGTCATCCGTCGGCTACCTGCTGTCGAAGACTCCGCCACCTGCCGCCCTGCAGTAGGTCTCGCTGTAGACTCAGCCAGAAAGCTCTCGATCAGAAGGGCTCGCTCCAGCACCCCTGCCTGGGTCGGGATGCTGAGGGAGATCAGCGATGCCTTGATCTCGTGTCTCAATCCCTGCTCGAAGGTCTGGCCACGGAAGAAGGGGTCCCGTACCATGTCTGTCGAGTACCGAGAAAGGTCGGTGAACCTCGCCGGGAACTGAGCGACCGTCAAGCTGCCCTGCCGCAGCTGAAGAAGCTCCTGGATGCGCACCGCACGGAGGGTGGCCAGGATGACCTCTGAGCGGAAGAGGCTCTCGAATTCCATATAGATGAGGGAGGCCTCATCGTGTACCTGGAGCATCAGGCTCCACCATCATTCTACTGCTGCGTGCAGTGGGCTCGCCGCGAGGATCACCATGAGGTCTGCTGGTGTCCTCACTAGCCTGAAAACTCAGACGACCGCCTCCAGCCAGTCCTCGGCGGCCTGGGGGTCCGCCACCCCACGAAACCTGGGTGGTAGCTGGCGCTGGAACTCGTGCAGAGCTTCGAGGCGTCGTGCATCGTCAGCGATCGGCGGTGGAAGTATCGGGGGCTCGGCGGGTAAAGGTACCGTCGGTTCCTCTGCTGTCAACGGGCCCTGTACCGAGGCCTCGTCGCTCGGCGGGCTATCGTCGCGCTCTACTCTCGGAACCCTAGCTGGATGCTGTCATGGGGCCATCCTGAAAAGGAAACAAGTGCACCACGGTCAGAACAGTATACCTGGTGAGCTGACACAAGTAATCACAAAGAAAACTTGAAACACATATGCAATCAATGTTTTCGTGCATTAAGTCGGAAATCAGAAGTCAGGGCCCTGGTGTATAGATACGTCGGCCGCCGCACCAACACTGGACTCCCTGGACTGATAACCACACTCAATACGCTAAACACTATTGCTTCACATAGAAGAAATATCAGAGTCTGCGGTAGAACCGACCACCTTTGATACCAATTTTTCACGACCCGTCCTCGGGGCCCGTGCCCTGACTATCCCAAACCCGCCTTCCATAGTCCAGGGGCTGGCGACTAGCACCAAGGCGTAAATCCCAACAAAAAGGGAAGTCATTGCCTTTGAAAAGTAAACAAGCATGATAGAGTAAGCAAGCGGAAAGGTAAACACTAAGTAAAAAACGGTACAAGCTGTGATGAATGTAAAAGGGGCCGGAAATACAAGCCCAACTGTAAAGTACAACTGAAAGGAAAAACAGCAACTGAAAGGAAAAATGTAACGCCCCGACCCCAGTTACCCAGAGTCGGTGCATTACTTACATAACATTGGCATGATCACAAGAAAGATCAAAACTCGAAAGATCGATTGGTTTAGTAGCTTTGGAAACACTAGATATATTCATAAAGTTTTACATTACATTTCAGAGTAAAAACAACTACTACAACAACATGGTCTTCATATTTCACACTCATATCCCCACATACTATCCCTGCATGTCATTCATAACTTACTTCTTCACCTCCTGGGAAAATAAAACATAGAAAAGGGGTGAGCTCAAATGCCCAGTAAGGATAACAATATAGCGGAAACTTTCACAAATAAGAATAAATATTTAAGGCAATGTATAACTAAAACATAAGCCTTTTAAACTTGAATTTCAACATGGTATGGCATAAATAAAATGAAATAATGCCATTTACTTATTCACATGGATATTCTACTAATCGAATAATCACATGCAAAAATCAATAACCAATTTCATAATTTTGGAATGCATAATGCCAGACTATCATAACCACATAGCCAAGGCCTCGTGCCAAGACTACAAATAATATTTTGTCAAGGCCTTGTGCCAAGACACTAGTTTGTCTCATTAGACCTACCGATGCATCGAGGAGCTATAGCGGGCTCCACCCGTCACATATTAAGTCCAATGCATTCCCATATGAAAAGGTTTAAACATAACATAAACATTCGTATTAAAACTAGCATACGAAATGTCAATAATTTCACCATAAACTATGAATGGTATAAAAATGGCACATCCACAGTCAAACATATCACAAAACCTTCAATACAATATAGATGTTTTGTATCATAATAAATCAACTTCAAATAAGCGTAAAATCCATCAAAGGATGTTGACATAGATGAAATCAAAACACTTTTTAGAGAAATATCTCTTTCTATTTTTGAAATCATTTAAGAGCCATATAAAATAAAACATTTTCATGAAAATATTATTATAAGCTTGTAAGGAAACCTTTGAGTATTTTATAACGGCGGAAAATAACCGCACCCGCCGTATAAGTTAAAAAAACATTCTTACCTTAATTTTGTCGAAAAGGTTAAAAAGGACCTTGTTTTGAAAACGACGGAAAGATTCCTTTATAAACCTCTTATAAAAAGTAAAACAAGGGTATAAATGACTTAAACCCATATTCTTGTAAATAGTAAAAATGTTTTGAAATACATTTTTAAGAAACATGGATGTGGATGATAAAGAGATCCCAGTGGATTATTACGTACAAACAACCTCGGATAATGAAGAGATTGTGAAATAACCCTTACCTTGTACTTTTCCTTGGTTGGGGTAGGTTAACCTCCTGTATAATGGTGAAATAATTGTTATTAAATTATACAAGAATCATATACATTAATATGATATCATATATGATCTTTTAACATTGCTTTATTAATAATATCTTAGTATTATCGTCGTTTCGGGTGATAATCGATTCGTTCTTCTTAAATGTTAGGTTACGTAAGACATGTTTGTAATGGATATATTATATCTTATTCATAATCAGAATGATATTAACATTATTTTTAACCCTAAAATGAGAATAATACTTGAATGGATATGATGGAGAATGAATATTATCGCGTTCGTGGAGACGGTAGTCCGTACGTACGCACGAACGCTACTTCCATTTAATTTTTATTTTAAAAGAATCAAATCCAAATGATACATAGGTATATTACTATTCCAGTATAATATAATATTTTATATATGTTACATAAGTTCATTAACCCCATCCTTTATACGTTCCATGTGTGGTATGAACGAGTCATATCATTTTAAGGGGGCGGTAGTCCGCACTTCCTCAAATGAAGTTATCGTATGTATATACAACATGAAACGAATAATGGTATGAAAGAAAATGGAATTACAGAAGCTTATATATAAAATATATATCATTAATATCATATTTAATTACAGTTCCATCATAATGGCCACCATGAGAGGTGGTAAGATGTATTTGAACAATCATCGTTTCGTGAGGCGTTAGTTTTCCATCCACAGAAACATTATGTTCATCATCCATTAGATGGAGTTGTGTGTATGTGTAGTTTGAATCCTTCTTATAACAACATCCTAGTATATTTTGGATACTGGTGTTGTTACAAAAGAAAGGAAATAAAAAGAGTTTGGGGGTTGGAGAAGCAAAATAAATGAAAATAATTTAAGAGAAATCGTTACCTTTAATTTAGGTAACTCACTTTGGTTGGAACCAAAGGACTTCTTGAAATGCTTTATGCCTAAGGGTAAGCTTCAAGGAGGAGTAGAGGGATGTGGGGAGCTTATTTGGGCAGAGTTTGGACTAGCCAAGTGGCTTGAGAGGTGTGAGGAATGAGTAGAAGTGGTCTCCTTTTATAAGGGAGAGGAGGGGCTCTTTAGGAAAGTGTGAAAGTATTACTTTATAATATATTTGTATTCGGTTTATAATGGTCCAAAAATCATTGAGGTCGAAGATACGATGACTCATATTCTAAATAACATCAACCAATAAGAATTGGACAGGTTTTAGATAATAGTTTAATCATTATAATCTTATTTATTTAAATGATTTATTAATGAGGTAAACATTGCATCATTATTGTGTCATTAATAATTTAAATTATTTGATGTCTAAAAATTATAAATAAAATATCATTATGTATTAACTCTTTTTATATTTCTAATGAATATTTATAATCGAAAATCCAACATGTATAACCCTATGTAAAAATTGTTCTTCTAAAAGATGTAAGCTTATTCCATTTTTATTTTTATTTTAACTTTATTAATATAATGTGTCATTATCACTTACAAGTGGATCCATGGGGTCCCAAAACAGACCCAAAGATGCCCATGGTCGACCATGTATCAACCAATAGGGTTAAGACACGTTTTAAGGTAATTTATTATTATTATAATATTATTTTTTTAACCCTTATTTACCGGATTTACTCTTTAACCATGGTAAATAAAATATTTACCGCAGTAATTATTCAAAATGTGTAAAAATAAAAGTTACCTATTTACATAATTTGGACATCCTGATTCCAAATATGGAATCCATTTTCCTAAATTCAAAACACAGAAGTGGCAGAAATTAATTTAAAATTAATTCCCGCTGTCAAAACAAAAAGCGTGTTTTTAAGAGGTAATAACTATCAAAAGATTGACACTTGTTTATGTTCGGTTTAATTGTAAAATTATGTCCAATGACCAAAATTATATTAAATGGTAAAAATATATTCTAAATATACTTTAAAATCACTCAAATTCACAATTTATCACTATTAATTATTTTGATTAAAAAAGTTGTTTTTAATTAAAATTTAGTAATTTTCACTATTCATCAAAATATGAAAGTTATCCGAAATGTACCAAAATTTCACCCTAGGCTAATTTTGATATTCCGAATCCAAAAATGAAGTCCATTTTCAAATATAAAATATATATAATTTCAAAAAGTATGTATTAGTATTCACAACGGCTAGTTTAATTAGTTGTGGTGTGTGTTAGAACTCGAGGTTGCGTACAACACACGCTATCGCATTATTCGAAGGGAAACGTACCGTGGAAGCTTGGGGTGTTACATTCTCCCCTCCTTCAAATAATTGCGTCCTCGCAATTTCTAGAATACTTATTACATGAAAAGACTCGGGTGGTTCTTCATCATAAGTTCCTCGGGTTCCCACGTTGCCTCTTCCATCTTATGGTTTCTCCACAAAACTTTTACCAGACGCGTCGTCCGGTTTCTCAGTACTTGTTCTCTTGTATCAAGAATCTTGACAGGCTCTTCACAATAAGATAGATCGGGTTCCAGTTCTAATTCCTCATAGGTGAGTACATGCGTTGGGTCAGGCATGTATTTTCTCAACAGAGATACGTGGAACACATCGTGAACTTTGGAGAGATTTGGCGGCATTGCCAATCGGTAAGCTACAGCCCCAATTCGTTCTAGAATTTCGAAAGGTCCGATGTACCTGGGACTCAATTTACCTTTCTTACCAAAACGTATGACTCCCTTCCATGGAGATACCTTTAGGAAAACATGATCACCGACCTGAAATTCCAAATCCTTCCTTCGATTATCGGAATAGCTCTTCTGCCTACTTTGAGCTGCTTTGATGTGATTTTGGATTACCTTCACCTTTTCCACCGTTTCCTCCACCAGTTCTGGGCCTACAAGTTTTCTTTCACCAACGTCATCCCAACAGGTTGGTGTACGACATCTCTTTCCGTATAACGCTTCATATGGTTCCATTTGAATACTCGAATGGAAGCTATTGTTATAGGAAAATTATACTAGTGGTAAATATTGATCCCACATACCCTGAAAATCAAGTGAGCAAGATCTCAACATGTCTTCTAAGGTCTGAATAGTCTGTTCTGATTGTCCGTCTGTCTGAGGGTGGTAAGCAGTGCTCAAATGAAGTTCAGTATCCAGGGATTTCTGAAGACTTTTCCAAAATCTTGAAGTAAAACGGGGGTCACGATCAGAAACAATCGATAGGGGAACTCCATGAAGTCTCACAACTTAATTAATGTATAGTCTTGCTAGACGTTCCAGGGGTAGATCTTCTCTTATAGCAAGAAAATGTGCTGACTTGGTAAGACGATCAACAATAACCCATATTGCATCGTTCCTTCTAGGAGTCTTTGGTAGCCCCATGACAAAGTCCATCGTAATATTGTCCCATTTCCACTCCGGTATGGGAAGAGGTTGCATGACTCCTCCAGGCTGTTGCCTTCCAGCTTTCACTTGTTGACAAACCATACATCTTGACACAAAATCAGCAATCTCCCTCTTCATGTTGTCCCACCAAAAATGTTCCTTCAAATCTTTATACATTTTGGTGCTCCCAGGGTGTATAGAGAAATTGGAACTATGAGCGTCATCCAGTAATTCCCTTTTTAGATCAGGTATATTGGGAACACAAAGTCTCTTCCCGAATTTCAAAATTCCATCTTCATACACAAAGTCTCTCAATCTCCCATCATTCACAGCTTTAATCTTCTTCTGAAATTCTTCATCATCGGTCTGGGAACTCTTAATCCTTTCTAGTAAAGATGGTTTGGCAACCATTTGAAAAAGCATTGATGTTTCACCTTCCCTGGTTATTCCCATGTCCATCTTCTCTAGATCCATGAAAATTGGATCCCTTTCAATTCTCATCATGTTCAGAACTCCATGGTCTTTTCTGCTCAAAGCATCTGCTACTTTGTTTACTTTCCCCGGGTGGTAGTGTATCGTGCAATCATAATCCTTGAGTAATTAAAGCCATCTCCTTTGCCTCATGTTGAGTTCTTTTTGTGAGAAAATATACTTCAGACTCTTGTGATCAGTATAAATCTCACATTTTTCACCATAGAGGTAGTGCCTCCATATCTTCAAAGCAAAGATCACAGCTTCTAACTCAAGATCATGAGTAGGATAGTTTTGTTCATTAATTTTCAACTGCCGTGATGCATAGGCAATAACTCTATCATTCTGCATAAGGACACAACCAAGTCCTTTCTTTGATGCATCACTATAAATAACGAACCCATCATTCCCCGATGGTAGAGTCAATATAGGAGCATTGACTAATCTTCTCTTCAGTTCTTCGAAACATTCTTCACACTCTTTTGTCCAAACAAATTTAACCCCTTTACGTGTGAGCTTCATTAATGGGTTAGCCAATCGGGCAAAATTCTGGACGAAACGTCGATAATAACCTGCCAAGCCAATAAAACTACGTACCTCAGTTATACTCGTAGGTGCTGGCCATTCTTGGATTGCTTTCGTCTTAGAAGGATCAACAGAGATTCCATCTTTAGAGACAATATGGCCAAGAAAAGAAATCTCCTGAAGCCAGAATTCACACTTGCTAAACTTTCCATATAATTCATGCCTCCTCAGAGTCTTCAAGATAATGCGCAAGTGATTTTCATGATCTTCGTAGGTTTTGGAGTATACCAAGATATCATCAATAAATACCACCACAAATTCATCGAGATACTCCTTGAAAACTCTATTCATCAGATCCATGAATACAGAGGGTGCATTAGTCAATCCAAACGGCATTACAGTAAACTCGTAATGCCCGTACCTGGTTCGAAATGCTGTCTTCGGAATGTCTTCCTTCTTTACACACAACTGATGGTATCCAGATCGAAGGTCAATCTTTGAAAAGTATTGAGCTCCATGCAGTTGGTCAAATAAATCATCAATAAGAGGTAGGGGATACTTGTTCTTTATCGTTATAGCATTTATCTCCCTGTAGTCGATACATAACCTCATAGATCCATCTTTCTTTTTAACAAAAAGGACAGGGGATCCCCATGGAGAAACACTAGGGCGAATAAATCCCTTATTACTCAATTCCTCTAGTTGTTTCTTTAGTTAGACTAACTCTACAGTGGCCATTCTATAAGGGGTCTTCGATATAGGCCTTGATCCAGGAATCAAATCAATGGAAAACTCAACTTCTCGTTCTGGAGGATGTCCAGGTAAATCTTCCGAAAATACATCTACAAATTCTTTCACAACAGGTACATCCTCTATTTGAACATTACTTTCCTCACTGACAGTTATTTCATTCTCTTCCTCCCCAATAATTGAATTAAGTTGAGCTACTGGGGGTGGATCTAAATAAGAATTAGGTGGTGACGATTCTGCTCTAAAAATAAGGTGTTCCTTATCATTATCATCAAGAATCGTAACCTCTTTCTTCTTACAATAAATCTTCGCATCATAGTCCGAAATCCAGTCCATACCGAGGATTATATCAAACTCAATCATAGGTATGACGATGAGATCAGCAGATAAAGAAAATTTATGTGCTCTAATGGGGACCGATTCACAAAACTTTGTTGCAACGATACTTCCCTTAGGAGTTTTGACCGACACCTCCCTTATTAAATCAAATTGGAAATATCTAATTTTCTTAGCAAACTGTGAAGATATGAAACAATGCGATGATACAGAATCAAATAATGCATTTTCTAAACTTGAGGAAACCATTAAATTACCTGCCACCACGTCTTTCGGAGCTTCTACCTCAGCAGTAGTGATAGCATAAGCCTGGCCTTGATCCCTTGGCCTTTTCTGAGGTAAGTTCTCCTGAGGCTTAGGACATGCATTTGCATAATGCCCCATCTCCCTGCAATTGTAGCACTGAACGTTGGTAGCTTCCTTCTTCCCCTTGCAATCATGAGCTTGGTGGCCTTTTTCACCACACTTGTAACAGACTCCCATTCCCTTCAGGCAAGCACCGGGGTGTTTCTTCCCGCATTTACCACAAGATGGATATTCAACCTTTCCCTTCTTCCCCTTATTTCCATTCCCAGATTGATCAGCAGGTCTCTTCTTCTCTTGCTTCTCTTTAAAGTCATAAGACTTAGAGAATTCCTTTTCGGTCTTGATAGCACATGAGACAATGTCTTCGTACGATGAAAAGGATTGTGAGACTAATGCTCAACGGAGAAATGGTTTTAACCCATCAAAGAAACGATAAATCTTACTTCTTGGGTTGCGTATATAATCTCCAGCATACCTCGCTAACCTTGTAAAGTTAGCCTCATACTTTGTGACATTATCATCCTCCTTTTGTCTCAGACTTAGAAATTGCCTTTCCATATCCGCTCGATGGTCGCGAGGGAAGTATTTTTCTAAAAACAGATCGTTGAACTCCCTCCATTACATATTTGATACTTCATCATCTTCCTTCATGTTTTGAATCAATGACCACCATTGATCAGCATCTCCAGTGAGGCGGTAAACTGCCATGATAACTTTTTCCCTTTCACTGCTCCCCAAAGCCTGAAATATTTTCTCTAGGGAAAATATCCATTGCTCAGCTACTAATGGATTTGTATTCCCGTTGAAAGTTGGTGGTTGTTGCCTCATGAATTGATCTAACATTGATCCTCCACGCTGCGGATCAGGGTGCTCCATACGGGTAAGGTTATTATTCATAACCTGAGTAAGTTGTCCCTGTATGGTGATTAGCTGATCGGCACCAGTTGCATCACCAGCCCCACTATAATTATCTTGAGCAGGAGGGAAATCCCTACATGGAGTGCGTGCATTGATACGGTTTCCATTTCTTCCACTATGCGCCATTTCTAAACAATGGCATAAACTAGATCAGTTTATGAATCAAAATACATAATCCCATACTTATAAAACACTTAACATAAATTGAACTATTTATGGATATAATCCATAATCATAAAAATGTTTTCTTTGAGGAAGTATATACTCATAAACCCTTCATAATGATTTGTAAAGAAAATGAGAGTTATCCTAAGCATATCCCCCGGGAGTGTCGTAACCAAGAGTGCAGCAAGGCCCGTTGTCGTGCACCAGTTCCCGTTCGAGTCTAGCTCAAAGCAGTGTTTTCGGGTTTTACCCCTAGGTACATATGTGCCAGAGCCGCCTCTACCTGCTCGTATCCAGACAGGGATGTATTGCTCGGAAAACTCACAAAATCTCTACAATACAAAAATTCTAGGAAGTTCTTCTATACTAATCCTCAAAGTTCATCTTAGGTCTACGTGCTCTAATCAGAGTTTATCTAAATCTAGCTTCCAAGGTTTGTACTAAACTTCCTCTGATACCAACTATAACGCCCCGACCCCAGTTACCCAGAGTCGGTGCATTACTTACATAACATTGGCATGATCACAAGAAAGATCAAAACTCGAAAGATCGATTGGTTTAGTAGCCTTGGAAACACTAGATATATTCATAAAGTTTTACATTACATTTCAGAGTAAAAACAACTACTACAACAACATGGTCTTCATATTTCACACTCATATCCCCACATACTATCCCTGCATGTCATTCGTAACTTACTTCTTCACATCCTGGGAAAATAAAACATAGAAAAGGGGTGAGCTCAAATGCCCAGTAAGGATAACAATATAGCAGAAACTTTCACAAATAAGAATAAATATTTAAGGCAATGTATAACTAAAACATAAGCCTTTTAAACTTGAATTTCAACATGGTATGGCATAAATAAAATGAAATAATGCCATTTACTTATTCACATGGATATTCTACTAATCGAATAATCACATGCAAAAATCAATAACCACTTTCATAATTTTGGAATGCATAATGCCAGACTATCATAACCACATAGCCAAGGCCTCGTGCCAAGACTAAAAATAATATTTTGTCAAGGCCTTGTGCCAAGACACTAGTTTGTCTCATGAGACCTACCGATGCATCGAGGAGCTATAGCGGGCTCCACCCGTCACATATTAAGTCCAATGCATTCCCATATGAAAAGGTTTAAACATAACATAAACATTCGTATTAAAACTAGCATACGAAATGTCAATAATTTCACCATAAACTATGAATGGTATAAAAATAGCACATCCACAGTCAAACATATCACAAAACCTTCAATACAATATAGAAGTTTTGTATCATAATAAATCAACTTCAAATAAGCGTAAAATCCATCAAAGGATGTTGACATAGATAAAATCAAAACACTTTTTAGAGAAATATCTCTTTCTATTTTTGAAATAATTTAAGAGCCATATAAAATAAAACATTTTCTTGAAAATATTCTTATAAGCTTGTAAGGAAAGCTTTGAGTATTTTATAACGGCAGAAAATAACCGCACCCGCCGTATAAGTTAAAAAAAACATTCTTACCTTAATTTTGTCGAAAAGGTTAAAAAGGACCTTGTTTTGAAAACGACGGAAAGATTCCTTTATAAACCTCTTATAAAAAGTCAAACAAGGGTATAAATGACTTAAACCCATATTCTTGTAAATAGTAAAAATGTTTTGAAATACATTTTTAAGAAACATGGATGTGGATAATAAAGAGATCCCAGTGGATTATTACGTATAAACAACCTCGGATAATGAAGAGATTGTGAAATAACCCTTACCTTGTACTTTTCCTTGGTTGGGGTAGGTTAACCTCCGGTATAATGGTGAAATAATTGTTATTAAATTATACAAGAATCATATATATTAATATGATATCATATATGATCTTTTAACATTGCTTTATTAATAATATCTTAGTATTATCGTCGTTTCGGGTGATAATCGATTCGTTCTTCTTAAATGTTAGGTTACGTAAGACATGTTTGTAATGGATATATTATATCTTATTCATAATCAGAATGATATTAACATTATTTTTAAACCTAAAATGAGAATAATACTTGAATGGATATGATGGAGAATGAATCTTATCGCGTTCGTGGAGACGGTAGTCCGTACGTACGCACGAACGCTACTTCCATTTAATTTTTATTTTAAAAGAATCAAATCCAAATGATACATAGGTATATTACTATTCCAGTATAATATAATATTTTATATATGTTACTTAAGTTCATTAACACCATCCTTTATACGTTCCATGTGTGGTATGAACGAGTCATATCATTTTAAGGGGGCGGTAGTCCGCACTTCCTCAAATGAAATTATAGTATGTATATACAACATGAAACAAATAATGGTATGAAATAAAATGGAATTACAGAAGCTTATATATAAAATATATATCATTAATATCATATTTAATTACAGTTCCATCATAATGGCCACCATGAGAGGTGGTAAGATGTATTTGAACAATCATCGTTTCGTGAGGCGTTAGTTTTCCATCCACAGAAACATTATGTTCATCATCCATTAGATGGAGTTGTGTGTATGTGTAGTTTTAATCCTTCTTATAACAACATCCTAGTATATTGTGGATACTGGTGTTGTTACAAAAGAAAGTAAATAAAAAGAGTTTGGGGGTTAGAGAAGCAAAATAAATGAAAATAATTTAAGAGAAATCGTTACCTTTAATTTAGGTAACTCACTTTGGTTGGAACCAAAGGACTTCTTGAAATGCTTTCTGCCTAAGGGTAAGCTTCAAGGAGGAGGAGAGGGATGTGGGGAGCTTAGTTGGGCAGAGTTTGGACGAGCCAAGTGGCTTGAGAGGTGTGAGGAATGAGTAGAAGTGGTCTCCTTTTATAAGGGAGAGGAGGGGCTCTTTAGGAAAGTGTGAATGTATTACTTTATAATATATTTGTATTCGGTTTATAATGGTCCAAAAATCATTGAGGTCGAAGATAAGATGACTCATATTCTAAATAACATCAACCAATAAGAATTGGACAGGTTTTAGATAATATTTTAATCATTATAATCTTATTTATTTAAATGATTTATTAATGAGGTAAACATTGCATCATTATTGTGTCATTAATAATTTAAATTATTTGATGTCTAAAAATTATAAATAAAATATAATTATGTAGGAAATCTTTTTATCTTTCTAATGAATATTTATAATCGAAAATCCAACATGTATAACCCTATGTAAAAATTGTTCTTCTAAAAGATTTAAGCTTATGCCATTTTTATTTTTATTTTAACTTTATTAATATAATGTGTCATTATCACTTACAAGTGGATCCATGGGGTCCCAAAACAGACCCAAAGATGCCCATGGTCGACCATGTATCAACCAATAGGGTTAAGACACGTTTTAGGGTAATTTAGTATTATTATAATATTATTTTTTTAACCCTTATTTACCGGATTTACTCTTTAACCATGGTAAATAAAATATTTACCGCAGTAATTATTCAAAATGTGTAAAAATAAAAGTTACCTATTTACATAATTTGGACATCCTGATTCCAAATATGGAATCAATTTTCCTAAATTCAAAACACAGAAGTGGCAGAAATTAATTTAAAATTAATTCCCGCTGTCAAAACAAAAAGCGTGATTTTAAGAGGTAATAACTATCAAAAGATTGACACTTGTTTATGTTCGGTTTAATTGTAAAATTATATCCAATGACGAAAATTATATTAAATGGTAAAAATATATTCTAAATATACTTTAAAACCACTCAAATTCACAATTTATCACTATTAATTATTTTGATTAAAAAAGTTGTTTTTAATTAAAATTTAGTAATTTTCACTATTCATCAAAATATGAAAGTTGTCCGAAATGTACCAAAATTTCACCCTAGGCTAATTTTGATATTCCAAATCCAAAAATGAAGTCCATTTTCAAATATAAAATATATATAATTTCAAAAAGTAGGTATTAGTATTCACAACGGCTAGTTTAATTAGTTGTGGTGTGTGTTAGAACTCGAGGTTGCGTACAACACACGCTATCGCATTATTCGAAGGGAAACGTACCGTGGAAGCTTGGGGTGTTACAAAAAAACTGCAGTGTCGAGCCCTCCTCTGGGAGTCCCACCTGAAGGGTGGGTACAGATAGCCTCCACTTCTCCTCGGGTCCACCTGACCGCTCCGAGTATGTCCCGCCCAGTGGTCCACCTCCAGGTACCGTCCTGCTCCGCACGCCTCCACCACGGTCAGTGCTGTCCATCGTCTGCAACCAACACAACGTAGTGCGGGCATAGCCCGTGCATGGGTGAGTATAAGCTACTCAGTAGGGACCCCGAGACCCCCAAAGGTCTCCCAAAATCCACAAAGGATAATCCAAAAAGGAAAGATACAATCACGAAGTAACATCTGACACGGATTAGGTATATGCCCATACATATACCTAAGTCATCAATTCCCGTTCGGCTCCAACGTCCGAGCCCAAGCACAACCCAGTCCACACAGGAAATCAAAGCGTATACCCACACAGGATAGCTCAACACAATCCACAAAGAAGAGTAAACAGTAAATCCACACAGGATAGCTCAACACAATCCACAAAGGAGAGTAAACAGTAAATCCACACAGGATAGCTCAACACAATCCACAAAGGAGAGTAAACAGTAAATCCACACAGGATAGCTCAACACAATCCACAAAGGAGAGTAAACAGAAGATTCAGCTCACACAGGTATACTTCTTCGGATGACGATAAAGATGATCACTGATCCATCTAAGTCGTCGGACCCACGAAGGTTCGATAGGTAACTAACCCCCGCAATGACCCACATAGGATCATGCCCACACAGGACCTGTAGGCGCTGGCTCACACAGAACTGCTGAGCGCAGACCCACACAGGATCGGACCCACACAGGATCGGGCCCACACAGGACCGGGCCCACACAGGACCTGTAGCAATGATCCACATAGGATTGTTGAGTGCAGTAGTCGTCGCAGTCCACTGAGGATCTCTGCACAGTCGTCGCCGCAGTCCACTAAGGATCTCTGCACGGTCGTCGTCGGAGTCCACTGAGGATCTCTGCACAGTCGTCGTTGTCGAAGAAGCAGTCGCAGCCAGCACTAGGGTTCCCGCACACAGCAAGCTCGTTCGGGAGGGTCCGCTCTATGAGCCGAGAGTCTGATAAATCAACTGACACAAAGTTCGAAGTTGATGTATCCAAAAGTTCAGTATCGTCAACAGGAACTCAACGTCGCAGACGACGCGTCAATCAGATGCCCGGTCTGAGAGTTATTGGCTTTTTCGTCCGAGGGGCCCGGTTTGTTTTTACGTCAAAACCAACCCGACCATACTCCACCTGCATCCAAACCTCGGGCAGCGCATGCCAAAAGATCCGTCTCACAAAGAGGAATTCAACAAAGCTGACGACACGTCAATCGGACGTCTGTAGCTCAAGATATGAGTGTTTCCGCTCCGAAGGCCCGGTTGGTTTCGTGTACGAACCAACCCGGCCGAACTCAAAGTATTCCTAAACCTTGAGTGAGATATACCGAAACGACCGTCTCGATCCAAGGATCATGTTGCCGCTAACGGCGAGTCGTTTGGAGGCCCGTAGCTCAACATAAGGGCGTTTGAACAAAGTCTATCCGAAGACTGGGGGTACGGGCCTGGGCCGACCCGGCCCGACCCCCCCTGGGTCGGCCGAACCCGGTCCGAACCGGTGCGACCCACTCCGACCCGGTCAGACTGGTCTAGCTCGGCCGACGCGGGGGGAGCCGCCGCCCCGCGTGACACCCCCGCGGCACCCGCGGGGTGTCGGCCGACAACCGGACGCGGCAAAACCCGCGTCCCGGGTGACGCGGGGGGTGCTGCCGCCCCCGTGTGATACCCGCGGGACACTCGTGGGGTGTCTTCCTGGCGCCGGACACGGCTTCAACCGCGTCCCGTGAGCGCAGCCGCCGCGGCCGGTGCCGCGGCGGTCTCGTCCAGCGGCGGGCCGGGCGCCGCCGCCTCCGGGCGCCGGTGGCCCGTTTTTCTTCCAGTTTGCGCTGTTGCTCCTCCCAGGTTCCATTCTTCACTGCGGGATCGTCAAACATCCATTGCGGCATGTTCCGTCGTCGCCCGTAAAATCCGCACAAAACGAAGAACGGTGGAGGGTCGTCGGGTCGTGTTCGTTTGGCCCGCACCCTCCGCGTTAGAGATAAATAACAGGAGGAATAAAGTTCAACACATGAACGCATATCCGAAACAATTTTTAATGAAATAAAATTGTTTTAATAGACGGGTTCCTCATTTTGAATGTAAACGACAAAGGAAAAAAGAGGCATTTCCAAGAAAAACACCCCTACCTCGTAGTCGTCGCTCGCGAGCGTTCTTTGCGGAAAAGCTCATCGCGGAAGGTGGAGATCGTCGCGTCGTCGCGGAAGGGCGTTGCGTCGTCGCGGAACACGACGTTGAGTCGGCGAACTAAACGCCCCATGAAACAACAAATTTAATTTAATTAATTAAATCCGTGTTTTGGTTAAGAACCACGAAGAAGATAAAAAGGAAATTCCAAGACTCTTACCTCAAGCAGCCAATCGAAGATCCGTCGCGGAGGAAGACACGTCGCAGAAGAACGTTGTCTGCGTCACGGATCACGGCGTCACGTCGTCGATTTCCGGGTTCGGCGTTCTTCACGTTCTTCACGTTCTTCGCGTTCTTCGCGAAGGAGGTTGAAGGCTCAAGAACTCCTCTCAACGAGTAATCCTCTGAAAGAGATAGGTTGGTCTTATTTTATTATTATGCCAACAAACGAAAACGGGTAAGTAATGACCCATCAATTCGTTGAATTAATTCAACGAAAGAAAAACCTCATTTAATTTATGAACTAAACCGCCCAATTAAATGGTCTGTTAAGAAATTAAGAAAACACGTCAGTTGACTTTCATAATGACAGGTTTTCGCGGGTGCGTTACTTAGCGGAAAGAAACGGCGGGGCTCGTGTGGGCCCCACCTCACAAATATCCTACCAAGGGGGTAGGATATTTCTGGATAGCATCCTATCCGGTTTAACTCATTTCAAGCCGCCTTTAAGTGGATTCAAGTGGCTTCCAAGTGGCTTAAGTGAAATAAAATAAAGTTTTCGCAAAATTATTTTATTTCTTAACTTTAAGTCCGAAAATTAAAAACCACACCCGAGCAAACGCAACTCCGGAAGAGGCATTTCTAAGTGAATACCGGTGCTGTGATTTAATCGGTGCCCTCAGAATTTGATTCCGAGCACCGGTTCAGAAGTTAGAAAAACCCGCTCGTCCGTTCACTGAACGTACCCGAGCCAAACTTCGTAAAATGATTCCGGGCACACCGGGCCTCGGAATTAGGTGCCGTCAGAAAATGTGCTCTTGTAAAATTCCAAAGAAAATTAAGAAAAACATTTCCTTGAAATTTACGGGTCTTTACAGTTCTCTTATGTTTAGTATCATGACCATTATGAATTTCACTATACACTAATCAATAGTAACTTAAACTAATGAATAGTAATGTATCATTATAAATAGTAATTTGAACCTTATGAATTGTAATTTACGTTTTTGAATAGTAAATTCACCAATGAAATTATCAATAAAATTTATTCATCTTATAAGTGTCAATATGATATAATTATGTCATAATACATGTAAATAAATATTTTAAAAAGTTTTGAATATGAATAGGTATTTTTGTAAGTCATATATAATTAATTAAAAATTTACGATTATTTTAATATTTTAAATGATAATTTATATTCATAAAATGTATTCATAATTATTTATTTTTATAACCTATTATAATAAGATTATTTTAAGAGACCTAAGTAATTTTTCAAAGTGTTATTAAAATAGTTTTAATTTTAAAATTGTATTTTTCATGAAAATAATTATTTTATTTATAAATTTAATTTCTCATATTTGGAAAATTATTTTGATAAAATGGATTAAATTTTTGGATTATACAGGTCAGAAAATGGATGGAGTGAATTTTTGGTATTTTTCTGATATTCAAGAATTTTTGATGAATAGTTAAATACGGTAAAATACCGTATATTCAAATTACCAGTTAAATGAAATTTTATTTACATAATTGCTGATGTAATCCCACTTAGTAAAACTCACATGAACCTATTACTATTTGTGGTCATGTGGATCATTACTATTAATAGTCTTGGGAAAACAATACAATACTAATTATTAAAATAATGTAAAACACCTCCACTCCTCCACTATAAATACCACTCTCACTCCCCTCTTCCTATCACACCTCTCAAGCCTCGATCGTTGTCTATGTTATACCAAATTACCTCCCCAAGGATCTTCCCCTTGTCCATGACCTTTTGGTCTCACCAAAAGGCCAAAACCCAAGACCATAAGGAGGATCTCAAGGAGAGGATATCAAGAGGTAAAAATTCTCTTTCTTTTTCATGTGTTTTCTTTCCAATTAATTTATTTTATTATACAGTCTTTTCCTCCACTTATCCAAAAGGTATGAATTAACCAAAATCATATATAATATGTATGTTATTATGTTCATGTAAAAGTTTTTTCATCTTCCTTCATCTCTACTCCCTTTTGTTTTAAAAATAAAAACACTATCCATGACGTGCCAATTTACCAAAATCATGGGTGATGTGTTTAAAATTTCATTTAATTCCTCCAAAAATACTCATAAAACCATTTTAATGGTTGAAATAAAATTTTATTTTTGTATTTAATCTGTTTTATGTAATTTAATTAACTTCTACACATTACATTAATTTATATAATGAAATAAGTTCATAATTATCGAGGAAATGCCAAAAATTATCTAGACAAATATCGTTAATGTTTTATCTAAAGAATCATCATAATATATGATAAAAATGACTTATTTTATAATTTAATATTCTGTAGTCATATAAATACCATTTCATATCACTTCTGTAATTTCATTTCCTTATGACAAGAAAATCAAATACAAACTAGCCCTGAAAATTAAATAAAGAACACACCTGAAACAATAAAAGGATCAAAATACTAATAATTACAGGGTTAAATGATGTTATAATGTGATCATATGAGGTTTTATAAATATTAAAAAAAATTAAAAATCTAATAAATTTCTTTTAAGCATTACATATGATGTTTAAACACATTTTATGTAATAAGAACCCAATATAAGGTAATTCCTGACCCAATTTCCATTCATTTAGTTAAATTTCTACTTCATTAATTATGTGATACAATAATAATTTTTTAATTTTATTTTTGAATGTATTATTATTTTATATATTTATGTATAGTTTTTACACATATTCATTCCCTTATATTATATCTCATTTCAATTATATGATTTTTGTAAAGGACATTCCTTTAAAATTCCTCTTTTAAAATCATATTTCATGAAATGAAAAAGCAATGTTCGTATGCAAGTATTCTTATTCAATGATTATTTAATGGTTCTTGATAATTTATTATGGGATTCTTGGGACATATATTTTCCTTCAATTCATTTGGTATGATTATGTTGGAGGTCATCTGTAATGAACCCGGTGGGCCTAAAGCCCAACAAACTAGGCCACGCCCGAGCCCAGCCCTATAGCAGACAACAGACCCCCACCCCACAGGCAGATAACATACCCCCACCTTAGACTGGACTAGATAACACCTGGCAGGAACTCTCCCCTACCTGTAGAGGATTTAATATGCCTCCCCTGCAACTCGAACTTGTGACCACAGGCTTAAAGGACAACTGGAAAGCGTTACGAGTACCACTAAGCCAATGGCCCAATGGTACTCATAATGCTTCCAGGTTGGCCTTTAATCATGTGGTCACAACTTCGAGTTTTGAGGGAGGCGTATTAAATCCTCTCTAGGTAGGCGACAGTTACTTCTATGTGTTATCTGGTGTAGTGTGAGGTGGGGGCCTGTTATCTGCTTGTGGCATGGGGGTCTTCTCTCTACTAGAGGGATGGGCTCAAGAGTGGACTAGTTTGTTGGTATTTAGGCCCACTGGGTTCCTTATATAAAAGTGGTACTCGTAATTCTTCTCGGTTGGCCATTAAGAGTGTGGTCACGGGTTCAAGTTGTGGGGGAGGAGTATTAAATCCATGCCAAGCAGGGGACAGTTCTTGCCACAAGTTATCTGGGCCAGTCTAAGGTGGGGGCCTATTATCTACCCGTGGGGTGGGGGTCTACTATCTGCTAGAGGGCTGGGCTCGGGCATGGTTGAGTTCGTTGGGATTTAGTCCCACTAGGTTCCTTACAAGTTACTCTATCGGAGTTAGTGCTCCATCATCTTTTGAATATAGTTACATGTAGTGAGACAATACACTTGTTTTGTTCAATATAAGGTTGGAATTTAGTGATCCCTCAATGGAATGAGGAGAAGGAAACTCCCTACATGATTGATAATGGTTTCATGGTTTGGTTAGGAACTGTTACTCTACTGAATTCAGGACAGTGGAGAGGTTTGGGCTACTTCTCTCTCCCTCAAAAGAGATGATGCATGAAATGATTAGTCTAGAGTAGTGCTCCCTAAACTATGTATAGTTGTGAGGATAGGTCATATCCACCCCAGTTTCAATTACATCATGAAGGGAACATGTTATCGATAACATGAACTATAATTATAGTAACTAGAGTTGGACATTGTATATCATTCCTGATGGATAAAAGTATCTCATATTTACCATATTTAATGGTATATTTATTCTTGATGGAGTGTAACTCTTAGATGTGTTCCATATGGAATGGTTGAGCTCATGGAGTGTGGTCTCCCAATTTATGTTACCTTTAGAGCCTATAATATAATAGTGATGCTAGATATGATGTTGGTACCTCATGTGACATTAAATCTAGAATGAGTATATGGAAGTGATTCTTGGAGCCTTATTATGTTTTTTGGATTTGGGATGACACCACCTTTAGGACTGAGAATTCTTACTTATTTCATGACAACACATTATTTTTGGTTAACCTCTTTTCAATATATTGGAAGATGTAATAGGTATGTCACATGATTTTTGGGTTAATGTTTTCAAGAACAGATAAGCTCACTCTCCTACCTTTGTTGTAAAATATTCAATGTATAGTTCATCTACTCACTGTGATGATCCCCCATTTCTTGGACAAGTTTACATTTTTGTTAGTCGATCTCTGTGATTGAGATTTCCTAAATCCACTTTTAGGGATTCCTTTTAATTATATGGATATCCATGTGCAACCGAGTATTTTTTGGGATTGAGTTTTTCTCTCAATGGGGTTCCCTCTGGATTGGTTGAGCATACATGAACCTTTCAGTTTCTCCCATTCATTTTGGATTTTTTGGGAACCTACAAATTATTGTAATACTGACCCCTTCACATTGTTTTTTCAAATGTTTTGTGTCTTATAAAATTCAAATTACTTTTGATGTATTTCACATAGGACCCTAGGAATGTATATTTTAGAGAGCTATAATGAATGAGGTGTTGGTTGTATATTGTCTAAGTACATTTCCATCAGTTACATTTGACGGTGATCCCATCCTTTAGATAAGGTTGGTTGATTTTAATATTTTCATTTTGTGGGAATATTTTTTTTTCTTTTTAACATTCATTACATCTACTATACTCTATTTTGTGATATATTAATTCATTAATTTTTGTATCATTTATTATATCTCATTATTTTTGCATTGATATTTTTGAGGGTGAGTACATACATGTACCTTAGGCAAAGGAATCCTAAAGTTTAGTAATACCTTTGATGTTTTTCATCAACCCTAGCCTACGGAGGTAGGGTTGGGGTATATGAGGCTAATCGATGGTTGTTTTGGGTAAAGTCTGAGTGGTATAAAAGTAGGTTCTTCCCTTGGTATATTATTCTAACTTCTCCAATTATAGGATTTTGTTGGATTGCATTGTCATAGTGTCATGGTGTTTAATGTTCACCTCTAAGACTTGTGCTTATAATGTTGGTTTGGAAGCTGAAATATCCAATCTCTGAGACTCTAATAATCAACTTTTCAACATGGTACATTATGTCACTACTTTTAGGGGAGTAACTATTTAATTCATTATATTGGACTAATTTTTGGGTTTTTCTATCCTTCATGAGTCATCTTCTCAGATATACTATTTGACTCTAGTACATTTTTATTATTTTTTATGATTTCAATATGATGATGGACAAATAGGATTACATAGAGTGATTTCGGAGACAATTAGCCAGAGGATTAAGCTCCAGTGCATCACACTAGTTATGAGGAGTTACCTTTGGGTGGTCTTTCAGTTGTGACACCACCCATTGATCAATTAGTTTGGCTGAAAATTCAAGCCATGTATTTGCATAGGCTTAGTGCATTTCATTCCTTCAAGAGGTAGTGACCTCTAGAGTACCATAGTGATCTAGACCCCAATGCAGTAGATGAATGGATCGAGGCCGTCACAGTTGTATTCCCCAAGTGAGGAAACCTCATGATGGAATGGTTGTCTTAGTAGAGAGCCCTCTTCATGGTTCAGTCTTGCGATGGTGGAGGTCATTGAAATATTCACATTAGTATGTGATTATATATAAGGCCCTAAACCTGCACATCAATATTCAGTACTAGAACATGCTATATATTATTATTTATAATAGATTACTAAAAAATACATAGTACATTATACAAATGCATAACTTTTATATTCTTGTTTATATAGAATTAGACAATAAAATATATATAATGAATCGTAGTTTACAAAACAAATTAACAGCTAATATAAAAAACTGCATTCATCTGTAGTAGCACCTTAACATTCCTTTGAACTTATAATGATTCCAATGAAAAACATTTTATAAACATGGTATAAATAAAATTTCTCAACAGTGGATATAAAAAGAAGGAAATGAGTTGTTAGTCTATAACTACTTATAAACAAATGAAACCATTTTCAGAAGACATACTTATTACCAATAAAGTATCATATACATACATTGTGAAAACATAAAGAACATAAATAAAAAATATATGTAACTTGGGGAATTAATTACATAAAATTATAACCATCCTGGATACCATATTACTTGTAACCCTCATGACTACCTTACAATGTAACCCTCATGGCTACCATACAATGTAACCATCACAACTACCTTATGGTGTAACCGTCTAAGTTACACAAGGAGTAACCATAGGGATGACCTCTAACATAATAATTTCCAATGCATCGGATGGAAATACCTTTTCCACCCTTATTATAAATAATTCTAAACAATGATAAAAAAATCATCAAACAATAATACATTAATAAAAACATTGCTTTAGAATTTCGTAAAATAGGATTTTGAAAGGTGATTTTTAATCTAATTTCCATTAAAAAAATCATATAAATGAAAAGATAAATTATAGATTTTACGGAATATGTGTATAAGTGGTATATAGACATAATAAAACATAATAAATTCAAAAATTTATTTCACAAATGATCATAGTATCAAATAATTATTGAAGCTTAAATTTAACATAATAAATGGACATTGGATGAAGAATTCCTTTACCCTGGGTTGGTGTTACTTGAAACATGTATTAACCTCTTATATAATGGTTAAAAAAGTGTTATTAGTATTTTAAAGAAAAATATTCATGTTTTAACACCTTATATGATCATTTTAAAACATCATTTCACCCTTTTATTATTAGTATTTTGTTCCTTTCATTGTTTTCGATGTGTTATTTATATTATTATGATGTCTAGTTTGTATTTGATTTTCTTGTTGAATGGAAATGAAATTCTAGAAGTGGAATGAAATTTTATTTATATGTTTCCAAAATATTAAATGGTATCATAAATCATTATGTTGTCATACATGATGATGTATATTTAGATAAAACATTATTGATATTTTTTTAGATAATTTTTGGAATTCCCTAGATAATTAAGAACTTTTTTCAATATATAAATTAATGCAATGCATAGAAGTTCATTACAGAATATAAGTTAGATTTAAATAATAAATATTAAATTCTGGTTCAACCAATAAAATTGTTTTGAAAATAGTTTTGTAGGACATAATGGAAATTTCTAACACATCATCCACGATTTCGGCAAATCATCACATTAAGGAATGTGTATTTATTTTCAGTACAGAAGGGAGAGGAGAGGAAGGATGGTGATGTATATTTAACATGAAAATGAATAAATATAGAATATATAAGATTTTTTGGATTTCATACCTCCGGGGTAAGTGGATCTTATTATATTATAAGAAAAGAAATGAATTGGAATGAAAAAATATTAAAAAGGAAGAGAATTATTACCTATTGATCTCTTCTCCTTGAGAACCTCCTTAAGACATTTGGTTTTGACCTTTTGGCAAGACCAACAGTTCATGGACCTAGGGAAGAACTTTGAGGAGGAAAATTGGTAGAAAATATACAATGATCGAGGCTTGAGAGGTGTGAGAGGAAGAGGAGAATGAGGGTGGTATTTATAGTGGGGGAGAGAAAGGGTTTTACATTATTTAAATAATTACTTTAATATTTCCCCTCAAGACTATGAATATTACTTATTAATGTGACCCCAAATTGTAATAATTTCATGTGATTTCGAACCCAGTGGGGTTGCATCAGCAAAGATGTCAAAAATAGTTTACTTAACATAAAATTTGAATATACGGTATTTTACTGTATTTCACTATTCATAAAAAATTCTTGAATTTCAGAAGAATTCCAAAAAATCACACCAAATATTTTTTGATGTGTAGAATCCAAAAATTAACCCCATTTTATCAAAACCATTTTCTATTTATGAGATATTAAATTTCCAAAGAAAATCACAATTTACAAAAAATGTAAAATTTTAAAATTAAAACTGTTTTTCTAACACTTTGAAAAATTACTTTAGGTGTCTTAAAATTATCTTATAATCATAATTCATTAACTAAATTATTTATGAATACAATTAATTAAAATAAATTTTCATTTAAATTATTAAAATAATCATAAATTTGTAATTAAATATATATGTCTTACAAAAATACCAAATCTTATTGAAATTTTTTAAAATATTTATTTACTAATATTATGACATCATTATATCATATTAACACTTATAAGATGGATAAATTTTATTCATAATTTCATTAGTGAATTTATTCTTTGTAAGGGAACATTACTCTTCATAATGTTCAAATTACTATTCATAAGGGTACTTTACTAGTCATTCAAATTAGGTTTCTATTCATATGGTTCATGTTACTATTCATAAGGGTAAATTATTATTCTTAAGAGTTATGATACTATTCATAAGGCTATGTTTCTATTAATAATGGGAGGTTATTATTCCCCTAAAATTATGAATGTTCAATCATACTCCGAAAAAACATACTAATTGCAACCTTGAAAGTCCAATTTTTTAAATTCCAAACATTGTAGCGGAAAAGTTGTGTTTAATGGTTAGTTTATAAAGTTCACATTATATTTATTAGTTCAGTTATGCACATATTTTTTCCATTCAAAATTTCAAGATGTTAGATTATCCCCCCTTAAATAAATTTCTCCCTCATAATTAATTCATTGTACTTACATTTCTGAATTTACATATTGTTAATTTGGAAAAAAAAATTTCTTATTTGCACATAAATAACTATAATTCTAATAGTAAACTCTATCACATAAATTTTTCTAGAAAAACATCAATGTCAAATCTCTAAATTTTTCTACACTGTTTCTCTAATACAAACTGTAAAGCACTGAACCCACACTTCTGAATTCAGTACTAAAACTAAAAATATATTTTTTTATAATAGATAACTCAAAAATAGAGATTACACTATATGAATGAGGACCTTTTCTTATATAGGTTCTAGAGAATTACAAAAAAACATACTTATAATGAACCAGTGTTTTCAAAAAAATAATATCTCATATAAATAACTGGATTCATCTGCATTAGGAACTTAACTATCTTTTCAACTTCTAATGATTATAGTGAAAAGAAAGTTTTGAAAATGTGATGGGAAAAATAGCTCAGTAAGAAGTAATGGAATCGTTTTTTCATAAAAATCCTTTTAAACATCTAAAAACATTTTCACAAGACATACTTCTTACCTATTTCATATCATATACATACGTTCTGAATACATTTAGAACATAAATAAAACATTTAGGGAACATGGGGAATTAATTTCTAACAATTTTAACCATCATGACTACGATATTATTTGTAACCCTCACAGTTACCTTATAATCTAACCCTCATGGATACCTTACAATATAACCCTCATGGCTAACTTATAGTGTAACCATCACAGTTACAGAAAGAGTAACCATACAGATGAAGTCACAAACCAACCCGGGTCGACCCTGATCCGGTCACCCAAACCGGTCTGCGACATGACCCAAAGGGTGTTCCTGATCCCCACGGGCTGGAAACCAGTGTCGGGCATCAAAACATACACCTAGAATGATTTAAGCCTCAAAAAGATAAACAACCAGGACCAGATAAATAAATGAAATAAACTAAGGACGCAACAGCATGAACAACTAAAAATAAATAACATAAACTAATCCAGATACAAGTTGAAACTCAACAGAATGAAAACTAAAATACAAAACTGAAAACCCAAAAGAACAAACCAAACCGCCACAACCCGATCTCCATGTGACCTCTTGGTCACCACCAACCATAATACTTGATATTCTCCAACAGCAAGCACCTTCTAGGGAAACCTGAACAAAGACGGAACATGCAAAACAGCTCAGGTCTAGCGACATGGAGTGGTATAGGAAGGGTGTGAGCTAATCTCTCAGTAGGCAACCCCCACATATTCCATGTCATTTCTTCCCCAATACATTGCATTAATACTAGTTTGAACAACATTATAAAATTAGGTTTTCATACACAATTTTCATTAAAATAAAAAACAAACATGATCCAATGCCCTTCAAGTTTAAAACCAATTACAATGGGAGAGAAAGTGGAGTTGTGGTTTCTATTTCAAAAGATCTAAATGAAATCCTTTTTAATGTAATCACAAATTCAAAGTTCTCGAAAGAAATACCAAAACCAGGTGCAAAGAAAAAAAGTGTCCACACAACGAGGGAAATGTATCTAATAGTACTAGTAACAGGAAAACATGAGAGATCCTAGGAACGCAAAGGTATACTAAAACATACTATACATGTTACTCATCCTGAAGGCATGCCCTAACTCAATGATGTCATAATTCCCTAATGCTCGGCATAGCCCTACATGGCCTAACCAAGGGGCTCAATCCCCATAGGAGTAATAACTCAATATTCCCCTGTTATGGGGCCACTCGCTAGTGCATAATCTAAACTAGGGCCGCAGTTGTTCTTAGTAAACCACTTTGATATGATGGGTTCCCATGTAAAGTTCTCAAGGGGGTGTTCTGCATCATTAAATCAACAAGTCGCATACATATAATCAAACACACCACACAAACTGGCACCGCCCCGGCCACCTCAAGGGTTTTTCCCTTTCCTAAAAATAATTATCATTCAGAGAAGTCCCATACTGAGGACCCTTCCATATCACAAGTCAACATTTAAGAAAGGGATACCAACCAAAGAATGGTTTTCCAAAAAACTATTTAAAAATCCAAATGGGCCTTTACACCAAGAATTCACCATTCATTTTTAAAGTGACAATCTGGCTATTTAAAGAAAACACGCAGTATGTGAAACTTTATGAAAATACGCCACACACGTTGAAATCCTCTTTTCAAATAATACGCACTCTAAAACATTTTCCAAAAATAGTTTCACACTTCTTCCATAATTTAATAATCCATTGATGCACCTTGTAAAACAATTATAAATAACACTCAAAGAATTTGAAAAAAATCATTTTTTTAAAACAGTACTATTTATCCACATTCAACTATATAGGAAAACACAAGTGTATGGATTGAAGGACATGTCAAAACCTACATTTAGCAAGTTAAACAAACAATAAATCATTACCATCATCTAAGTACATTTTTAATAAAAGTGTGAACCAGTGTGTAACAGTTAAATACAAAAATACAATTATCTCATGGAACAAAATTGGAAGAAAAGGCATTGAAGCACCTACCTCAAAGAATTGCTCGAGTCATTGCTTTCAAACTCACATGGCCACCCATTCACATACACGCACTTCCAAAAAGGCACACACACTAAAGAAAAATCATCACCACACCTGAGAAACACATTAGACACCCAATATCATTGCGATGAAGACCAATGCACAACCAAATAAATACTAGGGACTCAAAAAAAAACGTAAGATACTGAATTTTTTGACGCAAAACAAAACAGCGGGTGCATTAACCTTACCCGAAAAATTGGCAGCAAGGCACATCAAGTTCATTATCCTCGCCCTTCGCAGCGGATGCCGGAACCTAGACCAATGGGTCTCGATACGTCAATCGCATACTCTAGACATTTGAAAAAAAGCGTGAAACACAAACCGAGATTTCAAAGTTCAGTAAAATTTAAGAAACACCAAAATTGGATTGAGATGCAAACCGTGGTTTGACGGCGAGAGGAATCGAGATCGTGCCCTAGCAGAGCGAAGGTGCTGTGCAAGGGAATTCAGGTTTGCACCAGTAGATAGTAGGACGGAAGGGGTCGGGTTTGCTGGAATTGCTCTGGGAAGAGGTTGCACCGGACCAATAGGGGGTTGCACCAGACTAAGAAGTTGGGCGGTGGGAACCCACTAAACTAGGTGGAGTCTGCTGGGGTTTTGGTGTGTGCCGGCAGATGAAAGGGAGGGGAGATCGGGCTGCTGTTGCTTCTGGATGGAGCTCGCGCCACCGCCGCGGGCCGGAGCGGGAGAGGAGGAGGCCGTCGTGCGGGGTTGCGGTCAGAGGGTAGTGGCTGAAGGGAGGAGAGGGAACTCTAGGAGGGAGGCGCGATGGGAGGCAGGGGCTGGCGAAGAGGCCGAGGGCCGCTGGCGGGGGTGCGGTCAGAGGGCACCACAGAAGGGAGGAGAGGGCACTACAGGAGGGCGGAACTGGGTGCACCTTGCGCAGAAGCAGGCAGGGGAAAGGGTGGGGCACCAGGTATGTATGGTTTCATGTTTTTTATCTTAATAATAATAATAATAATAAATTTAAAATAATAATAATTATAATATTAATATAAAAAACTTAATAATAATAATACAACCATAATAATAATACTTGTAATAACAACAATTCAATAATAATTATATTAACATTCATGATCATAAAAATTATTATAATAATAATCCCAATAATAACATTAAAAAATCATAATATTATTAATATTATTATTTCTAAAAATTTTCAAAAATTCATTTCATCCAAATTATCTTGCTTTATTTATTTATTTTCATTCAATGGGAAAATTAATTTATTTATTTATTCCGAACAGACTAACCGCATGATTCGCATGCAGTAAGACGCGCGATTGAGCAAACTGCGCCCGAACCGTGCCACTCGGAACCGCCTGGTTATAGGGTTAAGCATTGCACTTGTCGCGCGGCTTTATAAACCACGTGTAGGTCGCGCACCATATCTCCAACCAATTCAGGTAACCGCGTGGGCAACACGCAGTTACTTCTAGCAGTGCGGACTGACCGCGCAATAGAGAAAGTCATCCAAAACTCAAAATAATAACAAAACAAATTAAAAATAATAATAAATAAATTAGGTCAGGGTGTGACAATTCTCCCCAACAAAAAACATTCTACCCCCAGAAATTCACCAAGCCGACAGTTGACACAACTCGATTCAGTGCCCAGACAAAACCGAGGAAGAACTGTGAATCCCAGGATTACATTACTCTCAGCAAGTCACACCCAACCAAGTCAAGAGAATACTGAAGCCCAAGGTTGAGGGGAGAATAGGAGAGGGTTCTCCCAACCACAAGAATTCACTAATATGGAAACCTTGAAACCCGATCATACCACCCCTGAGGGGGGCCAACACTGGAACTCCCAAACCGAACCATTTTAATTTCTCCACATGGACCGGACAACACCCAGAGAATTAAATGGAAAGATTGCTGTGAAACGACCCAACAACCTGATGATAAGGAATTAACTCAACCCCTCACACACCGACCGAATAAAATCCTCACCGCAACCAGAGACTAGGGAATTCCTAGCCCAAACTTATAAAGGACATTGAAACATCGTTCGTTAATTTCACGAAACCAAAATTCCCCCTAACGAACACAATTGAGACCCAACTCAAAATTTGAATGACCAGTTTATTTGTAGTCCCAACACCATTCAAGGAAATCCGAACGATTTGAAAACACAATGAGAACATATAAAACCTCTTGTAGAGACCCGAAGCTTGACGTACATGGACATTACATTACTTTTGCGGAATACTTAATACATAACAAAAACACACACACAAGGATCGTAATATTTTAGTGTCTTTGGAAACTCGGAATATAATGTTCTAATCCTGGTAAAAGATCTTCAACATCTCCCATAAAGATCTTCCTTTTTTTTTACCTAAAACCATTATTTATATCCTGGGGAAAAGAAAACATAAAAAGGTGAGATCAAATGCTCAGTAAGGGTAAACAAAATAAATATCAATCACATCATTTTCATAAGAACACAACATTTTGGAAATCTTAACCTGCAAAAGAGAGAATAATTTCATAACATGGGATAAATCATAGTAGTGAAATGAAATCCCAATAATCATAACTTAAAACATGAATATTTTTGGAATACACACATAATCATAGAAAATCATTTCTTATTAGTCAAGACTCATTGTCAAGACTATCTTAGTGGACAAAGTCCATTTCTGAACCGAGTTCAGTCCTCGTTTCAGTCCTGTTTCACTGAACCGGTATAACCTAACGTTCCAGCCAAGTCTATCTCATGAGATATAAAATATTTACCCAATGAATTGGAGGTATATATAGGTCCCACCCATCTCATAATGATACCATTCTTATGTGTGCCACAAAATCTTAAATCATACATCATTGCATAACCCATGTAATAAAAATGGGATTCTTAAACAACATGACATCATAAAAAAATTCATATAAGGTAAAGGAACTCATAAAAATAATTCCATCACAACATAATCAAATCAATGTAATAATAGGGAAAGAAACAGAACCATATATTATCTTAGATGGAAAATAATTTTGATAAAACACGTGAACTCCATTCTTGAGGAAAATATCCTTTCTATTTCAAAAACACTTTTCATTTCTTAACATGTCATACAATTCTAAACTAAAAGAAGGTGATTAAAAATAAACTTGAAAAATTGTAAAGGAAGATTCTCGGAAATAATGTTTTAAAAATCCATTTATGCCATATAAGTTAAAAAACATTTTTCGTACTTTTGTCGGAAAAGTCAAAAAGTACCTCGTACGAAAAACGACAAAAGATTCCTTTCAAATCCTTTACTAAAAACTCACCGAAGGGTAAAATTGGATATAAAATATTGTATAAGGATATAAATATTACATATTGAGGAAACATGGATGTGGATAAAAAAATACACCCCAGTAAATTTCAAAGTATAAACAATCTCGGATAAAAATGAGATTGTGATATTTTCCCTTACCTTTGGTCCGATATAATTTGTACATGTCCGAACCTCCTTTATAATGATTTAAATAATGTTATTGACTTATTACAGAATCATACTTATTTTTATGATATCATATATGGTCATATTCTTAGATTATTATTAGTAATATTTCATTACTACTTGTTATTCGGGTGTTTATTACTTTTTGTTCTTATGCGTGTTTTGTCGAATAAATTCTTATTCTTCTCTTTAGGTTATATATACCTCATTTACAGAATGGTATTAGTGTAATATATATCATATTAATTCATTAAATTCATTTATATAATCATTATCAAATCAAGATCATGTAGAACGAGTCGCATCACATCGTGGAGACGGTATTCCGTACGTACGCACGAGTGATGATATCGATCCTATGATCGTGGAATTGTATTGGAGTGTATGTATACTATTTCAAAATCAATATCAATTTATAATAGTCATATATAGTGATTATTTACACCATTATACCCATCCAAGTAAGGTGGTGGTGGAAAATAGATTACACCACGGCGTGGAGACGGTATTCCGTACGTACGCACGCGCGGTGATTTCTTTTTCCGTGGGACGGATAGATGGTGAAATAGGGTTGCTTCATACATATAATAAAATATCAGTATATGAGTGATACTGATTTTATTACTTCATAATGAAACAACTAAATAAGAATAAGTGGAAGAAGAAATAAAGATGAAAGAATCAGTAACGGACATTACCTCTTCTTTGAAGTGCTTCTTTGAGACCTCCTTTTAGGGCACTAAAAGAGGTCTTTGAAGAAGACCAGAACCACTAGGATGTTTCTTGGGAAGTGGAGAGGCGAGATTGGCAGGGGTTGTACAAGCTTTAAGGCTCAAAGTGGTGTGAGGAAGAGGGGGAGGAGGTTCCCTTTCATAAGGGAGGAGAGGGGCACCTTTGGAATAACTAAAAATATTATTTTATTATAAAGTCATGTTCGGTTTTAAATAGCTCCAAATTGAGTTATTTAGAAGATAAGGTGGGGATGGGTCGAAATCCTCTCATCCAATATAATTTATACAAGTTTAGGTCATTATATTAACCTTATCTTTTAGTTTTAACTCTTAGTTAATTAGATTGACGTTTACCATGTCACTTTGTATTTTTATATTATATAGTTAATAAACATACCATATACATCCAAGAGACCCCAATGTTGTGTTTTATTAAAATATATAACCTTATCTAAGTCATTTGGCCGAAACATAGATTTTTAAGAATAAAATAACAATTAATAATATAATATTTGTTTTCGAAACTATTTTATGTCAATTTTGACACTATTCAATAGTTGATTTTTTTGAAACTCATAAAAGAATGATTACTTCGACAAAAGTTAATTAAATCAATTCTAACATGTCATATTAACCTTGAAAATTAGTTTAGTTCATAAAAAGTCTCAAATTATATTTATTTGGGTATTTATAACATCAATTATGTCAATATTTCCTTAATAAGATAATTATTGTATCATTGTTGTGTCATAAATAAATTAAATTATTTAATGTCTAAAAATAACAAATAAAATACTATTATGTAGGAAATATTTTTATCTTTATAATGAATATTTATAGTCGAATTCATATTATGTATAACCCCATATTAAAAATGATTTACTTATTAAACATTGATTTTAACTATTTTAACCCTTCTTTAAATAAATTAATAATAAATGTCCAAATCTAATCCATGTGGGCCTAAATGGTCATATTTTATTCCTAAGGTTCTTTTTGTCCTAATTACACTTGTCCAATAAAATTATTACATGTGTTGGGGTAATAATAATATCATTTTTACCCTTAATTACACTATTTACTTTTAACCGTGGTAAAAAAAGTAAAAAGTTACTATTCACCAAAAAATTATTTTCATCTCATTGAACACATTTTACTTACTGACATCAACCGTGTCTCTCGTATTTTCGAAATTCCAATCACAAAAGCGGTAAAATTAAGTTTTATAAAAAATTCATTTTTTAACTACCACTTAGTGGTTTCACTATTCATCATAAAATAAAAGTTTCCAGAAAAATACAAAAAATTAGATCTAAGATATATTTGATATTTTTAATTAAAAAATGATGTATATTTTATCAAACTAAAAACATATCAGTTTCATTAATTAATTTAAAAATTAAATCCCGTCGTCAAAACAAATAGCGTGTTCTTAAGAGATAATAACTATCAAAAGATTGACACTTGATTATGACTGGTTTAAATGTGAAATTACAGCCAATGACCAACATAGTATTAAATTGTAAAAATATATTATAAATATACTTTAAAACCACTCAAATTAATAATTTATCACTATTAATTATTTTGATTAAAAAAGTTGTTTTTAATTATAATTTAGTAATTTCCACTATTCATCAGAATATGAAAGTTATCTGAAAAGTACCAAAATTTCACCTTAGGCTAAATTCGACACTTCAAATCCAAAAATGAAGTCCATTTTGTGAGCTAAAATTTCTAAAATTTTAAAAGGTGGTTATTACTATTCATAACAGCTAGTTTTAATAATATTTTAATAGCATATCGTTGTTTAGTGAAACTCGGTATTGCGTACTACACACGCTCTCGAGGAAGGTCATGATTGCGTGTAATTCAAGGCAAGTCAAGGATGCATGTTGAGCAAGATCTTTTGGTGTAGCGTACAACACAAGACATTAATGAAATTAAAAAGAATATTTTTTTATAAAATCTCGCGCCGTTACACCTCTTAGACTACGGTAGAACAAGTCCATCACATCACCACAACTATGATAAACTTACAACGGTGAAAAGAACATAACAAGGGAACATTGAATATATCCCTCCCAAAGCTAAAAACATTACTTGGAACAAGGATCCACACACCCTTGAAAACTCTTGATTGTGCGTGAGCTTCACCGTGAGACCTGTGGCTGGGGCCCTGATGGTTGAAGCATCTCATGCCTCACAGTCAGGCAATTCATCTTCTGGTCTCTAAATCCTTCTTCAGTTAGATGATTCAAACAATCATGATGGTAATTAATTTTCAAAGGAATGTAAACTGATGACATAGAATGTCCAGACATGCCATACTGGTGGTTCACAAGAGAGCAGTCTGACGAACTAGGAGCCGGTACCAATGAGGATGGTTTCTTGGAGACAGGTTCCACCAGCCCGCAGCCCTTTCCAGGTGGGGAACCTTTGTGGAAAACGACCATCGTTAATCACACCCAAGACTGTAACGACGATGAGACATCTCATATTTACTAGTCCAAAACTGAACCCTCAAATAACTCTAGGGCGGTACGAACCTTAACTATCGTGGGAGTTACCAACAACCTAAAGACACACTATCTGTCAGAACAATACAACTACCTCTAACAGACATCAATTACCTCTAAAAGAATGAAACACACAAAATGAACTGAGAACTAATCACAACTCATTAACAACATTTGGAGACTTTTTGGGAGGCATACTCATGACAACACGAAAAAGACCATCAAAACTAGAATCAAGGCAAAACTCAATCAAAGCAACAACACAAGCCACAGACAATAGGCCCATAAACCAAACATATACAACACAAGATGAAATCACTTTTCCAAAATTGTTATTTCTTTGAAATTTTTTAAAAAACCTCACCTATGGAACTTTATAAATGGCCACACGTGTGTTTATTCAATCCTACTCACATCACCTGCGAAGAAGTTCCCCCACACACTTCCATACATACCGAAGCACGTGTGACCCTCCATAAGGAGTTCCAAGGTTCAAATACATCTTTTCCTTACCAATTCCAACCACATACCATGTTTTTCCAAACCAATACATCTTCTCTTTAAAAACCCACTTTAGTAATTTAAAAAACAACTTGGAAGAAACAACTTTCCATTTCAAAACCAGTTTCACCTTTAACGCACACTCAAACTAACCGAGATTAAAACAAAACAGAAGGAAAAATAACCCACTGGAATGAGGAACTAGTGCACATGTCTGACCCAACAACATGGTGGTGAGTCATGCCCTAATTAAGGCATAACACAAGGAGGACCTTAAACCAGGCACTTGGACTCCACATGGGTCACCACCCCATGTGAGGCCGCAAAGTGAACCGATTCGCCACCATTGTCATCCCTTAAACTGAAATGACCAAGGAAAAGTGACTCAAATCCTGGACTAACCCTGGTAACTCAGGTCTCATTGTGAGCGGTGGTGATCAGGCACTAACCCGTAACCTACCTCCTGAGCCATGACTGTCCTAATTTCCATCTACCAGACACCCCAAATAACAATAACCTACTCTGATACAATTTTTTTATGATCCAACCCAGGTCGACCCTGAGCCGGTCAACCAAGCCGGTCCGTGACATGACCCGAAGGGCGTTCCCGATCCCCATGGGCTGGAAACCAGTGCCATGCATCAAAACATACACCTGGGGACGATTTTAGCAGAAAACGGATAATTAACTAGGACCAGATAAATAAATGAAATAAACTATGGACACAGCAGCATGATCAACTGAAAATAAATAAAATAAACTAATCCAGATACAAGGTGCAACTCAATAGACAGAAAACTAAAATACAAAACTAAAAACCCAAACGAACAAACCAAACTTCCACAACCTGATCTCCATGTGACATCTTGGTCACCATCAACCATAGGACTAGCTATGCTCCAACATCAAGAACCTACTAGGGAAACCTGAACAAAGACTGAACCTACAAAATAGCTTGGGTCTACCAACACCGTGTGGTATAGGTAGGATGTGATCTAATTGCTCAGTAAGAAACCACCACAGATTCCATGTCATTTCTTTCCCAAGACATTCCATTAATACTAGTTTGAAATACATTATAAAATTAGGTTTTTATACACACTTTTCTCTAAAAATAACAAACAAACACGATCCACTACCCTTCATGTTTAAAACCAAATACAAGGGGAAAGAAAGGGGAGTTGTGCTTTCTATTTCAAAACATCTAATTCAAATCCTTTTTAATGTAATCACAAATTCACAGTTTTCTAAATAAATCCCAAAACCAGGTGAAAAGAAAAAAAGTATCCACACAAAGAGGGCAATGGCTCTAATAGTACTCGTAACGGGAAAACACGGGAAATCAAAGGATGGCAAAGAAAAACCAGAACATACTATACATGTGACTCATCCTAAAGGAATGCCCTAACTCAATAACGTCATAATGCCGTAATGCTCGGAATATCCCTACATGGCGTAACTGAGGGGTCCAATCCCCATAGTAGCAATAACTCAGTATTCCCCTGCTATGGGGCCACTTGCTAGTGCATAATCTAAACTACGTAAGAAACCGTTCACAGTAAACCTCTTTGATATTCTAGGTCCCCATGTAATGTTCTCAAGGGGGTGTGCCACATCATTCAAACAGCAAGTCACGTGCATATAATCAAACACACCACACAAACTGGCACCGCCCTAGCCACCTCAAGGGGTTATCCCTTGCCTCAAAATAATTATCATTCAAAGAAGTCCCATACGGAGGACCCTTCCATCTCACGAGTCAAAATTTAGGTAGGGATACCAACCCAAGAAGATTTTTCCAAAAAAATCTATTTCAAAATCCAAATGGGCCTTTACACCAAGAATTCACCAATCATTTTTAAAGTGCCAATCGGGCCATTTAAAGAAAACACGCAGTAAGTGAAACTTGATGAAAATGCACCCCATATGTTGAAATCCACTTTTCAAATCATATGCACTCTAAAACATTTTCCAAAAATAGTTTCACACTTCTTCCATAATGTAATAAACCATTGAAAACCCTTATAAAAAAATTATAAATAACACTCAAAGAATTTAACAAAAATAATTTTTTAAAAACAATACTATTTATCCACATTCAACTGCATAGGAAAAAACATGTGCATGAATTGAAGTACATGTCAAAACCTATATTTTTCTAGATAAAATAACAATAAATCATTACAATAAACTAAGAACATTTGTAATAAAATTGAAAATTAGGGTGTAACAATTAAATAGAAAAATAAAAGTATCACATGGAAAAAAAATTGGAAGAAAAGGAATAGAATCACCTACCTGAAATAATTGGCTGAGCAAATGCTTTCAAACTCACACGGCCACCCGTTCAAGTACACGCACTTCCAAAAAGTCACGCACACTAGAAAAAAAATTGCCACACCTGAACAACAAAGTCAACACCAAAGTCAGTGCGGAAAAGACAACCACACAACCAAATAAAAACCAGGGACTCAAAAACAACATAACATACTAAATTGGATGATGCAGAACAAAACAGTGGGTGCATTAACCGTACCTGAAAAATTGGCGGAAAGGCAAATCGAGTTAATCTGCCTCTTCCTTGGTGGTGGATGTCGGAACCTTGACCAATGAGTCTCAAAACATCAATCGCATACTCTATACATTTGGAAAAAAGTGTGAAACCCAAACTGAGATGTAAGAATTCAGTTAAACTGAAGAAACACCAAAATTGGAATGAAATGAAAATAGTGGTTTGACGGCGATGGGAATCGCGACCGTGCCCGAGCAGAGCGGAGGTGCTGCACAAGGAAATTCGGGTTTGCGCTGGAACATTGTAAGAATACAGGGGTTGGGTTCATTGGAATCACGCCAAGAAGGAGTCCAAGTTCGACAGAATCATGCCTGGAAGAGGCCTCACTGGACTGGGAGGGGGTTGCGCCAGAATGAAAGGTTAAAGGGTAAGAACCTGCAGAACGAGGCGGAGCCAGCTGGGGCTTCAGTGTGTGCCGGTGGATGAAAGGGAGAGGAGATCGGGCCGATGTTGCTGCTGGCCGAAGCCCGGGCCACCACCGCAGGCCAGAGAGGGAGAGTAGGAGGACGTCGTGCGGGTTTGCGGTCAGAGGGCACCAACAGAAGGGAGGAGAGGGTGCTACAGGAGGAAGGCGTGACTGGAGGTGGGTGCTGGCATGGAGGCTGGGGTGCACTGGCAGGGGTGCGGTCAGAGGGTGCCGACGAAAGGGAGGAGAGGGTGCTACGGGAGTGTGTCGCTGGGTGGGCCTCGCGCAGAAGCAGGTGGGGGATAGGGTGGGGTGCCGGGTAGCTAGGGTTTCATGATTTTTATCTTAATAATAATAATACACAATTAATAATAATAATAATAATAATATAAAAAACATAATAATAATAATAATAAAACCATAATAATAAAATTTTTAATAACAAAAATTCAATAATAATTATATTAACATTCGTGATCATAAAGTGGTACTCATAACACTTCATGGTTGGCCTTTAGGCCTATGGTCATGGGTTCGAGTTGCGGGGGAGACGTATTAAATCATCGCCAGGAAGGGGACAGTTCCTGCCACATGTTATTTGGGCCAGTCTGAGGTGGGGGCCTGTTATCATCCCATGGGGTGGGGGTCTGCTATCTTCCAGAGGGCTGGGCTCGGGCGTGGCTGAGTTCATTGGGCATTAGGCCCACTGGGTTTGTTACATAACTACTCCACACCGATAAACAGATATGAGGTAGTTAATCTCAATGGATTTGTACAGGAACCTTAGAAATACAGGGGAGTTCCACTCTTTAGAGAAAGGACATGTTCCCATAATATGGGGAGTATTGTAACAACCAATACATTCATTAATGGAAATTACTCTCGGTCTTTTTATATGTCTTATTATGTAAAATGGTTATGAAAAACATATTCAATTCTTGGGTTTTATGTTTTTGAATTGTTACCATTTCTAATATGGGTATTGAATAGTGATCACATGATTAGTATAAATATAGGGATTTAACAATCCAATTTACTCAGACAAAGGAAGCGATGGACTCATCCAGTAGAATTGCTTCATACGATGCCCATTTGTCAGAGCTCGAGAAAGAGGTGGATTCATTGGGCTTCACTCTTGAACAAGCATAAGCCTAGCTTCAACATGTTTAGCTCAAACGGGACCACCTATGGGAGAAGTGGAAGTTGATATGGATCACCACGCATGCAATGTTATCTGAGCCTCCCCAAGAGTCTATCACTATCACACACATTGCCATTAGGTCTTATTCAGCTATTTTGAGGGGTTATGTAAGAAATATCTTGATCTATTATTATGTACAATATTTTGTATATACTAAATAATGTACTTTCGTCCTATTATTGTTACTTTGTAAATTATTTTTTTAAAGCGCAAATGGTATCTTTAGTTAATATTCAACTAAGAAATATATTTTTATGAATTAAGGGATTTTTTAATTAAATAATATTTTACTAAAACATTACTATTATTTAATTAATTTTTATGAAATAGAAATAATCGTATAAGTTTATGAATGCAATTGTAAATTTAATTAAGGCTTGAAATCTATTTTTGTCAAACCCCATAAATTTTTGATAAATGTCGATTTTTATTTGAAAAGAAAAAATTCACATATTTATAAAATTACATAGATAAAATGAATATTATTTTTGGAATCAGTACTTCAAAATTATCCAATGGTAAATTTTCATAATTTTTTGAGACAGTCGAATTTTTGGGTAAAAATTAAATACAGTTTGAATATATAATGTGTTTTATGACATCATAATGACCCAATAGTGATGTAATAAAATACTATAAATGTTAGGTTCGGGAAATATATGTTTTATCATTAAAATAATGTGATTTTAGATTTGTTTTATTAATTTTATGATGCCTTAGTGGACCCTCCAAGACTTATAAAACATTTTATCTTATTAAATTGTTTTCTGTGAGAGTGTGACTCACCTCCACATAAGCAACCATATTATTTTAAGAATTTCAGACTTTGGCCGTATAAAATATTGTTTTCCAATCCCATTTGGATAAAACAATGGGAAAAACTGTGGTCTGGTTTGTGGTTTTGATAAGTTTAATGTGAGGTTTCCCAAACCTAAATAATAAACAATTCCCTCTCCTTTCCTATATAAACCAACCCAAGATCCCACTTCCTCCTCACTCAAATAGTTTGTTGTTAGTCCAAACTCTTCCCTCCTTTCTCTAGAATCATTCCATGGTGCCCCAATCTCCTAGGAAGCCTCTCTCAAGCCTCTCTCGAGCCTTTGGAAGTACACTTCCAATTAAGGGTTTTCTTCCTTTCAAATTTTTGTCCAATATTCTTTAAGTTGGTATTCTCTTTTAATTTAAATTATAAATTTTTGGGTATGGTTTCACACCTCCCCCATAATTCCCTATTAAATTTTGAATTATGTGTGACCCCTTTCTCTCTCATTAAATTCCTACCATGCACCCCTGTTACTATGCCGAAATTCCGAAAGGAATTTCTCTCCCCTCATTTACATTCATGTTATTCTTTTGTATCATGAATATAAATTGTATTAAAATTGGTGGTACATGTATCTATATTACCCCCTTACATTCCATTTCATGTACTTATTATGAGACACCTCTTTCTCTCTCATCATCCATTTTTTATGAATTCTAATGTCACGTCGTTGTGCTTCAGAAATTGCACCACATTGTTCCAAGAGATAGTCATTGTGTAGTGAATACCATGACGATTTATCTATCAAGAGTATTTAAATTTATGCACATTTAATTATTTATTATAGAGTTTCATGTATTAATTCATCATTCCTTTATCGTTGAATATATTATGATGTTTAACGAATCCAACATTTTATGATCCATGTGGCTCACTTATGCATGAAATGAAATGTTTAAGAAGGGTGCACCATGATAGCGCTCCAATGCATCGGGTAAAGTATATTATCATGATATGTCATGTGAAATGGGTGTTGACACATGCTAATTCAAGTGAAATGAGGTGTTACTTGTGCTTCATGTGCCATGAGGGTTTACTCATACTCCATGTGCAATGATCCTTGGCTCATGATAATTCCATGTTAAGTGTTGTTGGCACATCTCCATGTTATAATTATCATCATCTATCCGGAATTTATGTTTATGCTTCTCTTGTGCTCTATTGATATGCCTATTTTTTAACATGTATTTTATTCCTCATGTTATTCCATGTTTATTCCCTTAATGGGCTTTATAGCTCACCCTTTTCTTATGCATGTCCTCAGGTTATCCCATGAAATGCTAAGTACGAGAGAATTTAGTTGTCATGTAAAGGAATTTTTCAATAAAGATGTTGTATTTCATGTTTTAAATCGTTATGTAATTATCTTAAGCCCTAAATACACTAGACCTCTCAATATTCTATGTTTTATCAAGTGATGTTTATGTATTAAATTATATTTAATTGTGTAATAAAAAGCAGGGTTGTCGTAGTTGGTATCAGAGGATAGGTTTAGTTATTCTTGGGATTAGGATTAGAAAACCTTGGGGAATCCTTAGAGGCAAGAATAAGTATAATAAAAACTTACCTATCTTTTGGTGAGTATTGAGTATGTTTTTTATCAAGATAATACATCCATATCTGGATACGAGCTGGTAGAGGTGGCTCTGGCACATATGTATCCTAGGGGTAAAACCCAAAAACACTGCTTTGAGCTAGACACAAATGGGAACTGGTGCACGAAAATGGACCTTGCTGTACTCTTGTTTACGACACTCCCAGGGGATATTCTTTGGTAAATTTAAAAGCTTAGAGTGAACCATTATTATGGGAATTTAAAAAAATTCCCAAAGAATATATGTTAGAAAGTAGATCGTGTATAAAATAGATTTAAGCCAATAGATTCATAAGATAAGGAAATAAAAGTTATTTATAATTCATCAGTTTTTATCTTTGTATTACCCTTTATGTGTTACCCCTAACATTCCTTTTATTCCAGCCAATGGTCAATACTAGGAGGACTCGAGCTAAAAATCGATGTGAATATCAATGTGATGACTTTACTAATGAGATGCCCAATCTAATGGGAGCAGGAATCGCAATCTTTACCACACTTCTCTCTCAGTTAACTAAAGCCTTAAATAGAAACATGGTTCAAGAAGAACATTCAACACCCTTAAGAAAGAACAAGTCACTATCGAGTGCTTCATGAGACCAAGGCCTCTTACTTTTAAGGGATCATCTAATCCCTCAATTGTCGAACAAAGGATCAACTCCAATGAAAAGATCATCTTTATCCTTCAATGTTACGAACAATAGAGGGTTCTTTTGGCTACTTATCACATGGAAGGTAAAGCCGATCAATGGTGGACATTGATTAAAAATAAAAAGCCTAAGGAGGATATTGAGATGTTGGAATGGAAGGATTTTCAGAAGATGTTTTTTGATAAATATTTTCCCCGCACCCTCTGGCTTAAGATAGAAAGAGACTTACTTGCCCTCAAGAAGAAAGAAGGTGAATTCATCTAAGGGTATGAGGAAAGCCTCACAAAGAATGCACGATACTCCTCGGGCTTTCTCATTACCCATGAATGCAAGGTTGACCTCTTTTTTGGTGGGGTGAATCCCTGTCTGCAGGAAGCACTAGCGATCCATGACTTCAAAATCTATGAGGAAATTGTCCGATGTGACCCCATGGTTGAAATGGAGATCGGAGAATATCAGTGGTATCAGGAAGATAAAAATCATATGGTGGACTTCAATTCTGGCAAACGGATGGATAAATCCAACAGTGATAAAAAGATCCAGCACCCACTTGCCAATGGTGAGGAAATAAGAACCCCATAAATTTCTTAAAGGGGACAAGGAAATGATTTAGGTGTGGAAGAGAAGGGCACCTAGCTGTTAACTATTAGAAAGAAAGACCTGTGGCTAAAACAGAAGAGAGAAACGCCCCGTTCAAACCTCAACACTTTGTTTATTACTACAATTGCAAAAAACCAGGGCATCTTGCAAATCAGTGCCCAAAGCCAAGGGTTTTCGGAGGCAACCAACAATTGCCAAGGTAGAAAGGGTGATATTTTTCCATCACTACCGCAGAAGTGAACCACGAAAACAAAGTGGTGATAGGTACGCTAGTTATTCATTCAATAATATTGAATGATCTTTTTGATTTAGGTTTTATGAATTCTTTTATATCCCGAAGGTTTTGTAGAACAATCCCAACACCACCACAAATCATGGAAGTAAACATGTCGGTGAGTACGGAAAATGGGGAAATCATTGCATCCCATAAATATAACTCCTCCTCTATCATCATATGTGGATTGAACTTCCCAATGAACCTGTTCATACTCTATCCAGTGGAATTTTATTCAATTATCGGCATGTATTGGATTTCCTTATATAGATCCAACACAAATTGTCGTGAGAGGGTAATCACTCTCCATGTGGAGAATCGACCCCCGATTCTGTATAAGTTCAAGGAGGGGGATGAATCTTATTTAGCTCTATCATCTCAATTATGGATATTAAAACCCTATGATCACACAACCATCCTTGAATACATTCCTATTTTGAGGGAATTCACTGAAGTGTTTCCCAAGGAATTCCCTGGTCTTCCTCCATGAAGAGATATAGAATTTTCAATTGAACATATACTTGGGGCATTACTAATATCCAATACTCCATATAGAATGGCTATTGGGGAGCTTGAAGAGCTAAAGAAACAACTACAAGAGAATCTAGATAAAGGGTTTATATGCCCAAGTGCTTCACCATGGGGTGCACCAGTCCTCTTTGTCAAGAATAAGGATGATTAAATGCGCCTTTGCATCGATTATCATGAGATTAACGAAATCATGATAAAGAACAAGTATCCTCTTACACTGATTGATGACTTGTTTGATTAGCTACGTGGAGCACAATACTTTTCCATGGTAGATTTGCGGTCGGAATATTATTAAGTAAGTGTGAAGAAGGAATATGTCCTCAAGACTTCTTTTCGTACAAGATACGAGCACCATGAGGTCATAGAAATTCTTTTAGGACTCACTAATGCTCTATAAATCTTCATGGACTTGATGAATAGAGTCTTTATAGATTATCTCGACAAATTTTTGGTAGTATTTATAAGTGATATTCTAATACACTCCAAAACCAAGGAGGATCATGAAGAGCATCTAAGAATTGTACTAGAGAGCTTGAGAAAGGATAAGCTCTATGAAATGTACATAAAGTGTGAGATTTGGTGTAAGGAGGTCTCATTCTTGGGCCATATCATTACAATAAATGTGATTTCTATGGATCCCTCTTAGACAGAAGCAATAGAGGGATGGACGAGGCCAACATTGATAAGAGATATCTATAGCATCTTAGGGTTATTTGGATATTATCGATGATTTGTGAGAAATTTCTCAAAATTGTCCAACCCTCTTACCAAGCTAACATGGAAGGGAGTAATGTTTTCATGGAGTGATGAATGTGATGAAAGCTCCACGGAGTTGAAAAGGAGGGTTATCACTACACCCGTTCTCACTTTACCTATACATGGAGAACTCTTTGTGGTGTATAGTGATGATTCTAAGATGGGATTAGGCTGTGTGCTAATGAAAAATGATAATGTGATAGCCTATGTATCAAGGCAGTTTAAAATCCTTGAGCAAAACAATCAAACGCATGATCTGGAGATGGCGGCTGTGATCTTTGCCTTGAAAATCTAGAGGAATTCTCTCTCTGGGGAGAAATGTGAGATATATACTAATTTCAAGAGTCGCAAATATATATTCACACAAAAAGAGATTAATATGCACCAGTGATGATGGAATGATCTCATCAAAGATTATGACTTCTCAATCCACTACCATCCCAGTAAGGCAAGAAAGGTGGACAATGCTCTAACTAGAAAGGATCCTGAATCATTATCAATGAAGAGAATTTAAAAGGACCTAATATTTTTAGATATAGAAATTATAGACATGGGAATCATTAAGGGTGGAACACCATAAATCATTTCTCGCATTATTGCTTAATCATCCCTCTTGGAGAGAATAAAGGTTGCTCAAAGAAAAGTTGTGGAAATTCAAAAAATGGTGGAAGCTGTTAGAAATAGGAAATCCCCTGATTTCAACGTTGATGAGGAAGGAGTTGTGTGATTTGGGTTGAAATTATGTGTACCATCTGATCCAGAGATAAAGAAAGAGCTATTGAATGATTCACATAGATCGACCTTCTCTATACACCTAGAGAGCACAATGATGTTTCAGGATCTCTGAGAGAACTTTTGGTGGGACAATATGGAAAAAGAAGATTGTCGAATATACATCAAAGTGCCTGGTATGTTAGAAAGTGATGGATGAGAGACAAAAGTCTAAGGGGATGATGCAACTACTACCTATACCATCATGGAAGTGGGAGAAAATTACCATGGACTTTGTCATTGGACATCTAAGGACATCCAGGGGAAATAATGTTTTATGGGTTCTTGTGGATCGTCTTACAAAGACATCTCACTTTATCGTGGTTCAAGAGGACTTCTCATTATATCTACTTGCACGAATTTTTTTCAAAGATGTTGTAAGGCTGCATGGAGTACCACTATATATTGTATTCAACCATGATCCTAGATCCACCTCTATGTTTTGGAAGAGTCTTCAACATGCTCTAGATGCAGAGTTGAACTTCAGTACGCCTTATCATCCTCAAACTAATGACCAATCTGAGCGGATTATCCAAACACATGATGAAATGTTGAGAGAATTATCAATGGACTTCAAAAGAGGATGGGATAAACATCTTCCTCTGTTTGAGTTCTCATATAACAACAATTTACAATCGTGCATCCATATGTCACCTTATGAAGCCCTGTAAGAGAAGAGGTGCAGAACATCGGCATGTTGGGATGAAGTCGGTGAGCGTAAGCTGCTATGACCAGAAATGGTCGATGGAATGGTGCAGAAGGTGAAAACCATTCAGCATATCATGGCAGCCCAAAGTCGATAGATGATTTAAGAAGATGACCTTTTATGAGACCTTCAATTTAATTTTGGATTCATGTAATTTCAACGTATATCTCCATCAAAGAAGGTCATGAGGTTTGGAAAAAAAATATAAGTTAAGTCCAAGGGAAAATAGCCCCATCGAGATTAATGATCGTGTCGGGATTGTGGCCTATCAACTAGCACATCCACCTACCATGTCCAAGGTACATGATGTCTTTCATGTATCCATCTTAAGGAATTAAATACCATACCCTTAACATGTACTCTCTTCATAGGTGATACAAGTAGAGGATGATTTTCTTACGAGGAGAAACCAGTAAAGATCGTAGATTGTAGAGAAAAACTTCTATGATATAAGAAAATTCCCCCCGTCATTGTGTTGTGGCCAAACCACATGTATGAAGAAGTGACTTGCGAATTGGAGGAAGTGATGAAGCATACTGACCCTTATCTTTTTAGTGTGGGAAATGAAAACATCGCGGGCGAAATTTCTTAAGGGAGTAAGATTGTAACGACCCAAACATTCATTAATGAAAATTCCTCTCGATCTTTTTAAATGTATTATTCTGTAAAATGGTTATGAAAAATATATTCTATTCATTGGTTTTATGTTTTTGAATTGTGACCATTTCTAATATGGTTGTTGAATTGTTATCTCTTGATTAGTATAAATATAGGGCTTTAACAATCCAATGTACTCAGACAAAGGAAGTGATGGCCTCATCTAGTAGAATTGCTCTATACGAAGCCCATTTGTCTGAGCTTGGGAATGAGGTGGATTAATTGGGATTCTTTATTGACCAATACCAAGCCGAGCATCAACATGTTAAGCTCGAACGAGACCATCTACGAGAGAAGTGGAAGTTGAGAGAGATCACCACATGTGTAATGTTATCTGAGACACCACAAGAGTCTATCACCATCATGCACCTTACCCTTAGGTCTTATGCATTTGTTTTAAGGGTTTATGTTAAAAATCCTAAGAACTATGATTGTATACATTATATTTTATATAATAAATAATGTACTTTCATTTTATTGTTGTTACTTTAAAAAAAATTTAAAGCGCAAATGGTATTTTAATTAATATTCATCTAAGAAATTTATTTTTATGAATTCAAGGATTTTTTAATTAAATAATAATTTAATATAATAATAATATTATTAAATTAATTTTTATTAAATATAAATAATCATCTAATTTTATGAATGCAATTGTAATTTTTATTAAGGTTTGGAAGCTATTTTTGTCAAAACCCATGCATTTTCGAAAAACAATGGTTATTATTTTAAATGTAAAAATTCACATATTTAGAAAATTAATTAGGTAAAATAAATATTATTTTTGGAATCAGGACGTCGAAGTTATCTTATGGTGAAATATTAATAATTTTCTGAGGCAGTCAGATTTCTGGGTAAAAATTAAATACCATTTGAATATATAATGTGTTTTATGACATCATAATGACCTAATTGTGGTGTAATAAAATAATATAAATGATATTTTCGACCAATATATATTTTATCCTTAAAATAATTTGATTTTATATTTGTTTGATTAATTTTATGATGCGTTAGTGGACCCTCCATGACATATAAAACATTTTATCTTTTTAAATTGTTTTCCTTGAGTGTGTTACTCACCTCAACATAAGCAACCCTATTATTTTAAGAATTTAGGACTTTGGAATTATAAAATATTTTTTTCCACTCCCCTTGGGAAAGACACATGGCCAAAAACCATGGGTTGGTTTGTGGTTTTTATTAGTTTAATGTGTGGTGTCCCAAACCTAAATAATAAACAATTCCTTCTCCTTTCCTATATAAACCCACCCAAGCTCCCACTTCCTCCTCACTCAAAGCCTTTGAAGTTTTTTCAAACTCTTTCTTCCTCTCTCTAAAATCCTCCCAAGGATCCCCAGGATCCCAAAAATCCTCTCTGAATCCCCTCTCAAGCCATTAAAAGCGCACTTCCACATAAGGGTTTTCTTCCTTTTTCATTTTTGTCCAATATTCATTAAGTTGTTATTCCCTTTTAATTTCAATTATAAATGTTGGGGTATGGTTTCAAAGCTCCCCCATAAATTCATATTTATGTTTGAATTATGGGATACCCCTTTCTCTCTCATTAAATGTCTCCCATGTACACCCGTTACTATGCTGAAATTAGGAAATGAATTTCTCTTTCCTTGTTTACATTCAATCATGAATTTGTATCATGAATCTAAATTCCATTTCAATTAGTGGAACACGTATCTATATTTCCTAATTACTTTCCATTTCATGTACATATTATTAAACACACCTTTCTCTATCATCAACCGTTTTTTATGAATTCTTATGTCACACTGTTATGTTGCCAAAATTGAATCACGTTTTTCCAAACCGATGTCATTGTGTAGTGAATACCATACCCATTTAGCTATCAAGGGTACTCACCTTTATTCACATTTACATATAGCTTTATAGAGTTTCATTTAGGAATTTCACATTCCTTTATTGTGGAATAGATGATTATGTTTAACGAATCCATGTTTTATTATCCATGTGGCATACTTATGCATGGAATGAAATGTTTAAGAAGGGTGCACCCGGATAGCACTCCAATGCATTGGGTAAAGTTTAGTATCATGATACATCATGTGAAATTTCTATTGACTTGTGCTAATTCATGTGCAATGAGGTTTTACTTGTGCTTCACGTTCAATGAGATTTTACTCATCCTCCATGTGCAATGAGCCTTGGCTCATGCTAATTCCTTGTTAAGTGTTGTTTCCACATTTCCATGTTATGATTATCTTGCTTTATCATGCCTTTATGTTTATGCTTATCTTGTCATCTATTTATATGCCTATTTTATAACATGTATTGTGTTCTTCATGTTATTCCATGTTTATTCCCTTACTGGTCTTTATAGCTCACCCCTTTCTTATGCATGTCCTTAGGTTATCCCATGCAATGCTAAGTACGAGGGAATGTAGTTGTCTTGTAATGGAAGTTTTCAATAAAGATGTTGTATTTCATGTATTATGTTGTTATGTAATTATCCTAATCCCCAAAGAAAATAGACCTTTCGATCTTCTATGTTGTATCAAGTGATGTTTAGGTATTAAATTATGTTTAATTGTGTAATAAAAAGCTGGGTTGTCTTAAGTACCACGTTGTGGTTAATGGAACCACAACCTGATACATCATGGGAATACAACACTAGTAGTTCTGTTATAGTGAGGGACTATCACCCTGGTATGAAAAGGGATTACCAACCCCATTATAGAGGACCCTTTCCATGGTAGGTTTGTGAAGCATTTGCTTTTCATGAACAAGACATATGGGGGACATTCATCTATTGACATTGACGTCCCACTCCCGAACCTGAGAGGGGAGTACCCGCTATATATATACATCACATATACAGTTTCCGTGAAATGGTATGACAAGGGAGTATCAACTCCATTGATAGAGGAACCACACCCTGGACCAATAGAGGAGTACATAATTTATCTTCCTACAAGTATGGATGTCTCGTACCTAGTCATAGTTGGGGAGAAAAAAATATTATAAAAATTTCCTTGGGATCCCAAACCCTAATCCATTAGTGGAGTATAATCCCCAGAAGAAACTACCCAATGATAATGAACCAACACCCATGAAATGGGGACTCCTGTCTATACCATAATATAGAGGTAATTGAAAATCTTGCCCGTGTGCCATAGTGAAGTATCAGTACAACCTCCTATCTTCCAGAACCAAACCAATATCCATTATTTTTTACGCCCAATGTCATAAGAATATTTTACCGTACACAACACCACATATATAGTATTCCAAAATGAGTGCCACAATCATGTTATATTTAGAAAACTACTCAAGATAGGCCACTCACAATCCTGAATTTGGGTCCTAAAGAAATAGATTTGAAATGTATAATATCTCATGCAGTTCTTAAAGAGTTCACTATGTGCACTGAGGTCTACACTGTGTTAGATCCCACCTGATAACTTAACCATTTATCTTATCTACCTAGATTTCCAACCCATATAGGGTTAAAAAATGTGTTTAGAGATTACACACCATGTCCTCCTCTACCCAACCACTGGCTATGTATTTTAAACATGTCAAGTAACAATAACCATTTTTGTGTACTTTGTCCATGATGTTTTACATGGACATTTGTTTTCATAGGTATTCTAAACTCATGTATCATAGTATAATGGATTGGGGTAACTACACAACATGTAACCTTGGTACATGGCTTGTAGTCCCCAAATTTAATTTTCCATAAAGTAAAACGGTTACACGGTGTGTGTCACTAGACTATAGGCCATGTAAATAGTAATTCTGATTAGGAATTACTTGGAAACATGCACTATTATTTCTGATATGTCCCAAATCACACATATCTATCTTGAATTGATATATAGAAAATTTAAATTTACTCTAAACCCTTAGAATAAAGAAAAACAAATGAGGATCTAGGCTAAAACACAAACCACCTACCTGGAGGGAGAAACATCAATGCATATTTCAAGAAATGTTACTAGGAACGTTCTAATTCATGATTTGTTGACAATATGGTTTAGAAAAAGTTATTTTTGGTACCCCACATGATTTATTTAGTGTCTATTTATTATAGAAAATGTGGAATAAGGGATTAAATTGAGAGGTGAGGCTCTTCTTTTTTTTGGGTGCACCAACATGATGGGGATGAGAGATTATGATGTTTATGATTAATTAATTATATCATCGTTGAATTAAATAATACTACACTTAACACACTATTTTCCCTCCACTAACTAAAAATCATTGTGCATACAACATTATGTCACACATTGGGTAAACAAGGCATTCTATACTCAACCGCTATCTCAAATATCTGATCTGAGAAGACATTTTGGAGTTATTACACTTTTCAAGAGAAACTAAATGATTGTTACAAAATATATTAAATATTTTCTAAATAATTTAACCGAGTCTCTCTGAACCCTAGATTCTCATTGTGACTTAGTGTCTTGCTGTAGAAATAATTGTGAAAATAGTCAAAAGTCATATAGATTAAAACTGAATTCTCTACAACTTGGTTAATAATTTTCTCTGAACATGTCATTATGAATTATTTTTTATGAGAAATAATTAGATTATAAAATATAAGGTAATAAAAACTAAATAAAACTATACATTATCTAGATAGTATTAGGATAAACTCAATGCAATTTTGATGTTCCAAAAATTTAATACATGTCAATGTTGACTTTTTTATAACATCATTTTGGATAATTTTTTATGTAGTTAATTTTGTCTAACTTGTTTTGACCCATTTATTTTATATAATGGATTGTTTCATAATTTATCAAATTTACAATGGATTCCAAGGAAAATGCATCTATTGTTCCTAATGTATGTATTACTATATAATATTTACTCATAGAATTTATATGATTATAAATGCATGATATCAAGAAATATAATTAAAACTTTTAGCATAGTAAAAATTATAAAAATTGAAAGAATATAAGGATAGAGTCTTCTTGGATTAAAAGTGATGAAGATATTGATGGAGTGAATATTAAATTTTATCCATTTTCAATATAGTAAAATTAAAATCCATGTGATTGGATCAATATAAATAAATGAAGTTTTATCTTTGTAAAACGAGTGCAAAGTAAAACTATAAAATGAGGAAAAATGAAGAACATAGGGGACAAAGTGAATATTAATATTGTTCGTCTAGAGATTGCAATAATAGATTAACTTCATAAATGATGAGAAAATTTTAATTCAAAAAGATAGTACATAATACAATGAATTTCAATGATAATTGGAATAAAATATTTTTATTACTCTTAGAGTAATAAAACTCTTATCCATCCACAAATACTAGATTGCATTCTGAAAATGATGTACAATGATGAAAAAAATATTTTTCATATAAGATTAATGTTTTAATATATGTCTCTTATTTAAATCTTGATAATGTATGCAAAAAAATTCTATTAGTTTTAAATTTTTACCAAGTTGAATATATGGGTAACATTTAATATAAAAAAACTAGTTAGATGATTATGGTTCCCAAAGATTATGATTATTGTTAAATATTGTTATATTTCCAATAGATGGATTTTTTATGATTTTTGACATAGATTTCCTGTATCCACATAGAATCCAAATTAAATAAAATTAGATATCATATATTATATCAAAACTCAACTTATGATAAATATATGGCTGATTATGAACATTATAAGAAAATTTACACAATTATATAATTCTTAACCCGAGTCGTGAATTGTATTTAACATAAATTGTTAAGAAGAAACCTCGTATTATTTTTTATCGATTATAATGAAATATATGAATATCATATAAACAATAATATAATTTTTTGATACCATTTAATAATTGATATCTAGAGTCATTTAAAAAATAATTACACACAAAAAAAATTCATTAATAGTTAATATATAAAATTTAATGGATGAAATTAATATATTGTGGAAGAATGTAATATGAATTTTTTTTACGAAATATATTATTTCCAAATATTATATAATTATAATTATAAAGATTTTAGACAATATAATTAAAGTATAATAGGAAATAACTCTTTTAATATTACAATTAAACAACCAAAATTGATTTTATTCTGAATAAATACATTATGAAAACTCACACGAATATAAATATTAATCTTCTTTGATTATTAGATAATTTTAAAATTATTAACATAATAGAATTGAATGAATATAGATAAATGAAATCTTAAATACACTAAGAAATTATGGGTCATATTCACTCTATATGATCACCAAGATACCAATAAAACATACAATGACAAAGAACATCATGAAGGGAGTTATCATGTTGATAAATCTATATGAAAGCTATGAAAAATCGATTTCTCACATAAGTAGTGAGAATGAAATACTTATTATATCTTCTCTATATATATAATTGAAATCCAGTTTTAAAATATATTCTATTGGAAAATATTTTCATTAAAATGTTATTTAACACCATATTCTTCTATTTTAATTTTAACATTTTTTCAATTTTTTGGATGACAATCAAGAGAATTCTAAAAATGAACTCTTATATGATATAAAATTATTAATATATAAATAAATCCATTATAACCAAAATGATGGTTTGGTGGGAAAAATAATAGTAACAATGATATAAATTATTAACTATGTTTTATTTATTTAATAAGAATATTATGATTAATTCAATATATATATATATATAATAAATTTTTAATAATATCATACAAGGTTATAGGATATATTTTACATATATTTGATTTATGTGCCCAATTTATTTTTACTAATGTTCATTTTATTAATAAACATATATTAATACTTCTCATTTAATTTAGAGATCAAATATTAGAAAAAATGAATCTTCTAATGGTGGATATTTCATAAGGAATAATTGTACAGTCATTTAATAATTAAAATATAAATTTTCATCAAAATGTATTTATATGGGATATTATGCATAGATATTATGATGAATTTTTGAATCAATTATAAATTCTAATTTACAATATGGACATATATTTTTAGTGTCTATGTAAAATATAAAAATATATTTTTAATGATTTTTGAAAGAATATTATTTTTTTGTAAATACTGAAAAATATATATATATCAAGAAATCATTTTTTTACATTAAATATAATTAATTCAGATATTTCATTTTTTATAATAATTTGTTTTCAAGATGAATAATAATAATTTTATTAATCATAATTCGATTAATTCCATTATAAAAGACGAATAAATGATTTTGTTTTCTTATAATTTTTTTTCATAAAACTTGTATTTTTCTAAAAAAATATTTCATTGTTCATCTTAGACTTATGTTAAAATTAATATATACCTCTTTTTGGATAAAATGTTAGTAAATCAATTAAATATATAATATTATAATATTAATATTATAAAAAATAACCATTTCATTTTCATTCAAAGTGTATAATTCAAATGAAAATGATATAAACCTCATTAAATAATATTTAAGTGTAATAGTGTTAAGTGATGTATTAATTAATTTACATATCATTAAACCATGTGATTAAATGAGTGTATGAGGTGAATATAAATCATCAATGATATATTCATCAGATATGGACTAATTTAAACCTACATTCAATTAATATGACATCCTATTCCATATTAATAAAAAATAAATCAAAAATTTCAATCTCTCTAACTTGGTATATAAAATGATAATGTTACAAAAATAAATTTTATTTGATTTAATATATATGAAAAAATGAAATATTAATTATATAAATTTTTTATCTTATTTTATTTTATGTTTTTCTTTTTAGAAAATTTACCTTTAATATTTACGCATCACAGATGAAATTCTTGTGAATGTGGGTGAAAAGTCAAATAATATAGTTTTACATGTAAAAAAAGTGTTGTTTTTTATGATATGTTAAAGTCATTTAATATTATTATCTATGAGGGAAAAAACTAATGTATTGATTTATATATTAATATTTTATATTCAATGTAATGATGATATTTTTAATGTTGAAAATCATGAAATGTTATTGAGAGTACACTAATTGGCAGTTAATGTTTAAAATTGATTTTAATTCAGTAGAAAACATTATAATTATATATTTATTCAAATGGAAGGGGAATTTAAAATACCATCATTAATAGTTCATCTATGATCCAATTATATGTTTTTAAATTTCATTTTTGACAATTATCGATTGAAAAAAATATGATGGTTAAGAATAAATACGGTTAACGAAGGGTTTGGAATAAAATATATGGTGTACACTGACACATAAACATGTATATATATTATATTTTGTATTTATTGTTTCTTTATTTTCCTTATTATAGATTATATTAAATATTGGATAAATTTTCAATAGTTACACACGTAATATATATTAATATTTTATGTATTTACCAACATACATCCAACCTCACTAATAAATGGGAACCTCCACTCCACTCATCCTAACACCTAATAATCTATTTATATCAATCAATATCATCCAAAATATCTTCCAAACTATCCTTCCCTTTTCCTGTAGGTCCTTTTCTCACCAAAATAATAACATAGACAACCTAAAGTGTATTCAAAATAAGGTAACCAAAAATTTGGTTTTACTCACGATTATGTGTTTTATGGTTTAATTATTCTCCCAACAGTTTAAATTATTCTAAAAAAACATTTAATATGAATTTTATATGATAAATATAGAATTTTTTTATTTTTAGAGAAAAAACCATATCCATATCTTTTTCCTATATAAATTGAAATTCATACAACACCCATGCATACATGTGGACTACCACATCCATGTAGCGGTTTCATTCCTTCTTCTTCACAACATCTAATGTCCAGTTATTAGGATGTATTTTGGAAATATATATGAAATACGACGAAATTAAAATTATTTTATGAAATATATGAATGTACATACATTAATACGGTTCAATCTATTTAGGAATTATAACATTGCTCATGAATATATGTGGAAAACATACTCTACATAGTGAAGTGATTCCTTTTTCATAATATTTTTTCCAAAATAGATCAAAAAATTTATTTAATGAATGATAATGATAATTATATAATGATTTATATTAAGTTTATGATTAAAAAATTACATTTTTGACTATGGTCGGGTAGGAAGTGTTACTTATTTTTAAAATACACATCTCCAAAATGACCAACATAAACAAAATAAATTTTTTGTCCTTAAAAAACTATTAAATATATGAAATAGTTGGATTATAATAAATTAAAAATAAAAAAATATAATATGAAAATAAATAATTAATATATGTTGTTATTACACATCAATTAATTAATGTATGTGTTGAGCCATATTCAAGGAAATGGATTTCTCTTCAGCAGTTCATATTGTTGAGAATTATCTCTTTTTCAACAAAGTTTTGTTTTAAATTTTTATATACAATTATATAGCTTTGTATGATTAATTTACTATAAATTTATTGTATTAAGAAATATTGTTATAAATCTTTTCATCAATATTCTATTTGTTTGAAATTTACCAATGATTTACGATATGTTAGTCATAAACTTGTTTAAAAATAATCTTATCAATATCAATCTCTTACATGTCAATGTTTTGTAACTGTTTTGTGAATGAAATACAAAAATTTTAAATTGAAATTATTAACAGTCCTTGTCTCATTACAGTGGATTTATTTTAGAATATTATAAATAAAATTATAATGGGTAAAATATTACTGTTTTTTCCAATGATTAAAAGAATATTTTAATTTATACAACATGAATGGATTTTACTAAAATTATATACCATATTAATTCAACATTAAATACTATATGATTCCATTATTTCCAAATTAATATACATTTTTATCTGTTTTTAAATATATTTTTTTTAAATGATTTAAAATGAAAATTAAATTTCTTCTCATTTTATGAGAAACCGTAATTTTTATCATATTTAAGTTCTAAAATTCTAAATTTATTTTTCATATAGTGATATATTGAAGTTATCAAATGCATTTAATTTAATATATGGTTAAAAACTATCTTATAAAATTTATTTATTTAATAATATATAGAATTGGAATTAATAATGAACATAGTAATGATGAGTGGACCGAATCGCTTATGTTATTATGTCTATTATGTGAGTATTTTTTTCAATGAAATGCCTAAAATGTATTTAGAAAAGTGCTATAGTTATGAAACAGATAGTTTTATTACATGAAATGGGTTGTATTTACTTATTTCTATGAATTTCATGAGTTGATCAGTAAAAGTAACTCCTACTACAATGTTGGAATTATACATATAGGTGAATACATGATGAAATTATTATATAACATGATTCATAAATAGTTTCTCAGTTCATAAAACATTTTTACCGTGGAATTATTTTTTTCAAAAGATTGGAACTTGGTTTATGATTCAAAGTAACATTTAGGATCATCTAAAGTAATGTGTTTTATTTCATGAAATCCCTTTAGCTAAATTTAAAAAAATATATATATTTTTATTAAATTAACTATTATAATTTGAATCATTGATTGATATTTCATATTTATTTTACTGATTTCTTATAAATAAAATTTTTATTATATCAGGACCCATCCCCCAGGGCCCGTGTTGTGACTACCCCAAGCCCGCCTTCCAGAGGCCAGGGGCTAGAAACTATCACCGAAAAAGGTGTATCCCTATAATGAGAAGGCATATCCATTTAAACCTGTATGAACACACAGATTGGAATGCAAGGAGAAGTACTCACTAATTAAACTGCTGTAATAAAAAGAGTGATGAAAGAAAAAGGGTTCGGAATACAAGCCCAACTGAAAAAGTTCAAGTACAACTGAAAGGTACAATACAATTGAAAAATGGAAACAACTCCTGGGTCTTCCACCACAGATCCTACCTGAAAGGTAGGTACAGCTCATGATCAGTAGTACCAGTGTCACATCATGCCAAATGGTCCACCTCTGAGTACCATCCAGTACTGGCTCCCTCAGCCTCGTTTGATGTAGTACGTCATCTTCACAAGACACAACAAGGTCAGGGAGAAGATCGTGTAAGGGTGGGTATAACGATACTCAGTAGGGACCCCAAGAACCCATATGTCTCCAAGAGTTCAATGACGGAAAAACCTGAAATCAAGACTTCAAATATACTTAGGTATATGCCCATACATATACCTAAGTTATCAAGATAGAATCGCCTCATACATGATGAAGGAATACCACAATGGAAACACCACGAAGGTAGAAATGCCACACAGGTAACACCACTGAGATAGAAGTACCACATAGGAAACACAATGATGACAACACCACAAAGGTAGAAGTACCACATAAGTAACACCACTACATTAACACCATGAAGGTAATAGTACCACATAGCTAAGACTACAAAGATAACGCCACGGTGGTAGAAGTACCACACATGTAACACCACGAATCAAGAAGTACCACACAGGTAACACCACACAAGGTAAAAGACTCAGCTCACACTAGCTATAACTTAAGTACAGAAGTATAGATGATTAGTCATAAGGAAAGATCATCTTATTCTGTTAAGTAACACTAATTATGACCCACATAGTATGGATAGGTAACTAACCCCCACTGACCCACATAGGATCGATAGGTGACTAACCCCCGCTAACCCACATAGGATCTGACCCACACAGGATCGTTATACACTAACCCACACGGGATAGCTAAGTGCTGACCCACATAGGATCGGTATGCGCTGACCCACACAAGATCACTAAACACTGACCCACACAGGATCGGTATGCCCTAACCTACATAGGATCTTTGAGTGCCAACCCACACAGGATCACAAGGAGACCCACACAAGATCTGAAGATGACCCACATAGGATCTGAAGATTTTTCAAGTAACACCAGCCACTGGGTTACTGCACTAAGCATGCATGATTCTAGGAGGTTCCCCTCCTCAAGCCATCGATCGATACTAAAACTACCACAAAGTCCCAAAAAAGTATCTCAAAGGTATGTCACATCAAAATGGACCCAATGCGACTGACAGCACGTCAATCGGACATATGGTTGGTCAGTTATTAGTGCTTTCGTTCTAAGGGCCCAGCTCGATTTGGGTTTGATCCCACCCGGCCAAACACCAAATTTATCCAAAAGTCAAGTGTTTTATACCAAATGGACCATCTTTATCCATGGATTCTGGCACCGTAGATGGTTCATCAAACAGACGTCTGGTTCTCAAGATACGGCCAAAAATGAAAAATTGGGTTTGGATGGGCCCAGGTCTGGTCCAACCCAGCTCGACACGACTCGAAAGGCCTAGGCCATGGCGCACATGGCTCGTTGGGCTATGGTCTGGCCCGACCCATGAAGGGGGCGGCCCGGACTGACCCGCAGGGTGCGGCCCACTGGGGTGCATCCCACTATGGCATGGTGGTCTATCGTGGTGTGGTCCGCCCTAGAAGACACCCGAGGGGAGCCCCCCCCCCCCCCGGTTTTCCCGAATGGTCCGTGGAGCATTCGGCTGGCCTGAGGGAACTTCCAGAGTAGTCCCACTCGGCGTGATGTGGTAGGCTGGAAACACAAACCCTCTTTCCAGTGGTGCAGAGCACGCCACTCCTCCCACGGCCGGCTGGTTTCCAGCCTCCTTGGGGTGCCATCACAGCTAACAGGTCGTGGCCTTCTCCTCTACCGGTGGCGCGGATGTGCACCGTCCAACCTTCACGCGGTGGGCCGTGCATGCCAACCACTTTCCTCCCGCCACCGTGACGAGTGTGTCGTGACCTCCTTTGCATCCGGCAGCGCGAACGTGTGCCGCCTTGGTTCCATGTGACTAGCTGGGGTGTTGGGCTCCACCTTCCTTCGACATGGTTGACGGACCGCAGACTCCTTCGACGGCGCAGTTGTGCCGCTGCCATCAACGCAGCCCGTGAAGAATGCGTAAAATAAAGAGTATTGTGGATGGATAAGGACGTTTTGGTTTTGATCGCACCCTCCATGATAAACTGATATAAAGAGGTTAAAGTGATTTAAATCGATGTAAAACCCCCGAAGAAATATAAACAAATCCCTACCTTGACGTTCGTAGGAGATGTCATGAGGAAGGATAAAATGTCTTTGATGCTTGTTTCACCGACACTAGGCTCCCGATCCGAGCTCATGGATCACACTCATTCTTTATTTGGAAAATATTCTTCGTTGATGAGGTTCTTCATTTGGAGAATCTCTTTTTTGGGGAATGTTTCTCCAAAGCTCTCTTCGTGTTCTCCCTTTTCCAGCGATTCCCTAACCAGGAAAATGAGAAGCCAATATTCATTAAGTTATGTTAATTAAACCAATTAATGTTGGCACCTTTAATTGGGGGAATTAAAAGGGTTAAATCACATTAAATAAGGAGTTCAAGGATCGGTTGGTCCCCACCACTAAATTCAAAAAGGAGTTTTCACAATGAAAAATAAAATGTTGTTGTCTTATTTTATTTTTATTCTTTTAAGTCTCCAACGAAGAATCTAGAAAACTAAATCCCACCCTCAACCTACTGCGGTCAAGGTGAAGGTTTCCTTAAGATAATAATAGAACTGCGAGTTCATAGATGTTCTGAGATTTCAATTCTGAGCACGGGTTCAAAATATTCAAATTGATGCTCACGCATTTACTGAACGTACCGAAAACAAGTTCAATAAATTAATTATATTCACCCTCGACCCGCACCGGTCGAGGTTAGGCTCTGCCTAAACAGAACACACTCCAACAAACTCAATGGTTCCCTTATAATTTCAATCTGATTTATAGTTTAGATGTTATGAATTTTACAATAAAATTATTGTCACTTAATTATTTTATTTCTGGAAAAAAACTAACATTCATTGGTGGCCTGCACCGAACAATGTCAGTATATTCCAAAATAAAGCATACCCTCATGAGTTCAGCGGTGTTATCTAATTTTTAATCTGAGTTACTATTCATGAGTTATAAGAATTTGAAAAATAAAATAATTTTATTTAATTATTTTAATTAAGGCTATGCCATTTTTGAGTTTTCTCATAGGAGGCCCGCGCCGACTAAACATAAGTTGCAACTAGAGTAAAGTTTCCCTCACAAGGGCAATGGTGCCCTCAAATTTCTGATCAGGGAAAACATTTATGATTTCTTCTGATTTTTAAGGAAAACTACATACGCATGCAGTTTAAATTTTAACAAAACTTCGACGGATCATTTCGGGCACTCCGGGCCACCGGATCACACGCAGTTAGATTTCGCGATCTCGAAATAATTCCATATAATTAAAAATAAATATACATAAATTCTGGGACATTACATTCTCCCCACCGTAGGGCTTTAATTCCCTGAAATCATAAACAAATACTACGGAAAAAAATGGGGGTACTGAGCATGAATTTGATCCTTTTGCTCCCATGTGCTCTCTTGGAGGTTCCTATGTTCCCAATGTACGTGTACCAGAGGTATCAATCGTCCATGAAAGACTCACTCCTATCGATTCTCAATCTCTACTGGAACCTCCTTAAATGTCTCCCCATAGCCTAAGTCCATCTCTCCATGGTCATTGTCATAAGATGGGTCGTGCACGTATCTCCTCAACTATGAGATGTGGAAAAAGTCATGCACCTTATCCAACTATGGTGGAACTTCCAAGAGGTATTCCACCTTGCCTATCCTCCAAAGTATCAGATAATGCCAGATAAACGCCGATGATAACTTGCCACCCCAGAAAAAAATCTGCAAACCTGGACGAGGTGAAACCCATAGGAAGACATGGTCTTCTTACTCCTACTAGCATAAGTCTTATGCCGACACTGTGTAGTTTTGAATTATTAACAAGTGAGGCATCATGATACAGACTTTGTCACTATTTTCTACATCCCTAGACATCAGTACTGATGCCAGAGATCCTAGTACATCTTCACCACTTTGGGATGTACCGTTAAAGAGGATGTATGGATATCCCTCAACACCTACTCTTGAAGCATCACTGGTACTATGGTACATTTTCTGAAGAGGAATACATGCTCCCCACCTTCATAAAATTATTCATGAGACCATTCTTAGGACATCTGAGTGCATTGTTCCACACAGTTAATGTCTTAATCTCTGGCTCTGAAATTCACTAAAGAATTGGAGGAGTGACAGTCATAGACTAGAGGTAAGTTGCTTCATCTTTATCCACAAAGGATATCTGCAATGTGGATAGCTTCTGTGTCTCCTCACTCAGCAACTACAGACCAAACCTACTTCTGAGTGTGTCTGCTACCACGTGCCCTTTCCTAGGTGTATAGAATATCTCAAAGTCATAGTCCTAGAGGAACTCTAGCCATCATCAATATATCAGCTCTTGAAATCTCTTGTGACACATCTTCGTCAACAGGAAAGGATCTACCTTCTTCGCCAAAGCCAACAAGGGTGCCTCCACCCTTGAGAAGTCTGGTCCAAAACACCGAGAGTACACATCCTAAGCATAGGTCTCTCTCCCTTTGAGGAAATAATCCAGGAAACATATTTTGAAAAGATGTACCCACACTCTCCCACTCTTGTTGGGAACCCAAAACCCAAAAATCTCACTGCCACGAGGGTGAGGCTGGCCGAATCCTGAGTGATCAGCTACACCCTCCTATTAATGAGTTTATCATGTGTTTTCTGGGTTTTCCTTGGGTTTCCGTTTTCACTGACCAAGGAAAACCCCATTCTAATGTTGTAGATAAACCACAACATTTTTTCCTAATACAGACAATTTGAGTGTGAACTGTGGATGAGAAGACTATGCCCAAACTAACATCATAAGTCCTCGACGCCACCCCCAAGAGGTTCCAACCCAAACTCTCACTTTGAGGGTCATATCACACCGTCGGTGTATGTGTAGTTATCGATCCTCCTCCCAAAGTTATATTCAGATGTGAGGGTCAACTCAATGGTTTAACCAAAAACTATAGGTCTTGGAAAATATTTTTGGAAGGAAGGAATGATTGGTTCATATGTTTATTGATACGACAACTAGTAGTAGACATAGAATGCACCTTGAATCATTCCAAGATACCTTAGGTCTCACTCATTGACTGAATACAACAACTACCTTCCCCTACCATCCATCTCCCTAAGCCTGGTGGGGGACCACAAAGGGGCGTCGTTTGTTACATGTCGAAATGTACACCACATCATGATTCCCTCCTAGCTCTGCTTCCACATTTGTGGGTCTGAAAATTCATCTGTCCCTATCACTCCCTTTTCCCGAAACATTTTACAGTTTTAAGTCTTTGAGACTGGCATCAGTTTCTTGCTTTCCCACTATGAACATTCACTGGCTGTATCCACTCAGCCGAAGAAAATTCAACCACAAATGTTCTCTCTAACACCCTAACATAAGTAAAAATACATAAGGGAAAAGTGAAAGCTCAGATGTCCCTAAACACACCTCACTCAGAGGTCCGAGCCCAGAAGCAGAAACCTTACTGTATTCATCAAGTACCAAATAATTATTGGTACGCCTCGATGAATACCCATTTACCGACATTCCGTCCTACTGAATCTGTATAAGATAGTGGAAACTCTTATCCACCTTCTTAATATAGTCCTTAGACGCCTATGAGTCGGGATTTCTTTGGAACCTGAGGGGTATCTGATGCTAAAAGACATGTAAGGCACTAAACATACATGTGTCCCCTACCGGTATGGTTTGTCATAACTGGTGACCAACATGCAGTGATATAGCTGCCACACTAGACAAAGGTACCAACTCATGTAACAGTCCACATACTGAAGCCTCATCACTATGATGACCATCCTCATGGTCACTCACTGAAAAGACTGGAAACTATGATCACCATCTGATCTATTGGTGTCCAAACTAGGCAGAAAACTCTAACCACAACCTATAGCTAATCATCTTCTATCTGGGAATCTATATCGCCTCGAAATCTCGAAGGCCTCTACCGTTGGAACTCATTAAATGCACTTAGTCGGTGTGCACTGTCTGCTAGTGTGGCTGGTGGTAACTGCTAACCCATGGGTGGTGGTGTTGCTGGTACACAACCCGAAGGTGACAACACTATAAGATGGACCTGCACCGGAGCCTCATTGCTCAGTGGGCCATCATCGTGTACTCTCTTGGGAAACCTATCTAGTTGTCTACGCAGTGGAATCCTGATAGATAATAGTTTCACCATGTTCATTAAGTTATACCTGGTGAGATGACTCAATAAATCACAAGAAAAACTCTTAAAAAACATAAGCAATCGTTGTTTTCATGCACTGAGTTAGAAATCAGAATTTAGGGTCCTGGTGTATGGATATGTTGGCTGCTGCACCAACACTGGACTCCAAGAACTGAAAACCACACTTATAACACTTAACATTATGGCCACAAAGAAAATAACAGAGTCATAGTTCTTCGGTAGAACCGGACTCCTCTGATACCACTTTGTCATGAACCTTCCCCTAGGGACCATGATGTGACTACCCCATGCCCGCCATCCATAGGCCAGGGGCTGGAGGCTAGCACCAAAAAGTGAGTATCCCTATAACGGGAAGGCATTTCCCTTTAAACATGTACAAACACATAGACTGGAATGCAAGGAGAAGTAACCACTATGTAAACTACTGTAGTGAAAGGAGTGCTAAAAGAAAAAGGGGGCGGAATACAATCCCAATAGTAAAAGTGCAAGTACAACTAAAAGGTGAAATACAATTGAAAAAGGGAAACAACTCCTAGGTCATCTACCACGGATCCTACCTGAAGGGTAGGTACAACACACGATCATTAGTCCATGTTTCATGTCATGTCAAATATTCCACCTTCGAGTACCATCCAATACTGGATCCCTCAGCCTCGATCGATGTTGTACGTCGTCTGAAAAAGAAACAACAAGGTGCCAGTGAAGCCTGTGCAGGGGTGAGTATAACGATACTCAGTCAGGACCCCGAGACCCTATAGGTCTCCAAGAGTTCCACGAAGGAAAAACCTCAAATAAAGAATTCAATTATACTTAGGTATATTCCCATACATATACTTAAGTTATCAAGATAGAATCTTCTCCTACATGTGGAAAGAATACCACAAAGGAAACACCACGAAGGTAGAAATTCCACACATGTAACTACATTGAGATAGAAGTACCACACAGGTAACACAATGAAGCCAACACCACAAAGGTTGAAGTGCATCATAGGTAACACTACTAAGTAAAACCCATGAAGATAGAAGTACCACATAGGTAACACCATGAAGATAAAAGAAATAAGGTAGAAGTACCACACAGGTAACACCACGAAGCTAGAAGTACCACATAAGTAACACCACAAATTTAAAACACTCAAATCACACCAGTTATAACATAAGTACAGAAGTACAGATGATTAGTCTTAAGGCTAGATCATCTTATTCTATTAAGTAACATTGCTTCTAACCCACACTATATCGATAGGTAACAAACCCCCACTTACCCACACAGCATTGATAGGTAACTAACCCCTACTGACCCACATAGGATCTGACCCACACATGATTGGTATGTGCTGACCCACACAAGATCACTGAGCGCTGACCCACATGGTATCGGTATGTGCTGACCCACATAGGATCACAGAGCGCTGACCTGCACAGGATCGGTATGCACTGACCCTTACAGGATCATTTAGTGGTGAACCACAAAAGATCTAAATATGACCCACATAGGATCTGAAGATGACCCAGACAGGATCTGAAGATTCTTCAAGTACAGCCAGCCAATGGGTTCCCGCACTAAGCATGCGTGATTCCAGGAGGTTTTTCTTCTAAATCCATAATTAAATGATTCAACTACCACAAATACCCATGAAGTAGTATCCCAAAGTTCTATCACGTCAAAAGGGACACAATGTGACTGACGACATGTCAATCGGTCTTTTGGTCTGTTAGTTATTAGTGTTTCCGTTCTAAGGGCCTAGTTGGATTCGGGTTTGATCCAACATTGAATAACTCCAAAATAATCGAAAACTCATGTGTAGTATACCAAATGGACCTTCTCGATCCAAGGATTCCAGCTCCAAAGAAGGTTCGTCAAACAGACACCATGTTCTCAAGATACGGCCAAAAAGGTGAAACTGGGTTTGGATGGGCCCAGGTCCGGTTCGACCTGGTCATACTGACCCGGCCTGAAAGTCTTGGGCCTTGATGGGCCTAGATTTTTGGGCCATGGTCCGATCCAACACGCGAAGGGGGCAACCCAACCCAACCCGATGGGAGTGGCCCAGCCCGCGCTAGACGCTGCCCGCGGTGCGGCCCACGACGGTGCAGTCTTCTGCGGTCGGGTGGTCTGCTGTGGTGGGTTCCGCCCTAGCAGACATCTGGGGGGTGGTGCCCCCCGATTTTCCTGAACGGTTTGTGGACCATTCGACTGGATCTCAGGACATGCTGGAGCAGTCCCGCTTGGCAAGACGCGACAAGCCGGAAACGCATGCCCTCTATCCCATGGCGCGGACACGCGCCGCTCCTCCCTTGGCTGGTCGATTGCCGGCCGCCCTGGTGCACCGTCGTGGCCTTCTCCTTTACTTCCACCTCATATGTGCGCAACCCCGCCTTCACGTGGCCGAACAGGGTGTCATCTTCTACCTTCCTTCGTCGTGTTCGACGAAACACGGACTCTTTTGGCAGCGCGGTTGTGTCGCCTCCATCAATGTGGCCCATGAAGAATGCGTAAAATAAGGAGTATTGGGAAGGGATCATGCCTTGTTTGTTTGGCCCACACTCACCACATTATATTGAAATAAGGCAGTTAATGTGATTTAAACTGACGTAAAAACCACGATGAAATATAAACAAATCCCTACGTTGGCGTTCGTAGGATAAGTGGCAAGGAAGGAGAAGAATTCGTCGATGTTAATTTCTCCCACACCACGCTCCTGATCCGATCTAGTGCATCATCCTCATTCTTCATTCAGATAACGTTCTTCGTTGATGAGGTTCTTCATTTGGAGAATCTCATTTGTTGGAGAACGTTTCTCCAAATCTCTCCACATGTTCTCCCATTTCCAACGATTCCCCAATCAAGAAAATGAGGATCCAATATTCATTAATATAAATTAATTAAACCAATTAATATTGGAACATTTAATTGGCGAAATTACAAGGGTTAACTAACATTAAAGGAGTTCAAGGGTGGACTAGTCTCCACCACTAAATTCAATTGGGAGGTATCAATATTGGGTGGTCCCCACCACTAAATTCAAAAAGGGGGTTTCAAAAAGAAAAATAAAATGTTATTGTCTTATTTTATTTTTATTCTTTTAACTCTCCCGTGAAAAATCTGGAAAACTAACTTCCACCCTCGACCTACTGCGGTCAAGGTGAAGGTATTCTTAACTCAATATCGACAATGTGAGTTCAACGATGTCATCATATTTTATTTCCGAGCATCGGTTCAATAGTTACAGAACATCGCTAGAGCATTTACGGAACATACCCAAAAAAAGTTTAATAAATTAATTATGTTCCCCATCGACCCGCACAGGTCAAGGTTAGGCTCTGCCTAAAAAAACACTCCCCAAAGAACACAACAGTAACCTCATATTTTTAGTTCGAGTTACCATCTAGAAGATATTGATTTTACAAAAAAATAATTTTCACTTTATAATTTTAATTACAGAAAAAAATAACTTTCTCTAGTGGCCCGCACCGGACAATGTTATAATATTCTTAAATAAAGAATACCACCTTGATTTTTATGGTGGTCTCAGATTTTTAATACGAGTTACCATTTGTGAGTTATAAGCATTTGAAAAATAAGTTAATTTTATTTAATTATTTTATTTAAGGTTATACAATTTTCACTTTTTCTAACCGAAGGCCCGCGCTGACTAAACTTAAGTCACACCTACGTTAAACCTGCTATCCTTAGCGCAACAGTGCCCTCAGATTCATGATCTAGGAAACCATTTAATAGTTATTCAACTTCTTCAGGAAAACTGCTTAGACATACTATTTAATGTTTAACAAAACTTCGACGGATGATTCCAGGCACTCTGGGCCTCAGAATCACACGCCTTCAGATTTTGTAGTCTTGAAATAATTCCATATAATTAAAAAAATTATATGGAAATTTAGGGATATTACATATTATGTAATATATAAAAATATAAATTAAGGTTCAATGAATATCAAAAAATTAATTATTTTACTTTAATGTTATATCACATACTTTTCATTTTTTTCTCATTTATTATTATCAATTTTTTTCCCTCTACCAATTTATTATTAAGATCTATTCTAAATTCTGTATTCGAATAAAGGAAAGTGGACCAAAATGAATAATGTATGACATGATGAAGATAATACTATTAATGTAATATACATTTAATAGAAAAAAATTAAATTTAGTGGAATAAATTTCAGAGGAATTCATATACACATTAGTGATAATGATTTCTCACAGTGAAAGATAAATAAACAAAAGTGTGGATCCTTGAGGAATTCCATCATGCCTTATTCAAATGAATAATATTATTGCATAAGTAAAAAAATTGTAAATAAAAGGAAGAAAAATGAAATCCAAAATATAAATTATAACACATCATTTAATAAAAATTGTAGTAAATATATAGAAAATTATAAATAATTGGTGAACATTACCAACAATGATGATACGAATTTATACATAAAATTAATAATGTTCCAGAATAAAAAATGTACACTTGGACCATCCAGCACCATCTACCATGTGAATAAACATCATTTTTCAGATAAAATATTCTTAAAACTAGGACTAAAATATATAAAATAAATCCAAAAAAAACCTTTCACTCTTTTATTATACTATATACTTGAGAAAATAATTCCCAGTAGGTATCCTTTCATAACCCCTATCCTATTCATCAAATGAAAATAAATGTAATATACTTTAAAAGTATAACTATTAATTTAATATTTTTATTTACAATTTCAACAAGACTGATTTATTAATTAATTAAATTAACTCTACCTATGTTTGATAATTTACTCATTTATTATATATTCAATCTTAAAAATATTTAACAAATGGGAATTTTTAATTAAAATAAAATATTTATAAATACATAAATTTAAAATAATTATGATAGGAAAGAAGATAATATATCGGAATGTAACAACCCTCAATGTTTGATAAAAATTATATAGTGATTGATAGATAAATATAACAAATAATAAATATATTATAACTAATCTTATAAAATATGAAAACCTTGCAGAAAAACTATACTATTAAATAAAATGTAAATAATAATAATATAAAGTTTATATAGATTGAACATCAATTCCAAGAAGCTATGAAATTACAATTTAATTAGTGTGGTTTAATATGAATGACATGCTTGTAAAACAAAACAATCCAATTCTTAAGAGAGTGTGTCAATTAATATCGGGTATAACGATATACTAAAATGATATATAATAAGTATCAATTCTAAACATTTATATTAGTGTATTAAAATTAAAAAATACAAATTTCTAAATTCCTAACAGGGCCTTTGGTACAAAAATAATAAAAATTTGAAATTGAATCATCTTTATAAAAAAAATTAAAGAAACAACATTAATTCCATTTAAAAACATATATGAATCCTAAAATAAATTTTTTTTTGAACAAGTTATTGAATCATGGGTTTCATAAATCTAATTAAAATGATAATTAAATAAACTGTATATATTAAATATTCTATAGAATGATCCATCAAGGTATTTCATCAGTCACTTAATATAAATGGAAAATTATTTTATTTCTAGTACTATAAGAAAACACAATATTGTTTGAACCACTTTAGATTTAAAGGAATAATATAATATCATTATGATAAAAATATAGATAGGTATATTATTAACTATGGATGATTGATATATGGAAATACAAATAGTAATTATTTTTATATTTTTTTAATGAGGTATTAATAGAGAAACATTTCTAAAAATATAAATCTAATAATAAAAATTTTATAAGAGAACTAAAAACATAGGTCCCTCAAAATCCATAACAATCAATAATATCATAAAACCAATAATATAATGTAAGACATATCAAAACCCAATATTTGATTACTATATTAGTGTAGGAAAACCTGATAGTAAATTGTTTGAAAAAAAGAGTTTACAAATATTTACCTCGATGAATCAGACCCCAAAGATGGATGATGGCCATGAAAAATCCCATGGAGGGAAAGGGTAAATTTTTTTGAAAATAAATAGTGTTGTTATAATTTTAATGATATGAAATATTGGAATAATGTTTTTATATATAGTTATTGTAATAAGTGGAAATTCAACTATTTTAAATAATTAATAAATTCTTCCAACTATTTATCCCCTTGTTTATAACATGACTCCCACTCTATTTGTATCACGGAAGATCATGATATGAACTCATTATTTACCACATAATCTAAAACACTTGATACACCATTGTGATACCCACCAGTTTGTGGTGTGATGCACATATCATCACTCATTAAAATTGGAAAACATTGAAATGCATACCAATCACCCGAGAAGAACCCTTACATAAAAACAATAGCAACCCCAACTTACTTGTGAGATTTCCAATTTCTGAGATCAATGTATAATAATAAACATTAAAAATTAGAGATTAATTTAGTAAACCTATAATTTTTACATATTTTTTTATTATTTGACCCCTACATATGACAAGTCTTTCAATATTAAGAAAAATTGACTTCCCTTGGTGACCCATATATATATTGGGAACCCGCATATATATATAAATTAAGGGGGATTAAAAAATAATAATTATTATAATATAAAAACACTTTATTTCCCATGGTGACTCATATTCATGGGTTTACCCATATACATGGACAAATATTTCTTTCTCGAAACAGAAATCCCATAACATAGAAACTCATATATTAAAGCCTAATCCAAAATTTCAACAACATGATATGCAATAACAATCACACTATGATTTCCCTTGAAACTAATCCAATGGACCATGAAGTTGGAACAACTAATAACCAATGTAAAACTATTATCCTTAGATGTCAGCATTCATTTTGGGACTCTTGATATTTTAGAAATTCTTTCAAGTAAACCAAAATATTGTACATGTGCAACAACAACCACACTGGGATTCCATTAGGACCCAATGTTACTACAATCTTGCAATGAATACAATATATAAGAACACCCAAATATTCTAAAAAATCTTTTCTAGTCTTATAATATCATCCATGGTAAATTCATGAAAAAAAATATCAACAAACTACTAACCATATTAAAACTAAGAACTAAAACATTTAATATACAAGGAAAATTAACAAATTTAGAAAATAATATACAAAATTGAGGTTGGAGAGTGACAGGTAAACCCCAATAGAAACAGTGACAACCCAATCAATGATGACGTATAATTTATCCATAAACAACATAAAATGTTGATTTTTTATCGTCATTGATAATTGGGTAGGGTAAATATATATTATAAAATTCTATATTAAAGACTTGATAAATGTATTCTTTATATATATAAAAATGGAACTAATTAATTCAAATGAAAAACACATATAAATAAGATTTTAATGGTAATAATATTTGAAAAATGATGTATTAATAAATGGAAAGGAATGAATTCCATGAATTTAAAAAAATGTATTGTTATTTAATATTGTGTAAAGGTATAATATTTTTTTATTTATATTGTCTTTTAATTATTGATATATATATTACATAATTATCAATGAAAATTATTATTACAAAATGTCAAAAAAAATTAATAGATAATATAAATTAGAAGTTATATTTTGAATGTGGGTATGGTATACTCTATTAGAGAGGAATAATTTATTCAAAACTACTTACTAGGAATACTTAAAACAATAAACTCACAATGGTAAATAATAAAATATTCAATTATAATGGATTTCATTTTTTTTTCTTTAATGAGAGGAAATAAAAAAATAATATTTTATTATAATATTGGAACATAAAATTATTTATTTGTGTTAAAATAATTGAGATATTAGGTATATTTGTAAAAGAAATATAAGTAAAGAATAGTATTTTTTAATATGTAAATACTAATGCCTAGTTTCTTCGGTTAATATTAATAAAAATAATTATGAAACAACAAAATAACATTAATTATTTATTGCTATTGTGAAATGAAAATTTTGTATGTATTTTAAAGAATTATGGAATGTAATGGAATCATATTTCAATTGAATATGAGGATTTATTTTTATATTTATAATTTAGTTTTATTTAAAATTTCATTATTTTAAACACCCCCAAAATAAATGACGTTTTATTTCTATCAATTAAAATTATTATTTTTTGAACTTTTTATATATAAATTGTTTCTGTTAGGTTAATTTCTTCTATGTTCTTTAAATTTTCAAGGTAATTTTATTTCATCCCATGTATATTGAGTTCTCTTGGAGTATTTTATTTATTGTTCAATATTATATGTTTTGGTCAGGTTAGTTATTACATATTTATTTGGATTAAATTTTTTAATTTTTTTCATTGAATTGTTCTAAATAGGTCATTTCATTTTGATATTATTTATTCTGATTCAGTTTAGTTTATTGCACTTGAATTATATTAGTTCAATTTAAGATATATTGATTTTTAGTTTGTAATGGTTTTAATGGTTCAAATTATTTTTGTTCTTATTAATATTTAATTAGGTAGGGTAGAATTTTTCTATGATATTTTATTTGTGAGAGATGAATGGCTAGTAATATAGAGTTTGAATTAGTATCATGTAAAATAGAAACTCAAATATATAATTATATTATATTGTATAGCATTTTGGAATAAAGAAACCAAATTAGTGATAAGATGATTTTGGGATTGAGATGGAATTCATATCAATATATAGATTTGTTGCATGGTCACACATTGATTTTATAAAATAGATATTTATTTGTGACTAATGGATATGATACTATTTTCCATAATTCAAAAATATATATCACTTGTAACTTTAAAATAAGTGGGAATATGGACCTAAGATCAACACACATGAAATATCATAATGTGAGTTAACAAGTTGATAAATCATTTTAATACCTCTTAAATTGCCTCTTTGGTTTGAGAAAGTTTTCATTGCATTTATTTTATTCATTAATAGAGAAATTATCTGTAGGTTCTATTTTCAATTAATATTAGAGTTATATAATGTTTTAGCAAACATTAAAAAGATTAAATAATCTGATATATAATAAAGGAAAAATAATTAAGAATTTTTAATCATCTATTATCTCGTATATAAAATCAAAGTTGTATATGAAAACCATTGTTAAATTATTTTTAATCTCCCAAAATCATGGTCACCATTTTCCTTCCTTGCCTTCTATTTCATTCATTACCCATGCATAATCCTATAGACCAATATTTAATTTCAATGATATTATTTATAATTTTAACAATATCACTTTTTCCCCTTAATAATGGTAGCATATATATATTTTTCATTCAATTATTATATTCCTCATTCCACTATTTCATTATTAATGTCATAGAAAGGATAACATGACCTTTTTATCATCATGGTGAAACGTTTTATAAACAATTTTTAATGAACCGTGACTATAGTAACCATAGTCATTTTTATCCACAACAATGATATAAAATGATGACAACATATCATAATAGAAATTATAAAATTCCCATAAATCCCTTAATTTTAATTTCTATCACAATAACCATAAAATCATTTATAAAAACCTCAATGTGGCCCCCTTTACCTTAGAATTTCATCATTCATTTTCAAAAATGGAAAATGATAGGAAATATTAATCAATATATGATTATGTTTCGAATATATATAAAATGGAAAAAATATCAATCACTAATATATATTTTATTTTAAAGAATTCTTAGAATTATCTAAATGTAATATATATATATATATAAACATTTATTACAATAATGTTCTTATAATTCTTTAACCCTTATTTAAATGAAAAATACATTATTGAAATATTATAAATTTATATATTATCATTTCTCTTTTTTTCTATTCAATTATACTGGGTTATTTTAATCTTCTCAATACTCAATGGCCAATAATATTTTCCTTTTTATTTATTAGTAAAATTTTAAAATAATTTAATATAATATTCAAATCATTATTAACTAATAAATCAAATATCATGCCTATAAAAAAATAATTTGATTTCATTTCCCTATTTTTCAAATACCTATAACAAAAAAGAAAATACAATATATTACAATAACGGATGATGAACTATTCTCACATAATTCAAAAAATTAAATTGAATCAATGAAAAAAATAATCAATGCAATATAAAGAATTTTTTAGATGATATAATCCCAAAAGAATATAATGTGCTGGAATTCATCATTCATTATGGGCATAATAGATATTACTTATATGTGTTTTGTATAAAAACATATAAGTTAATGAAGCCCCCCCCCCACCCTTATTGTTGATGAAGTCATTATGATCTCAACACTCTTACCCTTATATTTTTTCCTTATATTAATGAATATAGTAATTATTTTCTTATTTTAAGAACTTAATTACAGTACGTATGAAGCATTCAACCTTCTATCTAAATATTTATATATTATATTCATCATTTGACATTTATAATTTTATTCGACAAGATACAAATAATATTATATATATAATATAAATAATCTATACATAATAGATTTCATATAAATACAAAATTATCTAAAAATCAATTTGGACTACATATGATTTCATTTAATGATAAACATTAATTACCCAACACAATTTTAAAATAACAACATTCATTCAGAATATATTTATTTTTATAAATTAAGATGTAACATACAACCAAATTAATATAATATAATATGTTTTTTAATTAATATATTATTCCATATGATTTATTTGAAATAAAGTAAAATGATTAATGGAAAAAGGAATTATTTATCATTACATAGTGAAATAGTTTTTGATTCAAATGATACATTGAAAATAAATTTTATCTAAACTAATTCTTTTTCAACAATGAACAAAATTGTTCTAGTATATATATGATATGTGTCCTCCCTCTTCAACCTTATCAAATATCTTTAAAAAATCATGATCGCATATATCTTATCATGAAATTATTAATTCTATTGTATTAAGGATTTGAAAAACTAAAAATACTATCATCCCACTAATCATTTTAATTTGAGAAATATTTTCAATTTGGATAACATAGTCCTCGCCAATTTTTATGTAATTTATAGAATAAATTATATATTAATAAAATATATTAACAATGTGTTTTTTACAATCTCTCATAATATAAACAACAACTCAACATTATTTTTGTGAAATCTGTTTTCATTATGATAATTTAGTACATGGAATCCCACTATCATGATGATTTTAAACCCAAAAGTAGATTTATTAATCAATGAAAATCATAAACCAAAAATATCAAAAATAAAAACATTAAATCATTCAATATTAAATTCCTCTAAAAGTATTCCATTTATGAAAAACTAACATCACATCCATTTATAGAACATTAATATAATTAATAACATATATCAAATAAATTCTAATAATTTCAAGTCATTTAAAAATATATAAAAAAATATCACAAATTTTTATACCAATAATTTTATCATAACACAACCAAATAGAAAAAAATTCCATGCTACTTCTCTATTTTCTAAAATTATTTTTCAAACATCAATTTTCCTAATGAACAAAATATCAATTTATGGTGAAACCAATTTATTTGGTTCCACTCACAATGTTTTTTTCTTAATCCATAATGTCTATCCAATCCATATAATAGCATTTTTTTATTTAAAATTTTTAAAATAACTTATGAATAAAATATTATATGATTGAAATTTCTCAAATATAACAATGTTTGAACACAATTTTTCTATCGATACCAGTTTATTAAGACACAAAATGATTTATATGTATTGATAATGCATATTATATTTGATTAGGACCATCATCAAACATATAAAATTCAAAATGAATATTTGAATGTTGAAAATTTACTATTGTAACATAATCTGACATATTATTTCACATATGATATCAACCTAATTCGTCATTATCATTATTAGTAGCATTGATTTTATTGATATGATATTATACATGAAATTATTACCATATGTATTATATTTAATTTATATATTATTTTTGTAAAAATATTATTTCATTCTAGTTACATTATATTAACTAAATGTCTCTGCATCCACTTGTATGCTTTTTTTTTCAAATATCCAATTTTGATTCAATATATCATGGTATAAAAAGATATATTACCCTATTAATAATAGTATTATAAAAACACATATCATAATTCATGGTTACGGGTGATACTATGATAAAAAGGTTCTATCCATGGAAATTAAACTATGGGATTTCTATTAAACATGTCTTTTTTATTTATGTCTTTAGAGTAAAATATTTTCGTTTTTTATACAATTATTATTATGTTATAGATAAAATTATTCATTTTAAAATTTTAATCCATATTTTTACTATAATTATATAGTAGTAAAACTAATTTAGTTTTAATCACATCACTAGGAATTTTCAATCCTATAATGACAATGTGATTTACTAGGAATAAAATATAAATAATTACTATAATTAAATTCATTAAAAAAACAAATCAAATAATATATCCTTTTGTTTATTTAAATAGAATTAATTCATACACATCCAAGTGTATACATTCAAGAGGATTCATTCAATTGATGTGTGTGATCATATAAATGTTTTCTCACTATATTTCTATTATGAATAGTATAACCATTGATTCTCCTCTCATGAATATGATCTAAATGAGTCATAATTACATAAAACATCACATTTTTTACTATTTTATTTTCATATATATTTATATTATGTCAATTTCAAATATCATTCAATTATTTTACACTCATGAAACAAGTTGTTTGATAAGTATGAATATAAAATCAATTTACAAATATTTGTTGATGATTCGTGATGATTAATCCATCGTTCATACTACAAATGAAACCTTGATTATGTTAATATATCTAGTGATGAAATTTATAAAATGATTAGAAAAATTAAATGGTCTACAAATCATCCCAATAAGAAAGAGAAAACTATTAAATTCACAGAGAGTTTCTCCATTTTAATTCTTCTAACAATTTCAACAAATTATTTCAAATAACTTCCCATATATATTATATATTACCATTTTTTATATTCGGTGGCATAGAATCTTATCATGTGAAATAAAAAATGGTTATCCAAAATTTACTGTATCCCTCATTTGAATACATTATAATCCACGTCAATCAATATAACATTCTCTCAATTACTCATATTTTTCATTGGTTAAATAGCTTAACTTCTCATTAATAATTCCAATAGTATAATGAGATATTTCTTGATGTTGTGACCTTGTTGATCAGATATCCATCAAGTTTGACCAAGATATTATAATAAAATTTGATGTTTAAACTTTTCTTTTATATGATAAATCATTTTACCTATATTGTATATTGCTTTAATAAACAATTTTCATAGAATATCGTTGAAATAGGGGGTGAATTTTTTTATTCGGAAAAATAATCTTTATTACAAATACACTTCATCGTCATCATCAACCACCATTTTTAAATATCATATGTATAATTTAGTTTCATTAAAAAAATTCACATCTTTTTATTTTTATATAATCTCAATATTACTTTATTCAACATACTCATTAATTAGATTATTTATTCAGAACAAATTTTTCATTACATTTACAATAAACATTTATTTATTTCAAACATCATTTTTCGATTTTGAGAACCAACACATGAATTATTTATTTTTGTATTGACATTATTTATGGATTCAAAATCATTATTAACATTTTTGACAATTATACTAATTTTTTTTTCAATATTATGTGTTAAAATAGACTTCACAATTTAATATATATCATTATAAAAATTTTAAATTAAAAAACGTAAAAATACCTATGAATTCAATTGAATAATAAAATTTATATCAAAATATATTTTTTCTTATATTTCAAAAATTCTTTCTATTAATTATTAACTATACAATGATTTTTCTATAAATATTCATCGCCTAAATCTTAGAATGTATTTGAATCGCAGTGTGTATAATCATTATGTCTCTCCCTTAATGGATTATGTGGATGAAAACAATATTTCTTAGAAACATTTTTTCAATCTCAGCAGTATAGTATTAATTCATAATATCATGGTATTTTTTTAATGATTCATTATCAATGATCGAAAAAAATTTACTTTCAGAATTATTTTCCCAAAAATTAAAAGATATCCATTGTTAATTATAATGACTTTTATGTTTCTTCTTTATTTCTTTCCTCTTATCTACTACTTCCTTCTTCACTAAGAGAATATTTGACTGTTTTTTATCATTATAAATTCACAATAAAAATAATTCATCAATTCCTCATATTTCATTTTTCACTCTACATCACATGATAACATATCATGTTTTGTGTTAATTTTTTTTATGTTGATGAATTTTAACTTCCATTTATTTTAACTTATTATACTCTTCTTTGGGTATATTTATATTTGTTTCTCCAATATGACATTTTTGGTTGATCAAAATCATCATCCACAAATTCCTTCTATGGAAAATTATTTAATAATATATATTCCATTGAAAATTACAACTCTAAAACATTATTTTTAAAATTTATATAACTCTTCTATTGAGTTCTTGATATGTTGTATATTTTATTGAGTTATTGGGAGAATTGTTAGGACCCATGTGGGTTTTTATCATAAGATTTGTTATGGTCCTCTTAAATTTATAACTAATATAGAGAAGTTATTTTGAATATGATTGAGAAAAATATTGTTTTTGGGGTTTCTTTCAATATGTTATTCATATTCGAATGCACCTAAAAATTAGATTTCAATATTGAGAAAAATGATGCTGATGTGGTTATTATAGATTGGGGTTGTTTTAAAAATTGATTTGATTTAATTTAAAAGGATATAAATCATGATTTTTTAAACTTTTTTATGGGTAAACACTCTTTGTCTAAAATATATAGTACAACATGTTGATTTATTTGTAATATTGTAAATGATCACGGATTAAAATAATTATATGGGACCATTGGACAATATATAAGGACTGTTGTAGGGGACCCAAAATTATTAAATTTATTATAATAGGTTATTCAAACGGTATCTTCATATCATATAGTAAAACATCATAAGGAATAGTAATTAAATTTTAGGGTTCATGAAACCATTTATAGATCATATTAATGAACAATGACTCTTTGTATGGTATGCTAAACAATATAGGGTACATTAACGGTTCTTCATATTGTTGAATGATACATCCTAGTGGAAATTTAATCCATATATGAAACATTATAATGTATATATTGAAATTATCTTACAGATATTAATAAACGAATCAACATTATTTACTTTATATGGTAGATAATCTTATTTGAGTTTATCATCTGGAATAATTTGTGGGATAATTTCAAATAAAAATATTAATATTCAATGAAAAATATCATATCAGATTATGTATGTATTGATCATTCATGTATGAAATGACACAAACTAGAATATTTCATACATTAAATGGGAATAGATGGTTAAAAACATGAAAACATTATTTCTTGGAATAAAATTCCAATTTTAATATATTAACAATGCAATCACCTTATAGAATGTGTTTCTTTCAACCTATGATAAGGAACTGATTTTGAGAAGATAATGAAATAAGATGTAATATAATGAATTGATAAAACATATATAACATAAGCTATCAAACTTTTTATACAATTTAATTTCAAATTTATAAATAGGTATTTTTATAGTTGTTGTGTGATGAAATATGTGGTGGCATCTAGTTAAGAAAAGTTATGCATGAATAATTGAGAAGTATAATCGATCGAAAATTATCATGAACAATTTTATTAGTGAAATAAGTATATTAAGATGATATTAAATTCTCATAAATAGAATATTAAGAACCTGTGTATGTACAAGTTAAAGAATAAGTATAAGAAGAAACTCAACACCCCCACTTTAACTATACAGTTTTGATGAAGGGTATCTCATTGCTGAATGATATCATTTATAATCATAAATGTTTTAGAATATCTATCATAGTTGATATAATTTTTTTAACAATAGTAAAATGTTATTATATTTTTTTATTTCTATATGTTTGTATCTTTGTGGCAGATTGTCTCAATGAAATTTGGATCATCCTAAGAACTAGAAAAATAACATAGAGATTTTATACATGTAATTATTATATTAGAATTGTTTGTGTGTGTTCTCTAGTCATCCAATATAACATAATAATTTTGAGAGGTTTATTTGAATAAGGAAACATAATTAAATTAAAATGAAATGTTCAGTTCCATCTTGATGGCTTGGAATCACCTTTTGGGTTCTATTTAATGTGTTATCAGAGATTTTTGACACTAGTATTCGATTTTTGTTTAGATTTTATAGTATTGTAGTTTTATTTTAGGATAATTACTTTTAATTTATTTTTATATGTTTATAATATATAAAAATATTAAATTGTATATAATCAAAATAGTATTGTGAATGATGGAAATTAAAAAAAATTACACAATTTCATATTTATTGAAAATTAAAATACTATTATGAAATTTTTTAAGACAATATCAGAATTATGGATTAAATAAATAATATATGTGAATGAATATCTAATGTAATGTAATAGAAAAATATTTTTTTATTTGATGTATGGGTACCTCGAAATGTTAGAAGATGATACTAGACATGGATTTGAAAAAATTGTATATGAGATAATGAGAACATCAAAGAGATTTTGATTAACATTTAGGCATATAGATGTTTTGTAAATGAAACTATGAATTCTACCAGAAAATTTGGTAGTAAAAGATTAAATGCATTCTGATCAAGATTCGGGTTCACTCATTTTAGATGACTTAATAACATACTTATGAATTCATTATTGAAAATTTTAAGGGTTATTAAATTTATGATTGACATTATAAAAGGGATTATTTATCATACTTAAATGTGGATAAAAATAAGAGAGATATTATTGAAGGAAAGGGTTATTGTTAAAATTATGATTTAAATATTTATGACTTGATTGGAAAACTATTGACTCAAATCTGTGTATGTTTTTTCATGAATTAAGGGTGTATTAATTGATTACCTACCAAATAAATAGCTCATATAGTTAAACATTGTACACATTTCTATAGTAAATCTTTAATTGATGTAAGATGAAGTCAATGAAGTAGACGATGAATAACTAATCATATATTAAAAGAGAAATTATAGAACTATCGTGTAGTCAAATTTTTCATAAAAAGTAATGTGAACAATTTTAGATAAATTTCAAAATTGAATGTTGTCATCCTAGTTTAATTATTATAAATTTTGTGATAAAATAGAATAAGATGAGACAAAAAATGGTAATGATTTAAAAAACCAAAATTATAATGAAAATTAGAATTTTTCAATAGTTTTATATGTGGTGTCAAGGAAGGTGATGAATAAAAAAAGTATATTTTATAAAAAAATTGGTACTCAAAAAGTTTCTATCAAATATCATAATGATAGAGAATGAGTTAAAAAATATAAATAAGAAAAATATATCCTTTTAAAGTAATGAATCAGTCAATGAAAAATAAAATTCTATATTATTGAATAAAGATACTTATTTGATGAGATTTAATGATAATAATATAAATGAAATATAAATATTTATTAAGTGGAATATAAGAATTTTTTTATTTTTTTTATTAATAAACATTGATTTTTGGTGAAAATAAAGTGGAATATATCATCATCAACCTCAAAAATACAATATTTGAATATGAATAAATGTAGAAACTAAATACGGGAGATAAAAAATCAAATGAAATTGTGAAAAAAATTACTAAAAAATGTTTTATATAGAGGTTCTAAATAACCTTAAAATGATGATGGGGATATTAATAAAAAGATGAATGTAAATAAGATCATGTTTTTATAAATACAATGTTAATATGATATTTAACTAAATTCCAATAAATCATTAATTAATTCAAAAATATGAATATTTGTAATTCTAGAATGGATGGAAATAATACTACAATTATGATGTTTTAAAAATTCAATAAAAATTCGTTCATAAATAGAAGTAATTACTGGATACATGAATATATATCACAAATGGGTGTTATAATGAAGAAAAAATATACAAATAGAGTAATGTGCACTTTCTATAGGTATTTAAGGAAAATTATAGTCACTTTAGAAAAAAGACTATGTTTTTTAAATTATATACATTATTCATAAAATTGGAATCCTTATAATAAAATATTGAGGAAGCACTTATCTCTCTAAATAGTGGTAAAATACAAAAAGGATTCGAAATTCTTGATAAAATCAAATATTTTTCATGATATGGATGGAGTAATTAAAAGATATTACCGGCTAGGTCATCATCTACAATAAGTCATCGACTTATAGTACTATATCATATTTAGTTAGTTTAGTCTAAGGACTCATAATATGATAAGTATGGTTAGGGAGAAACATTTATTTGTTAATATAACATAATTGCATTAAAATGGATAAAACCAAGATATGGGGATATGAATTATCCTCTCACAATTAAGGACATTTAAATTTGTTGAAAGATATTGATACTTTTATGGAATATGTGTTAGAATTTGGAAATTATGGGTAACTCAAAATTAATTTTATTGGATAATAAATTATCTTAGATGATCAATTGAAATCTATAAACACATTATTTATTGAAATAATGATTAAAAATATTCTTAGAGTGTCTCTGTTATTTGATGAATGAAATGATTTGATACACTAAAATGATGTATTTTGTTTGTATGAGTTTAATAATGGAATATCAAAACTGGTGGGAAATTGATAAGGAGTAATGTCATTTAGGTTGGTGAAGATGAACATTCATGTTATTTTAGAAATAATTAATATATTAATTTGTTGAATAAAATGGTTGGTCAACAAAGAACAAATTACATGACTAATCGTACCATATGATATAGTATTCATTATGTTCCTTTTTAAAAATGTGAATGTAATTTCATGTGATTAGTATATCAAAAAATAATGGTTTCTAATTCTCCACCTAATAATGTTGATATTAAATCTACTCATCCTTTTTACTTATACATTACCAAATTTATGGGTCCATTATGATGTAATTAAAAATTTTGTTAATTATTTTGTTCTAATTATTTATGATTTTAATTGAATAATGTATATTTTATTTATGAATAAAATAATCATGTCACTATAAATTTTCATTTATTATTTATTATGTGGATAAAATTATTATTGTTTCTCAATAGGGATGATTGTGGGAAAAAATGAGTTAAAATCATAATTGAATGATTTATTTAATATCATAATATTAGTGATATTTACATTGGATTTATAGTATTATACACGCTGAAAATATTATGTTTATTTAATCATAGTGAAAAAGTTTAGTTGGGAGAGACCAAACTATGCTGATAGAGCATGCCACACATGTACATTTTTTGAAACAAATTTTTTGTTTATCTGTTCTCATTATATAACTTTCTCCTATATTCTAAATTTATTTTCTTTTATATATAGAATTTTTAACATTAATATATGTATTTTATTTTCTACGAGTCTTTTCAAGTCCATTTATAATCAATTCCAATGTTATGAAATAATGGAAAATGTTAAATAAAGTAGGTGTTGATGTATTCACCCAAGGATACCCTATAAAAATAAGAGGATAAACTATTATAATAAATAGATAGGGATTATCTTTTACTTTTATAGTTTATGGGTTCTAAAAAACATAATTAAAGAATGAACTCATAAAGATAAATTATCAATAATTGATGGAGATGTCGTTATTTTAAGAAAATAAAATCATGTTATTTCAAAATTTATGAAAATATGATAAAAATTAGTTAAGAGAAGCATATTATTCCATTTCAAGTGATGAGAAAAAATTTCATCAATCTCATGGATGGAGGTGTATAACATTTGTGGTCTAAACAATAATTTTAGGTCAAATATAATACATTCAAAAAAGATGGACTTTGAGGTTAATATCACATAACTCACCATTTCCTAAAATTTAACCAATTCATTTACTAGAATATTTATATCATAAATAGTGGGAATATTATATAAATGATGAATTTTATCAGATAAAAAACATAGAGTTAGTACTCATGATGAAAACTAATAATGTCATATGTATTAAATTCACATTTTGAATAATGTTGATCACAAATGGATAATGTTTTATAAAAACCAAATGACTATTTTGTGAATGGTACATTGGTGTATAAAGAATTTATTTTTATGGGATTATAAAGTATATAGACCATTTTATTATTTCAAAAAATTATAGTAGAAAAGAAATTAATGAATTTTATAAAGATGTCATATCATTATTACTCAATGGTGATATAAAATAAGAAGTATATATTGAATATATATGTTGAATATAACATAAGGGAGATTAGAATTTTTTTATCATGTTGTAGATAACTATTTTTTGTTGAAAAAATCCACATGATAATGGTAATATAATTTGGTTACCTATTTAAATTACTAGATTTTCACATAAATAATACTGTTGAGAAATACCTACATCATAGTTGAAGAAAGGGATCCCCCATTGTTATGTTTTTTTAGACTAAATCATATTATTGGGAAATAAAGAACTACTATGTAATTAATATTCAATAAAACATTGGATTTTTTTAAAATTTATATGATATTTGATATGAGATATTTTTTAGTACTAAAAATATATAAAGAGGATGAAAACATCATTATTTTTCATGTGATGTTTTGATGGGAAATTATACAGATGTTTGGAACATAACATTAAAAGATTGCTCCCTCTATAATTTAAATGGGAATAGTTCTTCATAATGATATAGATTTGAATGGTTTAGATATAATATAATACATGAATATTATCAAAAAAATTATATACATTATATCTACAAATCTATATATGGTCTTTATTTATAGACATGGAGATTACATTAAATGTAAGTGTAGATAGTCTCATTTCAATACTACAATGAGTACGATATGTTTAATTAATGGTATAATATTTTTTTTGATTTAATGATGATATATTAGTAAATCATGATTTGTTTTGTAATATAGATAAAAACTAGGATAGAAATTTTCATTGTATTAAGTCAACATATCATGGAGATTGATTTCATTTGAATGTTGTGATATTTATTACGACAAAAATAAAAATTCACTATTTGTGAGCACTATAGTGGAATAATATTTGGTTTGAACTCACAAAAAAACTATAAAGGGTAGTGGTATTGAAAGATATTAAGGTTTTACTAAATCATTAACTACCTATTTGATTGGTTAATTAATAATTTTTCAATTTTTTAAAGAATTCAGGTAAAAATTCATGATCCAATTAAATTTTAAAAATATCACTTTAATTGACTAGTTTATGATGGAAATGTATTTATTCTTGAATTGGATTCTATAAATGATATAGTGATTAAATATTTCACTAATATATTAAACGGGATGCCTTTCACATTTTGAAAACCATGACAAGAGTTTAACCTAATTACCATAATGGCTTGGATACGGTGAATCATTTATCGGGGTGGATTGATTCTTGAATTGGTTTCTATAAATGATATAGTGACTAAATATTTCACTAATATATTAAATGGGATGCATTCCACATTTTGAAAACCCTGATGTGAGTTCAACCTCATTATTGTAATGTCTTGGATATGGTTAATCATTTAGAGGGGTGGAAAACATCACATTAATTTACATTATCTATGTAAATTTATATATATATAAGTATTTATAATCATAGATTAAAATACTTGGTTATATTCCAAGGTTAATTTTTTTACCAATGTAGTTTAATGATATATTATATATTATTAATATATATTTTATGATTGGTTTACATGATGTATATGGTGAATTTAGTAAAATTTTGAATTTTTAAGATAATTTCATGAGTGTTGTTTATATGTAAATTATGATTTCATGTTTTATGAAAACATCTACAGAGTTATGGAGATAATTTTTGAGTTAAATAGTTTATAATTCTCATTAATAGATCATGTAATATAATATCATTTTGAATAATAAATTGAATCATGTTATATGATGTTGAATTTAGATAATTTTTTAGGTGTAATGTTATAAATTTATTAAATTGTAACTATCCAAGAGTTTATATAATAAATTTTCTTTATAATTCTTTTTATTTTATATTTAAATAGTAATTCTTAAAACAGATAAATTATTGTATGGTTATTTATTTTAAAAATTAATTTTTAAATTACATAATTTTAATTAAATACCTATTGAATTAACAATTTTGAAATTGTATTATTTAAAATTTTCATAATTTTATGAAAATGTTTAATTTTTGATGAAAAAAAAGTTTATTATAAAATATAGTAATTTTTTGTTATTTCATGAAGAAATTTTTATGATATAAATTATATTTAATTTATTTAATGACTAAGTTATGATTTTATAAGAGTTATATTGTACATAAATATATTATAACATGAAAATTATATTCTATTCACAAGAAGTATAAAAATTATTGTTATTGTCGATATTGTGTTTGTGCTTCATTAAAAACGTCAATTTTGGTTTTATATAAATAATAATTAAGTTCTAAAAATTATTTTCAAGACTAATTTATTAATTATTATATATTATTAATGGTATTGGGGGTTAAATTCAAATTTTATATTTATAAAAAATGATCATGTCCAAATGCATGTGCAATGCTTTTTCTTAGCAAGGAAAGAAAACACAACGAATATAAGAATTTATTTTGACATGTATATGTGTAAATATAAATAATGAATTAATATAGAATTATATTATGAAACTAATTAATTTATTTTTATTATATTAATTTATTTTAAATTTTTTTATATGAAATAGTTAGCATTAATGCACTTGCAATGCTAATGCATTACTTGTGCACGCATAAAGAAATAAATGCAATGTTTTTATTAATGTTAAAGAATTATTAAATGATACATGTTTTGGATTAATAAATTTATATAAATTTATGATGACACTTATATGTCTTGAATCTAAATTGAGTCATTGTTGACCAACATGGACAACATCAGTCTTTTATATTAGTTTACAACAAAGAAATACAACTTGTTCATACTACAACATCGAATTTGTATAGTATTTTAATATGAGGTTTTAAAGATGTGTATTTAGGAAAAAATAATCTTCGGAAATATAATGTAATTATATTTATCATATAATTTTATTTTTATATTTTAGGTAATAAATAATTTCATTAATTGATTTAACAATTATGGTCCAGTAAAATTCAATTAATGATAAAATGAATTTAATGAATTAAAAAATAGTAAAAGAAATATAATTTGATAATTATAAGTCAATTTACGTTTTATATTGGTAAATATTAAATTAATAATATTTAATGAATTGTTTTTTAGAATTGGAAGCTATGTTTTGATATGTTAATGACATATTTGAGGATAGTTTTTAATTTGACAAAAAACATTCCAACGAAAAAATAATTTTATTATTGTATTTTATAATCTAGAAATTATTAAATTAATTATAAAATTTAATCCTATTTAATTTTTTGGAAGTCTGAAACCCTATAATAAATTTATTATATATTAATATTTTGAGTAATTCTTATGTTACCCCTCACCTCAATTATAAATAGAGGCTCCCTCCTTTACAAATTTTTATCACTTCAACCCGTCTTGTTTAGGTAAGATCTTCCAAATTACCTCTTCCTCATATGATTATAAATTATTTAGTTCTTATTATCTCCATAAGAAAACATGCAAGATCCTTAAAGACTATCTCAAGGTGTAATTTTCTAGAAGTATGGTTCAATTTTCTTCACTTTTAATTGCTTTTTCACTTATACCTTATCCCCAACAGTCACAAAAAGTTTAATAAAAACTATAGTATCACATATATACTAGATATTTTTTGTCTTAATGGTATAAACATGATAAAATATCTCATCTGGACCTTTCTTTCCTAAATAATAAATTCATCGTCTCTGGTGTGTTTATTCACCTCCTTCCAAGAAGATGATTTTTCATTTCCCTTTTTCTGAAATACTGAAAATGTTCAATTCACATTTAAATGTTTAAAATGACACATATATATGTGTGTGTGTGTGTGTGTGTGTTTCCATAATATAGGTGTTTTGAGCACATTTGTAAGAATTCAAACCTAAAGTAATGGACTATTTAACTAATACAGCGTTTTAAATGTATTAAAGATTAATTATTCCAAAAAAATCAATTCTATATTTGTGGTTTAAAAATGGATTTTATGAATGTATCTGTATGGTTTTTAGTGTTTAAATTTCTATTATTTGTTTTGAAAAAGGACCTATTTCATGAGTAATGTATGGTACATTCCTTGTGAAATCCTTTTAGATTCCTCTTTTACAAAATTCAAATGGATTGTTATTTTTTTTATAGAAGGAGAATTTTCTTATAATTTAATGATTAGTTGTTATTAATATGTTTCAAATTTATGTTTTAATATTTATTTTTTAATGAATATGATTTCATTATTATTTTCAAAAAATTTATATTTTAAATGATATTTTTTACAAAAAAACATGAATTTTGAAAATATCAGTGTGTTTTACACAAGGGTTTAAATGATTTATGAAAAATTTTATTCATGATATATTCCTTGTATATTTTTTTATATTGGTATGAGCCTAATATAGCTCATGATATGTGGGTTTGAGACCATTATAGCTCAACATATGTTCGTTTGAGCCCATTATAGCTCATAAAAAGATGGGTGAGCCCTATTATATCTTTCTAATGCATTGGTTACATTAGATATAGAATTTAACAAATGGTTATCAAATTTTTAAGGGTAAATGTGTGATTTATATGATAAATATTTTCCTAGGAAACTAAATTATTTTTCTATCGATGTTAACTAGTTTTTATAAAATACATTTTTATTGGTTTTTATGTTATCACTTGACTAAAAGATTCTTTTTTGTGTGTCCTTTATTGGGTTTTTGGTGATCAACCCATGTTTTTTAAATGTTTTTCGTAGGTAATAGTGTTGGGTAATATAAATGATGATTCATGATTAGTGTTATGAATATTTTATCAGGAAAAATAAATCATGCTTAATTTTAAGGAGTTTTATTTTGTGAAAAAAATGGAGGGTCAGTAGAAGTGCCTAAATTGCAATATTTGAGATGTTATGTAATAGTTGAAGAATAATTATCTATGAAAAAAATTTAAAATATCCAAAAAATGTTGAAATGTATTTTATTTACTATGATTAATGATTATGAGTTTTTTTAACGATAGATCTTATAGTTGGTATCATAGGATGGTTTAGATAACTTTTGTGGATAGGATGATGATAATAAAATATAATATTTTTTTATATTATGGTTGATTTAAAATGACATAAAATTTATGGACTATTATGTTTATTCATCTATTATATTTATATTTATAATGGTTTTCTATATATGAAACATGGAATCTGATGTAGAAATTCCTTGATAGAATGATATACCTCTGAATCTACATCTTGGAAAGGTGGGAATCAGAACAAGGAAGTTTTTGATAGTAATGGCTCAGTTGACTCATGTGATAAATGGTTGAGGTATCCATTATAGTTTGTAACATGATCTTCTATGAAGAAATATTTCTTTTGGGATCATTTTATAAGGAAACATCCAACTGGATTCAGTGGAACCACATATCTAGTTATTGCTGAAGGATATATCAATTATCTAGAAAATATATTTGATGTCATGTGATATTTACAATGAAAAAATTTAATACTATTCAATTATAATTTTGAAATTTTAGATGATCAATGGTGGTCAATGGTTAAAAATATTAGATAAACGGATGGACTGTAATGTCAAGAAATGGATCATTATAACTGTATTTTTCTAAAAACATGTTTTCATAATACTATTAGTCATAGAATGGAGAGTAAATTATTGTATGTAAATCAAAATAATGGTGGTTTTGTGGGATAATTTGAAGCCAACATTACAGGATTGTCTAGGTAAATAATAGATTTTACCCAGAACATTGATAGTAAAATTAATATATTAAACCCTTATTTGAAACCATTTTCACAAAGATATTTGGCTTTACTAGAGTCTAAAAGTTATGTGGAATGTGTTTGTTGTGAGGAAAAAGAAGATATGTGGTTTTTTCTATGTATATGCCTCATGATGAAAAGAATAATTAAAAGTCAGACATAAAGGTATTGGGGAAGAATTCATCAAAGAAATATAGAGGTAAGAAAATCAATTTCCCATTATATGAAATGTTTGGTAAAAAAAATTATGGAGAATGTATTTTAAATTTTGGAAAATGTTAACAATTTGGAATTTTTTGAAATATACACCATGTGTGTAAGGAAAATGATATGGAAATTAATGAGAATATGATCGTAATATTCCTTAACTATTAGGAATTGTGTCATTTTTCTAATGTGTGTCTAAAAATAGCCACTCAAGTACGAAAAAACCATTATTATAAGTAGAAGGGTGCGGAAATGTCATTTTCAACTGCTCTTGAAGATGTTGAGCTGTCAAATTTGGTGATATTAAGTATATTGCTTGTTTTTTAAAATATTTAAAATGGGTTTTTTGATTCAGGGTCTACACATTCCTTTATTTATAAAAAACATTCTTCTTAATTATAAATTCTGCCTCAATAACTATAGAAATATCTCAGGGTAAAAACTACTGGAAGAAACATTGTGTAAAAAGAAATTTTAAGAATATTCCAATATTTGTCTGTGGAAAGGGTTTATCTAAAAATATTTAGGTATTTCATCTCATTTATTTTGATTTTATTTTGTGTATCGAGTAGTATTCATTTTATCATGATATGATATATTGTAGAGGAAAAGAATATGTATTCAGAATGAGTTTCAGTTTTTGTGCATGAATGAACACACACCATTGATAACATATCAGGAAGATAAGTTTTTTTTAAAATATAGGAATGAAATTTATCTTGTACACATTTTTGAAAATAATGGAATTGATCATATAAATTATGTGAATGTGGTAAATGACAATCATGATTGATTTCCACTTAATTTTCCTAGTGTTATGCCGGATTGAGAGGTTGATATTAAAATGAAATTAATTTCTAATGATAATACAATTTCTAAGCCCCCTTATTAAATATATCAAATTGAACTTTTGTACTTGAAAATGTAGCTACAATAATTATTAGATAAAGGATTCCTCCCGCATATAACTTCACAATAGGGTTCTCTTATGTTGTTTGTTAGAAAATATTATCCAATAAGACTCTCCATTGATTATAGATCCATGAATAACCTAAATGATTAGAACAAGTATCCTCTTACTCATATCTATGATTTTATTGATCACTTTCTGGGAGCATTGAATTTTTCAAAGGTTTACCTGAGTTTGGGATAATATAAAGGAAGCATACATCCCGAAGACTGCATTCCATTCTAGATATGGGCCATATGAATTTTTTGTTATCCCATTTGGTTTAACTAATCACCTAATGTATTCATGGATCATATGAATAAAATATTTCAAGAGTTATTGAATAATATTATCATTGTGTTTATTAAGGACATTCTTGTATATTTGAAAATTTGTAAGGAACATGAAAAACATTTAAGGTTTGTTTTGAAAACTATAAAATAATGAAAATATTTGGAATGATCAACATGTGAAAATCTAGGTGGAAATAAATTTCTTTTTTTGTTCACATTATTTTAAAATATGGGAGAACTATTGATCCTTTTAAAATAAGAGTTGATGGAGAATTTACAAGACCCATATATATAACCGATATTCAATGTTTTTGTGGTTTGGAAGGCTATTATTGGAGGTTTTTTTAAAACATTGAACGGTTATATAGACCATTGACTATGTTTTCTCAAAAAAGAGTAAACTCATATAGAAAAAATAATGTAATGATTGTTTTTAAGAATTAAAAATATGATTTGTCATTTATCCAATTTTGACCCTAATTTCCAGAAGTTGTAAACATTTCATATATAGTGATGATCCATTGAACCGAGTTGGTTGTTTTCATAAGATGAATTATTAGTTAATTTCTTATATTTCACATAAGTTTAAGACCCATGAGTTAAATTACCCTACACATGATTTGGAATTAGCTTATGTTGTTTTTTTATTGAAAAAATTTAGACATCATTTTATATAGTAAAATGTGAGATACATATGGACTATAAATATTGATGTATGTGTTTTCTTAAAAGAAATTGAATGTGAGAGAGTGAAGATGGATGGAACAAATAAATGATTATGATTTCACAATATATTACCATACTTGAAAGGAAAAAAATAGGATATAATTCTTTGAGACATAAAAGTAATAATATATTAACCATGATATGTATGAAACATGACCCCTTGGTGAATGATTTGATAAATTTTGTCTTGAATGTTTTTGGTCCATGAAATACCTCTATTTTATTTTAGGTTTCATTGATGTCATCCCTATAAAAATGAATAAGGCATGCTTACAAGGAAATAATGAGTTATAGAAAACTATATAATTAGTTTAAAATGGTATGTTTCATGAGTTTAACATTGAAATGAATTATGTTTTGAGGATTTGTACAAGATTATGTGTTCCATATTATTCTCATCTGAATAAAAGATTTTTATTGGAAGATAATATTGCTCTATTTTTTGTTCATCCTAGATTCCCTATGATTTCAAGGGATATTCATTAGTATTAATGTTTGGATGGAATGAAAATAGATGTTGCTAATTTTGTTGTTAAATGTTTGAAATGCCAACTGGATAAAGCTGAGTGAATGTTACCAAAGGGGATGCTTCAGCCTTTTCTAGTACCATAGTGGAAATGGTAAAATATTTTCATTGACTTGATGGTGGGAATACCAAATACATCTCAAAGTAACCATGAAATATGGGTTATTTCTGATAGATTGACTAAATATACTCATTTCCTTCCTATTTGAGATAGCCATTCCCTATATTAACATTATTGACTATACCAAAAATAAATTATTATATTTCATCGAGTTTAACTCTACATTGTATCATATCATTATCCCATGTTCACTTATAACATTTTTAAGGGTCATCATAAGCTTTTGGGAATAGAATTTATATTCATTGCATGTTTTTTTTCTTTAATAAGATGGCCGTCCAGAAAGAAAAATTCATACATTGGAGTACAATATATGAGAAATTTCAATTTATTACTGAGGAAGTTAGGTTCAACATAATTCCCTAACTCTGTTTTTGAATAATAAAATTTTTCATTCTAGTATATAGAAGTCATACTTTGTGAAATTATATGGAATGTAGTTCCAAACTCAAGTATATTTGGATGAAGTAGGGTAATGTAAGTTGATGGGACCATAATTAATTACAGAAATGGCGTTAAAAGTTCATATGATTTAATTGTACATGAGGTCAGCTTGAAGATGGTAGAAAATTTTTGCATATAATAATATTATTAACCATTAATTTGAGGTAGGTGATCATGTTTTCCATAAAAACTGTCCATGTAAATTATTTTATGCAATTCATTAAAAAGGTAATGTTAATTCCATGGTTCGTTATAAAATTCCAAATCATTGAAAATGTTGGACTAGTTTCATTCCCTGTAGATGTACCTTGGAGTTTATCTCAGGTACACAATGTTTTCATGTTTCCTTGATAATATAGTATGTTCCAGATTCATCTCATGTTTTGAGACCAGAAGTAGACTAGATAGAAGAGAAACATTATTATGAAGGAAAACCTATTCATATTCTTGATCAGAGAGATCATGTTTTGTAGAACTAGTTAATTCACCATATTAATGTTTTTTTGGAGAAACAACATGGTAGAAGTAGTAGCATGGGAATTTTGGAAATGCAATGATAGAAATGTATCCTCATTTTCATAAGAAGTGAATAAAATTTTGATGATGCAATTTCAAAGGGGGGGAGTAACAACCCAAGTATTTTTTGAAGAATTTTATTATATCTATTAGTATTTTTATTTTAAATATTAATTCATAAAAAAAATAATTTATTATGTGGTTATTTATTTTAAAACCATAATTTCACAATTATAAAGATTTAATTTGATTTTATTCATTTTTGAATTAAATATTTTAAAATTATTATATTTTGATTGTTTGAGAATTTTCTCAAAAAGTCTAATTTTTTTCAATAGTTGAAAATACAGTTTTTTATAATATATGGTATTTCTTATGATTTCATGTAGACATTTTTATGATATAAAAATCATTAAAATTATTGAATAACTAAATTATTATTTTATAAGTATAATATTGTATAAAAATAAATTATAACATGAATATTATATTATATTCATGATATATATAAAACATATTCTCACTATCAATGTAGTGTCTGTACAACATTGGAAATGATAATTTTGTTTCCTTATAAATATTTATTGGCTTAAAAAATCACATTCAAGAATAATTTATTAATTAATAATAATTATTTTTATTTTGTCAGTAAATTTCTATTTTTATAGTTATATAACAATTATCATGTCAATATTCTTTATAATGATTGTACATGGAAACAGAAGACAAACTAACAATTTTAGGAAGTTATTTTGACTAGTATATGAGTGAATTTAAATAGTTAATAAATATATAATATTATTTCAAACCAAATTAGTTTATTTTCATGATAGTAATTTATTTTAGATTTTTTATTTATGAAATAAGTAACATCAATTCATGTGTTATATTCGTGTAGTTCTTGTGAAAGCATAAGAAAAAATAAATAAAATTATTTTATTAAAATTATAAGAATTATTTAATGACACAAATATTGGATTAATATTTTTATATATGTAAATAATTACCCTTATAATGTTTTTATTTAAATTGGGGATTATCTATAACACATGGAATGAATTTTTCACTTTATATTATTTATTCAGCTCTTATTGTTTCCATATTATGTTCAAGATTATTTTTTACTAGCATGTGTTTTCAGTTTTTCACCATTCCAAATGTCTAATTTTATGATATCTCATATTGTATTGCTTACCCTTACTGGTCATTTGAGATCAAACCATTCTTATGATTAATTTTCTCAATACATTAAGAGTTATATTATGAATAACATGCAGAAATAATCTAGCAGATATAGATATTTTCATAGGAGTTTATAAATTATTTTTTCCTTTAATATTGTAATATTGAACATAAGTATGTATTTTATATCCAAAGCTACTAAACTACTCCGTTCTTTGGGATGTGTATTAATTATTTACATTCTAACGTAATATAATATAGCATCATCTATGGAGAACTGGGGTCTGGTCCTTACATTTGGTATCTTAGAATGTTTAGTAGAAAACGTGGAAACTAAATTTTGAAAATGTATATTAGGAAATAAAACCCTAAGATAGACTTGGAGGATAAAACTTAAAAGAATAACCTATAATTTTTTGAAAGGAATAGATTATATGTATATTTCTATAAAATAAATCCTTGTCTAGATACTATATATAGATGTGGTTTCGGTGTAGATATTCCTAGTAGTAACAACTCCAAAAAATATTTTTAACATTGACCCTGGTATCTGGGTACACGACAACAGTCCTTATTGCGTACTTAGTTCGTCACTCCTGAGGTACATGCTTAGGATAATTCACATATTCATTATAAGATATTATGAAGTATTTAAGTGTATATTTTTCTTCAAATAAACCATGTTTATGATTATGGGATTATCCATTATTTGGATTTAAATTTTTTCTAGGTATTTTTATATGTTAAGATTATAAATTATAGTTTATACCCTAATGTTATGTATGTCATTATTTAGAAAATGTTACTAGTAGAAGGAATGGAAACCACATGAACCTGCATATTCCATGTTGGGATTTCCATCATATTCAATATAATAATGTTCTGTCTGGAGCTACGACTAGTGATGAGCAACTTATAACTATACTAGGAATACTGAATCAGGTTATGAAAAATTACCTTACCTATATGGAGTATCTTGATCCAGAATGTAGAGGATCTTTTTTAAATCACATTATCCAATAACAACCTCCTTGAATATGTAGGACTAGAAACCCATTGGTAGATGGGTAGTGGATAAGTTCCCTAGAGATAATATTTCTATCTTTTAAATGTAACTAAAGGGAGAAATTTTTCATGGAAGTATATCATCTATCATGAGATGCGAATCAGTGGTGTTCATTAATCCAAAACAGAAAGGATGAGGAATAAATAGAATAGGTGGAATGGAGGTATTTTAAGGAAATTTTCAAAGAAAAGTACTTCCCTTCTGTATAAGAATCAGATATGAAATGGTATTTTATGAATCTAAATCAAAACAAGGATAAGAATGTCGAAAAATATAAATCCTGCATTACAGGGCTAGAATGGAATGTTTCGGACTACATACATAATCCAAGGATAAATATTAATCTATTATTTGATGGTTTAAAACCATTCCTCTAAAGAGCACTAGTCTCCCAGAATTTCTCATCATATAAATATATATTCTCATGTAATATCAAGACACAAATAGAATTTACTAATTATTATGACATTAATGGAATGAAATAGAAGAATAGGTATAATGAAAACTATGGAAAAGGAAATAAGGAAATGGGGAATAAGGAAAGATTTTACCTTCTACCATGTGATAGTTGTTTGAAGAGACACTCAAGTACTTTTCTTAAGGGTATGGGTGTTTGTTATAAGAGTGGAGAAAAGGCTACATGTCCAGCGATTGTAAGGGGAATAATGAAGCTACCAGTTTTCAATTCAACCATTGTAGAAAGATAGGACATTATGAAAATGATTGTCCTAGCTGTCAAGTAAATGATCCCTAAAAAACGCCAAGTGAGAAAGGCCAAGCCCATATTTCCACAACTATTGAGGTTTAAGTTCCTAACGATGTGGTTGTTGGTACTTCAATCGTTTACTCAAAATTATCCAACTCATTATTTCATTCTCGATCATCCCATTCTTTTATATCATCCTTGTTTTTCAATAATTTTAAACAAGTTCAATTTAATTAAATAAAATATTTTTCCATCAAAACACATAGGGAATGTATCATTGAAAAAAAATACATTTTTATCATCCCCCCTTATTTAACATAATTGTGCATTAGTTTATAAAAATTTCATCATACCCATTATTTAATTTGATATAATCATTGAGATGATTTGAATTTCGTGTTATGATGCGATGATCTATTTCAAGGAGTGGGTAGTTACGATATTTGATAACATAGTTGAATCCATTAAAATTAGAGAAGAAAACTCGAGAGTTAATTCTTATCTAGATCCACTACCATTATCTATACATAATTCTATTATTGTGGAGTAATTGAATTAAATATCTATGGGCGAGGAATGGAATATTCCCATAGAGAAGTACCTATTTTGGCAGAATATATTGATGTGTTTCCAGAGGATTTACCTGAACATCCTCTAGAGAAATAAATTGATTTTTCCATTGATTTAATTCCTAGTTCAAGGTCAATATCAAAGACACCTTATCTAATTACCACTATTAAATTAGTATAATTAAAGAAAAAACTAGAGTCATTGAGTGATGTGTCACGACCCGTCCTTGGGGCCCGTGCCGTGACTAACCCAAGCCCGCCTTCCATAGGCCTGCGGCTGGCGACTAGCACCAAAGGCGAAAATCCCAATAACTGGGAAGGCATTTCCTTTTAAAAGGTAAAAAAATACCACAGAGTACAAGTGGAAGTAAAATACTAAGTAAAACTGAACAAGCTGTGCTGAATGTAAAGGGGGCCGGAAATACAAGACCAACTGTAAAGTACAACTGGAAAGGGAAAACAGCAACTGGAAAGTAAAACTGCAGCCTCGAGCCGTCCACTGGAAGTCCCTCCTGAAGGGTGAGTCCAGATGGCTCAGCTCCTGGATCGTCCACCACGGATCCTACCTGAATGGTACGTATAGATAGCCTCCACAACGCTCTCGCCTGTCAACCTCCTCTGAGTGTCTTCTCACCGTGAAGTCCACCTCCAGATACTGTCTCGTCGTGTAGTCCACATCCGGGTACTGACTCGTCGTGTAGTCCACCTCCGGGTACCGTCCAGTCCTCGAACAGTCGGCCTCCGTCAGCACTACCCATCGTCTGCAAGCAAAACAACGAGGTGCGGGAAAAGCCTGTGCAGGGGTGAGTATAACAATACTCAGTAGGGACCCTGAGACCCTCAAAGTCTCATTAAATCCAACAAGGGTAACCACAAAGAAGATCTTAATAGATAACCTCTTCTTAGGTATATGCCCATACATATACCTAAGTTATCAAGTAACCCATCTCAATCGTGAGGAAACACAAGGATTATGAAATCAATGGATAACCACTACCCAGGTATATGCCCATACATATACCTAAGTTATCAAGTAACCCATCTCAATCATGAGGAAGCACAAAGATCATAGACTCAGCTCAAACCAGGATTTTCATTATCAAAACTATAACTGCTGAAGAGCTCCGTCTCTGGAGTGTACGCTGGTCATGTCACGACTCCGAGGTACTGCTCACTAACCTAAGACTGCTGAGGTACTCCTCCTGTCGAGTACCGCGGGCCAGCCACCCAAACACAGTAGTGCTTCCCGCCGGGGTATGCCACCCAAATACAGTAGTGCACACCCCCTAATAGCCTGCTGAGGTACTCTACGGACGAGTACCGCGGGTCTGCACTATCACACAGGTAGTGCTCCGTCCGCCATGGGTCTGCACCTCACAAAGTAGTGCTCCGTCCACTGGGCTAGTCGACTCACTCCAAGTTGAGTCGGTCAAGCAGTCGTCAGGTCTCAATCGGCTACATGGTCTCCGTACTCCGCACGCTCGTCTCTGGGAGGGTCCGCTCCACGAGCTACAAGTTGATACTCCAAGTATCTCAAAGTCTCATGAAGAAGTATCTCAAAGTACCACCTCGTCATAGGGGTCTCAACGCAACAGACAGTGTGTCAATCGGACGCTCGGTCTGTGAGTTACTAGCCTTTTTGTCCCAGGGGCCTGGTTGGTTTCGTGAGCGAACCAATCCCAGCCGTATCTCAACTGTACCCTGAACTCTCATAGGGTATACTCATAGGGACCGTTTCTCAACGTGATCATCAACGCCGCTTACGGTTCGTCAAACGGACGTCCTGTCTGAAAGATATCAGCTTTTCCGTTCCAGGGGCCCGGTTGGATTTCGGGTACAATCCAACCTAGTCACTATCGAACTATATCCAAATCTTGGGTGAAATATGCCAAAAGTTCTGTATCATCAGGAGAAATTCAACAAAACAGACGGTGCGTCAATCGGACGCCCGGTCTGTGAGTTATTGGCTTTTTCGTTCCAGGGGCCCGGTTGGTTTCGTGAGTGAACCAACCCGACCGCACTCTGACGGCATCCAAACCTCGAGCGGAGTAAGCAAAATGATCCTTCTCACTTATAGGAATCCATCAAAGTCAATGGAAGGTCAATCGGACGTCTGAAGCTCAAGTTATGAGCGTTTCCGCTCCGAGGGCCCGGTTGGTTTTGTGTACGAATCAAACCGGCTGAACCCAAAGTTCTCTGAATCCTTGAGTGTAATATACCGAAACGACCGTCTCGATCCATGGATCGCGTTTCCACTGATGGTGCGTCAATCGGAGGTCCGTAGCTCAAGATATAAGCAATAGACCGAAAATGGTCCGAAATCGGGGGGTTGGGCCCGGGTCGACCCGACCCGGCCCGGCTTGGCCTGGCCGCGGCTCGACCAGCGTGGCCGAGGCAAAACGCGGAGCGGGGTGCGCGACTCCCCCGCCCTCGCCGCTAATTGACGCCAGTGGCGAACTGCCGTCGGCAATCTTCCGGCAGCACGTCACTGCCGCGCCGGCGTGGCGCGCCGTCACCGCCTTCCGCGGACCACCGGACGCGTTTCGGTGGTCCGTTTCTCCTGCCTTTTTCGCCCATGGTCCTCCCAGGACCCGACCTTAACTACGGAGGCCTCAAAATTACCTTGCGGCCTCATTTGTCATCGCTCGCCAATACGCACGTCAAAAACAAAACGTGTCGTCTTCGTGGTTCTCCGGCGCGGCGCGCTGGCGCCACACCCCTTGGCCGTGGCCCGACTCTGTCTGCGGATGTCTTTGGGTTTTTCCGACGCGGCGCGACGGCGTCGCGCCCTTTTTTGTTTTTCACGACGCGGTGCGATGGCACCGCGCATTCCTTGTCGCAAGTTTCCACACGGTGCGACGACACGCGCCATTCCCGTCTCAATCCACAAAGAACCAACATGAAAAATAAGGAGGAATGTCGGTCGTGTTTGTGCGGTCTGCCCCCCTCGCGTTATTCGAATCAATTGGTTTTAAAATTCACGAAGATCGTCAAGTTGGTATTCTCAAACAATATAAATAAAATTAAACCCCTACATCGATCCAAGTGTACGAACGATCCGCCGATCAACCCGGAATTGGTTGGTCTGTGCTCGTCGTTCTTTTCTCAAAAGGTAAGAGAATACCAAAATAAAATCCCAGCCCGCAACATAATATTCGCGGATCAAATTAATGTTTATTTGATCCACGTTCATAGATTTAGAAGGGAGTAAACGAGGGTTCACAAACAATCATAATTTAAATTCCCTACCTTGGTTTCAAGAGTGGAGCTTGATCGTAGGTTCGTCGAAGAGAAAACGTCGTGGTATAACCATCGCGGAAAGAGACTTCGCGTCGCAGATCGGTGTCGCGGAGTCGGTCTTCGAGGACTCGGCATTCTTCGACGGAGTTCGATGGGTTCTTCGCGTTCCTCATGTTCTTCGTCGAAGAGGATGAAGAACTCTAACTTTCCTTAGATTTTCTCCCCAAAACCTCCCAAGCAACAAAGGTTCCAACCCCCAAATAAAATAAGCTTACCACTTATTTTATTAACATAACATAAACCTTTGAAATTCAAGAGTTTGAATTTCAAAAACTCACATTAAACTCACTACATTAATTCCATAAGTTATAAACTTAAGTTAACTAAATTTATGGTGAGTTGAGAGGAGTTGAAGAGTTTAAGAATATGAAGGGGTGGGGTTCGTGTGGGCCCCACCTCCTTCATAAACTATAAAGGGAAGTTGGGTAGCTACCCAACTTCCATCCAATGGATAAAAACACTTAAGGAAAATAAAAATTGAAGTTAAATTTTTATTTTATCTTCACAATTTTTTAACAACTTCTATCGTGTAAACTAAACTCTGGAATAGGCGTTCCTAAGAAAATACCAGCGCTGCGGTTCCATCGGTGCCCTCAGAATTTGATTCCGAGCATCGGTTCAAAAGTTAGAAATCCCCGCTCGTTCGTTCACTGAACGTACCCGAGCTAAACTTCGGAAATTTATTCCGGGCACACCGGGCCTCAGAATCAGGGGCCGTCAGAAACTGCGTTCTTGTAAAATTCCAAAGAAAATTAAGAAAAAAATTTCCTCGAAATTTCTGGGTCTTTACATGATGAATTATTAATTTGACATAGTGTCTCTCCATGGGGATCCCCTATTAAATTTGTTAACAAGAAATAATGATCTATTAGGTTGTTAATTGACTATAAGGAGATTAATGATAAAACAATAATGAACAAGTATCTACTAAATTCAAATTGATGATTTATTCCATCAACTTCATGGATCCCAATTTTTTTAATATTGACCTTCGATCTAGATATCATCAGTTGCAGGTAACGAAGGAAGATATTCCAATGAAAACATTTCAAAATAGGTATGAGCATTATGATTATACAATATTTTATTTTGGACTGAATAATGAACCCAATTTCTTCATGGATCTAATGAATATGGTTTTCCTGGGATAACATGATGACATTGTGGTGCTATTTTTTGATGATATCTTGGTATATTCAAAATGCTATAAATATCATGAAAATCACTTGTGAACTATTATAAAGACTCTTTGAAGAAATGATTTATATGGGATGTTTAGAAAGTGTGAATTTCATCATCAATCAGTTTCCTTTCTTGTCCACATTGTGTATAGAGATAGAATATTTGTTGATCCTACGAAGACAAACATTTTTCAAGAATGGATTACTCCCACAAACAAAACTGAGGTACGTAATTTTATTGGTTTAGTAGGTTATTAACAGTATTTCATTTAGAAAAACAAATGTTTATCCAACCCAATTTCTATTATTACACATAAAGGGGTTATGTTCATATTGACAAAAGAATGTGAAGACTATTTCAAAGAATTGAAGACAAGATTACTGAAATATTGGATCCTAACTCTTCCATTGGGGAATGATGAGTTTATGATCTATAGTGATGCATCAATGAAAATACATGGTTCTGTTCTCAAGAATAATTATAGAGTTATTGACTATGCATAAAGGAAGTTAAAAATTCATGAATAAAACTATCCTACTCAAGATACTGGGTTAGCAGCTATTAACTTTTGTCTAAAAATATTTAAACTCTATCTATATGGTTAAATATGTGAGATATATATGCATCAAAAGTGTTTGAGGAATATCTTCCCATATAAGGAACATAACATGAGGCCAAGTCAATGTCTCAAAATACACAAGGATTATTATTGTTCCATACACTACCACCCATGAATGGAAAATAGGTTTGAATATTCATTGAGCAGGAAGGATCATAGTGTTTTATAATAAATAAGAATTGAAAGGGATATTGTATTCAGGATTTAATAAAGATAGACACTGTAATTATCAAAGAAGCTGAAACATCAATACATTTTCAATTGGTTTCCATACCATATTTTTTATAAATGATTAAAATCTCTTATCCTTATGATGTAAACCTTCAAAATAAAATTATTGCTGTAAAAGATGGGAAGATGGATGAACTCATTTGTGAATATGGAATTCTGAAATTTGGGAAGAGTATATGTGTTCCCTCTATACCTGAGAGAAAAAGGGAGTAATTTGATGATTCCTATAGATCTAATTTCTCTATACATACTAGAAACACTAATATGTATATGGATTTTAAGGAACATTTCTTGTGGGACAACATGAAGGAGAAAACTACTTATTATATATCAAGATGCTTAGTCATTCAACACGTGAAGGTCGAAATACAACATCCTATAGGAGTCAAGAAACCTATATCTATTACTACATGGAAATTTGATGACATTTCCTTGGATTTTGTCACTATATTACCCAAAAATCCATGAAATAATTATTCAATATCGGTAATTGTTGATCGACTTACGAAATCTATACATTTCATCACTATAAGGGAGGATTTTTTATTGTAGCTCCAAGCATGACTCTATATCAATGAATTTATAAGACATAGTAGAGCACCACTTTTATAGTTTCTGATGGAAATCTTTAGTTTTAATTGAAATTCGTAAAAATTTAGAAACAAATTGGATATTGAGCTTCATTTGACTACAGCTTATCATTCTAAAACTGATGGGAAAATCAGAGAGGATGATCCATACTTTAGAAGACTTGTTGAGATAATGATTACTTGATCGTCAAGGTATGTGGGATCAGAATTTACCTTTGGTTTAGTTTTACTACAATAATAATTTCCATTCTATCATTGAAATGGAACCATATTAACCATTGTTTGGGAGGAGATGTCGTACACTAACATGTTGGGATGAATTTGGTCAAAGAATGCTTGTGGGTCCAGTGCATGTGGAGGAAACAACAAAAAAGGTAAATATTTTTCAAACCCCACATCGAAGAAGATCAAAGTAGTAGAAAGAGCTATATTGATAATCGAAGGAAGGATTTGGAATTTCAATTTGCAGATCATGTTTTCTTAAATCTATCTCCATGGATGGGTGTTAAAATATTTGGGATGAATGTGAAACTGAGCTCTAGGTACATAGGCCCGTTCGAAATTCTAAAGGGAATTGGAGATGTTTCATAACGTTTGGTTATTTCGTATAGCCTGTCTAAAGTACTCAATGTGTTCTAGATCTCATTGATAAGAATGTTTATGGGATACCCATAGCATGTCCTCTCTTTGAAAGATATATAATTGGATCCTAAAATATCTTACTATAAAAATCCTATATGGATTCTAGACACTAAAGAACAAGTTTTGAGGAATTGGATGACTAGACTGGTAAAGATACATTGGAAGAGTCACAAAATCAAAGAGGAAAAATGGGAACTTGAGGAACATATGGCGAAGAACTACCTCTTTTTGTGAGGGAACATTATAGTAATTTTTAGGATGATAGTTTTTTAAGGGGGAGAATGTAACACCCCAAGGATTTTTAAATAAATTTAATATAGAATACATGAAATCATTGAGTCTCTAAAAAAACCACTTCGTTATAACCTATCCCATAACCATAATTTTTCCGAATCTGTGATTTGAATTTTTACAAACTTACATACACAATTATGTTTATTTTGATATTTAGAGTTTAATATGACATACTTAATTTGTGGTGAATAGTAATATACCTTTATTAATATTAATATGAATAGTGTAAGAACCCAGACATTCTTTTCAAGTATGTTTTCCTTTTCTTGTTGTTTTTGAGAAAAAGTGGTTTTACAGGAGGTTGTGCAGGGGCGCACGGTTGGCATACGGTCTGACCAAACCATGTGGCCAATCCAGGAAACTGTGCACCCTTGATAGTGGTATCTGCATGTGTTATGCACGGTTTGTCAAACTATGTGGGTAAGCCATGTGAATTCCTTGGGTAAGACGGTGAAAACTGCGCCATTGGCGCACGATTTGTCAAACTGTGTGGGATAACCATGCGACCACTTAAATTTTGGGTATTTAAGTCCTGTCCCAATTGGGATTTTCTATTCCTCCACCATTATTCCTCTTCCACATGTCTCACATGTGAGTTTCGATTTTCAAAGGTTGGGGAGCTCTTTGGCTCATTTTAGAGGCAAATTGAAGGGGTTTCTTGGTAGATCGAAGGCGGTTCTCCTCGGGTAATTCTCTCTTTTGGTTATTTGATGTTTTGGTTATGGTTATCCCTCTTCATCTCTTAGTTTCCTAGATCTACAAGGGTTTCATCTAGATCTAGGGTTGTGTTTCCTTTCTATGTTAAAGGTTGACCTTGTTGATGTTAGGGAAGAGTTTTTTAGGTGGTTTCAAGGAGGCGTTCACCCGATATAGAGCACATTTGGGTGAAGAGGTCGATTTCTCCCAACCATAAGAGGTGGGTGGTTTGTACCTTTAGGTTTATGTTCTTTGAATTGTATGTGAAAAATCACCAATACCCATGAACAGGGTAATGTGTGTTTGCCATTTTTAACCGTATTAATTTCTTTCTTTACTAGTGTGTGTGAGTTGAGGTTATTTGTATGTTATTAGGGTTTATTGATATGTTTTGGAGTATTTTTCCATGCATGTTCTGTTTATGACCGTCTGGTTCTGCTTAGCCTATTAGGCTGCATTGTTTGTTTCCCATGCCTAGTATTATAGGATGGAGTTATCTTGTTTATATGAAATGCCGATATTATCTAGAATTCTTTACAAGTAGTTCTTGAGGTTTAATTTTTCTGATACACATTGCTATACTTGTTTTACTTACACAGGGCTGTGAGAACATGGTGTAGTAGACCATATAGAGAATGGACATAAGGGAATTTTCAGATTGTCTTTATAATTTACGATGCGAGACCATAGGGGGGATTGACGTTGAGTGCTTCCCTATAGAGTCTGAAGTTCCTTAATGTGGACCACAAAGGGAATATGGCGTAAGTGCTTCCCTTGAGTGACTTTAGTTACGATACGAGACTATAGGGGGAATTAATGGTGACTGCTTCCTCAGATAGTCTATGTTTAAGTTGAACCCTAGGGGCTAGACTGAGTGTGATTCCTAAAGGGTTTCTTGTACATGATAGGTATGGCTAGAGGGGATAGGCTATGGGAACATCCCAGAGGGTTACCTATTTGTAGCTGCTTTCTTGTATCTGTTAGGTAGGGCCAGAGGGGATAGACTGTGAGTACATCCTAGAGGGTTACATATTGTGTTTATCTACTTTGTTTAGTTGTTTCATGATATCTGAAATTGTGTATTGTTAATATTGTCTATTTCTATGTTTATTGCTATCTGCAATTCTACCTACCATATATTAACTAACTGTTAGGAAAAGATATTATGATGGTTGCCTACTGGGATTTGTCTCACACCCTGTTTGGGCCTTGTTTTTGGTCCCAAATGCATTATATTTTTGCAGGTATAGACAAGGGTAAGTGCCCTTCTACTTCAGGTACTTGATTTGCTGTAGAGCTGGAGTGCATAGGACCAAGCATAGGCTTGTGATGCTAAGGAGTTGTTTATCTATTTCTTTTGTACATTGGTTTAGTACTGGTTGTATTCATCATTGTGACTTGTTTGGCTATTTTCCTAGACTTATTTACCATGCATCATTTTATATATATGTGCTACAGTTGATTCATATCTCAGTCTTCTGATGTTTGTTTTTGTTGGATATTCACTGCTTCCACTATTGTATATTTGTTTCTCTTCCACTATGTTACTTTGCCAATGACAGCATAGTTTCCCTACTATCATACCCAAGGACCTTGCTGCTTGTCAGCATCCTCTGGTGTTCGGGGAAATGCGCTTAAGGCCATGTGACCAACTGGGTCCGGGGCGCCTGTGGGTGGATTCTGGAACTGAGATGTTACAGAGAGTTATATGACTGTTATTAATAATAAACCATATTATTATTTTATTTTCTTATGGTTATAATATAATGATATCTTGATTAATTTTCCTAGGTTATAGAAAATTAAATATAGTTTTAAAATTTTTCTTAATCGAATAAATTATAATTTTATTTAAATGTTAAATTAAAAATATTTAGAATCTTTTTTAAAAAACTACAGTTATTTTTTGAATACAATTGGTTGAAAATTTTTTAGGTGAATTTTTGGGATTTGTTTTGCAATATGAAATTTTTTATGGATAGTAAAATACAGTAATTTATCGTATATACACACTATCAATTAAATTAACTATTACTAGAATAATGGATTATGAAAGAACACTTGTTTTGAGCTCACATGAAAATATTACAATTTTGGGTCACCTGAATCAACACTATTGTTATTCTTGATAGAAATAAAAAATAACAATGAATAAGGTATTCAAAAATCACCCCTCTCCTGTATTATAAACCCCCCTCACTCACTCTTCTCTTAAGTTATTTAAATACTTTTTACATTCCTATATTTACCTAAAATATCCTCCCAAGCTCCTCCACTACATCTAGAAGCCCTTGGTCTCATGAAAATACCGAATCCAATCCCCAAAATAGGGTCCTTAGGATGATAAAATCATGAGATAAACTCCTCTTTTCATTTGTTTTATTTCAACTTCCATTCTTTTATTTTTATTTTCTCATCTATTTTTATCCAAATGTTGTGATGAATCTAGTAACAAACATGTTCTAGAATTTTTTAAGGATAAAGGAATAATTTTTCAACATCCCTATTGTCCCCATCTTTTATACTAGAAATTAAAACATCATCCCAGATATGTTAATTTATCACATTCATAGATGACATGTATTAAATTTATTTTACAACCTTCATTTCTAGTCATTAAATAGTTTTGGTGGTTGAAAAATAATATAATATATGTATTATAACTTATTTATGGTTATGGAATCCTTTTTTACCCATGATATTAATTTATAAATCAAAATTATTTCATTATTATAAAAACACACCAATTAAACCAAACACTTTTCATTAATGTTTTATATAATGATTCATCTTCACTCAAAAATAATAATTTTATAACCATTTAATATTATGGTTGTTTACTAAAAACATTCAACGTCTATTATGGAAAACCGTCTTCTTTATACATGTTTATCCGTACATGAATATAAGTAAACTAATCATAAAAACCAAGGAGGAAAACACTCCCAAACAATGAAATTAAATATATTAAACCATCAAAGTCCTTGAATGAACCTAAAAAGGTTTTTATAAATCGTTTAAATGTAGGGGAGGTTCTATAATCCTTAATTTATGAACCTGAAATTGGTTATTCAGCTCATTAAGTTTGAGTGAGGAACAACTTTGGACATATGGTATGGGTTTTCTACTAGAACATTGATTTTTATTTAGGTTACAATTATTTTCAACATACCTCGATTAAAATATAAATTATTCATTTTAGATCCTCATATATTCTTTGATAATGTTATAAATATGTGTAAGGATGAGAATCCTACTTTAATTTTTGTGGAGTTAAATGTTTTAAAGGGATATTTCAATATTTCTTCCCAAAATACAATCCCGATCATAGGGAATTCTTCAAATTCTTACCTATTATCAAGATCACTCTATAATTTTTGTATATAAACCATTATCATTATAAAATAACTAATTTTATTATAAAAAACTACCTTACTTCACTTTTTTTCATAAAATGAATTTTCCAAAAGAACACTTCTTTTTAATGTAAAAGAGTATTTATCTCAAGTATTGCCCAATTATTTTATAAGATTATCTTCATCTATTTAAATACTCAAGTTTATTATTATGTTTGTTATTATCTAAAATATTTAATTTAATGGATTATGATTATTCTGACTGTGTATGTATTATCTTAAAACCATTCACCCATTTACTCTAAATGGTTATTGTTAATTCTTATTGCTCTGGAAAAAATATTTACATTTCTTATGTTAGTTTCAATATTAATGTATATATTGTTCCATATTATCCCTATTCATATGAGGAATGAATTGGACTTAATAAGTTTCATGTGGGGTCCTTATTTCACCTCTCAATGGATCAGTACGTCTCATGAGACAAACTGCGGTCTTGGAAAAAGACCTTGAAAAAATGGTTTTTTATGGTCTTGGTATGAGGCCTTGATGGTATTATGCTTTCCCTCATTATGGAACAAGTAATTCATAGTTAATTTGGTTTTCAGAGTACTATAATACCCATGAGTATTTTTTATTATATCATTTTTATTCAATTATTATTCCATCCATATTATGTTCATGTTTATTTGTTGAAGGCATGTGTTTTGAGTTATTCACCATGCATAATCATTATGTTTATGATTTATTCCACTGTATTGATTACCCTTATTGAGCATTTGAGATCACCCCTTTCTTATGTTTCATTTTATTAGGACATGAATATGTATATTATGAATGACATGAAAATATAACTTAAGAGTAATGGATGTTTTCCAAGTAGTTTCTAATTTTTTCCCCTTTCATGTCGTAATATTGATCATATGTATGTATTTTGATTCCCAATATATAAAAATACTCAGTCCTTGAGGATGAATATTCATTATTTATATGACAATGTAATAAAATAAGATATTGGATTCGAGAAACTGGGGTCGGGTCCTTACAATTTCACTAATCAAATTTTTTTATTCATTTCATGAACATAATCTAGATAACATTCAATGCCATATTTAATAAATTTCTCATATTCTTGGTATTTTATAAATGGTATGAATCATTGAATAAAACATTCTTGGCTTTCCAATATCTTTTTCATGATAAAATGAAAACTAATCAAGATCCAGAATTATATCACAGTATGATTATCCCCTAAAAGAGGATAATATTCATTGTTTATAACATAAAATTCATGTGCTTTATAAATCATATACATCGTTATTAGTGCATTTTACACATTGAACATTATTTAACATTATGATTGTAATTCATTCTTAAAATGTACTATTACATGGTACCTTCTTTAACATCTCATAAAACACACAATGGTCGTGGTTTTATGTTTATATTTTATTTTTAGGTCTCCCATGATATAAGGAACAATTCATTCTTTTGGATCACATGAAGATTCAATTTAAAAGACGAACAAAGTGGGCTTTGAACCAACCACATTCTAGGCAAAGTGATTTTGACAACAGCCCAGTAAAAGAGCTATATATGACAAAATTTAAGCCCAATGATTATGAAAAATTAAATTAATATAGAGGATATTATTGGGAACATTTCATTTAATAGTGTCCCAAGCTAATTAGGAGTTTTAAATGGTGTTCCAGGTGGCCCGAGTTGATGATTGATGTATGGGCCAGATTCTGAGGCCAAACAAAACTACCCACCATTTATATCAGATCTTGCGAACCGCATATTATTTTGGGCTGTATTTTAAAAGATTTTAGAGGACTTCTTGACTACATGATATCCTTATATGGCCAAACAAAACTACCTACCATTTATATCATAACCCTAAAATGTTTTTTATATTAAAATTATTTTAAATCGATGAACTTAATTAATTTTATATATAATTTATTTCATGTATTTTATTAAAAAACTAAATTCCATTTAATTTTGGTTTTTTGAAATAGGGTTTGGCATGAAATTTGGGAAAACAAAAATTCTATTAAATTATTTCGTGTTTATGGATCTCTTTGAAATTAAAATTTTTGAATATAATTTTTTAATTTTTTGGAAAGGGTTTAAATTGTAAATAATAATTGAATTGTGAACTAGATTTGATGGATAATTATGAAAAATACCATTTATACTGAATTAGGTGTTTGTTATGGAATTTTTGTAATTGGTTTTATCATTAAATGGTTAAATTTAATTGTTGAATTAGATTACAAAATTAAATATATAATGGATTTCAAATCCCAATTTATGAAAGTGGATCAATATGGTTTGATGGAAACCTTAGAGTTTCTCCTTTTTGAAATGATTTTTTGTTGAAAACCTATTATGGTTTTTAAATCTATAATTAGAATATTTGAAATGGAGAACATGACATAATTATATTTTAATAAGTCTTAAAATGAATATCCTATATTTGATTTGTTATAATATAACATTAAATCCCCAGGTATATACTAACCTATTTTAATGGAAATTTACTATTTTTGATGTCGTAAAACATCATAGCAACACATCACATCCCATAAAAATAGTGATGATTCCTAATTAGACATATTTCAAATGGACTTACATACATTCTTCCATTCGCCATGGGTGTGGGGTCCCTATATCATAGATCTATCATAACATATCAGTCTTATTACCATGTTCCTCACTTGTATTTATTTCAAATTAATATTTTTCATTTTTATAAACTATTTTACATGTGTTTTGATTTTTATAAATATTTTTATAAAAAGGTGTTTATTTAATCCATTTGTGAAAATTTTCAATTATCTAAATCACAATTTTTTGAAAATTATTTCCATCATTTGAAATTTATTTCCTTCAATCGAAATGTGAACTAATAATTTAAAAATTATATCAATATTTTGAATTGTATAGTATTATTTTTTAAATATGATTTTGATATGAAGATTTTTTTTTAAATTGAAATTTAATTCTTCTTTAATAATATATTGGCATAAAATTATGGAATTGTTTGTTGAAATATAAAATTTATATAGTTCTCACCCTACTTGTTAATTATGGTTGTTTTAGATTATATATTTCTAGGTTCGATCTTGGGAAAATAATCTCATAGATGTGATTCTAGCTTGTGAACCATGGACAAGGTGAGTTGTTTCTAAATTGTTAATTGTCCAGTAATCATATTTTATAATACTAGGTTATTGTACATGATATTTTCATTATTTTTTACTTCTTCTACTTTACTCTTAGTAGAGTTTCTTTTGACATTCATACATTCTTATTTATTTTACTTCCATAATTTTTTTTGGAAAAACCATTACCAATTTAATTCAGTATGATGATAGGTTATATTAGTCCACTAGTGGGGATTGGTAACACCCATCAGGTTATGTTAGGATCATCTCTTTTATCAGTTTACCTAGGTACCTTATCCGGTTTGTGACAAATTTGTATGAGATCATCAGTCTGAGATTTAGTCTTGAAGTCGGTATCCACTGTGAAATCATGTCAGTACATAGGTGGTAGTTTTAATAGAGTTCCCAGATAGCTCTCACAAAAATAAACCATAATTTAGTAGTGGTGGATTGAGAAATTCATCAAGTGTAATATTTAAAGTATTAATCCTTTTTGGTTTAGATAGAGTGAAATCCAAATAAAAATTTTCTATATTTTTTGAATTAATTTTCCATCATTCTGAGTTTGAGTGTAAATCTATTGTCGAATTTTTTTCTAGTGATGTCATTTAGAATCATGCCTCTAAAAATATATGGTAATTAGATCTTGTATGAGGTTTTTATAGGACTACATTGAGTGAATACTCTTATGTACCAAAGTCTCAAGGAGGTGATTGTGTACGCTATACAAGCTCTAGGGTAGGAACCACCTTCAGTCCCCATTCATTCTCCAACTATGATCCTCATATGAACATCCTAAAATTTTGTTCTCAAGAGTTTCATCACTATATTTTGAAACCATTATGATGTTCAAATGATCCAAATGGATATTCATAATTTTTGGGAGTGGTTTAGAGTTTATTTGGGTTTAGAGACACACATGATAAAATCAAAGTGATGTGTGCCACCTTTGTGAATAAAGGATAGATCATGACTTAGTGTGAAATTATCTTGATGGATAAGAACCATTATGTCATATATTGGAAGGAATTCATGGTTATTTTCAATAAAAAAAAATTCTATCTAGTGTTGATTTTGTCCGCTATGTCTATAAATTTTTAAAAACATGAGTAAGCTGACAAGATTGTGACAGAGTATGTAAACTGATTGTATGTGTTTGTGAATTTCACAGTTGAGATTGTATCAAATAATATTATTAAGGATTTATTGTTTTATGTGGGACCATTTTAGGATATTGACCTCATTTTTTATTACTATTTGTGTATTATTATGTTTATGTGTTTGATTTAGTTCTAATGGTAGAAATGGACTGGGATTGAAAGTCAAGGTTATCAAGAGAATCTTTCTCTCCCAACAGCTATATGAATTCCATCAGAGGAAAATGGAATCAAGATTTCTCTTGGAGAGTCTTTCGACATCAAGGTCAACTTATACATCCTATAGTAACTAAAAAAGGTCCTTTGATTTTCTAGTAGTGTGGAAATATATGACATTAAAATTGTTTATTCACTGATAAACCTAAAAAATGTGGCTTGTAAGGATACTTTGGAACATAAATTGATTATTCCATTTTTATTCTGATCATTATAGTTGAAATTTATCTTAATATCTAGGAAAACTCTAGTAAATTAAATGATTCGTGTGAAACAGGGTTCTTTCCATAGGCATCTAGAACGAAGAATCATGTCATAGTGGAAGAATCTTCATAAGAAGTGTATATGGATCCAGTGACATTAATAGGTACCATTCATATGGATTCACAATTAGTGACTATTGAATTTGATAATGGTTTATCTCATTTGTTAATTTGAACCCATATTGTAAATATGTTATATATCTTTAGGGATCATTTATCTTATATTATCGATATTATTACACCTATTGGTACTATGATAGAATAGACTTTTCATTGTCCATATTATGTGATATGTTGGGAAAAATAACTCAATGGAATCCTCTCAGTATTTTTTGGGATTTATTGTGTTTGTTTTAAAATCCATATGAACACAAATGAGTATGGTTGGTGTTTTATGAAGTAGAAGTTTATGGTGTCATAGTTACCTAGTGTTTGCCTTTTTTTGGGGAAAAACATCTGGAGTTCACATTTGGAAAATTAAGTATTTCTATGTAGGAGTGAATAGTATGTGAAAGTGAAGGTCATTTTTTAGACCATGAATGGTGGCATGCTGAACATCAATGGAAATAAAAAAAGGATATGAACTGTGGTGTGTGAGACACCTACCCTGTACATGAATGGATCCCGTGGAATGAATATGGTTTGCAGTGAAGGTTGGAAGTTCACGATGAAGACTTGTTGTACCTAGAAGGCTTGTGGTATGAAGGATGGATTGTCTTTCATGGAATAAAGGAGGTTATTATAAATTCTATTAAGGGTGTTGTTTGCAAAAACGTGACAATATTTTTATCCTCCTCATCAGAAAATTGCTAGTATGCATACCGCATAGTGAAGAACAGCTCGTGAGAGAAGCGGTATGTGCTGAAGGAGGTACCACATTTAATATATGAGTAATCTCAGATTAGATGATTTTTTTGATATATTTCCATATATAAGGAGGGATAATCCCATCATTAAGGTAAAGATATTTTCATAAGAAAACATCTTTGCTCTGATAATTTGTCCATGTTCAAAATAAAATTGTCAGAAGTATTCTGTGAGGTGTGAATCAGTTGGAAGAAGCAATTCCATGAAAGGGTGTCAGTTGAGAACTGATGTATTAAAAGGAAGAAGGTAGTCTGAGGATAAAGTAGTCTAAATAAAAAGTAATTCCATATAATTATAATTGGTACACTTACTAGCATGAGAATGTGGTACACAGAAGAAATATATGAGAGCAGTTCGTGAATGTTGTACGTAGTGGCAGTATGTTGAGGTGGATGTAAAGATAGTTCATTGAATATGTGGTCTGCAAAACATATATGTTATATACTTTTTAGAAGATAATGGTATTTTGCGATAGAGGTGATCCACAAGGCATACCAACTACACAATATACGTAGGAAGTAAGGAGGCTCGTGGATTAATCAAGAAGCATACAAATTCACTAGAACAGTTCTCTAAATCTATTTACTCTAACCTAACAGTACAAAAAAAGTGTATTTCACGTTTAAGTGATCCTTTGGATTAGTTAAATTTTGTAGGGTGGTTCATCATGATTGGTCATCACTCTTTATTCTATTAGTTTAGGATAGAAAAATCTAAAATTCGGAAAACATTGTTTTGGAGTGGGTACAACCACTATGAGTACTTTGTTTTCCCATTTGGCCAAAAAATGATATTTCTATCTTTATGGATTTAGTAAACTAATTTTCTTTGCGTATATATATAATTTATTATATATATTTATAGATGACATCATATTTTACTCTACGTTTGAGGAGGATCATTTACATCATCTTGAATAGTTCTGAGCTTATTGAGAAATTTCTGACATTATACCACAACATTGAAATGTGTTATATTAATTATTGAAGTAAAATTATTTTGAAACATGGTGTCAGATCATGGGATGTCAATTGAAATCGAGATGATGAAGCCTTCTGTGAAATGGGAGTAACCATATAATGTTTTTGAGATACTAAAATTCTTTGGTGTATATAGTTATTATCTGGTGCTCATTTAAGACTTGAAAAAAATTCCTCTGTTGACTTATCTAATTTGGAAGGTAGTATAGATATCTTACAATGAAAAATTTCTGAAATATTTTATTGAGCTGAAACATGATTTGACTACTTCTGATTGTTGAATATTCTAGATGTCAGGCATGGCGATGTGGGACTCTATGATTCATCAGGATTATGCTTGATCGATGTTCTTATGATTGGTAATCATGTCGTTACTTATGGATCTTGTTATCAAAGGACACATGATAAGTATTGTCTAATCCATGACCTTGAGCATAGAATGTTAATTCCTGTGGTTAAGAGAATACATCACTACCATTGCAGAGAAAGGTTTATCATGTATTTATACCATCATATATTAAGTTAAATATTTACCCAAAATTATTTTAATCTCTTCTTGAAGAACGGGGTTGAATACCTAAAATATTTTGACATTCAAATTGCCTATACCTTAGGGAAAAGGAATTTCAATGCATATATTATGAGTAGGACACATCCAACTGAATATGTGAATAAAACTTCGAAAGAGGGGAATATGATGGTTCTATTTCCATTGTTTCATATTATAGTCCAAGAATCATATTTCAATGTTTCTTTAGCTAGTTTATGGTATACATTTTATCTTTCTGAAATAACTATTCTATAATATAATATTGATTATGAGTTATATAGAATTAGAGACTATATTTATAGTGGGGATATCGTTTCTTATTCTTCATTGTTTCAAGAGGTTATTCAGTGCTATCAAAATCATTTTTCTGTACCATCCTCATTAAGGAATGATGGTATTTGAGATTTTCCTAATTTGTAGTTGGGTCTGAACATCGGGACCAAGAATATTTTCTATGGAATGTAGCAGATTTTGTTTGGCATGGTATGAGATGAGGCATTGATGTGTTTTTGTCTCATTGTTACACATTCCCATAGGTTAAGGAGAGCACCAAAATCATTCATGTTTTCTTCTACCACATCCATTCTATATTAGGAATTGGGATGAAATATATATAGACAGTGTGGATAGGTTTCCTTATACCTAGATAAAGAATAATTTGATATGGGTTATGATCAAAATGATGTATAAGATGGATAAATTTATACCCATTCCTAATAAAACCATTGTTGATGAGTTAAGAAAAAAATATATGGTAGAGACTATTTATTGTAAGGGAGTTCCATCCGCTATAGTTTCTGATATGGAATCATAGTTCACTTTTTGTTTTTTGAGAGCGATTCTAAAAGAACATGGATCTCATCTCTAATTTTTTATGGAATACCATCCATAGTAGGATTTACATATAGAATGATCCATTCATATTCTTGAATATATGCCCCGTTCTTTTGATCATGAGTTTCGTGTGGATTGGGATGATCAATTTGGGATGGTTTTGTTTTCTTATAACAATAATTATTTGTTATTGAACATAATGGTTCATATTTATTCATTATATGGATGACAATGAAGATATTCATTGTGATGGTCTGAGGCTAGTGAATGATCCTTATTTAGACCTTTTTTGGGTTAAGTGATGACAATAAAATTTTAGTTGATTTTTCTCAGAATCATGATATTACAGAGATGGTATTACTCATATGATGATCATTTTCATATTCCATTACTGTTACAAGTTGGTGAAAATGTGTTCTTTAGTGCTTCACCAATGATTATTCATCGATGGATTAGGAAGTAAGAAAATATTTCTCTTTATTTTTTGGATAAAATTTATGTTTTTGACTAGGTGGGAAATGTTTCTTCCCATTTGGAACTTACACTATAGTTGAAATTGATAAATAACATGTTCTATGTATCATAGTTTAAAAATTATATATCTAATTCATCTCATATTATGTGGTGCCTTGATCTTGAAATTAAACCTAATTTAGTTGTGACTAAACAACCAATCAAGATAGTTAATTCTGAGAACAAGGTAATTCATGGGAGGAAGATACCTTTGACTCATTTGATATGGAATCACAGTAATGGTTCACATTAGGCATGAGATAAGGAGTCTCTAATGAGTGAGTAGTTTCCTTATCTTTTTGAAAAGTAAGCTTCTTTATTGGTTTTCAAGGGACAAAAATTTTATTGGGTGGGGAGGATGTAACCTCTTATTACTATTTACAGTTCTTCCTAAACCCCTCTTTTTTCCAGTTATTGGTTGGGTTTCATTTGAGATTTATTCAGGAGAAATATGAATGTTTAAGAAGTTTTTGGGTAATTTAATGGTTGAAAAACATTTTTCATGAACTATGCACCTATGATCAAGAAACTGTGCAAACATGATTTAATGTGATTAAAATTTTGAATAAAATTTTTTGAACCACTATTTTAGATACCTGATGTACCTGTATGAACAAAAACCAGTTTCTCCCATCCATACAGCTCAACATATGAACTATTGGCCCCAAGATGCCTCTCGAAAGTTATATGATGCTTGTATAATGATTTAAGATCATATCCCTATTAGTTTCCTCCATCTGTTCTTGGTATCTAGTGATATCAATCTTCCTCCCTAGTGTTTTGTGATTCATTGTGTTGAATTACTGATCTATTACCAAGTGTTTTTGGGACATAAACCGAATTTTTTTTCTCACTTCACATAGTTAATTTATATTCATTCTTTTTCAGCAAATTGAGATTAGGTCATGATGATTTTAGATCTAGTGATTGTATGGTGGGTGGTTCTATTACGATTCCCATTTAATCTTAATCCTAAACTGGTATTTTAATTTAAATTTAGATAATTAATTTAAATATGTTGATGTTAAATTGAATTAATTTTATGAGTAGACTAAAATATGAAATCTATTTAATTGGGGTTTTTGGAAATTGGTATTGGCATGAATTTGGGAAAACCCCAAATTCCATTGATTTATGGTGTTTTGGTGAAATTCTTTTGAAAATTAAATCCATTAATTTTAATATATGATTTTATGGAATATTTTTAAATTAAATTGTTCAATTAAATTGTGAAAAATATTTGGTGGAAAATTTTAAAAAATCACATTTCCATTGAATTGGGAGGTTGTTGTAAAATTGATGAAATTTAATGTAAATTATATGGTTGAATTTTATTATAGAGTAATATTTTTAAATGGAATGGTGAATTTATTTAAAATACCAAGTTATAAAAATGGGTTGAAAATGGATTTATGGAAACCTTAGGGTTTCCTCATTTTGAAAATTAATGTTTTTCTTAAAAATTTGTTATGGTTTAAAAAGGGGAAAGTAGCATATTTTAGATGGTCAGTGATATTTAATTTAATTTTAAGTAGTTTTGAATAAATTACCCATCACTGTTTTTTTATAATAGAGCATCCAAGACATAGGTTGTTAGTGAGCTGTTTGGATTTCACATTACAATTTACAAAGTTCTAAAACATCATGTCAGTGCATCGCATCCATTATGTGGTGGTGAAGAGTATTATTTGGCTTTGTTTTAAGAGGACATATATACATACAGAAGTTCATATTTATTTTGGGCTACCTATATCATGTGACTATATTACATTATTATGCATATGACCATGTTTCTACCTTGTTAGTATTTCAAATGAATATATTCCATTCCTATAAACTATTTAATATTCCTTATGACTTATATAAACTATTTTATTTCATGTTTTTTATTTATGGAATTTTTGGACAGTACTATTTGTGTAGAGAACATTTTTTAGAAAGGTAATTCAATCATTTGAAAAAAAATACATCATTTGAATATTTAGGTATTGATTCCTAAAGTATTTCCATATTTTTAATTATAAAAAATTATTATTTTTAAATATTCAATGGATATTCTAATAATAATTTTTTCAAATTGAAAGTGTTTTCTTTGTTAATTTGATAGTAGAGTCCTATTGTGGAATATTTTGTTGAAATCCCAATAAGATTTGGCACCCAACCTGCATTTTTCTTATAATACTTATAGATAATCTCTTTCTACATTCGATCTTGGAAAAAACATCTCTTGGAGGTGGTTCTAGATGATGACTCATCAACTATATGAGTTTTGTATGAGTTGGAACTTTGACATTTTTTCAATTTTCTATTACTTGGTTGTAGTAATTGGTGTTGTTTATTATTAATTGTATTATAGAACCTTACTCACTTTCTAGATTCTTTTGATATTCATTATTTATTGTTTAATTTACTTTTTTATTGTTTTTGGAGAAATCATTCCCATATTCATTTTGTATTATTCTAGGTTCTTGTTGATGGCCTATTGGGACTGGGAACACCCTTCGGCTGTGTGAGGTAATGTGATTTTTTTTAATTCTATTAAAAATTCATGTTAATACGGATATATTGAATTAATAAATATGATATGTAAGTTATATAATTAATATTAATGGGTGATTTTTTAGTTTCCTTTTAATTATTCAAACTGTCCAAAAAATCATGCATATGAATGACATTCCATATCCTTAAATAGGTTTAATTTAATTTTATATCAATGAAATTTAAGGATGACTATATATATGTATATAATAAATATGTTTTAAATTTAAACCATTATAATAATACTTCATATTTTTAAGAAATGGTTAATATGAAAGTACTAAAACATTCATAATAGAATTTTTATGAACAACAAAAGTTTTAACACACTAAAATGTCGATTTTATAAATTAATTATTAATAAATATTTATTAAAAAATTATAAAGGTATAATATATGATATTAGAGAAAATTTAAATTATTCTTCAACTAATTTATAATAAATATAAATTTATTAAAAAAAATTGATAGGTCACCATCAAATCATAGGGATCTATAGGTAAGGATTTTTTATCACAATCTCATTTTTACTATATATTTTTTATGATTATTTTGAATAATGAAATTTCAAGATCTAACTCCTTAAAATCACATATTTTTTATCCTCCTATGATTCATTATGAATAATACATGTTTTTATATCGTTTTCAATTCATTAATAACTAAATATGATATGTAAGTTATATAATTAATATAAAAGGGTAATTTTTTAGTTCTATTTATTTTATTAAAACTATCAAAATAATCATGCATGCGAATGACTTTACATATCCTGAAACAGTGTTATTTAATTTTATATCAATAAAGTTTAAAGATGACAATAAATATGTATATAATAAATATATTTTTAATTTAATCTATGATAACAATACTTTATATTTTTATGAAACAATCAATTTGAAAGTACTAAAACATTAAAAATAGAATTTTTATGATAAACAAAAGTGTTAAAACACATAAATATTGAATTTATTATTAGATTATTAATAAATATTTGTACAAATTTTATAAAGGAATATTATACAATATTCAAGTAAAAATTAAATTATATTACTAATGATGTATAATAAATTTAAATTTATTAAAAATATGATATATCACCATCATATCATGGGGATCTTGAGGTAAGGATTTTATGTCACAATCTCATTTTTACTATAATGTTTTATGATTGATTTTAAATAAAACAAAATCATGATCTAACACTCAATAATCACATATTATTTACCAACCTATGTTTTCTTATAGATAATACATGTTTTTATTTAATTTTCAATTCATTAACAAATAAAAACTCAAATGTATTGTTTTTAATAAAATTGATATTATTTACCCCTTTAGTCGAAATTAATTTTTCAAAATTTCCCATGTCTTAAAAAAATTCCAAAATGTTGTCAAAATTTTATTATGAATTTATAATTTCATTTTAAAATTTATTTAATATTTTAAAAAAATGTCATATAAAGTGAATTATATTCCATTTTGTAGTGATTTACATTGTATATTTTATAAAAAATGTAGAAGTAATATCTATTTTATAAATCGATAATGAAACGTTTTTTCGTGATTTCATGACCAATGCATGATTTTAATATTAAATTAAATATTATAATGGTTATTTATAATGAAATATTGTTCTTTAATTTTTTTAATTTTTTTTAAAATATGTGATTTGAATTAGAAATTTTTTTTTTCATCAATACATTTTCCATTTTATATTTTTGAGTAATTGTCTTCTATGATAAAAAAGATGATGTTAATTATTATTTACTAGAGACATGAGCCAGTTACATATTAAATTTTCATTCTCATTATTTTTTATGATCATGATGAATATATTTTTATAAATCCTATTTAATTTTCATTAGATATACTATGATAACAAATATAAGAAACCCATTTATTTCCAATAATTATGAAGAAATTTCTAAATTCATTTCATATTGAAATGATATGATATAATCAATAGTTATATAATATTGTTCCACACATATTAATTAATATTTATTATGTGAAATATGTGTCAATAAATATATATAAATATTATTAATTGTGTAAATATTGATATTATATCACATAATAATGACTTTAAATGCGGGGGATAATAGTTTAATAAGGTACTTTGTCATCTAAAATAGTCTTGTGAGCGAACCTTTATTGTCATGATGGTATTTATACATATAAAAAATCAATATGATGGGATATTTATTAATCCATAAATAACAGGGTAATAATTTTCTATTTATATATGTATGCTATAAATTTATATCGTTTTCCAGTGTTATGCTTTCAAAATTCATGTTTTTGAATTCCATTATGATTTATATCTTATGAACTATTATTCATTATGAAATAAATCAAGATTTCAATATATGTTATTCATGATATGGTTTTCAAATGGTAGGTTGATCTCACAAAAAAATTATTCTAATGTTATTTTAGTGATATCATTGAAATATAATTTTCTTTCTATTTATGAGAAACTGTGATTACTCTTTGATATGATTCCTTTTCCATTTTAATAAAGAATGTTTTTATTATATTATGTCTATGAAGGGTGATAGTTATAAAGAACATTTTGTGAATTTTTTTTCCACATATGAACTTGTTTTTTAATATTACTAGATTACAATGGAATAGGACCTAAACATAGCTGGTTTGGATCACATTTTAATATATTTAATATTAATTTAATAATATTTCTTATTTATTTATAAAATGTATAGGATAAAATATTTGGTATCATTGATTTTTTTTTCATCCTATGGTAAATAGGATGAGTACAAATTAGTGAGAACACATAAGATAATCATATATATAGGAGAATTTCCAAGGTTATATAAAATAATGGAGTTTAATTCTCTTATAAAACTTACTATATCTGGATATAATATGTGGATAGGGTTTTGTAACATAAGATTTTATGTTCAATAACTACAGTAAAATTATTTTGACTATATCTCAAACATCATTCTAGATCATCATAACCGTTCCCGTACAAATCACTTATATTGGATCTCCTAACTAATTTTCATCAATAGATAAAAATTTAGATGAACCGTTTTAGAGTATTTGAATATTTATTGACCATGATTGAATAATGTTAATCCTATGGTTTCATAACATAAAAAGAAGTGGTCATTATTCTGGCATCCTAAAAATAATTATTCATGATTATGTGTTTTCTTTATATGATTATTTCCCACAGTAGGATTTTTAGTTTTAGTTTATATATCAATCCTGAATGAATCTTATAAATATTAACATTATTGGAAAATGTATTTATATTACTCTATAAAACCCTAATTTTATTGTATATGAAATGAAAAATATCATTGATATGCTTATAAAACATTATCAAACTATAAATCTTACTAGTAATGAAAATGGGAAAGGTAGAGAGTAATGTTATATTCTATACTTTAAGAGTAATATCCTTAAATAATAAATTTTTTATTTCAATAAACATTATTTTGATTAATGGGTTAGTACGAGTAAAAAATGGTTTTTTTCTCCACTATATCGAACTGAAGCATGCAATTTTTCATGATTATTATTTGAATTCATAAGAAGATAATAATTAAACTATTGTCAATAATATGTGGACATATAATGAAATTAAATATAGGGATTGGAATGAGGTTAATATATTATATTTCAATATGTAAATTCCTTAGTTTATTCAAATGAAAATTTATAAGGAATTCATTATGATAATAAATAGGGTTTATGAATCTGTTGGTATCTATGAAGAAATGTTTGTATTAATTTTATGTTAATCTTGCAAAATTTTCTTCTAATAAGAATTTAAGGATGATTTATTCATTATTATCATAAAACAAACTCTCCAATGTTTTTTATAAAAAACAATAGTAGTTATAAAGTAGACAATTTATGTTCTACGATGGATGAGATATAGATCATTGGTACAAATAAATTTCAAGGTTTAAATAATAATAAAAGATTAGATTCAATATAAACTATAAAATACGTGTCAATATGAAGTTGATCATTTATTTATTCTAGATCTATGAAAGGATATATGGAAAATATTTTGTTAAGTGTATTTTTTAAGGAAATAAAGATCATTCGGAAATTTAATTCTGATGTAATAGGATGAAGTTAGCTAATGGTATGAATAATTAAACATTTATACATAATACACCACCCACAATATAGTGATATTAATAAAATTAGTATTGTAATTATGATAACAAGTTCCAATATCTGTTGGTTAGTGTTGACAATCAATGTCAAAACCCTCTTAAATCCCAACGAAAAGGTAAATCACATCATAAAAATTAATGATAATTAAATGGTGAATGTTACACTTACCATCCAATATTGAAATAATATGTTCATATATAAAATTAAATTTATATAATATATTAAATATTATTAATTATATATGTGTATAAAAATTCCAACAGAATGAAAAGATTTTGAATTAGTATTGAAAACCCCTAACTATATGAGGACAACATTTACGCTATAAGAATCTTCTCCATGTGATAGTTTTGGGAATTTTATTCTTAAATATTTTCTTATTCACACTATGGATGATTTTGATGTTATATTATGAATGGATTGGTCTTAACTACATAGATAACACGTTTATTTTCTAAGAAAGGGAAGCCCCATTTGATATTCTGAAAGAACATATGAATGTATATTAGTGTGCTGATAAAAATGAATAGCTAAATGAAGTAAAATATTTTTTATTGTTCGAGATTCTTATTAATGAGGGAATTTAACTCTGATGGAAAAGTAGAAACTCAACATCAATGATTTTTCTATTAAGTGGTAATATTTGATTTCATTCCATATTAGTTTCTTATTTTCCCATTAATTAATGATTATGAGTTCTCAATATAACTCATACCTATAACTATATCTATTTCATTGAATCCATGTATAATTTATCATATTTATCAGTAGGAATTATTGAATAAACTCTAAGAGAATCTGTAAAATGGTTGCATCCTTATATAGTTATCCCCTTTGGGATCACCCATTCATTGGGTCAATAGGAAGGATGGTTCAATGAGACATTTTATTCTTTATTAGGAATATAGAAAGTTCATAATCAAAAGTATATATCCTATACTTATTTTTATGGTTTTTTCGATTAAATAAAAAGATATCAATACTATTTCATGATTGATCATAATTATGCATATCACTAATTTTCATTCAATAAGGATGATACACCAAAAATATATTTATATTGATGTTTTTTATGGTATGAATTTATAATGATGTACATTTGTATAATAAATTCCTCTATTATCTTCATAAATTTATAAAATAGAACATTTATAGATTATATTAACAGTTATTTGGTAATATATATAGAATATATTCTTATATTTTTAAACATGATAGAAGCATGAGGATCTTACTAATGATCCAATGAAAAAATTATATATGTGAAACAAATTAAATGTCGCAATATTGGAATAAAAATATTTCCTTTTATTCGTATAATAATAATAGAATTTATATAAGTGGATCCATGAAAGAGAAAATCTATATAAAATTATCATATACTTTCCACTATCATATAGATACATAGTTTTCATGGTTTGGCTCGATATTATTGACTTTTCATGTATAATATCTCATATTTTTCTAAATCTCAAACCATGTTAACAGGGAATTTAACATAGATCCTTTATAATATGAATTTGATTAAAATATCATGGTACTAAAAATAATGTTATTCATTAATAATATTTCTAAATAAACATATAATGGGGAATGTTTTTTATTGATAGTGGTAAAATAATGAAGTGATTTGGGGTAATCCTCATATATAATGGCATGGTGATAAACTGTTCGCCATGAAATTAGAATGTTCATTTTCAAAATTACCCAAATTCGATATTCAATTTAATTGTTGTAATTTTTTCATTAACGATTTGGAGGAATTATAATTAAAGTGTATTTTGTTAAATAAATGCTATTTAGGAATCATTAAACTATATATTTAATGAAAAAAAATATGAACATGAATGATATTAGAATGATGGAGTTGATTAATGATAACGATTTATCATTACATTACAACAATGGGAAGCTGAACAGGGAAGTAAATTATCTGAGATGAAATTATCATACTAAATTAACATTGAGGAAGATAAAATATGATAAATGATTTATAAGGTATGAATTAAGGGAAATATAATTCATGATGTATGGGGAGGAATAATTTTTTACTAAAATTATTAGACAACTATCAATCCAGTTGATAATTAATGTGGCATAATAAGAATATGTAGAAATGTATAAGAAGATAATAATTATGCATAGTTTCATCCTTGATAGTGATGGAATGATATGTTTCCAGAAAACTTTATGTGTTGTATCCATGAATTATTTTATGTATTTGTTTGATGAGTCTCTAAATTTATCACTCTCTATTCTTCATATTCATTAGAATATGTTTAAAGACATGAATGAATAATTCTATAGTGAAAACACAAAGTTATCTATTGCAGATTATGTATATGATTACTTGGTATTTCATATTATTAATTATTATAGAAATATGTCTAATGGAATTTTAGAAACAATACCCATAAAAAGTAAATTATAAAAAATCACCATTTATTATGTCATTGGACACCCCAAAATGACTAATGTAGATAATGTCAATTGGATTATGCAGACAATCATAAATTAAATCTTTTATTCAAATATAATGATATGGTATTCTATTAAATGTATCAAAGGAATATATATATATATATATATTTGTGTGTGTGTGTATTGTGAATAAGGATAAGTTGATCTATATGTATATCATCCCATTCAATAATCTTGAACAAGTACAGATCGTAGCTTAGGGATTGTCCATTCCACCTAATATCTCTTGAGTTCATGATGTGATTTAAGTATTTCCCCTAACAATATAAATAACTGATCCTTAAAAAATATTATACCTACATGAATTACCACTAAATAATGATAATTCTTTTAAAGTGTAACTATTATAAACAATTTATCTAGAGATAATCTTCTAATTAAGAATACTACTGACCTTTTCTATCTTTTCAGGATAAATATAAATTTTGATGAAGATACTTCGGAAGTAGCTGATATAATGAATTAAATATATACTTTTTATTAATATCATTGTGATGAAACTTTTTTAAATATACTAATTTTATTAGTAATAAAAAATTATATCCTAATAATTTAGTATATATTTTTCCAAGTAAATTTTATATCATAAAAAACATCTAAAAAATGTAACTATGAGTCTAAATGAACCATAAAAAATATAGAAATTTAATATAGACATTAAATTCTTGGTTATGAATATGAATTAGAAAATGATTAAAACTATATGGTCGAAACATGGAAAAAATAAATTCAAAATTTTTAATTAATTAGTAATGAAAATAAAATCATATTTTAAAATAGATTAATTGTTTTTAACTTGAGGTATGGGTTTTATGTTACAATATCATTTTCTAAAAGGATAATATATAATGATATTTTAATTGAAGAAATTTTATTTCCTGCCATCCCATAATATCATGAATTTTATAATACTTAGGAAATTTATATAGTATAAATTATATTAATTTATTTTCTCTCTATGTACCCAATAGAATGAAATAATTTTTTTATGAAAAAAATACTTTATTTCTCTATTCGATCTAAAATATTTTCTCTAGCATGTCCATGTTTTCTACAAGTGTTTTCAAGATTATTTTTACACTTATAATTTTATTTTTTAATTTCATATTTTATAATGTTTAAATTTTTCAAAAAAATAAATAAATAAAAAATATTATCAAATTCATAATTATGTGACGTTGAATTTATAATAAAAATATTAATGGTATTTTAATATAAATAAAATGGAGGGATTATAATTCCATCATGAATTCTCAGTTATTTTATGCATCAGTTATATGTTTTAACAGTTCTATTTGTTGAAAATATTTTGATCAACATTTTTTGGTTTTTCAGATATTATTTAGTGTAATCTAATTCTAAAAGTTTCATTAAAAACCAATGATGAATTTGATATTTAATAGGAATTTATATATGTGATAACATCATTGATATAAATTATGATTTAAAAAGTATATGATATAATGATGACATTCTTATTATGTTTCATGAGGTATAAAAATTACGATAACAATAAGATTTTGTAACATATTGTTTTCTTGTGTATTTCTATTAACAAATAATGAAAGGTTTCCCAAACCAATTTTTTTTTCAAATGTTATTCAATGATATGACTCCTTATCCCTATTTATGATATGCAATATGATTTCAATTTTTTGATCACCGATAAATTATATGAATGGATTATGATTATGTGAATATTGTTCCTATAATTATATAGCCCTCTAATGATTTAGATAATGATATATATCTCATGGGTTAAAAATGGATTGGATTATGAGTAAACCGAGTTCATTAAGATAATCTTTCCATAAGGATTTTATTTGTAGTGAACCATGAAAAATATGATGGTTTGGGGGGTGACCACAGTCCATTAGGATGATATTATAAAAAATTCCTAATTGCTGATAAAGTAATTGTCTATACTTATATGTATGATAAAAATATCTTTATTGTAAAAATTTATTGTCTCATGGATCATGTTATTTTCATCCATTGTGATTCATGTCTTACAAACTAAAATTATTTATTCTATGAGTGACTATTATGATATATGATATTCAGGTTATATTTTGAAATGTTACTATCATGTTCTCATACCATTATGACCATGTTTTGTATATATAATCATTGTTATATCCTTTTTTACACATAATTTGTATTTGAGATCAACCACAATTATGTTTTATTTCCCTAGGTTATAAGTACTTGTAATATGTATAATATTTATAAGAAAAGTGTATGTATTGAAATAATTATTTAAAGATAATTTAGTTCACTAAAGAATATTATTTTTATGTATTCGAGTTTCCAAATTTCCTAGACCTATATAATTCTTTAGTCAATCAATTTATTATGTAATAAATATTCATAAAAATTTATTTTATATTTTGGTAAAAAAGATATTGATTAATATAAATCATAAAAAACCCTAATGAATAAATAGTGAATGTAAGTTATCTCAAAAATAGGTAAACCCTTTTTCCCAATCATCACACATCTTGATAACAATACAAGCGAAAATTCAAAATCATTATATATCAAAATAATATTTCTGTATATATATATAAATCTAACCTACATCAATGTATAAAAAATTTTATCACTATCTTATCCTAATGGAAATATCAGGTTCTGGTATCTCTTATATATCCTTCTTGACCTCATGGAACTATTTCACCATTTCTTCATCATCTTCTGTATCCTAAAATATCACATTAATATCATACAAAAAAGTAACACATTGTTTTAATTGAAGAAAATATATCCCATGTAAATTAATTCTACCTAATTCCATCCAAGGAAATTGATGTACACAAATGGAAAGATAAATCCTCCATGTCTAAATACATGAATGTTTTATTCCCCATGTTTATATAGCCCTATGTTTTTAATGGAAAAAATTATCCACAATAGTAATGGTAGGGATGCAGCCTATATAACAAGATATTATATGTAGGGATGTATCTACACATATACATGTAGAAGGATGGATAGGTAGAAGGAGACAGTAGTCATCCATCCCCTCACCAACCTAGAATTAGGATAAAACACCATAAATAATTTTGGTCTCAGTTTCCTTACAAATTAATGTAGTGTAGTATATGAAATATGAAAATATAAAATAATATCGTTCAAAAACACACTCAAAAAACTAAATTTCCTTAGACACTAGTACGAATATCTTTACATTGGACCCTTAGTCATAACTACTAGAGACTATGTCTCAAAAAAAAATTCATGCATCTCGCTCAGTATTATTTAATTCATTAGTAATTAGATAATATTTTTATTTATTTATTTCCTCTATTATTTTATTAATACTATATGGTTAGTGCCGATGAATGTATTTATTCATTACACATTTTATCTTTTAAGTCATAAATATTAGTGAATAACAAGAACTAATATGATTCATTTATGAGATTAATTGTCAATTCATAATAATACATGTACTATTTACCTGATCATTAAATACCAGATTAGAGATGAACTCATAGTGAACAACAACAAGGAAAATAGAGATTTTCAAAACTGACAGTATAAATAACATCGATCCATATATCCATCAAGAATATTTTAAAAATGAATTGGTGGGAATTACCCACCCAATAATCATATCAACCCTCATAATGCCTTATACCATTGAAAATATTAATATCCTTCCCTCTATAACATTCATCAACCATGACATATACCTAGTGTTCATATCCCATTTATCAACATATGACCATCCATCATCATAGGCATGGTCCACCGGTCCAATTCCCATCAAACCATTCCTATCACACAATGATATCAATAAATAAAACAATGTTTCTAAATATATATGAAATGTGTACATTTCGATTTTGTTTTCGTAATATAGGAATTTGAACTAAGGAAATAGAATCAATGATTTTAATCCACTAATAATAAAAAATGGTATTATTATAGAATCACTATATATTAAATGGGAATATTGTGTTCCATAGCATATAATATATGACACATCACTCTTACATGATCGACTAAATATTATTATTTAAAGTTGACTATATTAATTTTATGAGAAATTATAGAGAATGAATAGTATTAAGCGTATTATGAAATATATAATGGTCCTAATAAATTAAAATGTATTAATATAATGATTTTTATTTAATTAATATTTTTTTAGAAAATTCATTTAATTTCTCAATAATAATAAAAGTTTTCTTCAAAAAAATTATTCATTTTTATAAGTTTTTTTATAATTAATTTATGAATGTTTTAGAATTTTAATTTCATAAAATGAATTTCATTTTTGATTTTTTTTCAATATTAACTTAAATTTATTTCTATTGATATTTTGTAAAAATATTTAGTTATCAATGAATGGTGAAAAATAAAGAATTTTATTTCAAACTATATATTATTTAAATGTATTTCCAATGTCAAATTATGTTTTTGGATTTTTTTAAATTTTATTTTTGTTAATTTTATTATAAATAATACTATTAATTTTTAAAAAATTTATTTTCTACATAAATTTAGTATAATAAAAATTTATATTTAAAAATGGAATTTTTTATGTAAAACTATTTCATTTTTGTGTTTGGATGGTAAAAAATATATTATATTATGACAATTCATGTATTTTAATTTTTATAAATAGATTCCATATTTGTAATCCGTGATTCAAAATGTATATAATAGTACCAATTAATTTTTTGGTCAATTTGAATGTTAACCTAGTAACTAGTGTCATCATGGTAAAGGGAAAATTGGGTAATTAAGATTTAAAATATCATGATATAGACATGAAAATGACCATAAAACATAAAATGATATAATTGGATTACTAATTTCAATATATAACCATTTGGGGTTTGGTTATATGATTATTCTATCACATTTGGATATGATTATATATTTTATAATATTAGATTTAGTGTAATGTCTCAGATGTTATAGTCGTATTTTTAAAAAATATATCATTTTTAATATGAAGTTATTCAGAGGATACATTAGACTATAAAAAGTATTTTATAATATAAATGATTTATATTCATCATGGTAATTTATTTTTACTTTTTTAATGGTGAAATAATTACTGATAATTCTTGCATAACGTTGATGCTGTATTTATTCAATTTATAGTAAAATAAAATTACTAATTTATCAATATTAAAATAAATTAAATTTTAGATAATTAATGTTCTTAAAAAAGTTTATAGATTATGTTGATATTTTAGGGATATAATAAAATAGTGTTCTCAAAAACTATGTTTTATCCATTAATTATTAATGTCAATGTAATAAAATGTTCATAATATTAACATTAAAGATTTTAGTAGTAAATAAAAATGTATTAAAAGATATAAAATTCCAAAAAAAATTAAATTCATCCAAATTATTATGATTAGTTTAAACTATCATCAATGATAACTTATAGATCTTTTCCATTTTTTATTAACTAAATTATCTTATACATAGAAAAAAAATCCATGTCATTGTTGGGCGCCTTCCTGGTTGGCGCACTGGGTAACGCCTCCTCAATTGGTACTCATGCGGTATCTGTTTTAATGTGGTGTTTTAATGTGGGCCAAGACCGCGTGAATTAATTCCCGCGGTGACACTCTTTTGACGCGGCGACATTATTTTGACACTGATTCTTTTCCTATACAAGGAGGTAGAGGCAAGGAATTTCAACACCACCGGCAGCAACAACAACGAGAGAAAATCCCATTTGGTAATCGCCTTTCTTTAACGATCATCTTTCTTGATCTCCACCTTTTGATCCATACTTTTATTATTGAGTATTACATTTGAGGTCCCTTCCATTTTGGGGAGTCTCTACTGTGTACTTCTTGATTTTAGCAGATCCCTCTTTTTGGACTAGGTCCCATGGTTTTTCCCTTTCTGGTTTTCCACGTAAAAATTTCCGATGTCAAATTTATTTTTCTGCACATTAAATTTTGTCACTGCACATCCGCTTCTATTTGTGGGGGAAGATTCAATTTCTGATGTGAGTTCTCTTTTTATTTTGTTTGCGCATTCATCGCTTTCCTGTCTTTCCCAACATCTGGTATCAGAGGGATTGGTTCTTTTATTTTCATATTTATTATGGAGTCCAACTACAGTCGGATGATTTTGTTAAATGGTACAAACTACCATATGTGGCGACTTAAAATGATGGATCTAATTTTTTTCAAGCGAATGCATCTTCCAGTGTTTAGTACCTAGAATCCAGAGAGAATGTCAGACAAAGAATGGGCGTTCGAGCATGAGATGGTTTGCGGATTCATTCGTCAATGGGTCGAAGACAACGTGATGAACCACATTGTCAACATCTCTCACGCCAGAACTTTGTGGGAGAAGCTTGAGACAACCTATGCTTCGAAGACGGGAAACAATAAATTGTTTCTTCTCAATCAAATGATAAACTTGAGGTACAGAGAAGGTACGTATATTTCTGATTATTTAAGTGAATATCAAGGATGTTTTGATCAGTTTTCTGGAATGGGTATCAATTTTGAAGATTTGGTTTTAACTCTTTTGTTGTGTAACACTTTAACCGATTCATGGTAAAATTTACGTGTTACTCTAACCATTTCTTCTCTTAATGGTGATGTGACATTTACTTTTGTCAAGTATTCTATTTTAAATTAAGAGGTCAGGAGACGTACTGAGGAGAAATCTTCTTTCGAGCTTTTGGTCACAGAGAACAGGGGAGAAGCCAGGACCGGGGCCAGAGCAGTCGAGATAAGATCAGAGAGAGAAGCAAATCCAGACTGAAGCAGAGAGATTTTGAATGTCATCATTGTGGTAAGAAGGGGCATGTTAAGAAGTTTTGTTATCAGCTAAAAAGATAGAACATATTGAAGGAAAATCAATAGAAGAAAAATGGAGATGGAGATGATCATGTTGCCGCTGCTACAAGGGGTGATCGTGTTATTATATATGATTCTATTAACATTGCCTCTGATGATTCTTGCTGGGTTGTTGAAAGTGGTTCCTATTTTCACGTGACATCGAAGAAGGAGTTCTTTACATCTTACAGCCCAGGTAATTATGGGATTTTGAATATTGGAAACAATGGACATACTGACGTTATAGGCATCGGGACTGTTTGTTTAAAGACTTGTACAGGAAGTAAGCTGATTTTGAAGAAAGTCTGACATGCACCTGAGGTTCGTTTGAATCTTATCTCTACCAACGTTCTTGATGATGAAGGGTTTATTAGTACTTTCGGTGATTTCCAATGGATGTTTTCCAAGGGCTCTTTGATTGTGTCTAAAGGGAAGAAGCAATCAGGTTTGTACAGTACTAGAGCTTCTATTTCTTGTGATACTGCTTACGTTGTTGAGTGCAGTGTTTCGTCCATGTTGTGTCATAAGCGGCTCAGTCACATCAGTGAGAAAGGTCTTGGTTGTTTGGCCAAGAGAAATCTTCTTCCAGATTTGAAGTGTGTCAAGTTGGACATATGTGATCATTGCATGGCTAGAAAACAGAGCAATGTGAGTTTCAGTAGTCATCCTCCACACAGGAAGTCATAGGTACTTGAATTGTTACATTCTGACGTTTGTGGTCCTTTGAAATCGAAGACCTTTAGTGGCGGTCTTTATTTTGTTACATTTATTGATGACTACTCACGAAGGCTCTGGGTTTATGTCTTGAAATCCAAACATCAGGTGCTCAGTGTTTTTAAGCAATTTCATGTTTCTGCTGAGAGAGAATCAGGAAAGAAATTGAAATGTATTTTCACTAATAATGGAGGAGAGTATTTTGGTCTGTTTGATCAGTATTGCTGGCAGGAAGGTATTCGGCATCAGAAGACGCCGCCCAAGACACCTCAGCTGAATGGTGTAGCTGAGTGGATGAACAGAACATTGATGGAAAGAGTTTGTTGTTTGATTTCAGAAGCAAAGTTTACTGGACATTTTTGGGGTGATGCTTTACTTACTTCTTCTTATATAATCAATTTATCACCTATGGTTTCTTTGCAGAAAGACACTCCCCACAAATTTTGGTATGGCAAAGAGATCAGGTACGATCACTTGCGTGTTTTTGGTTGCAAGGATTTTGTTCATGTGCCTAGAGATGAGCGATCCAAGATGGATGGTAAGACACACCAGTGTATTTTTATTGGCTATCGACACGATGAGTTTGGGTACAGGTTCTATGATCCTGTTTTGAAGAAACTTGTTAGAAGCCGCGATGCAGTGTTTAAGGAGGATCAGTCTATTGCAGACATTGATAAGGGATAAAAAGATGCTTCTCCAACTTCTGATGGTTTTGTCAGTCTTGAGCCAGGTTCTAATTCACATTTACCTCATGTTGTTGATTCTTTATGATCATGTTGATATAAAAAATGATGCTCAAGGTGAACAGGTTGGAGTTGAAGTTTCGAATGCACCTTTTTTTGATGATCTAGTTCCAAGGGTTATTAATGAACCCGCAGTTCCACTCCGGAGGTCATCTAGGTATCGCACCGTTTCTACTCGATATTCACCTAATGAGTATGTGCTACTCGATGAAGGGGGAGAACCAGAAGCATTTGATGAGGAAATGGAGAGTGAACAGAAGGACAGATGGGTTGTGGCAATGGATGACGAGATGAAATCATTGCACGACAACCACACTCTTGAGCTGGTGAAGTTGCCGACAGGGAAGAGAGCTTTGCAAAATCGGTGGATTTATCAGATTAAGAATGAAGAATCCTGTTATGTTCCATGATACAAGGCAAGGTTAGTTGTCAAAGGATTCCGTCGGAAGAAAGGTATTGATTTTGATGAGCTTTTCTCACCTGTTGTCAAAATGTCTTCCATTCGGGTAGTTCTTGGTTTGGCTGCCAGTTTAGATCTGCATATTGAGAAGATGGATGTGAAGATAGCTTTACTCCATGGAGATTTAGAGGAGGAGATTTATATGGAGCAACCAGAGGGTTTTTTGGAAACAAGTAAAGAAAATCAAGTCTGAAAGTTGAAGAATTGCTTGTATGGTTTGAAGCAAGCTCCGAGGCAGTCATATAAGAAGTTTGAATCTGTCATTTCTCATCAGGGTTTCAGGAAGACATCTTCTGATCATTGTGTTTTGGTTCAGAGATTTACTGATGATGATTTTATTATACCGTTGCTTTATGTTGATGATATGCTCATTTTTGGCCATGATACTCCTAGAATTGACAGATTGAAGAAGTATCTTTGTCATTCTTTTGCGATGAAATACTTTTGTCCACCATGACAGATTCTTGGAATGACGATCTCCCGTGACAAGAAGGTAAAAGAAGTTGTGGTTATCTCAGGAGAGTTACATTGAGAAGGTTCTTCAGAGATTTTATATGGATATAAAGAAATTGGTTAGTACTCCTCTTTCTTTAAATTTTAAACTCAGTACCAGTCAGTCACCTTCTACTAATGAAGAGATAGAGGAGATGCAACACATACCTTATTCATATGCTATTGGATGTTTGATGTATGCAATGGTATGTACTAGACCTGATATAACTCATGAAGTTGGTGTGTTCATTCGTTTTCTATCAAATCTAGGTAGAGAGCATTGGAGAGCATTTAAGTACATTTTTCGTTATCTTCGTGGTAATTATGATATGAGATTGTGTTTGGGAAAAGGGGAACCTATGCTTTGTGACTTTACAGATTCAGATATGGCAGGAGATATCGATTCAAGGAAGTCTACTTCAGGCTATTTGATCACTTTTCCAGGGGGAGTTGTATCTTGGTAGTCTAGATTGCAGAGATGTGTTTCTTTATCTACCACAAAGTCAGAGTTTATTATAGCTACTGAGGCGTGAAAAGAATTGTTGTGGATGAAAACTTTTATTCGAGAGCTCAATTTAAATCAGGACAGGTATGTTTTATTTTGTGATATCCAGAGAGCTATTTTTTTGGGAAATAATTCTACTTTTCATGGCAGGTCGAAACATATCTATGTTCGATATCATTGGATCGGAAACGTCCTTGATTCAAGATAGTTGGAGCATGAGAAGATCCACACTGATGAAAACGGGTCAGAAATGTTGACCAAGAGTTTACCCAGAGAAAAATTTGAGACTTACTGACAGATTGCAGGGTTCGCGGTGATCCCCACTTGAGTCGGAGGGGGAGATTGGTGGGCGCCTTCCTGGTTGGCGCACTGGGTAACACCTCCTCAATTGGTACTCATGCGGTATCTGTTTTAATGTGGTGTTTTAATGTGGGCCAAGACCGCGTGAATTAATTCACGCGGCGACACTCTTTTGACGTGGCGATATTATTTTGATGCAGATTTTTTTCCTATACAAGGAGGCAGAGGCAAGGAATTTCAACACCACCGGCAGCAACAACAACGGGAGAAAATCCCATTTGGTGATCGCCTTTCTTTAATGATCATCTTTCTTGCTCTCCACCTTTTGATCCATACTTTTATTCTTGAGTATTACTTTTGAGGTCCCTTCCATTTTGGGGAGTCTCTACTGTGTACTTCTTGATTTTACTGGATCCCTCTTTCTGGACTAGGTCCCGTGGTTTTTCCCCTTCGGGTTTTCAACGTAAAAATTTTTGGTGTAAAATTTATTTTTCTGCACATTTAATTTTTTTGGTGTGCATCCGCTTCTATTTGGGGGGAAAGATTCAATTTCTGTTGCGCATTCACTTTTTCTTTTGTTTGTGCATTCGTCGCTTTCCCGTCTTTCCCAACAGTCATCACGGTAATAGTTAACAGGTTAAAAATGTTTTAAAAAGATGAGGGTGTAAATTTAGTCAAATATTTATAATTTTCATTGATTTATAGAATTTTGTCTTATAATAAAATTATATTATAAATAGTTTTTTTATCATCATTTTTTATCAAAAAATAATTTTTATTAATAGCATATTTTTCAAAACCCAAAGAGTGCCCCTCCCCTCTCATATTAAAAAAAATTTCATCTCCTTTAATAAAAAATTAAAACCCATTCTATTTAAAATATAACATGAAATCTCCCATCCAAGATTCCCTCCGATCCAACTAGTGTAATTTTTCTCAAATGAACTCCAATCATATAGATCTCACATTGTCATGAAGATGGGTTTTTTCAAATAAGAGGAAAAGTTTAAAACTGTATGTTCTATTATTTTTTCTTCTTCCACAAAAATAAAATCATAATCGGGCATGATAAAATAATATCTACAAAAAACTCCATATAAATATATGTCATTACATATGTTTCATTACCCATATCTATATACACTTCAATTAAAAAGTAAAATAATTCTTCATTATTGTGTAGGACAAACTACAACATCACGAACCGATTCATATTTTTTCATAAACATATATCAAATATAATAATAGAAATTGAATTAAAATTTATATAATATTTTTGTATCATATTTTTAATTATAATGTAAATATATATCCATTATATAATTACCCTTAAATTAACATAAAAAATAACTTCCCTCAAGTGTACGTGTGGACTATCACCTCCATGAAGCGATATGAACTTGTTTTCATCCAAATATCACAAGGATGAAATTTATATATGTATATTCATAGAATTTATATGATGTTATGATATTATTACCATTATGTAGAGGTAAAATATTATATTACATCACTCTATAACAGTAATTGAATAATTGAAATGTCACACAAGTGGGAAAAATGACAAACCATCTCTATGATTTTGAATTAGTTAATTTTTCATATCAATATGTGATGGTAAAATATATAAGTGTAATCACCATAAGAAAATAACAATTACATAATTATTATTACTCTCTAGATAATGGTATAATTACCTCTTTGATCATTCTAAGCTGACCAATGTCATTTTTAACTTTTTCAATGAATATTTTCAAAACAAATATTATAAACTCAATTGATTTTGTAATTAACAATGTAATATGTAATATAAATGTAAAAGGGAAATTTGAAAACATAATTTATATTGTAAATAATTATTAGATTTTTATTATTCATGTATAGGAACACCATATGTGATGGATCATACTGAATTTAGTAGACATTCATTTTAAAAATAGTATATTAAATTTATTTTATCAACTCAATTTACAAAAGTAAGATTGAATTGTTTTTTCACATATACTGAATTAGTTTCATTTTCAATTATAATTAATCATTAATTATTTGATGTTTCTTTTATAAATATTCACAGTCTGTTTTATTGATTTCTTTAATATGGTAATTATTTTGTTTAAAAAATTGGCTTCATAATACATATGGTAATTTCATCAATGTGTTATTTTATAGTGAAATATTCCATATCTATTTATTATAATATGGTTCATGTTATTTTTTTATTAATAAAGGTGGTTAATTGATAACAGAATATGGCAGGTCATGTTATTAATCAATTACATGTGGTTCCATGATAAAACATTGAGATATGGTAACATTATACACCCAATGCATTGGTTAGGATAGTGTTCGATACTTTCCAAATTGTGTACTCCATCTTTTAGATTGATATTGAGAAATGGTGTCCCATGAAATCTAAATGACTTTTTAATGCATTCTAATGAGTTTTCATATAAATAAATTAATTTTCAAAGGTTGAGATAATGAATTTTTTTATGATAATTAAACCTATTTCCAAATAAAATTATAAGTTTTAAATAAAAAAATTTAAGGATTTTTCATGTTTTCACTATACTAATTGTTTCATTATTTTATTTCCCAAAATCATATTTCTTTGCTCATCCCATGCATTAAAATTAATTTCTAATCAAGAGTAGGGAAATTAATTTGGTAATGTATATAATTGTGATTTTTTCATTGAAATAAATCATGTTTTATTAAAAATTCATTTATGGGTAATGAATGGATACTGATTAGATATATCCAATTATAAGGTATAATATTAATATGTATGTTTTTATGATACTTATTTAAAATTATAAACCTAATATATATATTTAAAATTAAAATTATTTCTATTTTATAATAACTATAATATTTTATGTTTATGATTGGTTCATAACCATTTGTATCCGATTGTAGTTTAGATAACATTAGAGATTATGACTTTTTTCAAATGAGGTTATCAGAAGTGTTAGAAATATTATCCATGATTTATTTTTCAAATTTTTTTAATTCTAGTAAATTGATTCCATATTGTTAATGAATGAGACCAAATTTATAAGATAGTACCCATTAATTTTTTGGCCAATTCAAATGTTAACCTATTAATTAATGTCATAATGGTATAGTGAAAATTTGGTAATTTAAAGTAAAAACACAATGATATGGACATGAAAAGGGCCATAAAACATGACATTATTTAATTGGATTACTAATTTTCATTTAAAATATTTTTTGGATATATGATGATTCATTACATTTAGATATCATTATAAACTTTGTAATATAATATTTTAAGTAATTTCTGTGATGTCACACTAATACTTCTAATAAAATTAATATTTTTAATATGTGGTAATCTAGAGGATATGTTAGAACATATATATTTATCTATAATATAAATGATTTATATTCATAATGGTAATTTATTTTTAAATTTTTTGTGGTTAAATAATTATCGTGAATTCATAAAAAATTATTATTCATTGATTATTAAATTAATGGGAAAATAAAATTATTGATTTTATATTTTCAAAATAAATTAAATATTGATTAATTAATATTCCCAAAAAAACTTATAGATTACTTTGATATTTTAGGGATATAAAAAAATGTTTTTTATACACTATGGTTTGTATTTATATTATCAATGTCAATAAAATTAAATGTTAATTATATGTACATCATAGAATTTATTGTAAATACTATTTTATTAAAAGATAAAAAATTCCACAAAATATTGAATTCATCTAAATGACTAGGATAAGGTTTAAATTTTCATCCATGGTCCGTTAATGGGTCTTTTTTAATTTTATATTAACTCTATTATCTAATTAATAGTAAAAATCCATGTCATCACTAAACTAATTAATGGGGTAAAATAAGTGTTATAAAAATATAAGGATGATAATTTAGTCAAACATATCTAATTTTGATTGAATTAGAGTATTTGGCCCCATATTCATATTACTTTCTATATAATTATATTTGGATTATTTTTAATCAAAAATTAATTTTTATTAATTCAATTTTTTTTGAAATACCAAGAGTTTCCCTCCCCTCTCATATCAAAGGAACCTCTTCATCTTATTTATTGACAGATTAAAACCCATTAATTTTTTAAAATTTGTAGAAAAATATCTTCCTAGAATCCATACAAGAATTCCTATGTTATTTTTCAATGATAAATACCAATAATGTAAATACTTAGAAATTTCAAGGAAATTTTTTTCTTAAATTATTTTGAATTTTATGAGTACGTAGTTTTTTACGGCGCCAGATTCTGATACTTGTTATGCCCAGAATCAATTTCAGAAGTTTTGTTCGGGTACATTCAGTAAACGTACGTGCGGGTTTTTCTATTTTTGAACCGGTGCTCGGAATTGAAATCCAAGGACACCGATGAACTTGCATCATCGTTATTCTCTTATGGAGACCTTTACAGCATTTGCGTTTTATCATATGTGGTGGTTAAAATTTGCGGTTTCTAATTAAAAATTAAAGATTAAAAAAATGTTTGTGTAACACATTTTTATTTAGTTGGTGGTTTTTATCTCCAAAAGTAAGTTGGAGTGGGGCCACCTCCCCCACATAACCTCCCATGGGAGGTTAATGTGTTGTGGGTCCCACACGAACTTCAACTCTTCAACTTCCCCTTGAAACCCTTGGAACCCCCCCATTGATAAGGGTTAAACTCTCCACCTCCCACCTTCTCTCATTAATATTCCAACACCATCAAATTAATTAATTAAGCTCCCTTAATTTATTGATTAATTTGATTAGAATTGAAATGCATGGCATTATTAAATTGGGAAGCCTTTTATTTTATTTGGGATGGAAAATATTTTTTCGGGGAGGCTTTGGAGAATTAGAAGGAAAGAGTTCCTCTCCATGAAGAACAACTTCAATGAAGAACGGTATCTTCCTCTTGACGAAGGACATCCCCTTATACCTTCTTCAACAAGGGCAAGAATGTGAGGTGATGCCCATGAGGAAATCCGTCTTCCTTCCTCTTCCTCCACGTCAAGGGAGAAGAAGCCACCCGCAAACTCCATCGCCTATGACAACGAATTTCCCCCGATGTTGATGGAACAATGTCTATCTTCCATGACATAGTCTTCTGTGGCTCATCAACACGCAACATCAAATACAAGGTAGGGAAGATTATGGATTATTTATTTTTAAACATGTAATTTATACCCTCGTACATGGGAGATTGTATGTTGGCTAATTGTTTTTTCCTATAACATGGAGGGCATGGGCTAAAGAATAAGTCCTGACCCTCCACTATTTTATTCTTGATGCGCGGTTTGTTGGATGACAGATTAACGAAAGATAAACCATGAATTGAGGCCGTTGTAGTGAAGAGCAGGGCCCAAGAAGTCCGTAGGCGCAAGAGGGAGGAAAAATAGACCACCGGAATGACTTTGGTATCCTACGGAGAAGCGCGACAGAGCGAGTCACCAGCGTGGAGGCACCAGGGAACGGAGGCGGCGGCCGACACCGGCTGGCCGCCTGGGGACAGCGGCGCCCCTCGCGCGCCACCGACGGAAGGCCACGCGGCATCATCCACGACAGTGGAGCAGAACACACCTCACGGGTTCCGAGAGAACGTTTGGCACCAGATTGCACCGCCTTTACAAAAACCAGGGGGCCACACCCCCCCCCCCCCCCCTCCCCCGCTCCGCGCTCGGCTACCTGGACGAGCTGCGGCCGACCACCGGGTCGGGCAGCCCGTCGCGTGACAAGGCCGCATGCTGCGTGGACTAGACCGCCATGCACGGTTCAAGCCACAACCGCTGTATCAGGCCGCTCTCTACTGGGAATGACCCGGATCTGGGTCGGGTCGACCCGGTTCAGGATGACCCAGGGCGGGTTTGAGCCGGGTCAGACCGGACCCAGACCCCCCACTTCAGACCGCTTTTGGTTTTTCAACCATAACATCAGCTACAGACCCACGATCAACTCACCATTAGTTGAATAGGATTCCTTGTATCGAGAATATAGTTTTGATATATCACACTCAAGGTTTCGGAAACGTTTGGGTATGGCCGGGTTGGTTCGAATCTGAAACCAAACGGGCCCTCGGAGCGGAAATGCTTATAACTCTCAGACCGGGCATCTGATTGACGCGACGTCTGTCACATTGGGTTTCCTATGATGAGATGGAACTTCTGGATAAATAAACTCAGAAAATCATGATAGTCGATGTATCGAACCCCTTTTCTCGATGAGTGACCCTCTTGGATCAAGCGTGTTGTGTGCAGGAACCCTAGAGTTGGCTGTGAATGCGATGACTACCGTACTGGAATCCTCTGTGGGTTCAACGATGACAACAACTATACTAGAATCCTTTGTGGGTTTGACAGCTCTGACAGAGTAGCTGGTCTTGTATCCTTTGTGGGTCCAACAACTTATATGAATCTGTGACTTCATCTGAGCATCTCTATTACTCTAGAATAGCTGGAATGTATCATTTGTGGGTCCAACAGCTTAGACAAGGTAGCTGGACTGTATCCTGTGTGGGTTTGATAGTTTAGACAAGATAGCTAGACTGTATCCACTATGGGTCTGACAGCATAGATGAGACAGCTATATTGTATCATGTGTGGGTCTGACAGCTTAGACGAGATTGCTGGACTGTATCATGTGTGGGTCTGATAGCTTAGCTTGTCTTGTTTCCTATGTGGGTCTGACAGCTTAGATGATCCAGTTGCTACAATTGACCATCTATATATCTCTCTACAATTGTGGCATACCTGTTTGAGCTGAGTCATGTCTTTCAACCATTATCATCACGGTGATTGACTTTACATCCTTTGTGGATTTTGTTTGTGCTTGGGCTCGAGAGTTAGAGTCAGACTGTGATTGATAACTTAGGTATATGTATGGGAATATAGCTTAGTAGGGTTAGTTGATACATCATGTTTGTATCTTTCTACTATTGTTTATCATTTGTGGATTTTGTGACACCTTGAGAGTCTCAGGGTCCCTACTGACTATCGTTATACTCACCCCTACACGGGCTATGCCCACACCTTGTTGTGCTGGATGCAGACGACAGACAATGCTAACCGAGCCAGAGTGTACGAGGACTGGACGGAACCTGTAGGTGGACCTCGTGATGAATCGGTACCCGGAGGAGACGGATAGACATGGAGAACTAAGGATCTTATCTGTACCTACCAAACAGGTAGGATCTGTTGTGGATGATCCAGGAGGTGTTAGGAATCTTCCACCTATTTTTCCTTTCCTTATACTTTAATGTTGGGCTTGTAATTCTGGTCTGTTTCCTTTCAGCACTTTCTTATGTATACAGCTTTACTTAGTATTTACTTCCAGTTGCGTACTCTATTGTTTTTGTGTACTTTTTAAAGGAAATTCCTTCCATTTCTATCAGGATTATGCCTTTGGTGTTAGTCGCCAGCCCCTGGCCTATGGAAGGTGGTATTGGGGTAGTCACGGCACGGGCCCTGATGATGGGTCCTGACAAATAATATATGGATTAAGTTTTCAATAAAATAAGTTTCTCTAAATCAGTGTAATATTAAAAAAACTACACATTATATTGTCTTTTATTCTTCCACATCAATAAAATCATCATCACCTGTGACAGAATAATAAATAAATAATCATCCATATATTCATATTCCATTATTTCTTTTTTATTTCCTATATCCATTTTCTCTTCAATAAAAAAATTAATATAATTCATCATTAGTGTGTACGACAAATTACCGCATCATGAACCAAAGACAATTTTCTTCCATCACCATATCTCAACAGTAATAAATTTGGTTCAATTAAAATTTATAAAAGGTATTGATAAAATATTTTTCATTTTTATATGATTATATATCAATTTCATTTTTAAATTTCTATTAATAAGAATGATAATGTTGTTCATGTGTGCGCGTGAACCACCACCTCCATTAAGTGATGTGATGATTTTTTCATCACCATATCACATGAATGAAATGTATACATATATGTATTAATTTTACATGATATATATGATATTAGTATCATAATATTAAAATAAAATATTATATTATCTCACTCTATAATGATCATTTAATAATGGAAATTTTATTCAATTCTATATATGACTGACTATCTCCATGATTTCTAAGTTGTTCATTTTTCATAATAATATGTGATGGTAATATATAAATGTATTATTGGAGAAAAATGATAATTATGTAGTTATTTTTACTCTTTAGATAATGTTATAATTACAACGTTTACCATTTTAAACCAACCGATGTCATTTTAAACATATGTATTGAATACGTTCAAAACATCTGATTTGACTGACGGTAATTATATAATTATGATGGTAATAAGTCATATAAAAGTAATAGTGAAATTTAAAAATGTTTTTAATCAAGTAAATAATTATCATTTGTTTATTATTTTGGAGGAAAAAAATTTATTTGTGGGATAAAACACAAGGGAATGGACTTTCATTTTAACAGATTTTTTTAAAGATATTATATTAACTCATTTTAACAAAGTCATATTGATTGTTATTTGACATATAATAATGAGTTTAATTTCCTAGTATCATTAATAATTAACTATTTTAAATTTTCCCCATCATTTTTCTTGGTTATTTTAAATGAAAATATTTGTTTTTTCTGGGAATTTTTTTGTTATAAAATAATGGCTTTAAAATAAATATGGAAATTTCATCAAAGTGTAATTTTATGATGACATATTTCATGTTTTTTGATTGTGGTACAGTTTTTCTGATTTTTATATTTTGAATGGTGGTTTTGTGATAAAAAAATATGATATTTCCTGTTATTATTCATTGAAATGTGTATCAATGACAAACCAATGAGGGGTTGTAACATTAAAACACACAATGCATTACTTTCTAGAAAGTTCAATTTTGGCCATATTGGTTACATAATCTGTTGAAGTGATATAAAGAAATGATGTCCCATGTAATATTCATAGATTTTATATGTATTCTAATTCGTTATGATAGTATTATAATTATTTTCAATGGTTATAATGACGAATTTTTTTTATAAAATTAAATTTACCTCCAAAAAAAATGTTATCTTTTTAGTAAAAACAATTATTTTGATTTCATGGTTTTATTCTTTTATGTTCGAAAATAATATATTTGTTATCATCCCTTGCATTTAAATTATTTTTACTGAATTAGTAGGGACAATAATATGTTCATTTATAGAATTTTGTTTTTTTTCCTAGATTTTTTTTATTTTAATGTATTTTTATGGATAATAAATGGAAACTGAGTTAAAGTGTCCACTTTTAATGTATGGGAACACTATGTTGGGTTTTTTATATATTATTAAATTTATAAACCTAAAATATATATTCTAAATGAAATATTAATTAATATAAAGAGAATATTTAATCTCAATGTTCAGTTCATAGCATTTGGATATTAGAGAATGCTTTTGATAACATTGGAGAAAAGGATTATTATCAATAAATCTTATCCCAAGTTTTAGGAATACTATGATTTATTTAAAATTTAAAGATTGAACAAATGATAAATTCCATATAAAAACATTCTAGGTGTTTGGGTTATTAAATTTTCTGGTTTCTGATGATATTTTTTGAAACATTTATTATTCTGATAATTATGAGTCATTAAATTTTTGGGATGCATAATTAAAAATATGAGATTACGCTAGATCTGAAAACCTTTCATTCTGGTTAAATATATTATTTTAATATTGATAATTTTATAATATTTTTTGGAATTTTATCAGTATTATATGGGTTTAAAAGGACTACATGTGGACCATGTTCCGACCTGTCACATCAAGAATGGCCGCCAGAGTTGAACCCACAAACAAAGGGTGAAAAGATGAATTTCCTATTACTATCCTAAATAATCTCCTAGTTATTAAAAAATTAATTTTTACACTATTTGAATAAAATCAGTGTGATCATTTAGTGATCATATAGTTTAACATATTTCTAATAGGGGAATTATAAATTGATTCATTGATAAACTGATTAATTTTATTTTTTAATATGTTCAATATTATTGGAAAACATGTAGGATTATTGTTATAAGTACACTAAAGGATTTTTATTTAAAAATAAAATCTGAAATACCTTTTGGGAGTACATGTAATTTTATTATGAATTTATGGTGAAGAAGGTTATTTATAGAATTGATTCCCTTATCATATAGATCATGAGAATAAGGTAATTGTATTTTGGATTGAAACATCAAGAGTCATTGATGTGATTGGGATATAAATTTGAAAATTATCTTGGAAGACTATGTAATAAAATCATTCAAAAATTTATTCAAATTCATATTCAATAATATATTTTAGATATATAAAGGTAAGATATATTTTTAATTATCTATGTTTAACTATTGGTAATATTGCGAAATTTGGTTGAATAATGTAGTTTTTTATCATTCAAAAATTTATTATTTTTCGGGAAATATATTATCCTCTAATAAAAGATTTGGTATTGGTTATGTCCTGTGTATTGAAGGAGGATATTTTTATTATTATTTTTATTTTTTGATAAATAGAAATATATTTTAATTCTCATGTGATAAAATAAAATCATCTTGGAAACACATCTTTAGGTGGAAAAATAATTTTGTGGTGGAAATTGGATTAAAGGATGACAATATGTACATCAAGTTTTCATATTTCATTATGATCATAGTTGACATCATAATATAATTTTCCGTCTTTGATAAAATGATATTCATTTAAAAAAAGAATAATTTTACTTCTCATACTAGGAAAGAAAAGGCATTTTTACACAACATTGATTAAAAAAAATTCGATTGTCAAATTTCAAATTTCCATTATCTCTATCAAAAAATATTAGACCTTAAAAAATTATTTCCCCTTAAACTTACATGTTTTCGTATAAATTAAAATAGTATGTGTTTTCTCAGTTAACCTCTATATGTTCCTTTCATTCTTTTCAAAAGGGGTCATTATTGATTCCTCTAGCAGGGTGGGTTTTTCAAAAATCTATTTGGAGAAATAAAACCCTCATAAAATATTTTGGTGTTCAAAATTATATGGTTGAAAATTCTAAATGGGGTGTAATATATTGATATTTTAAATGATAACACTTTTTTCGATAGTATACGACATAAATTACATTGAGCATAAACAAAGAACTAAATATTATTATAAAGATGTAACCAATATAAACTAGTTGTTAAATTAGTGTGAATGAAAATTATTAACCAAACTATGAAATATATATTTTTCATAATAATTTACAATGTATACTTTTGATGATTTATATACATGAAATATATTTTTATGAAATTAATTTTATTTTCCAAAAATGAAATACATTTTCTTCATAAATTATTTTTATTTCTTTCAATTATATAGTATTGTAATTAATTTTTAGATTCTTTTGAAATTTATTATATAAAATTTAATTTCCATTTTCAAATCATCATTTCAAAATTATAATACAATGAATTTATGATAAATTATATTAAAATATTGATTTTACATAGAATATTAAATAATAAAATTTTTATTTAAAACTATAAATTATTTTAACTTATTTGCATGGTAAAATTATTTTTTAGATTATATTTTATTTTTTAGTAGTCCAATTTAATTTATAATAATATACTAAGGTATTTTAAATTTTATTTTCTAATTTTATGGAGTATAAAAACATTTAATATTTCAAAAGTGAATTTTTTCAAAAATCATTTTTTGGTTTTATTTTCCCAATTTAAATTAAAATTAAATTTTGAAACATCTATGTTTATATTTTTTTTAAATGGTTTCCATATTTAGAATTAATGGGTATAAAATTAATAATTATTTTCTATTTATTTATTGGTTATGATCAATGGAATACGTCATACGTTTTATTACTTTGTTAATGGGTAAATATTTTATTTAATTATATAAATAAAATGATACCTACTAGAATATTACCCTAAAGCATTCACCAATTTAATTTTAAGAATAATTATCATCTATATTCCCTCAATATTCATTTTTATGACCATTTTATTTCATTTGGATAACATTATAACTATTATTATATAATATTTTATTAATGTCAAATATGTCACACTATTATTTTTAAATAACTTAAATTTTAAAATATAGGTTTATATAGAAGATATGTAAGAAAATAAAAAGTATAGTAAATGATAAAATATTTTAATTCATAATGTTAATTTTTTTATAGAAAATATAATTACCTTTAATGCATTCACAACATTGATAATGTAATTAATCAATAAATTATGAAATCATAAGAATTAGTTTAATAATATTAAAATAAATATAATTTTGATAAAAATTATTACCATGAAAATTTATAGAATACCTTGACATTTAAGTGATATAATAATATTTTTTATATAATTATATCTCATAAATTAATATAGCTAATTCCTTAAAATATAATATTTATTAAATTTCACATTATAAACATTTTAGATTTTTTAAAATTTTAATAAAGAATATAAAAATCATATAAACCATAATTTTATCCTAATTATATGGATATGTTTTCAAATAAAAATTTTTATAAATTAAAAGGTTGTTTTTTATTTTATATTATTTATATAAACCATCAATGTGAAACAATCCCTACTATCATGGTAAAATTTAAGGTGTTCATGTAATAATTAAAACCAAAAGGTAAGGGTAGATATTTTGTCAAAAATTATACAATATTAACTCGATGGAGGTTTAAAGACTAATTTAAATCATATATTATAATAAAATGCCTTTTTTCCACATTGAATTGAAAATAAATTTATACTAAATTAATATATTTCAAACTGCTAGGGATTCCCCACCCCTATATAATAAAATGGAACGTATTATTCTTAATTATTAATACCTAAAATCATATTTTTTTAAATAATATTAATACAAAAATAAATTCCTAGAAACCATCGCCACATTATATAGTTAATTTTATAAGAAAAATACCAAACTTATAGTATATAGTGTGTTAAGAAAATTGAGGTTTTCCAAAAAAAAGGTATAGTTTTCCACGAGTCATTTTTGGTTTGTTTCCTCTTACACTTCTTTAAAATTATATTAAAACATGATAAATTACTAAATATAGTATCATAAATATTTTTTCATGTTATCATGTTACATTAAATACCAATATCCATCTCCTCATCAATCTATTTAAAAAATAGTTCATCATCCATGTGTATGGAAGATTACCACTACCTAAACTGATTAATTTATTTTCCTTCATAGTTTATAAAAAATAGTTATAATGATGGAATTAATGATTATATATTATTTTAAGGACATATATATCATTCTTAATATATAATATAATACTTACTTTTTTTCTATCTATGCACAGAAAAATCATAACGTTGTTTGTGCATACGTCTAGACAAAAACCTCCACAAAGAGTTGTGATTCATTTTTCATTACTACATCACATTGATTATATATATATATACAAGAATATTTAAAAAAAATTATTAAGACATATATGATATTATTGTAAATATTTTATGATAATTAATTGTAAACAATTATCTATAATGATTTTTCCAAAGTGGAAACTTTAGTCAGGTGTGCATTCGACCTTCCGTCTCCATGACTATTAAATTGTTCATTATCCCAAAATATTTTTAATAGTTAAACCTAAAGTTAAAATAATATTTTAAAAAAAATATAATTATTTAATTAAATTAACTCTACAGATGATGGAATAATCTACTCTTCAACCATAGTTAACTGAAAGAAGTCATGTGGACTTAATTTTGGAATATTGTAAAAATGACTTTAACCAACTTAAGTGATTCATTAATTAACTTTGTAATAAGTGATATAAATGGTATAATGAAATATAAAAATGTTTTTTAGAATGAAAATAATTAGCATGGGATTATTTTTCTTGAATATAAAGAACACATTTGAGGAATAATACTCAATGTATGGCACTTTATTTTAAAAAGTCCTCTCTTAAAGTTCATCCTTCAACTCTTTTTACAAAAATCAACAGGATTGATTTTTAACATATTAAGAATGTCAATATTTTTAAATTTTCATGCCTCTATAATTAATTTATTTCTATATTTTTATTCATCATATATTATTTTAAATAATAAAATTTATTTTATATTTTCATAAATTTTAGTTTTTAGGAAATAATTTGGAAATAGATTTGTCATTTTTATAATATAATTATCTATGAAGCATGATTTCATGATTTATGATTATAATTTGGTTATTAAAAATCTTTTACAATGATGTATAGTTATGTGATAATACGAGGATGATTTTTTATGTTATTAATATGTGATCGATGGTTTTGTGATAAACAAAGGAATGTCGGTAATTTTATAACCTCCAAAGCCTTGGGTACTCCAGATTTGGTTGTTGATCATATTATTTACTCCATTATGAATAGTCTTAAAGATATATGATGTCCCAATTTAGATACATGACTTTTATGTCCATGAAAATTAGTTTTTCATTGAAATAATTTTATTTTAGAGGGTAGTATAATTTATTTTTTAAGAAAACAATGTCTCATTATATATTAAAGGGTATGTTTTTTAATGTGTATTAATGGGTTTTCATGTTGGTAACTAGACCATAGTTTTCATAATTAATATCCAATAAGGATTTTTTTTCCTCATCCCACTTATAAAAATGATTTCACATGATGATTTGGGATAAGGATGAGGAAAAGTTGAAAATGGTGATTAGATGTCATGAAAAGAAATCATGTTTTATTTTAATAAATTTTGTTATTATTGAATGAATAGATACTACGTATAAGTGTATAGTGGTAATGTATGGGTTTTTTAATAAATAACTTTTCCAACTTATATAAAACATTATACCGAGATATAATTATGGGAAAAATTATCTGTATTTTAAATAACATAAAAATCAAAATATAAAATATATATTTGATAAGAAGATGAATCTTATATTAAAATAACACTATTATATAATGTTTATTGTTTTTTATTTATACATATTTCTCCCTAATAATTTCTTTTTTTTTAAAAAATACATTTATATCAATGGTTAATTAATATGTTTACAAAATATAATTGATTTCCATATCACGACTCATATTTTTTAGCTAATGATAGATATATAAATGATATCACAGTTTAAACATTATATTTTCATTTTATATATTCCGATAAGTTCAATAGTATTTTAATTCATTAGAATTTTAATTAATTAATTAATATAATGTGATCTAATGTTTTACCGAAAAATTACATGACAATTAATCATACAATATTAAATAAATATGATTCGAAACAATAGAACTTTATCTAGTAAATATCAAGGGGAAACAGAAAACCTATTTTATTAAAATGTATCGATAAATAATTTAATTCATTGATATCATATATTATAAAATTCTAAAATGAAATAATATAAATTTTAATTTTATAATATCAAGGAAAAATAAAATAATATTTTTGATAATTTACTATGAAGTTTAACACTACAACATGGTATCATCTTGAACATATCATTTAATATTAATACTATAGTTTCTTATTACATATTTCAATACATTGAATGATTTCAAAAACAATTATCATTAATCAATATTATGTAATTGTATCAATAAAAATATTCTTGTATCAATAAATTTCAGGATATATGTCCAATATTTCAACTAGAAATAAAATCGATTCTATTTATTTATTAAAAAGTGTTATTTTAAATCATAAGATTAAAATCCTATTTCAATTCTCTAATTTAATGAATTATATAATGTGGAATAACATTCCCAAACAAAGATCATTTATAAAATGGATAAATATGTAAAATTTCTATAATGGGATTAGTGTATTTTTCACCCATAGATTATTTCTAGACTTCTATTCGCTAATCAACATAATAAAAAAAATATAATATCATTAACAACAATTTTCGAAATTAACAATAAAATATTAATAAAATCCGCAATAATTTGGTTTTCTGAAATTCGTATTATAAAAATAATTATAAATTATTTTTGGTTATAATTTTTTTCCATTTTCATAGTAAAATCTAAATTTTTAATTATCATCACTGTAGTCTGGAATATTATATTCTGATGTTAATGTATTCTGAATGTTCAAATATATCAAAATTATATCTAAATTCACCTATTAAAATCCTCCAATTTTTTAGAAATTATTATTTTCATTTTAATTTATATTTTATCTTCCCCTTAAAATTATACTTTCTAGAATATGACATAACAATGGAGTATGTGATATTAATTCCTTCTTACGTAGAAAAGTTCCATATTTTTATCATGTTTATGGTTAAATGAATCTATCTATCCCATGTAATGTAATTTATGAATAGTTCATAATAGAACATGAATTAAAATGAGAGATATAAAAATATCATTCCTTCAAACTTAATCTAGATATACTCATTAAAAATGTCATGAGGTGAGAGCTAGGGTTTCAAAAATTAGGCTCATTGGGGATTTTTGACTAATGTTATATATTGAAACACCGCATGGAACACAAATTACCACAAAGAGTGTAGTTTTTTTAAAGAAACACTTAATACAACTACATGTGTGGGGAGTAAATGTTATGAATAAAATATAGTTATTATATAATTTATGATTCTCATAAAAGATCTCACAACTACCCTTAATCACCCATCTGATTCATATGTCCCATGAATTCTGATATAAACAAGAAAATCATGGTTCGAGGATTTATGAAATATATTGCAGCACTAGAAAATAGAATATAAATATTTGGATAATTTTATTACCACATAAAACAATATAAGATATATATATATATATATATTAACCTTCAAGGACATCAATTCCATTGAAATAGCATTATTTTGTGTGTTTAATTCATTGAATTTATTAATTATCATATAGAAACATGTAACATTTGTTTTCCCAATATTTACTAATTATTTGAACTTTAAATAATATTTCTCCTCATTAAAATGATATGTGTGACATTATATGAATTAATTAGATCACATTCATGGTAAATAGATACCTCTATGTGTCATTTTGGAATTTTTTAAAGTAAAATTTATTTACCATTACACTTCAAAATATATCTAGAAAAAACATATGTGAAAAGTAAATCTCGATATGAACATTAAACGACCAACAAAAAAACATTATAATTGAATAATAAATCATAACTATCCTTTATATTGTATCGCAATACAACACTGACCTCGTTGTGTGTTCAAAAGACACCCTTATAGAACTGAAAAAAATTAGCATCTTACCATCACAAAAAAAAAACTACCCACAAGAAAATAAAATAAGTCACACAAATATTTTTTTTAAAACATTATAATTGAGGAATAAAATTATATGATTATTGGAAAAATCAAAAAATATATATTCGTAAATCTAAATTTACACCCATGTGATATGAATTACCATACATATAGGAAATATATTATTTATGTGTAATGGTATACTGACATACCTACAAAAAAGAAGTTATATTTACTTAATAGTAATATAATTCTAATGAAAATACAATTTTCAATTTGAATAATTTGTAAAAATTAAGAGTATATTTCAAAAATTACTTCCAAAATTAATATAATAATTTCAAACATATATCTGTGTTTGACGTTTTCAAAATCTAATTCCAATATATAGTTTTATTATTTTTACAAAAAATTTAAAAACCATTTTAATTAAAATTCAAAACATCATTTTCAAACATATTCACATTAATCTACAATACTAGACACCTGAAATTAAAAATGATGTATGATGAAAATTTTGATCTCGTTCTATCTCAAGGAGTAAATTTAATAATTTTGTAACCACTAAGAATTTTTTTCTACCTTAAGTTAATAAATATATATATATATAATACTTTATTTCTCAAATAAATTATAATACAAATTTAAAAATCATGTAGAATATATATATATAATCAATGATTATCATCAAGTGTTAGTATTGAAGATTTTTGTTTTTAACTGCATGTTGGTTATGAATCAATACAATTAAAATGGGTACATAAAGATTATATTATTTAATTAAAAAATTTATATTTATTGTTTTTTTTATAATGACTATTATATTTATGATTTCCATATTTGTTTCTATATAAATTTTCATGAAAATTCATCATTTGTTTATACATAAAAATTATTTTAAAATCATATTTCACAAGGTAAGAGACATTGTAATCAAAATATGATATTCATAGTTATATTTTTTTTAAACATGGATTTTGATTTTTTAAAATTTCAAAAGTTTTACGGTACTAATTTTATATTTCATTAATAATATATATCACATTTTTTATTATATTAATAATTTAATTTGTATAATATTATATTTTTAGATATTTATTTTCAATTTGATTGAAATGAAGAATCAAAATATTACCATATAATAAATTTCTAAAAAATTATTTTTCACACAAAATTAATAAAGTGATTCATGAAGGACATATTAATAAAAATTTCACTTTTATTAACTTTTTTATTTCATATATAAATGATTACTTTTCTTCGGTTTTATAATAAAACTTTTAATTAGATTTTAAATTATTTGAAATTTATAGGTCAAATATATTTTCAATTCAACATTTAATGTGGAACATGTATTAAACAAGACCTTGTGAATCTAATGCATTAATATATTTTATTACATAGTAATTAGATGGAATAATATTATTCAGTAAGTCTTGGTGTGGGTTATATTATCATTCATCAATTCTACAAGGCCACTCGCTCTTCTAATATATATGTATGAACCATTATATTTTTTTTACTTATAATTTTAGTTTTATGTATATAATTTGTTATATTTTCATTTTTTGGTATATATATTGAATTTATCAATATATATAAATATATTTTCATGTAATTTTATTAATGAAAAGAATCTATATGAATTGATTTATTATCAAAATGTATTAAATTATACTAGATTAAACCACTATTTTAATTTGAGGATTAGTAAACTATCAATAAAAATTTGAATGTAAATTTTCTGATTTTATTTTATAGATAAGTAATTTCATCAATTTATGGTGGTTTGGACCATAATTATTTTCTTCCCAAAAATAAAAATGAATCATCTCCATGTAATATATATGTGAAACCATAAAAAAATCTTTATTTAATTTTGGGAAACCAATAATGAATCTCCAATAGCATCAATTAAATTCCATGTAAACAACGTTTCATGGATATTTGATTAAAAATAACTAACTTATAAATTAACTACCATTGATGACATATTATTTCAATAATAAAACATACCCAAAGCTCATGAAAACTATCGTAAAGGGGAAGAAATAAACAGTTCATCTAGAATCATTTCTACTCGTATTAAAAAGTACTTTATAATGACATCCCCATGAAACATTATAGAATGAAAAAAAACACATTAGGTTATCGTTCCATGAAATTAATGCAATGAAAATATTCAGTTTTCCCTACTAACACTTCTGTTTTACTAGATTATATATTAAATATATAACACTTATATATATAAATTATAATGCTATCATTTTTTATACATGTATAACTTTAATAAAATACTATCAATTAAATATAAGGGAAAAATAAAATTTTTGTATTAATTTATCATTATTATACAATTATTTTATCAAGAAAAATGTATATATATCATAATATTGAACATTATTTGTCCAAAATATAAATTCTAAAACCATTTAAAACCATTTTATAATTCCTCTAACTTTTGGAAAAACTTTTTCCAAAACAAATTTCTATTCAAGAACAATTTTCATACCTCAAATACTAATGTGCATGTCAGATATAACTATGTTCCTCGAATGATGCATGAAGACACATCATCTTTCCACTATTGTATAGTAATTAAAACCAAAACAAAATAATCAAAACACATAAATCATACATGAATATATATTTATAAAATAATAAATTATAAATTATAAAAAATCCCTACTAGTGGGTTGGGCTTCCATTATATAGTGTTACCAACATGTACGGACGACGCATGTCCAAGGTTTCAACCTATAGTATCTCTATTTACCATAACCAATATATTATGTCAACAGAAAAATTTACATGACACCAAATTATAATTTTTAGCATATGTATCCTAAACACTAATCATTCTGGTGATTTTTCATGACCTTTTTCATGCATACTCATATGTATGAGGCTTCTAATAAGTGGTGATAGTTTATATCAATAATTGGTTAAAATATAATCTTGGATTCAAAACATTTACAATAAAAAAGAACTCGGATTTAATTGTGTATGAGAAATAGTATTTAATTAAGATATATATAATAATAGTATATATCCTATAATATACTAGGTGAAAATATTTCCTTAATGAGCATACATTTATACGTTGAATATATATCAAACTCAGACAATCCAATATTGAATAAGCAAAAGAGAAAAATATATATAAAGACATAATCAAAAAAACTAACCATTTTTTGGTTCATATCTCAAAAAGTATCATGACACTTTATTATGATCAATTTCATAACATATCATTTATCATCCTTACATAGTGTTTTAAAATTCAACAATGGTGAACTTAATGGGTGTAAGAATAAATATCCTTCGGGAAAATCAAACAATGCCTTATAAATATTCCACAATAACTAATTTCTTTAGTTGTATAAAAATAAATAATTTAACAACATAGAATATAAAATATATCATGTTATGACTTCATGTGCTAAAAAGGACACAATAATGTCACACCTTGCCCATTTTTCCACTAATAGTGCATTATGTCTATCACCCATTAGTGTTATAATATATTTTATGTATCGTCTTCCTAATATTTATAGTCTGATCATGGAATATATAAAATAAATTATGAAAAGAAATGATATAACATGATCTTCTTGTATATAATAATTTCGTGGAAGGTGTATAATTTATGGCATCATATAAAATAAATATATCTGATAAATTTAAAATATAGCTAGTTTCGTTTATAGGAAACCTAACTATCAAAAGAATATCATATCATATATCATGTATAAAAAAATTATATTGTTCAATTGACCCGTATTTTATGATCTGATTATGAAACAATGATAATTAATAAATATTGTTTCTAATTGAATATAATCATTTCTATATTGTGTTTTACACACAAAATTTTGGGTACCATATGTTATACACAACACCGCGTTTAAATGAAAGGAGACATACTATAGAAATGTTTTAGAATCATATAATAGTTATCAACTAGTAGATGTAATAGTAGGTATTAATATGATTAACAAAATTATAGAAAAATAATTTTCATATAAGTGTAAATAATTATTTCATTAATCAATAGATATTAATAAATCAAAATTAAATAAATTTCAAAATTAATGATATTTTCACTAGAAATATATATTTTATAAAACAACAATATTTTCCTCAAAACATTAATTGAAGCATATTTTTGTGAATTATTTATATAAAATTTATACAGTATATCCACTAAACTATTTAAAACACATATTATGTGTTTATATATAATAGATTTTAATTAATTACTTTTCATAATTGAAAAATATGTTTTAATAAGAACAGTTTTGTCGTCATTGCACACAAACATTCAAAAACTATTTTTTAAATATTAATTAATATTATTTTAAAAAATAGAATATATTTTTTTAATCATAATAATAAAATTATCATAGGATTTATTTTACATAGTTTTTTGAAAATACAAAAATTTTCAAAAAAAGAGAAAAATAATAAATTTTTATTAGAAAGTGCCATTTCAATTAATTATTTTATAAAGATATTATTTATATTTAATATTTTTTAATGATAATAATTATAATTACATATCTATTAAAATATATATAGTTAATTGTAATAAATTTCATATTAAAACTGGATATAAAATCAGAGTTAACTTTTGAACAATTTTTCTTTCTAAAACATGCTTTCTCATTATGCCTGTGACAATAATTTCAAATTGAAATACTCAAAATATAATAAATTAATTTTAAAAATGGATTATATATTTTTTATTAGACAATATATATTATCTAATAAAGTGAACTTAATTTTTGAAAAAAAAAATATTGTGATAATAACAAAAATTAATTTATGAAGATAATGTAGAAATGTGTTTACTGAGGGGTGAAACCAAAAACAGAAGTGTTAACATGAAAAAAAATTTTAAAAAAAATATTTTATTTTCATATTTACACCCTGTAATGTTTATTAATACCTAATGAAACATTTTCAACCCTTTTAGTTTGTGAAAAAACATGGTTATACCTTATTCTTTTCCAAAAATTAATGTCTCCAATTAAACTTACTTATAAAAGCACACAATATCTAATCTCATATCCACACATTATGTAACATACTGATTCTAAAAATATATTGAAAAATATCTCCTCAACATCCTTATTCTCTTACCATAGTCCATGTGTTTAGATTAAAGATAACCTAGAAATGGTTTATTTGAAAACCTAAGGGGGATTCCTAAAGGAGGCGTAACATTATACAATGATAATATTTATTTTAATTATTCATAAAACTACATCGATTTTTATTAAATAATTATGATATAATATCCTTATTATAGTTCATATATGGAGATATATTTTATGTTCATGAAATTTACTATACTGTATCCACTTCTGTCAAAAGGGTTTTAAAGTCCTCATTCGTGTGTACGGAAGGCTACTTCCTTTCGAACGGATGTCAAATCTATTTCCATTAAACCTACAAAAATTATTATGATGAATTATTTGAACTATATATATATGTGATATTTATCAAATATGCTTACCACTACATTAATTATTTCATATATACCACTTTTTACATCCAATTACGTAGGTCATATAAAAATATCACTCATGTGTATAGTGGAATATCCCATCATGAACCACTATGATTTTTTTCTCTAAAATAACACATATAAGAGAATATGAATAAATTAACTGAATAAAAGTTTTATTTTTGAAATAATAATGAATTGTTTTTAAATAATTATCATTATTAAAATATAATGTATCATTTTTTTCTTACCTTATCTGTGACAATCAGAACCCACACTTCCAGATTCCACACCAAAAAACATGGTGAGTTTAATATTTAAAATATATCTATAAAATTAAAATTAAAATATAAAATATATGATATTTTATAGTATATGTTTAGAAGATCTTGGAAAATACCATATATAACATTATGTTTTATGTGAAAAACTAGTAAGTTATCTATTTGGAATCACATTCACTAACACATTAAATGAATACATCCACCTTGGATCTTCTAAATTTTATTTTAGAAAACATTTCAAAACATGGGAAGTGCTCAAATCGTTCCTATAATGTGTTTTAAAATCAGTGAAAAAAAATTTAAATATATTTTAAAACATTTTATATCCGTTAAAAATATTTAATATTAAATATAAAATTCCCAAAAAGTAATCTAGGTATTTTAGAAAGTATTATAATAATATAATTTTAAAATACTTTTAAAAATATTTATCATTTTCTTATACATAAAAAAGTTACCTTCAAAAAATAATTTCAATTCTCTGTAAAAATTATTTGAAAATAATTGAAATTTTATGTTTTATAGTAATACATGGAATACCATATTAAAATCATCAGGCCACGACTAGTACCAATGGTTGGAAAATGTCTTATTTAGGTTATAGGTTCACTCCCATTCCACATAATATCAATTGATACCCGTGTTCCATATTTTATGAATTAATTTTTATAAGATCTTCCATTCACATTCATAACCCATTAAAATACATTGAAAAATATATTTTTTTTATTTTCAAATAATAACATAATTTATGTTAACATATAATGATTTTAGAAATCAGTTTTTGGAAATTCTAAATGGTGAATAAATTTTTACAAAATTACATATAGATAAATAAAAAATATATATATTCATTAAAATTATATGAAATGATTCTATTAAAATTCATGAAATTTCAATAATAATATATGATGCTCATATCTACTAATATACATGAAATTTACAAAAATTGAAAACCATAATACACTAAAAATTGGAGATTTTATCATTAAAAGATACGAATAAAATTGTAAAAAATAAAATTCTATTAATTTTTTTAAAAATTAATCAACAATAAAAGAATGTATTGATATTTATAAAATAATTATATAGAACATTAAATTGAGATAAATAAATAAATTATTATTCAAGTAAAAAATAATTTCACTTGTCTTAAAATAAAAACAATTATGAATCCTCATTAGTTAGTTTGAACAAATGAGATGAAAGAATAAAAGTATTTGAGAAATAAGTTTCATTGAGTGAATATTTTATCTAATTGTAGCAGTTTTGTATGTAAAATGTAAAAAAAATACTCAACATGTTCCCAGGTAATTTTAGTAGATATAATTGTTCCCATTAAATAAAAACGGTTATTTTTTATTACGAACATAGGAACTTGATCATTAATTTCTATTTTGTATAGATATTGAAAAAATAAAACGGACACACACTGAGTGATAATCAGAGAGGATCAACGAATTAAATATATGGGATATATATATATATATAAAGAGGAGATGTTTTCTAACGCCGAATGAACTAGCTAGTTTTTGAAAACATCCAAATTATATATATATATACACCACTTGAACTGAATGACAATGAGTAAAAACCATCCAATATTAAAATGATTGTTTTATTAATATTGATTTAATATTTATAGTATTATTATATCTGTTTAGAGGATGCATCATCAAGATGATAAAGACTACATCCAAATATAAATCTTGTATAATAAATATTGTTATCCTACATATCAAACATAATAACATAAAAAAACATTGATCGTGGGCTTCCATGTTTTAAAATTTTCATGGAAATGACATAACATTATTAATGTTCAGAACAATCCTTAAAATGAATATTTATTAACAAAGATGTAAAATACCTATATAACAATAAGTTCTTGAAAATTATGTTTATAGGAGGAAGATGATGGGGCATTTTAATATTCCATGGCTTGGCCCCTTATCCACTTGAGATTCCAATTCAAAACATGAATCCTATGAAAAATCAACCCACCATATGCAGTAGATTTCTCTAATTCCTCTTTCAATAAATGTTTTTATCCCAAAAAAAAATTTAGTTCTCCACCAGGGTTTAATCCTTCTACATTATTAAACCCCAACTATTCATGGTGAGTCACTTTCTTCTGTATTTGGTTCATCTAGAGGAAAACCACTCTTACGATCTTATCTATCAAATTTCTATTTCCTTAGTATTAACCATTTTATAAAATATATATATTATTAAAAATAGAAAAATATGATTAATCATATTTGATCTTTTATAATAATACTATAAAAAATTACATTTTCATAATTTTTATAATTTTTAATAAAAAAATACTTAATTTAATACTCCTACATATGAATTTTCAAATTATAATAAATTAAAATATTTTATAATAAATTTAATTTTATACAATTTAATTCATGTTAGATTCATATATAAATGTATGTATATATATATTTATTAAACATAGTGTTATTATTTTTATTAATAATCCAAAATATATTAGTTAAAAATGTAATATAAATATTTTATAAAATTACTTGTTAAGTTAAATTGATATAATTTAAGGTATTTAGATTTATAAATGAAAAACCAAAGATTTAAACAAATTTTCCTTAATAATAAATTAATTTTAACTAAAAATTGATTTAATATTATCATTTCTCTCAGGTTAAATCATCACATTTATTTATAATTATAGTATTTTAACATAATTTATATACATTGTTTATTTTTTTAAAATAAAATATTCACATAAAATATTACTATTAATTAATGTAATTTTTTTATTAAAAATAATTATCTTAGAAAAATAAGAAATAAAATTATTATTATAGTAAAACATGTGATGTTAAATCCTTCCCCAATGAATTTCAAAATCACGGTTCATTCGTCATACCTATAAAAATTATGAATTTTCATATTAATAATTATTAAAAACTAGAACATATATATTATTACAGGAACATATTTATCTATTAGTTTTAAACTAAAATATAGTAGTTCAATTTTTTCTCTCAAATGACAATGCAAAAATACCAATGTTTTAAAGAACATTCCATTGACAGCACTTTGATTAACTAATCCAGTATAACCTTATTCTATACCAAATGTAAGTTTTGTGTTCTATTATTGAAAATTTAACCATAAAATACGCTTTACATTATACAATTGAAATCTTTTATGGACTTGGTTCTAGATAGATATAAAAATTCATCATAGAAAATATGTGTTTATAAAAAAAATTAATTGTATTCTCATGAACTATGTCTTTAAATGAATCCATCAAACCTCTAATATTATAATTTTATTATGAAAAACATTTTAGGACATGATATGAGACTAAAATTATTGATTAATCGGTTTAAAACTAGATAAAATTACATTGAAATTTATTTGGAAAAATTTTATGTCAAATAAAATATAATGGACATTATATATTTCATTCTTAATTAATAACATTATTTTTTTATAAAATTTTGAAATAAAATAATTTTCAAAAAAATTTATAAAAAATTTATTCTTTTAATCCATTCAAAAATAACCTTTTAAAAATAAATTTAAAAGAAGAAACTATATTTTTCATATTTTAACCCATAATAAATTACAATTCCATAAATCTATAAGACAAATAGATATTTTTAGAGTTAAATACATTTAAAATATATAAATATATATTCATTGAAATTGAATATAAATATTGTATTAAAATACATGAAATGATAATAATTATAGATCATATTCATATATTATAGTATGTATGAAATTTAAAAAAAAATTAAAACCATGATTCATATAAATGACATATATTTCATTAGATGCTAAATATTGATTTTAATAAAATCATATTCCATTAATAAAAATTGGTTTTAAATTAAAAAATATAAAAAAAAATTTTGTTGTTTTGAATTTTTTAATGAATCATTGAATTAAGTTAAACAAAATAAATCTTTATTAACATAAAAACCCAAAATTATAAATAATAATGAATCAAATATTTATAGAATATGAAAGTAATGAACAGATTAGATGATGGGACTAGACTTTAGGAGAATTGATTTTTGATAGTGAATCTATTATCTATATAAATAAGTATCTTTTATATATTTTCCTTACAAAACTACTCAACTTGTTATAATATAAATGTTGTTGATATCATTTTACACAAGAAAATAGTTGATTTTTCTAATTGGTTTGGATGATGAAGGCATTATCATTTATTCCCATCATTCCAATTTTTTGGAAAGATCTAAAACTATACACACTATGTGATAGTTAAATATCATTAACAGCATCAAAATCATAGTAGATATTTGTATATATAGGTCATTAATGTTTCTTATCCAAATAAAACATGAATGTTCTAAAAATTATTCCTTATATATAAAATATATTTAATAGTGGAACTTAACAATGAATAATTAAATCATGTTAATCTAAACTAAAAATTACTAATTCATATATAATGATTTATATAATACAATTTGTTTCGATTCATCATCTGGAGGATTATACAAGGCATTATGGACTACATCCAAATGAGAAATCCGAATAATAAATTTTATTGACCCACATCCAAACCAAAAAAAGTTATAAAACAACTAACATGGACTACCAATGAAGAAAATTTTGAAAAAATAAAACATAACATTGTTAAGTCAAAATCAGTGCTAAATATTTTGATTTTAGAACCTACATGTAATATACCTACATACATATGAGTTCTTATAAACCATTATTATTGGAGTAATATGATGTTATCAAAAAACATCCCATTCTTAACCCATCATCCACAAACGATTCCAAATTTTCACTCAACTCCTACAGAAAATCAGTCCACATATGGCTGTTAATTTTTCACATTCTGTCTTAAAAATTGGATTTGATCCACAAAAAGTAATTATATCATTCTCCTTCATTAAATCCTTCTCAATGGTCAATACCAAACTATGAATGGCCTATACCAGTCGCTTATATGTTGTTCCTCTAAAGGAAAACCCATTCCCCCTTTTATCTATCCTTTTCAAATTCCCTTAACGTAAAATAATAATGAATTTAAATTTATTTTTAATATTAAAAATTTATAATTTTTCATAATTCAGATTATTTAAATTATAATAATACTTATTTTTTCATAATTTTAATAAAAAAAATAAAATATTTTGACTTTAATACATATATATATGAATATTTAAATTATTTAATTTCAAATATTTTATAATAATTCTTACTTAAATTAATATTTTATTTTATTTTTCTATAATTTATTTGGAATTAGTCAATAGACAAATATATGTAAATTATATATATAAACTCATAACATTACCATTTTTCTTATTAATCATAATTATAAAATCATAGTCACAAATTAATTATAAATATGAATAAAATTACTTGTTAAAATTTATTTATATAAATTTATGTTTTTATAATTATAAAAAAAATAAAGAAGTTAACATATTTTCTTAATGATAAATTGATATGAATAACCATTATTTTATTAATTTTATATTTACAATCATTTTAAATTATAGCATTTATTTATAATTCTAATATATAAATATAATTTAAAAATAATGTTTATTTTATTTATTGAAAATAATCTCATAGAATATTGTCTTAAAAATATTTAATGTTATTATTAATAATATTTAGTTTAAAAAATTAGTAAATAAAATAATTATTATATTAATTATAAGTATATGACATTCTCCACTATAAATAAATTTATCCCTCGTATTTCATTCATCATATTAATGAAAATTTTTAATTTCAATACTTAGAATAATGATAAGCTAGAATTTCTATTTTCTTATTAGTAATTATTTATCTAATACTTAGAATGAAAATTATATCACATATATTTTTCCCCCTCTAATAAAATTTCCCAATATCTAAAGTGGTCTTTACTATGACTTTGATGGAACTATATCGGCTAGAACCCTCATCCCCAAATTCAGGGCAAAAAACTCACTGTGTATTTATTTTAATAAAAAATAAAAAATTAAATACACAGTCTAATATAAAATCAATGATTATTTTCTACCTAGGTTTCAAATCATTAGGCCAATAACATACATAATCATAGTTTATAATAAAAATATATATGATTGGATTCACATGAAATAACTCCTTAAATGAATCCATCCACCTTATAACATAAAAATTTCATTTTTAAAATTGATTTTAATCATTAAATGTGCATAAAATTGCATATAAAGGGGATTCAATACCAATGATAATAAATTGCAATTACTTGGAAAAAAATTATATCAAATAATTTTTTTGAGATTACATATATAATTAAGAAACAATAACCTAATATTTTATAAAATATACATAAATATTTAATTTTAAAAACATTTTTTAATTACTTATCATTTTGAAATACATTCAAAAAAAACTCTGAAAAATACGTGTATTTCTCCTTAAAATTAATTTTATAAAATATTTAATTTCTAGATTAATATGATACATGGAAAATATAAAGATAACTTTGTTAATGATGGATGTATAAATGGAATACCAATGTGTCATTGAGGCTATGGGATAAATCCATTTTCCCCATCATCCAAATTGATACCCATGTGCCAATATTTTTAAAAAAATACTTTTTACGGAATTATTTTTGCCATTGAAACCCCATTAAAAACATTTAAAAATATAAATGAATTATTTTCAATGTTGAAAACAATATTTTTATCTAATATAGTGTAACATCTGGACCAGAGTTTCACATGATGGTGCCCTGAGCTGGTTCGCCCCATGACCTCAAGATTGTCTCTTTGTATGCTAGAGGACTCCAACTAGTATCAAGGGTCTAGTAAGTTAGTCATGGGGAGACTATACCCTCATTTATTAGATTAAAATCCAATAAGAAATAAATAAAATAAATTGGAAGCATATATAACCATAAAAATACTCATGTCGCCAGATACCCAAAAAGGAAAAACAATACTCAACTGAAAGGGAAACCATTTTATTCCAATATTAGTGTCATGGTTCTATAATGAAACTAAAAATAAATACACTATGACTCCCATAGCATGTTCCAAACCATGTTTCGTCCCATAAACCAAGATCCATCCCAAATCCGAAATCTATCCTTGGGGATTTACCCTTATCCTATTACACAACAATATAATCTATTCAGGTACCAATTAGGTAGCCTAAATTGGGTGTGGGTAAAAATTAGTAGGCCACCACCAATAGTGTCTAAAAGCAGTCTAGTAAAAATATATTTTATGCATTTCTATTATAAATTACTATAGTGCATAAATAACGAATTATTACATTATCATTTATTCTTATCTTACGACATTAACTCCACGGTTCCCAATGAGACACATATACCAATACAACCTTCATCTCGTATCGAATCCTAATGTGTCCCCTAATTAATATCATTTCTTAATACTTGTTTCTTTCCTATTATCAAATTTTTTAAAGGTGCTATGATATCTCAATACTAGATTCGATCATGAAAGATTTCGAATATTCTAATGTGATTCCATGACTCATAGTCCCATTATTTCCTTTCATTAATATCAAATTTAAAATCCACATTTACAAAATAACCAATATCACAACTGATGTAAGATTACCATGTTATGACACATACTCCATAAAATAACGACCATGTTCCCAATCTCTTTTCTCATAAGTATAATGAATGTGTTACCATGTATACTTCTCAATTTATAACGACCATGTTCCCATTTTATTTAATCATATGTTTGATGACCATTTTACCATTTGTACGTCTTAATTTAGAATGAACATGTTCCCATTATTTATCACATAATTAATGTGTCATGTAATTATCCACATCAATCTCATTACAATTTAAAAAATTACTTACACACATCTAGTCAATTACTTAACTCAAAAATGAACTATGTTCTTCAAACCATCAAATAATTCATCAATCAATTAATTAATATCACATTTTGTATTCAATAATTAATATTCATGAATTAATTATCTCATTGTAATCTCATCTTTCATAAATTACTCCCAAAATTAATTATATGGGTCTTATTATCCAAGGAACATAATAATATCACAGTTAATTATCTTAACATATCTATTTTAATATCACATAAATTATTCCTCATTTAATAATCTAGATTAAAACCACCACCTATTATAATAATTTTACCAGAAATAATTATCTAATATGGATGACCAATAAAATCATGATTAATTCACCAACTATTCACCTATTTCAACCAAGAATGGATAATTCAATTGTTCAATATAATAAACCAAATTCAAGAAAATAAATATCTAAGGATGTTGGAAATTATAAATTTTTTCATTAACATATATATATATATCAAATCCATGATTATGGGAATTAAGTTTACCCCACCTAACTTAATTCATTTATAGATGTTCTCTCAATATAAATACCCATAATTCAAGTATCTCAACGACATAGATATGTGTTCTAGATATAAATATGTAAATCAAGATCACGATATCAAGATATAATCAAGCTATATCTAGTTCCCCATTATTATATCTAGATCAAACCACATGGGTTTAGATTCAATAAACAGAGGATATCCCCCACCAATGGTTGGAAGAGAGAGAAAAGAATGAATAGAAAAACAAAGGTATGTGATCAACATACCAGGCAGAGAGTAGATCACTAATATATGCTTTCAATCTCTAAGAAAGAAGTTCACATGACCTTGGAATCCCTCAAAGTTGATTGGGGTACCTTACCTTACCCATTGGAATGTTAAATCATGTGTTAGGGCCTCATAGGAGGTGAACGGGTCAATAATAGTTTAAAATGAGTGAGATCCACACTTTTAGCTTGTTGGCCCTCCACGGTTTAGTCACACAGTTAGACAAACCGTTCACTAACTGTGCATTAGCCACTACTTCCAGGGGAACTTCGCATGACTACCTCACAAGGCCTCTATAATAGTGTGTTAACTATACTGAAGATACTACCTCAAATGATAAAGAACACATAGTTAATCCTATAGAGCCACACAATTTCGAAATTCTGTGTGCTAACCGTTCACAGAACCCTTTCTCCAAAAAATTTGTATACATCCCCAAATGCACCCCAAGTCACAAATCCAATCAGAAAAACTAAATTAGAAATCAAAAATTACTTTAAATCATCCATTGAAAAACACCAAAAAGGTTGAAATCTTATAATACCCCCCTCATAAAATCTTTTCCATGAGGTTCAACACCATGCCTTTATAATATTCTGATCTAAAATGATCAGTCCTGGGAGCCATCAATTCTCCTTCTCTTTTACATATTCCCTCTCATACACATCAATGATTCCATAACACAAGAACTATCGGCACAACCATTCCTAGAAAAACATCCTCACTGCAATCAAACACATGTATCATATGCTCCTTAAAGGACACATCTAAGTTAAGGTCAATCTCATCCACATAGATATCATGATAAGTGTTGGGGTGATACTACATATGTTTTGATAAATATAAAACATCATTCATAAAATTATATATCTATGGAAGATACAATAAGTACACTACCGTCCTGACTATCTCCACTATCTCTAAGGGTATGACAAACCTAGGTTCCAATTTTTCCTTCCTCTATACCCTGTAGTGAACCAACCTAGGTGATATGTGATAGAACACACAATAACCCTCTCCAAACTCTAGGGGTCATATCCATATATCAGTATTTGACTTCTCTCTACTCTGAGCCATAACCTTATGCTTCCGAATCAATTGTAACTCCATTGATGTCTCCTACATGAGGCCCGATCCCAACTGCTTCGACTCATCACCATCCATCTAGCATAGTGACTATCTACAAGGCTTACCATAAATAGAAACTTATAGTTCCATCTTTATTGTTCCATATAAACTGTTTTCATAGGTGAAATCCACAAAATCCCAAAAAATTTCCAGGATCCACTGATGTTTATCACCCATTCGCTAGAATATCCTCAAACACCTCTATTATGTTCTGACTGACCATCTATCTATGGGTGGAAATACACAATCAATAATACATGGGTGTAATGTGATTTCTACAATCCCTAAACAAAACCTTGAAGTAAAACATGAATCATGGTATGAACCTATAGTCTGTGGAACTCAATACCAATAAATTATATCCTTAATGTACAGTTCCCCCAAATGTTCTACTAAAAAGGTTTTTCTTATAGGCAAAAAATGTTCTACCTTTTCTAGTCGATCCACAATGACCCAAATAGTTTGATTCTTCTAAATAATCTTTGGGATACCCAAGAAAATATCCATTTTCACATCCTCCCACTTTCATTCTATGATAGGAAACATTTGTAGTAACCCTTAATGTCAATGGTGCTCTACCTTCACCTACTGATAGGTGAAGCAAGTTATTACACACCATACCATGTTTTTTCAAGACTGGCCAAAAATTCTGTTGTTGTAGGTCACATTAAATTTTGATTACACCTAGATTCACCCCCCCCCCCATTTCATGGTGTGAAATTCCCACATGAGCTACTATTTAATGCTTGTAGGTACCACAACACAATTATTCACATAGATGATCTTATATTAATATATCAACTGGTTTAATTTGTATACCCAACATAAAAGTATTTTCATAAGGATGGGCACTCTATATCCTCATAATGACTATCCCAAATCCATCTCAAAGTCATAAACTACACTGAAACTGAAACTGTATTCATCTTCTTATAACTCTCCTGAACCCCCAAATGCATTTCACCTAGC